>CM076582.1:518229041-518845614 GCA_034641835.2 Pinus albicaulis
ACCTATGGGAAGACAGGATTCAGAAGTCGAAAGGGTATCCAAAACTTTGGAGACATCATCTAGATAGGGACATAGGTGAATGGGATGGTTCCCTTCACATAACCTACAGTTAATTTTGATCTTACCCTATTTCTTATGAGTCTTATTATCTCTAGTTGATGGTTCATCATCGGCATGATGTCTAGAGGTTGATGACAAAGGATGAATCAAGCCAACGCACCACTTCTAACACCTTGGGAATTTTAGTGAAAAGATAATAAAAAGAGCCGAGAAGAGTTATCTAAAAAAATTTAGGGTTTTTAGTTAGTTAGATTATTTATATTATTAGTTCTAAGTATTAACCCCATTTAATTCCTAACAAAATTAAATAATAATTAAATAAATCAACTTAAATTAATTAAATTAGTAACCATATAACATAATAAATTAAATAATTATTTTAATATTTATTTATTAAATAAATGCTAATATTAATTAGCAAGTAGTTTGTTTATTATATTAATTATTAATTAATTAAGTATAAAATTATATATAATATTGATTACTAATTATATTAATTATTTACTATTAAAACATACTATATTTTTAAATTAAAAGTTAGTTTATTTTGTTAAAAATAATTATTATGAAATTAAAATTAAATTATTAAAATTAGAAATAAAATTATTTCCTATTATATTTTTTAATTAATTAAAAATATTAAACAAAAAAATATATAAAATAAAAATTTATTTTTTGAATTAATTATAAATATTAAAACAATAAAATAAAAATTATATATAAAATAAAAATAAATAAACTCTTGTCGGCTCTTTTTATTCTCTTTTCACTATTAATTGCCTAAAACCCTTCTTTCAATCCTTCATTCAAATGTCCTGAAGATGGATCCCCATTGCGATTCGAAACATCGACAAATGTTGCAAAATACTGTGGATAATCTGGGAAGCTCTTCAATAACTGAAAACCACGGGATCTTAAAAACCAAAAAACCTTGGGAATACCAGGTCAGTCACGAAGAAGTTTGGCACCCTCACATAGATTGCAAGGGAAATTGACTTTGCAGGACGAAGTGGGAGGTTTTTCAATATCAGTCGCATGGGTAGCAATGGATGTTGGTTTCCCCCCTTGCTCATTTTTCTTCTTCTTCTTTGACGTCTTCTTCTTCCTCTTAACCACTTGGGTACTAGAATCCAGACTTTCACCGGGCGAAGAGGAAGAACGAGGTGAAGAAATTGGCGAAGAAGGCGAGGGGTCAACCTTAAGATCAACATGGGGTTGAGATGGTTCAGGCGGGGGAGAAATCGATTGAGAAGTCGTTTGGACATTCGGAACCACAGTGGTCGAAAATAACCAAACCGACAGACCAATGGTTAATCCCAGGAGGGGCAACATTGCCATGTATGGAGCACCAACATTTATGAAAGAAGAAAATGGGCCAGGGTTCCCATCTGAGGGGATTCCTTGGTTGGTAAACTCAGGGAGTGTTGCTATTAATCGCAACCTAATATCAGCTTTGGAGATGAGCATGAGTGAAATGTTATCATGGCCAATAAATTTTAGAAATTAAACACAAAAGAATCAAAAGGAGGGATAAACTAGGCAATAGGGTTTACCAAGTATCTGTGAATTGAAATATACACCTTAGCAAATAAATTTACTAAGGACTTAACATACGACAACCAATCTCCTCGAATGTTGTGTTCGGTGTATCATGTTTACAAGGCGCCATACTCGGCTGCCAATGGCGGGTTTGTAACCTAGTGGTGTCTCCCAAAATATACCTGACGGTACATGGGAGTCCAAGTCCGTAGTAGTGTTGTTTGATGCATAATCGTTCGATGAGAGTGTCCCAAAATATACTTATCATACGTCAATATACTTCTGTATGCGGGACAGGATATCACCCCTGGGCTGTAACGCAGACTGTTAAGGACAATTCCTATGCTTAACAACGTCGAAACACGTCTCTAGCCTAGACCTATAAAGGTGATTCATTAGGATCCAAATGATCCTTAGGTTGATTGAATAAATTTTAAGGATGATCTTGATTATAGTTTCAATTTCAAGGCTTTAAACGATTGTTACTTGAACACCTATAATGAAACTGATATGAAAAATGATCCTTTTCAATTCGATGAACGTTATCTAGTCCAGGGAAGAGTTCCAAAGAGTGATGCAACAATAAATAATGTATCAAACAAAAATTTTCTAAGCCAAACCACTCACACTATCCCAATCCAAAGAAAATATTCACAGATATCAGCCATGCAACGTAATCTATGCAAAAATTCCTGTTGGGAAAAGTATGAAATTGTAATCTATGCACATTTTACTTTTTCTTTCGATGAAGAGCTACATCAATGGGAGAAGGAAATTTAAATGATCAATGTAGAATACAAGCAAACATATGAATGATATTTCACTATTTCCCCCAAGTGGATAACCTAAGAGAAATGAAAGCCCTTTTCACTTCCATATCTTTCAATGAAATGCACTAGAAGCGAATCGAAGAAAAAATTTCCGTTTTTGAAGAAAAAACTAAACAAAAATATTTTGGTATTTTTCTTATAAGCACAATGCAAAAATGTAGAATGTAAATAAAAAACAATCACTCTCTTTGAGTACTAATGAAATCTCTCAAAACACTACAAGAGGCAAAGATTCAAAAATAAAAAAGAGACTCAAACCAATTTCTTCAAAACAAGACACTCTTCATTTCTACACGGATCAACACTCAAAGAAAAACAAACTTCAGTCGAAAGCAAGCAATTATGATCTATGCTTGATGGCGAAAAGAGACCCAAATCCACACAAGGTTAAGACTTGAAAGTTCTAATCGTGAGAACTGATCGAAACAAACTCAATCAAACAACAACCTTGAAGGATACGACAAGAATTGATTCAATAAGAAGTCTGGAAATCAACAAAGCATGCAACCATTCGGATGACCCGAAAACACCTAGAAACCCTAGGATGATAAGGATGCACTAGCTTTGCAAAAGAGAAAACCAAAGATGAAGAAATTGAATAAAAAATGTCATTGAACAGAGAAAAACAAGAGCAATCCAAACGGAAAATAAAAATCAAAAGGATAAGATATATTGGTTGACAAATAAAAGAAAACACTAAAAAATTATACATAGAAATCAGTGCGGTTGTTAAGCTGAAACCTGCGCTGGAAGAGGAAAAGCGCTATTGTACAAATGCATTCGGTGCTGATCAGCGTGACTATTAGGAAAATACTAGCGTCGATCGAGGAGAAGACTTGAAAATAAAAGGGTTTACTGAACTAACACCAGGCTTATCACTTCAATGGAGAGATGAATGCCTCTAAGTAGTTATAGAAGCTACAGAGACAAGGAGATGCACACTCGATGAAAATTGATGAAAAAACATAAAATAAAATATTGAAAATAGGAGACTTAAAGGCAAGCATTTCCCCAGTGGAGTCGCCATTTTTTTATGCAGGAAAATCCTCTCTGTGGATAGAGACAATCCCTCTAGCACTAGGATGGCTCTAGTAACAACAGGGAACAATCTAAAGCCTACTTTCCTAGATTGCAAATGGACACAGATCGTGAATAGATCACCTACCTCGATCTGATGTTGTTCCTCACTTGAATCCTTTGATCCTTTGTGCTTCGTAGTCAGATCCTCGTTGTCACCAGCGCTTGGTTACCTGTACAAGAGATCAAACAACAACAAATGTGAAAGCATAACATATATCTCGCATAAACAATCTATCTAGTTGATCAAGGAGAACTAGAAATCCAATCATACATTAAAGACAAGAATGAAAAGCAAGAATCAAATGTATTATATTAATATAGAGAGGGGGAGTTACAAATTGTGCCTTGATGTCGCATCTCTCCTTCAACATGTTTTAATCCAGGCACATCTCCAAAGCGCTCTTTTCAACTTGATACGAATGGGCCAGAGGTCTCAACTCTCCTTTAATTCCTATAGCAACAATTATCTCTATGTTGTTCTTCTAATTCCTATAGCAACAATTATCTCTATGTTGTTCTTCTATCTATGTTCTAACTAGCAGAGGTATGGGAGGATGTACATTTTATAGCAAGCGAAGAGGGAACATGGATCCACTTAAGGTGGGGAAATGGGTTATGTTAGGTCCCCGTAATTTGTTAGATTGGCAAGACAAAATGTACAGGGGTAACATCAAACCAATCCTTGGAGTCCTAGTACCTAGCCTTCCTGGACTCAGAGAGGACTCTCTCTATACTTGTGTAAAGCATGTAACATGATAGATTTTTAGGGTTTTTATTTTAGGCTAGTTATAAGGATTAGGGTTTGTTTGTTTGTTTGTTTGGTTGAGTAGGTTGTGAGGAAAAATAGATAGAGTGAGAGAGGTTTAAACCATTGGGCTATGGAGTCCACAAAGGTCTTGAGAAGTGCAACAATAGGTCAAGGGTATATCACAGGGAAAGTCTAACAAAGCCAAATGGATATAAAAGATTATGTGAGTGAAGTGAAACATTAAATTGTGAACATAGTAGGTGCAAAGGCAGTTAAGAATCATTTTTCAAATACTTTAACAAGAATGGACTTTAAAATCACTATGCATAAAGAAATAACCAAACACAGGGCATACCAATAACTTCTTTGACCAAACCCTAGCAAATAGTCATCAAGACAACAATCCAGTGAACCATAGAAGGCAAGAAACTTGTAAGTCTTCTAGTGATTTCACCTTCAGGCAAGGAAAACATTTAAGATACACATATAGCAGAGATCAAAGAGTAGGGAACTCCTAAGTTCCTTAATCAAGCCATAAATACCTCCAAAGCAACCATTTAAGATGAACAAAAGGGCATGGAAAATCATAAACCTCTTCAGTTAAACCTAATCAGTGATGCTTCAAAGCAAAGACCTTAAAAACAATGTTTTAGTTACATCAAAGAGCGGGGATATCCATGAAATACTTTGACATTGGCTTCATCAAATCATCTTTAAGATAAAAAATCTTAAGTGGAACTAGAGAGCATTCAAGAATTCTCTAATCTGACCTAGCAGAGGAAGACATACAAGCAGTAGAGAGAAAACAAAGTTAAGTTGCCTCTAAACAACATTTCTTAGCCTAAATTTTTTTTCCTATTGTGTGAGAAAGATGAAAAAAAATTGTAACATAAGAAAACAAACACTAGATAGGAAATACATCACCATTAACTATGCTTAGGAATCCTACAAGTGAGCTTGCTCCATCATCATGCAAATCAAGACATTCACAAAGTCCAAAGCCAAATTTCTCCTCAATCTTCAATTCTATGATATTTCTCTCAATAATCATCCAACATGTACAATGAGGCCTCAATGTTGTATTTAACTAGCAAGGAGGACCAAAACCCTAAATAGGGTTTCCAAAATGTCATTAATACATCATAAATGCCAAATTTGTCCATTAAGACCATGCAAGGCCCAAGGCACAAAATATCTAATGTAATAAATGAAAAATAACCTCAAACATAAATTCTGAGTTAAATAGGAGTGATTTGCCTCAAAATTCCTCGAAAATATATTTTTCCATAAATTTTTGTCTTTTGTTGACTTTGCAGGCAAGGGCGCAACCCCTGCACCGGAAAAATAGGTCATCTTGCAGCTGAGTTTTGAAGGCATTCCCGGTGTCCAAATGAGCTCCATGATAGCTCATTGGAAATATTGTCAAGTCTACTTTCCAAAACGGCCTTTATTTTTCTGATTGGACCTCATTTACCTTCTCATAAACTAAATCTCCCAAGACTTCTTCAGGGCATAGCGCCAACTCTAAAAATAGGGTAGAAAGGTGGTTTTTTGGGTGTTTTTGGCACTTTTGGAGGACCAAATCTGCTCCAAATGATTTAAAATTTTGTGTGCATGATTCCCTTGGCCTAAGGATTCCAAAACTGCAAGCCTATATTAAAAAAGGTGCCCCAAAAAATAGTGCAGTCCCAGTGGCGTTACGCCTTTGGCCCTCCAAATCAGTCAAAAAACCAAAATTTTCAAAAAGTTGCCAAAATCTAAATTTACCTTTCTCGTGGTGTTTGGGATGCCTGTATGGATGCATCAGCAAGGATTTCAAGGTTTTATTTTCCCTTTGCCTCCTTGAGGGCTTGAATCTTTGCAAGGGCTCTTTTGAGCTTAGCCCTTGCAATCTTGTTCCTTAAGGCATAGTGTCTTGGCATCTTCTTTTGGAGGTCAAGATCCATCTTGGTCTTCTCCAATAGACCCTATAAGTTGATATTAGCCCTCTCAATCCAAGGTTCCTGGTCAAAGTCAATCTCCATGGCAAGCAGCTCACTTGGAGTGAGCTGTTCTGTCATAGCTGCCTCTTTCTCTCTCTCCTTGGATAAGGCCTTCTTTAAGCCAATTTTTCTTGGCATCCTTCTAGGAAGTTGTTCTTCCTCTTCATCAGTGTCTCCATATCTATCCAAGGCCTCATCTAGCTTAGCCTTAGCCTTTGCAACCTCTTTATGAGCTCTGATAGCTCTGATCTCATAAATGGCCTTTTGTGCCTCCATCTGCTTGTTTTCAACCTCATAATAGAGGATGGAATTTCTAGCCCTACCTAGATTGGCTTGAAAATATTTGATTTTGGCATCTTTGATTTTGAGCAACATGCTTGAGATCCTTGCCTCATTTTCATCATCACTGTCAACATGAATGAGTTCAAATTCTTTCTCAGTCTCATGCTGGTCTTCTTCTTCTTCCTCCATGACCTTTTCTTTGCCTTTGTCAAGTTTCTTAATTGATGTGGAAGGCATGGCCCCTTGCCTCTTGAGGGAAGCAAACACATGCCTACTTCCTCTTTGGTAGGTTAAAGAAAAGGGCTCAATTTCCACCATTAGTGTCTTCAATCTCATTGACATATTTTTTGTCATCTTCATTGGTATCCTCATTGTCCTCATAAATATTTGTTTCACTGACCTCACTGTCATGTGCTTGACTATCATTAGTGCCATCAAGGTTCTTTGAGACACTGTCAACATTATCATTGATATGGGATTCATTGTTTTTAGACTCATTGGCATCTTCCTCATTTACATTTGCCTCACTGATATCTTGGATTTCTTACCTAATGTCTTCTTCACTGTCTTCTTCATTTGTTTCTGCTTCACTATTTTCTCCATTTCTTTTATCACCACTACTATGTGCCTCACTATCATCAGGGCTCTTTGTTCCACTACCGTCATCATCACCATCATCATTTCTGCTGCTTTTTGCTTCATTTTCCTCATCTTCACTAATATCTACCTCCTCTGTGGTTTCTTCTTTACTGTCATTAACCTCACTGTTGTGAGCTTCACTGTGCTCTTTACTTCTCTCATTAGCCTCACTGACCTCACTATTTGATTCTTCATTATCATATCCTTCATTGGCTTCTTCTTCACTGACATCTTCTTCTTTGCTTTCTTCTTCATTGCTCTTTCCCTCACTGCCACTTGCCTCCTCATTTCTTCCTTGCTTGATTCATTATTCCCTTCTCCCTTATTGACATTTGATTGCTCATTTTCATTTCCTTCATTGTCTGATGCAGTGTGAGAGGGTGATGAAGGAGGGTTGTCCTGAGGTGAAGGAATATATGTGGATGGTGAGGTGGAAGAGTCATCCTGTGGTGATGGAGTGTGAGTGGATGGAGGAATGGGAGGATGAGAAGATGAAGGGGCATCTTGATGTTGTTGGCCTTCTGGATTGGTGAACACCTCATGAGCAATGAAAACCTCCCATGGAATACCCTTCTGTTGTAATTGGTGCATCACAACCATCTTGATCAGTGAGTGGTGAAAGAGGTGTTTGGTCTCAACCTAGTCTCCTAAATTGAGTTCATTTAATTGTCAACCAGGGTTGGTAAACTGCTGAAGTGAAGTGTACTGTATGTACCTAGGTGTTTGTTTCCTAATACGTTGTGTTTAGTGTTTTATGATGTTTTTGGTCTTTTGGTAGTTTTATGTTCACAAGGACAATGACTAGAAAGCTAGTGAAAAGAAGCTACTGGTTAAAAACAGAATGAAGCCTAATTGGTTGATGACAAATGACAAATGCAATTGCAAATATTGAAACATAATCAAATCTAAACTATGACTAAGCAGAAACAAAGCTTGATAATGACTTTTAAACAAATGCTTCAAAACATAAACTCAACTTGTCCAATTCTTTCATCAAAGGTATTTTGAAAGAGAGCTTGAGAAATGGTCAGCTAAGTATACAAATTCTCCTAACTAAACAATTAAACAACCAGCTTATAATGATGCAACATTTTATCCATGGTTAAATATTTGCGAAGCATATTTAGAGGAAAACATTGATACCATCATAAGATCTCTACTCTAAGACTAGTTCCTAACTCTATTCTACAACTTAGTTAAATATCACTAAACTTCACTTCAAACTCCGAAATCTGCCTCTTGATTTCATCGTTCTCAAGAACAGAGTGCTGATAGATCGGTCCATTGGGAAGAAACGCACCTGGGGTCAGATCAATGGGGTTCTTGACCTGAAAGTACAGAGGCACCCCTGTGGGTGAGGTGAAGATGTCCCCGTACTCGTCCATGACCTTGTCCATTTTTTGTTGTCATGCGGAGGAGCCCTGTCTAGAGGTTGTGGCCACAATATTCTTCTTTCCCTGGGGGCAGATCATCGAGAAAATAAATTTCCTAGTTTTGGAAATGAGCTTACTACATTGTTTCATAGTAACCAAAGAGATAGCAGGAGGCGGTGGTACCTCTGGTATCCTATACAACTTATTTCCCAAAGCAACAATAACATCGCGAGGCCGAGAATCATACACATCATGTCGCTTCCACAAATATGGTTGGCCTAATAAGACATCACAAACATCAAGAGGAGAAATGTCACATAATACCTCATCCGTGAATGGCTTGACACTATAGGGAAGGCGACACTACTGGATGACGCGAAGATCCCATCCTTGGTGAAGCCACCCGATGGTGTACGGATGTGGGTGTGCTATGGTCAGCAAGCCAAACCACTTCACGACCTCTGTTGAAATGAGGTTCTTTTGGCTTGCACTGTCAACAATGAACTGTAGCGGGGAACCATTTACCCACATCTGGGAGTGGAAGAGACACTCCTCCTCCTCTGGATCTTCCAGTTCCTCCTTCTAGATCTTCGCAGTGGTAATTTTCTTCCCTTTGTCATCCCCTTATCAGGTTTTGATTTAGATTCAGAGCATGCATCTGATTTAGAAGCCCTCATCTCGGCCACCAATGACTTCTTGGCCTGATACTCACTTGTGTTGTGAGTGGAGCTCTTATGGAACTCACACCACTTTCCCATGTCCTTCTTTGGCTTCGTGGTGTTGTTCTTTGCTTGCGGCTTTGGAAATTTGTCTTGGGTCATCATGCCTTGGCTTTGTCCTTTGTTCTGCGGTTTGGGGGCACCTTTCCCTTGCTTTTGATTCACAGACCCAAAGTCTCATTTCTTCTGTTTGAATTTCTGCTCAATCTTGGTAGCATACCGGTATGTCGTACCAAGCGAGGAGATGTCGAGGAACTCCATTTCCTCCTGAATGTATCTGTGCAGACAACTATAGTACTTCAACACCAAATCTTTCTCCGAATATTTAATACCCAACTTTGTGTGTAGGGTATGGAACAGATTCGTCGGCTTATGCACATCTTGATCCCTTTGCTGCCGCAACGTAGTCCATTGTATGTACTTGTCCTCATAGCTCACCATGGGATAGTATTGTTCCTTGATGGCATCTTAGAAAGAATTCCAAGTGGGTACAACCGAGAATAGAGGAGGAAACAGAGTGGGTTTCGACTCATCCTTTTTCTCACAGTAGGTTTCCCACTAGTCCTTGAAATGGGGGGTAGCTTTGAGGAGTGAAAAAATAATCTTCTCCTGGTCGAAAAATCCATGAACCGAGAAATATCCTTCTAACAGATTCAACCATCTATCTACGACATCTACATATATTTGGTCCTCAAATATGTGAATGTCAAATTTTACTTGTACCTTAAAGGGGGTCGCGCCTCCAGAGTGGCTGTTGGATGCAAATGCGCCACTGGTAGGCAGTTGTTGAAGGATCTGGGCAAATTTATCCAGCATCGCATTCCTTTGTTTTTCGAGGGCCTCCTAAAGAAATATTTTGATAGGATCTTCCGCTCCCTCATTTTTCTTCTCATCCCCCATGGGCGGCTGTCAGGGTTTGAGAGGCTGATCTTGCAAAGGTTCAACCAGGTCAAGCCCTAACTCCTTATAACCCAACCTCGTTGGGGACATGCAAACTAGGATCGAGAAAGAGCATACTTCTCTGATACCATTGATCCAGATTTATCCAGGAATGTAATAAAATACACATATAACCATAAATAAAAATATGCAGCGGAAATAACACTTCATTTCATTAATATCAAATAAATGAAATTTGTTTAGAGACAGAATGGAAATAAACTAGCTAGGGCGCTAGTAGCTTATCTATGAGAAGAGATGTGGTGGCTACAGGCCTCTGAAGTGTGTTACAATGAGGCTCGAGGGTGTATTTTGTTGAAGATGGCAACAAGAAACAATGAAGGAGGCATCCTGAAACATCTTTCCTGATCCTAGTTGGAAAGTGATCACCTAAACTAGGTGGGGGCCACACAAGTGATTTTTGTCGCAAAGTCTATTTTTAGACTATGTCTATTTTTAGACATATGGATCATGGTCTATGAGTTGCGGGATGATATTTATGGATGATTGGTCAAGTTGGTAAAAATAGATGGACCTCTATTTTTAGACATTGGGCGGAATCTATTTTTAGACTGCCAGTCTAAAAATAGAACAATCGAATATTATTAACCCTTAATAATATTTGGACTATAAACATTATCTTATCCTCTTGGAGCACTTTAGTTTGATGCTTGGATGTGGCACATGCAGCTGACAGAAGGAAATACGCTTTTCCTAGGGGTTAGTTGAGCTATTGCATGGTTGACTTCAGTTAGAACTCATGTGGCAGAGTTTGGTGGAGTTGATGAGACAGTTGGTGGAGTTGTGTTCGGTTTAACTTAGTTGAACTAGTTGTATTTAGTCTAACTAATAAATACACTAGTGATGAGTGGTGTGAATTAATTATTAATTAATTCACTAATTATTAACTCATGAATCAACTAAATAATACATCAGTTAACTGCAATGCATGGACAGTTCAGTGGAGACCAGTGTTAGAGGTGGGTGAAAGGGTGAGTCTACTATCAGTTGTGACTATGGCTGTACATGAGATTTGCACACACATTGATTGAGATTGCCAATGAGGATTGCGCAGTACAAGCCAGTGGGATTCAAACTTGGATCTCATCATTATTCATCTTGGATTGCGCAGTAGAGGCAGGCAGACTTGTGGAGGAGATTTGAACCTGTGACTTGTTCATCTTCCGTGCTAGTTTGTGTGTAGCATGTGAGATAGTGCTGAGAGTTGTGAGGAGCTTTGTGCTATGTATTGTTACATGTTCTCTATCATTATAATATACAGATAGTTGGGGGTTTTCAGCTGTAAGCTTTCCCCATTACATATTGTGTTATATGTGTGCTTGATTATGTTTTTAATGTGCGCATGCGACTGCTTCTATTTCCGCAAATTGATGATCAATTGTAGAAGAGGTTATGTATTATGCATGAAGCTTAAATAGTGTGTAATCGGGATAATCTCGGTGAATAATTCAGCTATTATTCAAATTTCTACATGGTATCGGAGCGAAATTGATCATCGGATCTATTACAGTGATTACAATTTATTTCGGTAGACAGAGTCTGTAAGCGGGCCAGGTAGCCTCTAGATCCATCCTTTCTTTGAAAGGTGATATATCCAGTAAATGCCCCTACAGTCGATCTCTGTGCTAGAAATACTTTTTTCTCACAGATCAGAAGCGGTTGAGTTTTGAGCTGGTGGAATTCGAATTTGAAGCAGAGTTTTCTTGGTGTCGAAGTTGAAATGTCTTTCAACGGATTGCGATTGGAGTATGCCCTTGAGGGCAGCTCAAATTATGTTGCATGGAAGGACAGGATGGAGGCGGTGTTAGATGAAAATGGGTTGAAGGATTTCATAGATGCTAAAGTCCCAAAGCCTACGGATGCTGCTCAAGTTGAGGCTTGGCAAAAGAAGACAACAAAATGTCGAAGAATTTTGTTGGAGGGCATAAAGGATCACATAGTATCCAGCCTGCATGGAAAAGCTTCTCCATACTTGATGTCGAAAGCATTGACAGATTTTTTCCAAAGCAAGAGTGACCAAAGGAAGTTGGTGCTCAAGGATAAACTCAGGAAAATAAAGATGGATAAGAATGACACTATTCCGGTATACTTGAAAAAGTTTGTCCACTACAGGGATGAGCTTGGGAGTGTAGGAGTTAGTGTGGATGAAGAAGACTTGGTGAGCTTGGCTCTCCTTGGGCTTCCGAAGAGTTGGCATAGCTACGAGGACTCTGTCAATGGTCAGGAGAAATTGCCAGGATGGGAGCGACTTTGGTCGGAACTTGTGCAAGAGGAGATAAGGCGGAGTACCAGGGATGGATCTTCATCAAAGGCATCTGATGAAGAAGATTGTGCTTTGGCTGCCAACGCAAGGAAGGGGAAGGGCAAGAAGAATGCTTCTCAATCCGGTGCGGATGGTAAAGAGCGTGACATGTCCAAAGTGAAGTGTTTTCACTGTCACGATCATGGGCATTATGCCACAAATTGTCCATAGAAGAAGAAGAACAAGCAGGCTGCTGGAGCTGTAGCTGGTGAGGCTCTTGCCTCGCAATTTGAGCTGGACTTCTCATTGATCACATGCATGGTGTCTAGTGCATTGGGATCGGGGTGGTATTTTGATAGTGGCGCTTCCTTTCACATGAAAGGAGATGTGAATATTTTCAGTGACTTGGTGGAGAAAGATCTCCAGTTGCATGTTGAGTTGGGCGACAATGGACAATACAATGCGACCGGCATTGGTACCATAACCTTTTAGAGGGATTCAGGTAAACTCATTCTTTTACAAGATGTAGTGCATGTTCCATGTTTAAAGAAGAATTTGATCTCAGTCGCAATGATAGAGGATAAAGCGTATGAAGTTGTCTTCAGTGAAGGAAAAGTTTTCCTTCGGCACAAGGCAACAGGACAAGTCAAGAAGGTTGGGATTCGAGCAAAGAATCTCTACAGACTTGAGGTAGATGGGATGTCTACGGAGCTTCCTACTTTTGGGAAGTGTGAGAAAGCCATGCAATTGAAGCTTGAGAGGGAGTTGGATTTGCATGCAGGTAATAGTGAACCTCGGGATGTGGAGCAGCCACAAGATGAGGATCATGGAATGGAAGAAACCACTCATGCAGAGAAATTTCATGCCAGATGGGCAGAGGGAGTGCATGCGGCTATACCACCAGGTGAGAGGTGGGGCGACATGCATGATTAATCCCAAGAGGAGATTTCTGGGCAGGATTCATGAGATGGTGTGGATCTCATGAATTGAACCTGGCTACAAGGTGCCCACAGAGCAGCAGTAGCATGATTAGTTGGATTGATGCAGGCATATCAAAGTGACAGTGTCAGATACTGGATCGCGAATCAGAGTTGACAGCAAGTGCAGAGTGCATGGGTGCAAGAGTTCAACAGCGCAATGGTTCCTGATGACGTGAAATTGGGCCCAGTAGAAGTCGAAGACTTTGATGATAGATGCATCAGAATTATTGACTTGTTTGGAGCCTATTCAGTTTCAGAGGAGTTGCATAGCAGATGCATGGAGTTGCATGGCGCTTGTGAAGGTTGCAGGGCGAATGCATGGAGTTTCATGTCGCATGCAAAGATAGTCCTTTCTTGTTGAGAGGGAGTGTTGAAGATGGCAACAAGAAACAGTGAAGGAGGCATCCTGAAACATCTTTCCTGATCCTAGTTGGAAAGTGATCACCTAAACTAGATGGGGGGCCACACAAGTGATTTTTGTCGCAAAGTCTATTTTTAGACATATGGATCATGGTCTATGAGTTGCAGGATGCTATTTATGGATGATTGGTCAAGTTGGTAAAAATAGATGGACCTCTATTTTTAGACATTGGGCGAAGTCTATTTTTAGACTACCAGTCTAAAAATAGATCAGTCAAATATTATTAGCCCTTAATAATATTTGGACTATAAGCATTATCTTATCCTCTTGGAGCACTTCAGTTTGATGCTTGGATGTGGCACATGCAGCTCACAGAAGGAAATATGCTTTTCCTACGGGTTAGTTGAGCTATTGCATGGTTGACTTCAGTTAGAACTCATGTGGCAGAGTTTGGTGGAGTTGATGAGACAGTTGGTGGAGTTGTGTTCGGTTTAACTTAGTTGAACTAGTTGTATTTAGTCTAGCTGATAAATACACTAGTGATGAGTGGTGTGAATTAATTATTAATTAATTCACTAATTATTAACTCATAAATCAACTAAAGAATACATCAGTTAACTGCAATGCATGGACAGTTCAGTGGAGACCAGTGTTAGAGGTGGGTGAAAGGGTGAGTGTGACTATCAGTTGTGACTATACTTGTGCATGAGATTTTCACACACATTGATGGATATTTCCAATGAGGATTGCGCAGTACAAGCCAAGGGGATTCGAACTTGGATCTCATTCATTCTCATCTTGGATTGCGTAGTAGAGGTAGGCAAACAGTGGAGGAGATTTGAACCTGTGACTTGTTCAGATCTGAGCTAGTTTGTGTGTAACTATTGGAGATAGTGCTGAGAGCTATGAGGAGCTTTGTGCTATGTATTGTTACATGTTCTCTATCATTATAATATACAGATAGTTGGGGGTTTTCAGTTGTAAGTTTTCCCCATTACATACTGTTTTATATGTGTGCTTGATTATGTTTTAATGTGCGCATGTGACTGCTTCTATTTCTGCAAATTAATGATCAATTGTAGAAGAGGTTATGTATTATGCATGAAGCTTAAATAGTGTGTAATCAGGATAATCTCGGTGAATAATTCAGCTATTATTAGGGCGCTAGTAGCTTATCTATGAGAAAAGATGTGGTGGCTACAGGCCTCTGAAGTGTGTTACAATGAGGCTCGAGGGTGTATTTATTATTGAGAAATAGTGGAAAACCATAAATAACTAAAAATATAACCCTAGGAGATGAAGCGCCAAAATTGTGGGCCCCGTTTGGGTAAATTGGTACATCAACTTCCCAAGGACGTAACTTTGGCATAGGATCTCCGTTTGACATGCTCAATACCTCGTTAGAAACATATATACGAAGACTACAACTTTTGAGTGAGAAACATGGTCTATATATCCATGTTTCTCCTGTTTTTCCCAAAAAATGTGGTTTAGGGCCTCAAAACGGCTTCGGAAGTTCAAGACCTGAAAAACTGCTAAAAATAGTAAATTTTGTTATAATTAAGGAAACTGAAAAACTAAAAGAAACAATGGTGGGGCCCCAAGTGGAATAGGTGAGTGGCCACCAATATCCACCTGGATCAATTGGTTAGGTCAAGTCCTTGATCAAGTTTTGTTTTAGAAGCTTTCTCTTTGTTTCATTCATTGTTCTGGAAATTTTCATCAAGTTCTAGGCAGTGGTTTGGATATTAGCCCCAAAAAATTGGATCATATCTTACGGTTGCAGGAATAAAACTGGGAGAAAAAGACTATAGTCGCTATCCTGTGGGCTTATGCATGTGGCTAGAGGGTTATAGTCAAATTTATATAGTGTTGTGCCAACGTCTGAGAGTCTAGGTCACTGAAAAAGAAGTTTAACTCAAGGTTTGGGCACCTGGAAGGGTGGTTTAGCTCTTGGGGCTCCTATATCACCTGAGGGAAGTCAGTAAGGTTTTGGTGTGTCGATTCCACTTCCTTAATTTCACCTAGGAGGTTGAGTCATATCATAGTAACTCCTCATTACATATTTACCCCAGTGGACCGATGAAGTTGGGTAAGTGTGGGAGGAGTGTGTTACAGAGTGGTATCAAAGTTCCTAGGTACAAGCACTTGGATTGGATGAGCGGAATTTGTTTATCATGCATGCATGTTAGTTGTCTATGTGATTATTATGCATGCATTGGGATAGTCAATGTTGCAGTTTGTATCATCATGATGTTGTTGCTATGTTATGATGCTAATGTGTTGACTAAGATAGAGTAGGAGAAGCATATTATTAGATAGAGGTTGCAGCACTGTACCTCGGGGTAAAAATAGATCATCATACAAGTTTATATGTTGGGCATGCAGGTATGATGGTTAATAGTTGTTATATACATTATGGTTATGTACATTCCTTCCATTCTATTGCTGTTGCGATTACATGCATGATAGATGTTAGTTAATCAGTGTGGTCATATGCATGTGCATCGAATAGTCATACATGATAATAACTTGTTGTTATATGCATTGAGTTTGTACACATGATGATTATGGTCATTGAATTTAAGTTCTTGATTTTATATGTATTGTGTTAATATGGATTTAAATGTGCTTATGGTTATGGTATTCAAGTATGAGTTGATATACTTGTGATATTGTGTCATATTAATCTGGACTGACTCTGCAGATGTGATAGCCTCCCCCGAGATAGATTAAGGTATGAGTTTGATTATTTCGTCTATTTGGTTTATCTAACATGGTATGTTAATAGGTCTTTTAATGTTTTATTAGTGGCATGATATGAGTAGGTGTCTATAATATTGCATGAAGGATTGATATTGTTTTAAGACAATCATACGAACATAATATGTGTTGAGACAAATGATATATACTTGAGTTCAAGTGGGTGATAGTTGTAGTATTATTAATAATGATTGTGATTTGATTTTGACATGTTTGTTAGTCTTGGTAAAGGTTGGTTTCAATTAATAGATATGATGTCTTGATGTTTGGAACATGTGGCTGGGAAGTGTGAACAATTGCAGGGAAACATGCTTGTTATTACCATGACAAAGTAATAGTTGATTTGATTATATAACTAGCAATTGGGTGATGTGTTAGTACATAATGAGTCTCAAATACAACAAGGAAAACATGGTAAAATAAAGGAATTGGGTGATAATTCCTTTGGCTATGTTTGGAAACTGCTTTTCCAAATGAATGAGTGATTTGCATGAATACATGAACTCTTCTTAACCTTGATTTGATTTGACATTATGTAGATATGTCCTATATTCATGAACATGTATTTCACCGGTATAATAGTTGGTTTCCATTTCTGATTGGATTCGTCAAGGAATTGGATTCATTTGAGAGATAATATATGTATGTGTTCAGTTACATGGCAATGTGCTTGGCACAACAAGTTAAAATATCTGGTATATTGTTATATTTATTTATACAATGGTAGTATGATGCAGGGATTACATGGAAAAGAGACTAAAATGGAATCTCGGAGAATTCTAGGGTTGAGATTTCCCTTGGAAGCATTGGGAACCCATGGGGATTGAGTCATGATGTTTGTTGCTAGTTTTGTGCTTGAGGTATTTTGTGTTTTTTTTGCGCTTGGTTTGCAGTTTTGATTGTGTATGTTGCATGTCCATGCCACTTTTTTTTTGGTGTCAAATTGTTTTTGGTCTCTCATGGTTTTTATTCTTGTTTGCTATTTTTTCTTTCCTTTTACGTTTTGAGGGTCTTGGGAATTGGTTGTGAAAGAGGAAAGTTAATGGAGCTCGGGGAGATCTTAATGAAGACAAACAGGTAGGGTAAGACCCGGATGAAGCTGGTGCATATATAACCATAGCTAAAGGCGAGAATATAATAGTCAGTTGGATAGGTTGGGTCCATTGGGGTAAATTCACGGTGGCAGGACAATCCTGAGAAAGGTAACTAGGAAAGGTAAAGTGAATGGATTTGAGGCGTTAGATGCCTTGGCTATGTTGGGAGTTTTTGTTCTCAATGTTGTGCATGCTATGCATGGATAAAGGAATTTATCTTAACCTAGACCTTTTGATATCTGGTAATTATGTTGTGATCATGATATGTACGTATGTATGTATGTATGTGTGTGTGTGCATACATACATACATACATACATACATACATACATACATACATACATACATATATATATATATATATATATATATATATATATATATATATCGTTGTCTGATAGGGTCGCCATGGATCATTCTTGTGGAAAAATTATTGCTTATGCACGTGAATGGCATGAAGAGATTCTTGGTCTTGTGAGGAATCAAGTGGGAAGAGTAGCCCTAATATATCTACGAGGTTAGTATCATGTGGATATGAATTGATATTCTGTGATTATACTATGTCTATGTTTATGTTATGGACATGTAATGCTAAGAGATACATCAACGGAATGAAAGCATTGCGATCTGCGACATGTTGGAACAAGCATGAATAGTGGAAAGACACTAAAATCAAGGTTTCTTGGTAGATTCAATGTGTGGTATTTGGATGTGCAATATAATTATTATGTATTTGTTGTACATTTTGTACTTATAATGTTTTGTGCATGTTGGATATCCGGTGTTGTGTACATATAATGTTGTATGTGCGTTGCATATGCAATCCTGTGTACATATAATGTTGTGTGCATGTTGGATATGCTACGTTGTGTACATATGGTGTCGTGGGCATGTTGGATATGTAGTGTTGTGTACATATGGTGTTGTGCGCATGTTATATTTGTGGTGTTGTGTACATATGGTGCTATGTACATGTTGCATATGAGATGTTCTGTACATACGGTTCTATGTACATGTTGTATAGGCAGTGTTCTGTATATATGGTGTTGTGTTCGTGTTGTACATATGGTGCTATGTACACGTGGTGTTGTGTGGATGATTGTACATGTGGTATTATGCGTAACAACCTCAGGATAAAAATCCATGCAGTAAAGTTAATAAAGGAAAAATAAGACCAAGGTCATGGGACACGTATTCCAAGTTGAATGTTGAGCAGAACATCCTAGTGGGCATTCATTTTGGTTTATTATGGTTAAAGGAAATTGAGAAAGGCATTGGCAAAGGCTTTGAAAAGGCAAAGATGCATTAATTGACATTTTATTTATGAAAATAATTGGAAAAAGGAGAAAAGGAAGGTGAAAGGTCATAGGTTGCATGTGAGGAGGAAAATTAAGGAAAATATTGGAAAATGAAGAAAATAGAGGCGTCATTGATAAAAAGGCTTATGAGGATCAGTTCACAACTTTTGACAATTAACCTTTTGTCAGTTTATTTTTAGAGCTCTCTCTCCATTCTCTCTCTCTCATACTCTTGCACACTTAGAGAATTCTTGAAGCACTTTAGCATTGGAGCAAGGAAAGCAAAGGAAGGAAAAAGAAGATAAAGTATAGCAAATATGAAGCCAAGAAGAGGGTGATCAAGCTGCTACAAAAAGATTACTTGCATGTACTAAGTTGCATGTACAATTTCCTTGCTAGTTTTGGGCATGCATGGTATATGCACGTGCATATTTGGTTCTCTTAATTTTATCGGCATGGGTTTTTCCAGGTGTGACAATGGTTTTCAGCCTTGCCTTGTGTAGGTTTTAACCCTGTATAGAAATGTAACAACCTCTTCCCACATCTACCCAAGTAACTGGCCAACTGGGATAAACATGCGACTAGAGGCTAATAATATGAGATTCAACGTCCTATATGACCTTATGGAAGTAGAATCGACAGAAATAAGACAAAAACACCTTACACAACATCAAAAACATCTTGAAGAGGTAACCCAACCTTCCAGGCCCTAAACCCTGAGGGAGACTAACTTTTTAACCAATTTGAGCCTTATCCGTGGGCATGCCAAGGAAAGGTGGAGGCTAAAATCCTATAGCCATGGGTATGCCAAGGCAATGTAGCGACCAAGGCCCGGTTTGGTCAGTTCTGTGCCTACAACTCCAGGATTTGTGCCACCTCTTTAGCCCCATAGCCCGGGTCATTGCCCAGAACTTCATGAAACTGTAGGGGATGATGAAAAACATTAAAAAAAGGTATATAAGCAATCACGTCATCAGGAACTCATCTAGACCCCTCGTATCCATGGCAGGAATTTCATCAAACATGTCATAAACATTGCATCTACAAGTATAAACAACATATTTAAACATGAGGGTCTCTTACGTATCTGAGAATCGCTAAGATGCATTGCTCCCCTACATCATAAGCTACAATACAATATATTTGACATTAGATACATTGTGTATTCATTTACAGGTAAAAACATGGATAGAGCCATACATCATCATTGATCTAATACATGCTTATAAGTAGCACAATTACAACAAAAATACAATGGATATAACAACAATAAAATCCATACATAAAATAGTAAATTTTCTTTTCGAATACTAGAGGAATGAGCTCTTCATTATTGAATGTAAAAACCAACCAAATATGGGACTTCCACGTTCCATCCGAACATATATTGGTTGAGCCAAGTCTCACTTCGGCCAATCACCCCCGTGCCATATTCCAAGCATGAGTATGGGATCTCATCAAACACATCAATCACAATAGATCCAGGGATTCCAAAGGCCAAACCACCTCAACCCTCAACTAGTAATTCCAATTCATAGTCGAACATCACAACCTTCACGGATTGGTCTCTATCCAAGCTGCTCTAGGGCTCCATAGTGTTTTTTCAAACCAAGGCTCCATGACTTGTAACTCAACCCCAGTTTTTTTCGGGATCCAGAGCGTTTGTCCAACCAAGGCTCCAGGACTAGTAATTCAACCCACCTAGGGATCTAGAGCGTTTTTACAACCAAGGCTCTAGGAATAGTAACTCAACCCATCTAGGGCTCCAGATCGTTTTCCCAACCAAGGCTCCAGGACTAGTAACTCAACCCAACAACTTTCCTTCGGGCTCCAAAGCGTTTGTCCAACCAAGGCTCTAGGAACTAATAACTCAACCCAACAACTAAAGGAATCATGAGAACCAACCAGAAACAATGAATGAAATAAACCCACAACGCCATGGATATCCAGGAAATGGAAAGGCTAGGAATATCCACATGCATACACCATGCATTCAAAAACTATGAGGAAAACATACATGCAACTCGGCACCTGCACTCAAAACTTTCTGTAGATGCTGATCCCGATGTCCTCTTGTGCTTTCCTGCTCTTCCTTTTATTTCTTGATCCAAATATCGAAATATGAGACATTCTCCAAGGGTGCTCCAAGAATAATCTAAGTTATCAAGAGTATGAGAGAGAGAGGGAGGGAATAATGAGAACTCCAAAGCTGAACTGAAAAAAATCTTACCAACTGATCCTCATAAGCCTTTTTATTTATGAGGCCTCTATTTTCTTCATTTTCCGTTCTTTTCCTTCATTTTCCTCCTCACATGCAACATGTGACTTTTCACCTTCTTTTTCTCATATTTTCCATTATTTTCACAAATAAATGTGCCAAAAATGCCTCATGTGTTTCCAAAGCCTTTGCCATTTCCTTTGCCAATTTCCTTTAGCCATAATAACTGAAATGAACACCCTCTAGGATGTTTTGCCCAACATTCAGCTTGGAATAAATGTCCCATTGACCGTGGTATTATATATTTTTTACACAGATTTTTAACAAGGCTATTACAAAACCCCCACCTTGGGGGAACACCGTCCTCATTGTTCAAAAACACCTACAAACCAACAAACTGCTAAAAACAAAACATACTACCTAAGGAGCTTTATAACATAACTCGTTGCAGTATTTATAATGAACACTATTGAAACATGAAAAAAATACTGTGTATTGGAGCTTCATAACATAGATCATTACGATATATTTACAATAACAACACAATTTTCTTTAACCAAAAAATAATCATACTATATGTGGAGATTTATAAACCAACTTGATAAAATATTTACAATAATATACACATATACACATTTTTTCAACCAAAAAATAGAAGGATACGATGCATGTATCAACAACAAGGGAATCCAGAGGCTAACACTTCCACCCTCAAAGTAATACCAGGATTCACCTCCTTCTGAGGAAGTCCAGAATCCACTGCCAAGTCAAGGTCTGCATCCAATTTCCAGTGCTGCAATCCTGAGCCACTATACCCTCAGTGAAAAGTTACTAGATCAATGTTCCAGGGCACACTCCCAATGTGTATATGATTCCATATGGAGATACTAATGACCAAACCAAATCCATCCTTGACCTTCCCTTCTCTGCTACAAAATCCCTCAGGAAATCCGGTCACTGTTATGCAATATTTTGTCACACTCCACTTTGTGTCATCATGCCAACAATATCACAAAATATGTTCTCCATAAAAAATTCCTAGAACCTCCCTGAAGAAGTGAAAGAAGACGATTTAAAAATATTCTAGAAAGATTGTCAGAAACCCTGTTTTACAAGCCCAACGCACTCTGCATATCTACTGACCAACACTTGTTACCTTTTGCAAAACATGTGTCTAGCGCTGGCAGTGCGACCTTTAACAAGAGAATCCGCTCTTGTCCTCTTCGGAAATTTTCTAAAAAATGGGGGAGAAACTTCCCTTACTAGATGCCTCGAGAACGACGACGTGGTTTCAATTTGGTTATGATAGGAGCGAGACCTCCCATTCATGGCCATGGATCCTCTTTCCATGGATATTTCCCTTAATATGTGGAACCCCTCCCACCTTTTATGGATCCTCAACTCCGTCCCTATAAATGAAACCCCTACCATCCACTAATGGTTGGTTGCCATCCTATGAGCTAAAGAATGCCCAATTTCTGCCCATTTGTGAAGGAGGAAATTGTTTGAAGAGTCAAGGCTAGGACTTGAAGTATCACAAGAATGAGGCATCCAACATAAAGGATTCTGGTTGTATTGCTCCCTTTATCATTCTATTAATAATACATTGTGTGTTTCCTGTCCATAAAAATGTCTAGTATTGCATGTTTATTCTAGTGCTCCTTGATTTTCTACATTTCTTATACTAGAGATTGTTATGATTTGTATCCGTTTTTTGTCTCCACTTGTTCTTCCTTGTAGGTGTTTGTCTTCACCAACAGAGAGAAGATCGTGATCGTGGAAGTGAAAGAAGCAAGGGTGACATTGAAGACAAGCGCTAGAATAAGAAAGAGGTAGGACATCTACCCTCCTTCGTGTTTTTTATGGCATAAGTTAGGAAAGGTTTCATATATTTGTCTCATTTTTTACTAGATCCTCTCATTAGGACTAGAGGGATTGCATCTGTCTGCAGAAGGGATTTCCTGCACAACAAAATGACGACTCCACTGGGGAGCCATTAATCCTTCAATCCTCCTTGTCTTTTTGATATCTTTGATTAGTTTGGCCAACCGACTTATATTCCAACATTTTTATTGCTTATAATCCTACATTCTGATTAGTTTGGTCTTTAGAGTGTCAATTTTGGAGTTCCTTATGGTTTTGATTGTCTTTTTATAACATTTCCTCACCCAACGTGTTTTCTTTTAGAAATAGAGCATTGACAACGTGGATTATACTGAGTACATTCGCGTTGAAGAACCTGTCTTCCATTGTTTGACCGCACTTGCCCTGTTTCTCGGCCATCACCTTTTTCTCCGAAAAAAAAGGGCGTTTCCAACACAAATGTTTTTGGGTAAAGTAGAGCTGATGACCCTGTCAGCACGGATTTTGCTGGGTAAAGTAGCACTGGTCCAAAAGAGATAGTTTTTAGGGTTTCTCGACTAAAATTCTGAAATGTTTTGATTTCTAAAGTCCTCTTCTTGCTCTTTGTGCTTATCATTTTTATGGCTTGTTGTTAGATTCTTTGTGGTTTGCAAAAAAAATTTCCATGTCTAAGTAGTGAAAATGAGATTGAGATGAATATTAGGTTCTTTGGGTAATTGAATTTACTGTTTCACTGCTTGCATGTTTGTTTGATGAACATTTTAGTTCTTTTGGAAACCAGAAAGAGTTGCATTTGGATTTGATTAAGATTTCATCTCAAAATTGATTGTTACTTTTGAAATTGCATTAGATTACATTACATTCGAAAGTTATTTTTGAGATTTTCATTGAGCATAGATTATGTTGCTTGGTGTTGAAAGATGAAAAAGTGCATTCTTTTTCATTTTAAAAGGAAAGTGTGCATAAATTTCATTTGCATAGTTTTCATGGAATGATGCATAGATTACATTGCATGGTTTGGCATCTTTCAATGCTTTGAACTGAACTGGAACTGTGAAAGTGAAAGATCTAGTTAGGAAACGCTTGTCTCTTACATACGTGATTGTTTCATAAATGCTTGTAATTCTTCCCTATGCTATATAGCTTTCATCGAAATTGAAATATTTTTTTCCTCATATTAGTTGCATTATAGATATGTTTAGGTGACACTGATTTTGAGCCTTGAAATTGAAACATAATTCGAGATCAACTTAAAATTTATCTCAATTAACCTAAGGAGAATTTGGAACATTAATGAAAACATCTAGAGGTCTAGGCTAGAGACGTGTTTCGACGTTGTTATTTTCCAGCATTGTATCCTAGGGGTGATATCCTGTTCCATGTATGGAAGTGTATAGGACCGTTCTCCAGTAATTTCGGGTATATTGGCGGTGCTCCATGCATGATAAGTATATGGGGCCACTATAATCGAAAGTTTACACGTTAGAATACTTTAATATGGAATGTGCTCCCATGTATCGTCGATTATATTTTGGGAGTCCCCTATAGGTTGCTATCCATCCATAGGTAACCAAGTCAATCGCCTTGTAAACTGTGATACACCAAACACAACATTCAGGGAGATTGGTTGTAGTATGTTAAGTCCTTTGTTCACCAAGGTGTATATCACAGTTCACGGTTGCTTGGTAATCCTTTATGCCTAGATTACCCCTTTTTGATTTATTTTTTGTTAATTTCTAAAATTAATCGGTCACATAATAACATCCTACCTGAGAAAAAACTCCTTAGTTGATATTAGGGTGAGACTAACGGAAACAGTTCTCGAGTTTACTAATCAAGGAAACCGTGGATATGGGAATCATGGTACTTTTCCTTCTTTCGGAAATATTGGCGCTCCTTATATGGCAACGTTGTCCCTTCAGGGATTAACCATTGGTTTTCCAGTTTGGATATTTTCGACCCCTATGGTTTCGAATGTCCAAACTGCTTTTCAACCAATTTTGTCCCTGCCTAAACAATGTCAACCTCATGTTGACCCTAAATTTTACCCTTTTCCTTCTTCACCTGTCATTTATTCCTCTTCGCCTAGTGAAACTCTTGATTCTAGTAACCAGGGAGCTAAGAAGAAGAAGAAAAGGTTGAAGGAGAAGAAGAAAAATAAGCAAAAGGCCAACCCAACAACCATTTCTACCCATGATACTACTGTGGACCAACTGTCCAATTAACCCTGGAATGTTAAATTCCCTTGAAATTTATGTAAGGATGACCACCTTAGATATTTCCCTGGTTACACAGGCTCACATCAACATTTGTCATCAGCCTCTGAAGATCATGCTGGTGATAAACCCTTAACTAGTGATAATAAGTTCCATGGAAAAAAGAGTAAAGTAAAATTTCCCTGTAGCTTATGTGAAGGGGATCATACCATTCACCTTTGTCCTTATATTGATGAAGCCTCTAAAGTTTTCCCAAGACACCCCTTCCAATTAGTTTATTCACTTCTTTTGATTGGAGTTGACTGGTAGGATACCACCTTCCTTCTTACATGCCCTTTTAGATTACATTACAAGCTTATAATGTGGTCGTACCTAGAACCATCGTAGATGAATGCGCATATGTTAGTATTATGTTCTCAAATACTTAGAAAGATTTAGGTTCTTGGCATCTTGTTCTCGTTACTCAAAATCTGTTGGCCTTTAACATGGGAACTAATCAACCGTTAGGGATGCCTCCTAAGTTTCCTATTACTTTGGGAAGTAAAATCATCTATAGTAATGTGATGGTTGTCCAAGGCCCTTTGGATTTCCATTTACTCCTGTCCTATGAGTATATTTATGTCATGGGAGCTCTTGCCTCTTCTCTCTTTCGTGTGACGTGTTTCCCGTATGAAGGGAGAATTGTGACCTTTGATCAACTGTCATTCATTGGTCCTGATTTTACTCCCCATCAACCAACATCCCTAAAAAATACTTACATGTAAGTGGTATCTTCCATGCCATAGGTTAATTATGTGGAAAATTGTTCCATGCATGTGTCTTCTAATGATCTAGTGAGTGATATATTGCATCATGTATTGGGGGCATTGGACCCTGATTTTTGGAGTATTGTTCTCCCATCTAATGAGAACCTCTTGGAAGTCGTGACCTCTTATGGGCAATGAAAAAAGTGACGGATCATAGTTCCTTTTCTTGTGTCAAGCTCCTTAAAAAATGAAACAAGGTGTTAGAGCAGAGTTCCTTTTCTTTTGTCAAGCTCCTTAAAAAATGAAACAAGGTTTTCAGAGCATATTTCCCTTTCTTGTGTCAAGCTACTTAAAAAATGAAACAAGGTATTTGGAGCATATATCCTTATCTTGTGTCAAGTTCCTTAAAATATGAAACAAGGTCTTTGGAGCATAGTTCCTTGTCTTCTGTCAAGCTTGTTAAAATGAAACAAGGCATCAGAGCAGAGTTCCTTGTTTTGTGTCAAGCTCCTTAAAAAATGAAACAAGTTCCTATGAGGATAGTTCTTTTACTATGCCAACCTCGTTAAAAAATTAAATAGGTCCCTATGAGCATAGTTCTTTTCCTATTTCAAGCACCCTTTTAATTCGATTCTTTGATTAGATCTCGTAAATTCCCAATCAAGTCTTTCACTTGATTTCGTAAATGGACCTTCGTTCCATCCACCTGTTAGTACCTATAGTATACATGGGTGAATGAAATGAAGCTTGGGGGAGTCATGTACCTCGAGTTGATTCATTATGCTCGGGGCATGCAAACTTTCAAGCATATTTTTTCTTTGTTTGAGGCTTGTGTAAAAATGAAACCAAATCCAAGCACAATTTCCTCATGTTCAAAGCTTGTGTAAAAATGAAACCAAATCCAAGCACAGTTTGTCTCTGTTTCAAGCTTGTGTAAAAATGAAACCATTCCTATAAAACTCTCGTGATTTTTTATCTTCCTCTTCTACTAGATGTGCCTTGATTTTTTCATTCCATAGTCACCATTTGTTTGGCCGATCATACAGTTTCACTTGGTTGTTATACCCTTGCTTGAGGAACCGCTGCGATGAGTGGTATTTTTAGCCAACCTCTTGATCTTCACATGTTTCGAGTAGTTCCATCATCACCGAAACTAGTTGTTATCATTTCTACCAGTCTTTCCTCCAGGTGGAGTCATCTTTCATCTCTTTTTTTACTCTCGAAAAATGAAAATATTGTCAAGCACTTGTCTTTTAGAGATCATTAAAGTAAATGAAACAATGTCTACTCAATATAGTTTTAACCCTTTTTTGGGCTAGGATAGACTAATTACGAAAAATGAATACCTTATTCAAAAATGACTAAGAGTTTTCTTGGATATTGTTTTCTACCTTTTCGAATTTGTGAGACTATTTATGAAAAGGGACATCTAGACTTCTCACCATGACGAGACCGAGGTACTCCTTCCTAGGGCTCATTAAACTTACTAGGATGGATTCATCCAAAGGGTGAACTTATATGACAAGAATATGGTATCCTCTTCAAGATTGTGTAAAAATAAAGAGGTACTCGCTAGAAATAGTGGGGGAAATGGAAGGAAATACATATCCTGTATTTTCTGTGAAAGGAAATTTGTTGCTCTTGAACATCACACTTATCTGTATCTCATGTCGGGTTTGGGACATCCTCACTTTATCACTTGTCTTCCTGGGTTTGGGAAATACATTTTCCTCTCATTCAATTATATCCTTTCATCATCATTACCTATGATCCTATTTTGAGTCAAATGCTACCAAATTTTGGAGTCGTGTTGACAATATGTTTTAGAGAAGTCCCCGTATGCAGATTCAAACCAATTATACCTTGTTTGAGCTTATCTACATCAATCCTGAATCACTCTTATAAACTTTTCAAATCCTATGTTTCGAGTCGATGGCGTGGAAAACATTATGGCCCTTCTACAATGAATCACTTCTTGTCGACTCCATCTCATTATCCAGGAAGATGATCTAGAAACCCCCTTTCAGTACCTTGGAGCTTGCATGCCCCAATGACAGGTACTTCCCATTCGACGATAAGCTCAAATCATTGGCCTTCGATCAAATTATTTTGCATGTGTTCGACTTCAGTTCCATTTTTCACACTCGTAGATTGTGCTATTGTACCTTGAGAGCCATAGTCATTATTGGTGGTTTCTCCTGTGCCTATTAACGATTTACATCATTGTTACACAAAAAATTGTCATTGTCCCTGTACTCCCCGTTCTTGATATTGGAGACCCCTATAGTGACCCCTGTGTTTATTTTCCATCATGAAAATGTGCCATTATATCCCTTGCAACATGTTGAACAAACTCTCTGTTGACCATTCCTGAAGTAGCTCCTTAAAAACATGGTTATATGGAGCAACACGCCCTCTGCGTGCCTCGCTCGCTCTTTCTCTTTTTTGGTCTTAGGCAACGCCAATCAACACTGGAAGGAGAATCATACCTGCACTGATCCTCTTCTGGAAAGTTTTTTAAAAATGGAAGTGAAGCTTTGAGATCTAGAAGCTTTGTGGCAGAGAGATGGTTGTTTGTTCCTGAGGATAGAGCCGAGCTTCTCCCTTTGGGCTTCTTATTCCTACAAAAGTGGAACCACCCAAAGGCATAACCTGTTAGTCATTAGTAATTTTTACTATCTATAGATGACTAAATATTGGTTCTAGATTTCTAAAAACAAAATTCCCTGAATATTGTTATCTTTATAAATCTCACTACCTTCATTATCATTATGGAAAAATTTTCACTATTCTACCATTTTTCCATTCCATGGTCACCCTGCCCTCCTAAAGGACTCCTTATGTTCTTGTGTCACTCATCTCCATCCTTTTTTCCCACCTATAACCTCATTACTCTATTTTTCCCCTGCCCATGACTCCACTTTCCATCTAGGGTTACCTATAAGCATATTCCTTCCCATGTTCACTAGGTTCCTCAAGCATTGATGGTCTAAAAACTATCTTTGTAGAGTCTTTAGATAAATCAAGTACATTGGATTTTGGATCTTGAATACACCACTTTGTCAATACTCTGTTTTTACACTTGAAGACTCTAAGCCAATTTTTAGTCAAAGACAAGGTCAAAGGATTCTCCCACTAGGTCAAATTAGGGTTTCATATGGTTGAAGGTCAATCATTGGTGTTTCATACACTATTTTTCTTTGTTAGAATATGGTTTAGAGGTCTTGAAATGTTGAGACATGGTTATTCAAGAAAAGATCTGAAAGTCTCCAAAGAAGACTACCTTGTCAAATTCAAGTTCTACAAAAGGTAAATGTAACTTGGCACTTTTACAGGAGTGTTAAGAGGTCAATTAGCAGAATAAATTGATAAGGTAAATGGTATGTTCCTAAAGGAAGACATCTTGCAGCAAGGAAGACAGGAAGCACTTGGGCTTAAGGATAATCAGAGTTTTTGAGCTTGATTAGGCAGCAAGGTGCCAAGCAGGCATCAAATGAAGAAATGATCATGGAGGAGATACACCAAAAAACCAAACATGAAGAGAATTTTATCAGAAATTATTGATAAGGTAGGGAAAAATGTGAGGTGAACTGGACATAAATGAATAAACTTGAAAGGGCTATAGAGAACTTAGAAGAAAACACTGAATATTGTCTTAAAAGCACTCCAGAAACCCAAGGTTTTGGGAAAATAGCCAAAGAAGGTGAAAGGCATGGTTTGGACTCCATGATGCTAGTGAAGAAAGGATTGTAAAAGTGTTGTTGTGTGCAAGCATCCCAAAGTTTGCCAAGGTGAAAGTCTCATTGCCTCAAAGAGAAAAGATGTAAAGAGTCTCAGTAAGAAAGGTGAACTAAGTGTTTTCAGTGTTTTCAGTCACCAGCAATTAGAAGTGGCAAAAGAAGGTAAAAGGCATAGTTTGAATTCCATGGTGTAGGCAAAGGAGAGTTTTGAAGGTATTAATGTGTGAAATCCTCTCAGAAGATGTTTAATGAGCTTGTTATGCTTCAAGGAGCAACAAGAAGGTCAAAATTCATCATCTCAGTCACCTGTAAACAAAAGTGTTAAAGGACATCAATGAGTCAAGAGAAGTCAACTTTGTGACTCAAAGCAAACCTGCAAAAGGAGAAGGTAAAGAGTATCAGTGAGAAAGGTCTAAATTATCATTTCAGTCACCTACAAAGCAGCAGTGGTCAAAAAGATGAAAAACGTGATGTTGAGCTCCAAGGTGGAAACCAAAGATGATTTTAAGGTTGCTGCTGTGTCAAGTTTTCAAGATCAAAAAGAATAAAAATTTCCTAACTACCAGCCAAGGTGAGAAAGACAAGTTAAAAATTGTAATGGAAGCCACAGAAAGTTTTGAAGGTGCTATCATGACTAATATAACTCCAAGGATGTCAAATGAGTATATTATGCCTCAAGAATCAAAAAGAAGAGTTAACTTCATGATCTAAGTCACCTGCAAAGCAAAAAGGTCAAAAAGTTAGTGAGACAGGCAAAGAGTGGAAAAAGACTTAAAACATTAGGAAAGCGGGTTTGCAAAGTTAATTATAAATTCCTAAGTCTATAAAGGCCTATTCTACACTTAAAACAAGTTGTTATTGCCTTGCTAAATCAGAGAGCATTCAGGAGAAGAAAATTTCGACTTTCCAAGTCAAATTCGGGCAAATTAGACTGGCGCTGCGCCCTAAGGTCGGCGCTGCATGCCCGGAGTCGGGTCGCTACGCCCTTGGCGAATTTTCCCTGTGAATTTTCTTGAGGTGTTGGGCCCTTGCCCGATCTTTCCCGACAAGCCTAGTAAAAGGACCTTGGCACTACATGCCTGGAACAAGGCACTACGCCTTTGCCCGAATCGACCCACCGTTTGCCTGGGCGCTGTGCGCTTGGCCAGGAGGGCCTCCTACACCCTGCAAGCACTCAAACCATTTCAGAAATCCTCCAAGTCTCTGCCAAGTGTCCTCCTAGCATATAAAGAGGTAAGTGGATGTCATACACTCATCCTCAACGCATTTTGATGATTTAATTAAAGGAAGGAAACCCTAAAGAGAAAACCCTACATTTTATGCTTGAAAACACTGTTTGTCATTCCCTCATCTGCCTATAAAGAAATATCAGTCAGAACAGGGGTAAATTAAGGTGGTTGAATTGGTTTGAAATTGGTCATCCATCAAAGCTTAACATAATAATCAGTCCCTTACATTACAAAAATATTGACCATTTCATTGCCTTCTTTGATATCCATTTGCCATCAATGCAAGGTGTTTTAACACAGAGTTTGAAAAATCAGCAGAGGGTGGTCATTGAATTTTTCCTCTCTCTCACATTCATATACCTTTACCCTCTCTCACTCATCTCATTCACTTGCAGAACTGCCTCTTTCATCACCATCCCTTTAACTCATTTCCATTTGCAGTCTTAGGGTTTTCAAAGGAGAGAGGTCAAAATGTCAGAAAGAGAGGGCAATGGTAGTGAAGGAGAAGGCCAAATTCCAAGGAGGCATCAACACAAAGGTGGAAAACTCAACAAGTTTGAACCCCTCAACACCTTAGATCTGATGGCATATCCCATGACCGTTTCATGTTTCCAGCATGTGGGATGTTATGATTTTTGTGAAAGGGTACAGCAGGTGCAAAACCACCCTGAGCTAACTAGGCTATTTATCATTAACTTTCATGAGAAACAAGTTAAGCTTGCAGGGGTAAACTTTGAGCTATCCTTAGATGATATTGCCAATGCCACAGACATACCTAGTGTAGGGGAGAAATGGTTCAAGCAGGCCAATATTGACATGAGCTACTATGAACCCTTCCTAAAGCCTAGATACAAAGACAACTGCAAATCCATTTTTCCTTTCTCACATTTGCTGGAGAGATATGCACTTATGATGAGGATCATTATGAAATATTTTAAATGTGAGGGAAGGTTCTCTAGGATTTACTCCTATCACATTAGGCTGCTCATGCACTTTACTAGGGTTGGGATGCTGCACCTACCCTATTACCTCTACATAAGAATTTGTAGAAATTATATAACTAATGCGTTATATATCCAAGATTCTCCTGATCACACACTATTTGACTTCATGCACAATACAGAATCTATCCCACCATTGATCATCACATGCGGAAATTAAATCAATTGCAATGCACACATGAAACCATAAAAATTCACACACATTAACACAGTGATTTAACGGGAAAGCCTAAAGCTAAAAACCCCAACTATCTGTATATAATATATGTCATAGAGATCATGTAACAATACTCATACAAAGCTGAACATGTCAAGCTCTCAGTACAATACATTCGCTACACACTAATCAGGTCCAATCTAGCAAATCCATGCATCGAACTCTGCCACCTGCTAGTCAGCTTCTCATTAAGTAAATCCCCGCCGAAGAATGGCTCGAATGAACTTGAATTTTGAATCCACCTAGCTTTCATCGTGAAATCCTCATTGGCATCTCCACTAGGGTGTTGATGCAATCAATGCATCATTATAGTCATTAAATCGGTAGTCACACCTCGCTCACCTACCTCTCCATTGGTCTCGACCGAACCGTCCATGACCGTTTTTAATCAAGGACTTTCGCTTGAAAATGAGTTATTATTTAGTGAATTAATTATTAATTAATTCACACTAATTAATTAGTTTATTAATCAGTTAGACTAGATACAACTATCTCAATCGTGTCTAACCGAGTTAAACCGAACACAACTCCACCAACTACTTCTATAACTCCACCAAACTCTATCACATGAGTTCTAATTGAAGTCCTCCATGCATTAGCTCCAGTAAACCCTCAGGAATAGCGTAATTCCTTCTGTTAGCTCCTGTGCCACATCTGTGCACTTAACTGAAGTGCTCCAAGAGAATAAGATAATGTTTAGAGTCCAAATATTATTAAGAGATAATAATATTCGACATATTTATTTTTAGACTGGCAATCTAAAAATAGATTCCGCCCAATATGTCTAAAAATAGAAGTCCAACTATTTTTCCAACTTGACCAACCATCCACAAATAGCATCCTGCAACTCATAGAATATGATCGACATGTCTAAAAATAGACATAGTCTAAAAATAGACTTTGCGCCAAAAATAGCCTGCGGGCCCACTTAGTGAAGGTGACTCTTTTCACTAAGCTCATCATCTTGCTGAATCTCAACAGCATTGAAAAAATGTCCTATATTGTACAAAAGAGATATTATCCCCAATAGATGTAGAGCCTCTTGTTGAGCCTCAAGATTGTGTTTTCTTTCATCTTACTTTACCTCATTTTCCTTTGTCCATTGTTATCCCAGACCCAATTGATCAATGAATTTAGTTAAAATTACTTTTAGAATGATTAACATGACTGACTTGCTAAGTTTTGTGATTTTTGTCATTGTAATGCATTTTGACCGGAATTAGCTGCAGAATGCAGACATTTCGTAGCTAACCGGCAATTCTGCAGCTGTCTTCACGTTTAGGCATGTTCCAGGTGGCCTCTCAAGAAAAACCACATATGGGTATATTCCACGTCATTTCTACATTGTTCGTTGCTCACCATGAAGGAAAAACTGAATTCTGGATATGGTTTTGGTACGTGGGAACACATTTAAGAAGGCAGACTTCTAATAGGACTGTCTTAGTCCAGATGTCCTTTTCCTTTTTACGTTGCCACTTTAAGAGTCCTAGTATGATTTCGATAAGGAAAGACAAGGATCCTCGAATTGTTGCAAGTTTTGTTATGTAAATTTTGTTATAAAAACACTTGGGAAACCAAGAGCTAGGCTAGATTTGCTTAGATTCTGTGCTACATTTCTGAAGACGCAGATTTCTATGTTCAAGTTATTTCTCCTTTAATGAAGAAGACAATATTGCTTTGAAAGCGTTGATTTGATTTGGAGTTAGATTCCATCTGGTGGTAGAGGGCCCCTGCCTCCTGCATGGATTTATTTGCGTAATTTAGATAAGTATCTTAGTTGTTTTTACGTTTTTGAAGTTTCAATTCGTAGTTGTTTTCATTAGCCACTATAGTTATACTCGTTCTAAAAACTCTTCCAAAAGAAGAAGCTCTTCCAAAAGATTATGATAATGAATGGGAAATGGCTATAGTGTTATAGGATTTACTTGTAATTTCTTTTGTTCACCATCACAGTTATACTTATTCTAAGCACTCTTCCAACAGAAGAAACTCTTCCAAAAAATCCTTATGATGTCTTAAGCATGACTGTGATCCCAAACATTTTAGTTGTGTGTTTGCACTAAGTACCATAGCTGTTCTTGCTCTTAAAACGCTCTTCCAAAATATCATAATGATGGGTAGGAGATAGCTATGATATCTTAGTTTTTAATTTTCTTTCATTCATTCATGTTTGCATTTGCACTGAATTGTACAGTCAGGATTTTTCTAAGAAACTCTTCCAAAATACCAATCATGATGGAAAAACAGGTTGTATAATTCCATAGGTTAATGCATGATAACTTAGTTAGGATACTCCAGAGTCTAATTGCATTCAACTCATGCTCTGTTATTTTGTTTTGAGTTTGATAATGACTTGTTAGTTCAGCACTGTTTTAGACTAGTGACATCTTAAGTTCAGTTAGCTTAACTCATTGCATTTGCACTCCACATTTAGTTGTCATCCACTGCATATTAGATTACTTTAGTTGTTAAACTTAACAAAACAACCTTCATTATTTACAAACCTCTTCTTGTTCCAAATCTATAATTGATTCATAACCATATGAACAAGAAGACAGTATCATTTCAAGGTCTGAAGTACTTTTGCAACTTCCTTTATCATCTCACAAACAAACATTTCCTCAAAAGACTATTCTAAAAATATATTTGGTCGAGTTCATCACCCTGTGGGAGCTCGATCGTGTTTGTACATAAGAAGGATGGGACTTGGAGACTCTATATTGACTATCGGGTACTGAACAAGATCATTGTCTAGAATAGGTACCCGATCCCACAGATTGATGACCTTCTGGACCAACTCAAAGGGGTGAAATATTTTAGCAAGATTGACTTGAAATCCAGGTATCACTAGGTACCAATCGAACTATCCAATGTGTGGAAGAATGCCTTCAAATCCAAGGAGGGCCTTTTCGAATGGTTGGTAATGCCTTTCTGGTTGAAAAATTCTCCTGCAACCTTCATGAGGTTGATGGAAGACATCTTGCAACCGTTCACCAACTCATTTGTAGTAGTGTACTTGGATGACATTATGATATTCAGCCAGACTTGGGAAGAGCACCTCCATCACATCCGACAGGTCCTTCAAACACTGCGGCAACACAAGTTGTGTGCCAATTTGGAGAAGTGCACTTTCGGCATGACCTAGGTTCAGTATCTGGGATACATTATTGATAAATTGGGGGTGCATGTGGATCTAACCAAGATCCAAGTCATTTGGGATTGGCAAGCCCCAACCACTCTAACAGAGCTTCACAGCTTTCTGAGTCTTGCTAATTTCTACCATAGGTTCATGTTAGGATTCTCTTATATCACTTTGCCCTTGAGTCAAGTCACCAAGGGAGGAGCGAAAGAAAAATTATTTTGGTCGAAATATCAATAGAAGGAATTTGTAGAATTGAAACATCGCCTTTTATATGCCCTAGTGCTGAAATTACCAGACTTTCAACAACCATTTGAGATCGATACATATGCCTCTGACTATACTATTGGGTCAGTTCTTACTCAACATGGCCATCGAGTGGCATATCACAGTGAGACATTGTCCAACAGAGTCCGCAAGTATCCCACTTATGACAAAGAAATGTATTCCATTGTGTAGGCTTGTTGACAATGGAAGCATTACATTTTGGGGAAGGAAACGGTCATCCACACAGACCACCGACCCCTGTAGTTCATACAGACACGAGGGAAGTTGTAGAATGATAGCCATCATAAGTGGTCCACATATTTGCAACAGTTTCATTTGAACATCAAGTACAAGAAGGGCAGCAACAATAATGTTACATACTTCCTCAACCGACCACCAATCGTGGTGCTAACCACCATCCTCAACTCTTGTGGACACGAGACTTTTTATTGGACACTTATCTACAAGAGCGATCCAGAATTCGGCCACACATACAAGACACTCTTGGAGGGTACGCAAGTTCCAAATTTTCACCTCCAAGATGCACTACTGTGTCACCTGGGACACCTTTGTGTTCCTTCAAGCGAGCGTGCCAAGATGATTTGGGAATCACAGTACAGTCGAGTCGTTGGGAATTTCGGGGTCGAGAAAATAGTGGCAGTATTGCAGAAGTATTTCTATTGGCCAAACCTTCGACGAGTTGTTAGGAAGTACATCAGATCCTGCACTGCTTGTGCCATTTCCAAACCGACCATCATGTCGCTACCTACCCCTAGTCGACCTTGGGAATACCTCTCCATGGATTACATGTCAGGCCTCCCTTCTACTAAGCATGGAAATGACTATGTTTTCATGTTCGTCAATAGATTCTTGAAGATGGCCATTATGGCGGCCTGCAAGAAGAATATCACAACAGAAGCCACTGTTAAACTCTTCTTTGAACGAGTGTGGGTGCACTTTGGGATCCCACAGTCTAGCATCTCATATCAGGACAACAGGTTCCTTAGCACATTTTGGTCCAGCCTTTGGTCAATGCTAGACACCAAGCTCACCAAGTCCAAAACTTTCCATCCCCAAACTGATGGCCAGACAAAGGTCATCAATAGGATGATTGTACACATTATGTGCATGTACAATGCAAATATTTAATGCACATGGGATGAGAGCCTCCCCTATGTATAACATAGTTATAATCGGGCTCTCCACAACTCAACTAGCCACAACCCCTTTCAGGTGGGCTTGGGATTCCAGCCACTATGTCCCATTGACGTAGCCATGCCATTTGCAGCTACTCAAGCTGATTAGGCTCATGTCCAGTCTGAAGCCGACAAAGCGAACAACTTCATCCAGCGCATTCAGCACATCCTCCAACGGGTTCATGACATATTGGATAGAGCCAATGCTAATTACAAGCAATGACATGATTAACATTGGGTGCCACACAACTTCCAGGTGGGCGACAAAGTGTGGCTACATTTGCAGAAGGAGCACCTCACTAGATCTCACCGCAAGTTTCGCCCACTCTGATATGGGCCATACACCATCACCAAGGCTGTAGGGACCAATTCCTTCGAGCTCAATATCCCACCATTCCTTGGTTTGCACCCAGTATTCAATGTGGACCACATTCGACCCTACTTCCCACCTCTACTGGACACCTCCAACATTGTAGAATAAATCACAGCAACATAGTTAAACCCAAACTGCATGGAACATGCCACCATAGATTGTAGCATGGAAATTAAAATCAAGAACATTCGCCATCATAATATCTAAATGTATCGGGTTGTCAAAGCTGGCCAAATCCTGCACCAAGGCAAGTGGTTCACTAGGGACCAAGTTCAGCAGAAGTTTCCTCGTTTCACAGAGGAACTCAATGCAATGTGGACCATTGCTTCCTAAGGGGGGAGGAATGATCCAGGTGGATATTGGTGGCCACACACCTATTCTTCTTGGGGCCCCACCATTGTTTCTTTCAGTTTTTCATTTTCCTTAATTATAGCACAATTTACTATTTTTAGCAATTTTTCGGGTCCTGAACTTCCAAAGCCGTTTTCAGGCCCTAAACTATGTTTTTTGGAAAAACCAGGAGCAACATGGTTCTATAGACCAATGTTACTCACTCAAAAATTGTATTCATCGGATATATCTTTGTAACAAGGTATTGAGTGCGTCAAACGAAGATCGTATGCCAAATTTACGTCCCCGAGAAGTTGATGTACCAATTTACCCAAACGGGGCCCATATTTTTGGCGCTTCATCTCCTAGGGTTAGGTTTTTGGATGTTTAGGGTTTTCCATTGTTTCTAAATAATAAATAGGCCCTCGAGCCTCATTGCAACACAGTTCAGAGGCCTGTAGCCACCACATATCTTCTCAGAGATAAGCTACCAGCGCCCTAGCTAGTTTATTTACATTATGTCTGTAAACAAATTTCAGCTCTTTGATATTAATGAAATGAAGTGTTATTTACACTGCATATTTGTATTTATGGTTATATGTGTATTATGTTGCGCTCCTGCATAAATCTAGATCACCAATTCCAACCATGACAAACATTTCATTAAACATATGGCAAACATGTAATCTACATGTCATGAATGCATATTTGAATATAGGAATTTGAAACTTATCTGAGAATCATTAAGAAGGTATAATACCCTCTTATAATAGCCGCAATAACATTTTTTATTTCATGCATTTATCAAACGTGTCAAGAGCCATAGACATTACATGTCATATAACCAACATATAACCAACAAATAAGTAACATATAAAACAAAAAATAACCAACATATAAATCATTGCAACTCAACCATAATATCACCATCATAATCAATACATATGATCATAATTCACTCTTCACGGTCAGACATCACTAACCATCACCAGATCGATCTCTACCTGACTCCACGACTAGTAACTCAACCCACAATTGTTGTGGGGCTCTAGAGCATTTCTCCAACCAAGGCTCCAGGACTAGTAACTCAACCTGCAAAGGGCTCCAGAGCGTTTTTTCAACTAAGGTTTCCAGGACTAGTAACTCGACCCAATATGTTCAAAGTATTCCAGAGCGTTTGTCCAACCAAGGCTCCAACAACTAGTAACTCAGCCCATATCCATAAGGAACATGAGCACCAATCAGAAAACAAAATGGAAAACCCACAAACCATGGCTATCCAGGAAATGACAAGGCTAGGCAAACCACTGTCAACCCAGGAAATCCTCCATGCCAATGATAGATCATAACCAAATAACCTAATGCATAGACCATGCATGCTAAAACTAGCAAGGAAACCATACATGCAAATTGATACCTGCAAATCAATCTCGTTGTAGTTGTTGATCTTGTTGTCCCCTTGTGCTTTCTTGTTTCCTTTTCCTTCTTTCTCTAGATCCAAGGAGCTAGATTGCTCCAACAATGCTCAGATATTTCTCTAAGTGTGCAAGAGTATGAGAGAGAGAGAGAATAAAATGAGAGTGAAAAGACTAAACCAACAAAATCTAACACTGACCAAAAGCCTATGAACTGATCCTCATAATCATTTTTATCAGTAAGGCCTCTAATTTCTTTATTTTCCTTCATTTTCCTTCAATTTACTTCTCATGCAATTTTGTGATCTTTCACTTTACTTTTCTTCTATTTTCCTTAATTTGATAAATATATTGTCAATTAATGGCTCTTTGTCTTTGCCAATGCCTTTCCCAATTTCCTTAGCCATAACAAATCAAAATGCACACCCACTAGGATGCTTTTTCCCACCATTCAGCATGGAATATGTGTCGCGTGACCTTGGTTTTATATTTTTTTATATGGAAATCAACCAAGGGTTGTTACAGAACCCTCCCCCTTAGGGGAACGCTATTCTCGGTGTTGTATGTCACCTATGACCAACAAACATTGAAAACAAAACATACTGCCCATGGTGCTTTATAACATATCTCATTTTAGTATTTACAATGATCACTACTGAAAACATGACTATCATATTGTTTACTGGAGCTTTATAAGACATCTCATTACGGTATTTACGTTAACAACCACACATACACACATGCACATTTTCTTCGACTGGAAAATAACCGTTATTGTCTATGGAGCTTTATAAATCCATTTTGATACAATATTTACAATAATATATGCATATACATATGTACATTTTCTCTGACCAGTAAATAAAAGGATACGGTGCATGTATCAGCAACAAGGGAATCCAGAGGCTCACACCTCCACCCTCAAAATAAATAACATGATTCACCTCTTTCTTAGGAAGTTTAGAATCCACTGCCAGATTCAAACTTGCAACCACTGTCCAATGCTACGATCCTGTGCTACCTATTCCCTAAGTGAATAGTTATCGACTCATTGTTTCAGGGCACACTCCCAATATGCATCTGATTCCATGTACCAATGATATTCATTTCCCGACCTTCCCTTCTCTGGTACACAGTCCCTTGGAAAATCTAACCACCCCCTTCCATGTAGTCACTCAACTTCCAATATTCGCAGGCACCCCCTTCTCTTCTACACAGTCCCTCTAGCGACCCATCCATTGGCATAGTTTCCTCGCATCAGAAGGTCCAAAACCCAAGGCATATCCTTGCCTCAAAACCATCATATTGGTTATATAATTCTCATGGAAATAAATGGACACTATTGGGTACCAATGTCCCACAATGGCCCTGCTCCTGAAGTGCTTTACCAACATACTGTTGCTTGTCCCAATTCCTTTCACTGTTGTTGCTAACATTATTGCAGTCAGTTTCAACCACCCAATCAGGAATTTTCCATGCTTTCTTATACCAAGCACATAATTTCCATTAGATTCAAAATAAATTGAAACAAATTCACATTGTACCTCATCAGTGGTTCGTCAATAAGGTACACTAGCAATTATGTTCACTTCCTGTCACAATAAGTCAAACTAGTTGTTTGATCAAATCATCATGAATAAACATATCACATTTGATTAGCTCAAAACTGAACCATCATAAATCAAAATCATAGTTCACATGCATAATTAATACGAAAATAAAATATGGATACTTGTACTTCAAACAATTCTTTGCTTATGCCTTTGTTCTTTGTCTTTTCTATACACACACTGGATCGGTCGCCAAACCCGGAAAGCACCTAGTAACTTCTCTTCTCTTCAACCATGTACACATACATACAATGTACATCACACACATACACCCACACACCGCGTACCACACAACACATACACATACACACGGTCTATAACACAACACATACACCTACACCCGGTGTACAACACAATACATACACCCATACCTAATGTACAACACAATACATATATGTACACATGGTACAACAAAACAAATACACATGTACGATGCCACGATTGCACAATGCATATACGTCGTACCACATGTACACAACGCAACATGTACGACATGCACATAATACCAGATGCACAACAGTACGACATGTACAACATGTACATAGATCCACTTGTACACAACACCATCTGCACAATGTGTACACAACACCACATGTACATAGCACCACATGCACGATGTAATGTCCCCTAATAATAATAATAAAACACAAATAATAAATAAATAATATAATATAATTAAATAAATAATAAGTCAATAATAGCAAATACATAATAAATAATAAAGAGAATAATAATAATAATAAATAAAATAGTAAACAATAAACTCGAGTTTTAAATAAAATAGTAAATAATAAACTGGAGTTCTAAATATTGAATAAATAAGTGAAGTTAACAAAAGTAAAAAGGAATAAATTAAGAAAGAGTTAAACTAAGAAAACTATATAAATAAGTAAAGTTAACAAAAAGTAAAAAGGAATAAGATAAGAAAGAGTTAAATTAAGTAAAACTTAAAAATAAAGAAATAAAAGTTGCATGTTGACACAGTGAATGTGTGCATGCGGTTCCCTCTCCATTGTTTAGTCTATTTAATAGACACTGAGGAAGATGAGATTCATTCATTCATCCATTCTCTTGGGAGAAAGGTATTGTGAGACAAAGGATTCCGTGACAGTAGTACGTTGATTGAGGACTCGGGGGTGGCCAACTGTAGAAAGATTACATGCAGCTGAGCCTACGGTTGGCTCGAGAGTCATCCCCAAAACTTTGTTGCGATTAGTGGGATTCAGATAACATTCAACTTTGGAGTCTCAAGTAAGGAATATCGTAGTTACAGGTAAGTCATCTTTGCTTGTGTCTCTGAAATTTCTATACTAATTAGTTGAATACTTTTTGTGTTGATTATTAATTGCATATTTGATATAATTAGTTGCATGTTAAATTTTTGGGTTGTTACATATGGTATCATATCATATGCTCCAACACATTACGGCCTCTCAGATTTCTTCAATATAAAACCATTAGAAAAAAAAATACAATATGTGAATATAATAATTTTTTATATTATTAAGAAAAATGTTAATTTTCCAAATTAAAATCTATGTATACATGTTGTCAAACATTTAAATATAAAATTAAAAAATAAGTTAATATATTATTTTGACAATTTTATTTTGTAAATAAAATATTTATAATATTAAAAGAAAAATACAAAATTTTTGAATAAAATGCATGTTGAATGAATTAAAAATTCTATTAGACTTTGGAATTATCTTATTTAGGATTGAATAATATTTTAATTAATATTTTTTTAATAAATATATATATATATATATATATTGAATACCATATATGTTTTTACTTGGGTGGATGTATTTTTAATTTAACTTGAAACAATAATTATGTCACCCAGTTGACCAACTTTCTCCATCGCCTACAATACATGGTTGCAGCTTCGTTTACGTTTTCGGCAGCCGATAGGAACAACCATTTTCATGGTTGTGACAGGCATCATGGGAGTAATCGTTTCTTTGTCCTCAACTTCCGAGCTGAAGTTCACAGCTATTCTTTGTCCTCAGTTTCCGAGTCCAAGGAGCGCGGTCGTAGCCCACTTGTTGCCATGGAGCACAACGCTTGTATGATAGTGGCGTCTTCATATGGCCTGAAAGAGCAGTGTTCCACCTGGAGCTCAGCTGGTTGCACCAAAGTAGCTTGCAAGATTTCCAATTGACAAGTGGACGGGCCTGGGCTTCTGATTCTCTCAGTTTCCAATCGACACTGTATGATAATGGACAAGTGTATCGACTTGACCATTTCATGAATCCATAGACAATCTGGAAATTCATATTCACTGGCAGTTGTTGTTTTATTAGAATAATTTACAACACCTCACCCTTGGATCACATTTCCCAGGTTTTAAATGTATTAAACTAGGAAACTACGCCTGGTTCTCTGATTGACTAGAGTCGCGACGATATTATCCAAATCTTACGATCTCCTTAAAAATTTCATTATTCCTGGTAATTCAGGGCTTCATCCTTTCATCATTCAACCATGTCTTGGTGTTCTTGCGTGCGGTTAGAACTCATTAGGGTGAACCTTGAACGGACTGCAGGCACCACGCGTGTAAGACGAGGACACCCAGTTGCAACCGCCACGTCACCCGGGTTCTCAGTATGGATTGCAAGTGTAACTCTGATTAGGTGATTGCAGAATTTATAAAAATCAAAATTAGAAGAAATAGAAATAGAAATACCGGTCCCAAATAAATCCACATACCAGAGATAAATTATGCATATGACCATTTAACCCGTTTCTTAAAACCACTATCATATCTTAAAAAAAAAAAACCAAAAAATCACGAGTGTGCACCTATCTATAATGAAGGGTGAAGGAAATAACCTATTTTTCACCACAAACAAACAACCCAGACTACTTACGTAGGAAACCCCAAACTCTCATACATGTACCTAGAGGCTTAGATGGGAAGATCATTAGATTTATTGAATAATTGATCGCTACCATTATCTCATTGGCATGTCTTTCATGAGTGTTCACCCATCATAAATAATATATTAATGTTCACCCATAAAAGGAACGTCGACAGGTTTAAACCGACGGCCAAGGACAATGGAGTTAAACGGAGGCAGGAGCACTACCACACAGGTGAGAAAAATTGAACAAAACATTTTCATTGTCAGCGTTCTGATGGCACATTTGTGAATATTCTCATAGTTTTCCTTATTAATGATTCAAATCATTGGCATGTGGAATTATAACATGAATCCAAAACACTTAATATATAACATGAATAGAAAACACTTAGTCTCCATAGGGCTTCTTCACATTACATTGGGGATTTAATAGTGTAACTTGAGTTAGGAATTTGCCTACCTTTTGGAAAGTGTCATACTCCCTATGGAAGTTTACTCGCTCCTTAGGGGAGTTTATTATAAGTTTTTCAATGTTTTAACCTTGAAGACTCCACTTACGTTTTGATGAAATACCTAGGATACCTTGACTCCACTTGGCTTTTGATGAAATTCTTAGGATATTTATTTTGTTAAAAATATTTAACAAAATAAGTTAGATATATTTAAAAATTATGTGTTTTGGAATTGTTTTTAATTTGATGGTTGACTATTACTATGGGAGAAAGTGGGAAGGAATAGATAGAGGCTCAAGAATGTAATGAAAGAGTTAAGCTAAGATATATAAAGAGAAATAATCAATTAAATAAATTAAATTAATGTATATAATATTTAGGAATGTAATTGAATAGTTATGGAGATGACAAATTCTAAGTTTCAATATTTTTTTGTCATACATTATTGGTTGGTTCTTGTTTCAACATTTTCCAAGAGTAAACTATGGACATTATAGAGGCCAGATATAAAGTAAGCAATGGAATGAAGGAGATGAGACACTTTGGCATAGCAAGCTCAACAACCTCAATAATGAACCCTAATTGCACTACAGAAAGTAAGCAATGGCACCAAGGAGAGGAGACTCTTTGGCTAGCAAGCTCAACAACCTCAATAATGAACCCTAATTGCACCACAAAAAGTAAGCAATGGCACCAAGGAGAGGAGACTCTTTGGCTAGCAAGCTCACTAACCTCAACAATCTAATGACGAGGTCATTATTGTTAGTTTTTTAAAATAGGAAAGAGGAACCTAGCTTACTCTTTTAGGAATACCCTCAAAGCCTTTTTTGGACAATCCTTCTTCATATAATTCAAATGCTTATTTTTCCGTAAAGGATTAGTGTATATGTGTAAACAACAAAATGAGCAAGAACATAGTCTATACTAGAAAATAAACCGTACATGGAACATTTGATGAAGGATGAATCTTAAAAAGAAACCGAGGCCTTTTATCGATCCATGTGCAGGGCCTACCCTCAAATTGGATGGCAAGGAACTGATTAAATAATTTTTTTGTTGGTTTGGTAACTTTATCCTTCCTCCATATTATTATACAATTTATCATAACCACTTTACAAATCTCAAGTATTAAAAAAACAATGAATGTCTTATCGATACCATGTGTACAGCTTGTGATTGAAATTACATTTCTAGCAATATATGCCTATCATTATAAATTCATTTGTAGCAAAATATAATTATAGTTTCATTTCTAACATAATATACCTCTTCATCTTTATAACTAAACATCATAATTTAAACTTATGCACATACCTCGTTTTTCCAATACCTGATGTTTCATCGAAGATTGGTTCCAGTTTAGTTATGAGTTAGGTGATAGAAATATGATATATGATATATTGCAGATTCTATAATGCACTTTTACCCATTTGGAAAGCTCTACTTTACCAGTACTTTAGCCTCTTGATTCCTCATGCCTTCCACTTCCATATCTTTGTTTCTTGCAGTGCTACCTCTGCCTTACTCTACATTCATCTATGCTTCTATTGACATGTCTTTACACCCTTTTGGTGCAAATGTTAATAATAATATAATATAATTAATATATATAAGGAAAGAAAGACTAGAAATAGTCATAGATGTTAATATTTAGTGTTCCAACATAAAAGTTATTTTACAATTCATTATAGTAAAGTTTATTGATTTAATTATAAAGTTGTATATATAAATTCATAGAATACAAAATAAATAAATAATGGACATGAAAAAATCCAACTAATACAATAATGACATGCAAAAATCCAAGTAATACATATTAGGTTTTTTTTAAACATAGTGTCAATTTCAAAAAAAAAAAATCAATCGAAGTAATTCATGTTAGGGCTTTTATTCAACGGAGTGCCCATTTACCTATAGTCAAAACTTGTCAAATTAGAGATTTAACTAGCAATTGCACCATATGTTGCAAAATAAATGCCGTAAGGAAATAGCATAGGAAAGAGTAGCGTAGAAGAAATAAGTTGTTGCCAAGAAGGATCCATTGTGAAGGAATGAAAGGAAAATTTTGCTTACATGGAAGCAGGTCGTCGAGGTTTCAAAGATATTGATTATAAGAGTTATCAACCAGAAAATTTTGTTATAGATATTGAAATAGGCAATTGGGGGTGAAAACATATATGTAAACCAACATAATAAATAATTTGTTGCAGAGAATGAGCCATTGTGAATGAATGAAAGGCAAATTTTTCTTCCATGGAAGGAGGTCGTGGAGGTTTCAAAGATATTGATTTTAAGAGTTATCAACCAGAAAATTTTGTTATAGTTATTGAAATAGGGAATTGTAGGTGAAAACATATATGTAAACCAACATAATCTGTTCACATATATAAAAAATTTGTTATAGATATTGAAATAGGAAATTGGGGTGAAAATCCTTTGGTGATTAATAATCCTCTAAAACAAGCATGAAATGAGCATGTAACTAAAATAAGATATTTGAAATACATTCAAGTACAATATATCTAGCATAGATGTAAATAAAGAGAATTTTTATTAACAGAAATAGAGTTTACCCCAAGTTCATCTACATATCCAAGCGTCAATTGCATTGAAATTGTATATGAAGAACAATAGTCTTGGTATACAAGAAAGTGAATGTCATTTTAATATGGAGACTTTTTTTGGAAGGAGATATTTTTATTCATGTTATGGTTTATTTTCTTAACTCCAAACTTGGTTTAGTCTTTCTCTATATACACAAGAAAAAAAATACGAAGTAATTTCACAAATTTAAGTTATAGTTTGTATTTTATAATTACAAATCTAGTTTCTCATTAAAATATTTTACACACATCTATTCATTCAAATAAATTATATTGTGAATATGTTTTATCCTATTATTTGATTACAAAATTATTGTACTCCCTACTAAATAAAACAACTTTATTAATAAATAATTGAATGTCAAATTGAAAGATTACTCAAGCAATAACTACTATAATATATATAACTGATTTTTTGACGTATAAATTATTTTTTTTATATGTCATTCAAGTTCCATTACCTATTATCTTCAAACCCCATGCGGAGGTATTGATCATGGGAGCCAAATTTAGTTAAATAAGCATTCACATTGTCAACTTCGACAAAAAATCAAAAATTATAATCCTAAAATTCTCTTACCTAATCATATTTATAAGTATATAATTGAGTTTCATTTATTAAAAAAAAAAGTCAATATTAAGAAACTCCTAGAGTTATAAAAGGTAATTGACATGAAAAATAAAAAATCCCCGCATGACAACATACAAATGTTAATCTTAACTGAATCATTAAAAAAATAAGAAGGGATAATAGATTTACTAGTTATATCATTAAAAATTACTACTTTCACAATGGAATTTCTACATTAATTTTTAAAAATATTATTCTATAATTATAACTCTTAAATATATTTTGAAAGCACAAATATCTAAGAAATATAGTTCAATTATTGGGCATTAGAAATTTGAAAGAGGTGAAGGTAAATGAGTTAGTATCAAGAAATATGACATCAACCCCTGGTAAAATTGCAAAATATCAATCTCAATATGGCATAAGTGCTAGTAGGGAATTATTGACAAGTGTTGTTGGAAAAAAAACTACATCAAATTGGTTGATGTCAATGAAAACAATAATCTACAAAACATTAAGAAAAGTTTACGGAGGCATTAAAAAATTAGGATTTAATAACATGAGAATCATGAACTTGCATGTTGGGCTAATATATGTAGGAAAACTTATCAAGATAGACTTTCGTATAATGTGAGCAACACTATGAAAGAGTTTTGGTATTAGAATTTCCATGTGTCACCAAATGAGAAGAATACCATGAGACATTGTATATCTAGAGGGGTGTATTGAGATCATTTCCCCTTTCAGTGACTGTAATTATTAAAGAACATTTCTTACTACATAATATGTATAACTTGTATATATACTTATAAAAAAATAATTGTGTTGAATCTTATGACAGTGAGGACAATATAAATAGTCCATTCATACAAATACCACATACTACCAATAGGCAAAATGGTTTTCCTGTGAAGCGATCTATGCATCTTCGTCATGCAAATTGAATCTCAACACTAAGGAGTCATCCTAAGATAAAAGGTCATCATAGTAAATTTGATGTTCCAAAATCATCAATCATTTAGTTATATTTCTCTAAATATCAACAATTGGACAACAATCACAATATGGTAATGCTTGGGGGAATGTGTATCCATATCATAGTATAATTGTATATACAACCAGCCTAGATCCATCTTAACTCTGGATCTATCAAGCGTCGAGAGGGATCAAATCTCTAGAGGTGCAAACCTCTTTTTTTGAGAGCAAAACTTGAGGAAAGGTTTGCACCTTGAGAGATTTGATCCCTCTCAGCGCTTGATAGATCCAGAGTTAAGATGGATCTAGGCTGGTTTCAGTCGTGTGCAGCCAAGGAAAATCTATTGAAAATATTATTAATTTTATCAATAATATGTAAATACAGATAATATAAATATAATAATTTTATATATGCTAAATATGTCTGATATTTATCTAGTCAGTTTAATTTTAAAATTTTCTTAGTTACCTCAGTTTTTTGAGATTTGTTATTAAATTTAATGACAAAATATTTTTTTTTGAATGCAAAGTGACAATTAATAGTGTTGAATGATAGAAAATGGAAATAATAAGAATGTAGTCAATTACAAATAGTCTTCATTGTGATCAATCTCAAATTATTTTATTTTTATATTCTTATTGTCACCCTTGTTAGTTTTGTCATCTTTTCATATCGATTATATGAAAAGGACAATTGAAATAATAAACCATTTAAATATTTAGCTTGAACTATTGTACTAAACATCATACATTGTCTCTCTTGCTCTTCAATATCAATAGGCTGATTTACTATAACACAAATATTAATGTACATTGTTAATAATTTTGTGTGCTTACACTGAAATCAATGCACAATCTTAATCCAATCAATTTAAAATTAATGTATCATCAATGTATATCAAATCAGAAATCAACGTCAACACTGAAATCAATGCACCTATTCCAAACAATCAAATAAGATTACAAAACAACATCTACACTAAGATCAATGCATCTAATGCAGGTAATCGAATAAGATTAGAAATCAACATATATATTGAAATCAATGGATCTAATGCAAGTAATAAAATAATATTAGAAACCAACATATAGAATGATATCAATGCATCTAGTGCAAGCAATCAAATAGGATTATAAATCACCATTCACTTCCCTATCTCCCCCCTGAACTACATCTCTCTTCCCTCCCATCTCTCCTCCTCTACACCGAAATCAACATCTACACTAAAATTAATGCATCTAGTGCAAGCAATCAAATAGGATTATAAATCACTATCTACTTCCCTATCTCCCCCCTTGAACTACATCTCTCTTTCCCTCCATCTCTCCACTCGCTCACATCCTCCCTCTTCCTTCCTCTCTCTCCATTTTTTTCCCACATATATATATCCCTCTCTCTTCACCCTCCAACTATGTTACTATATCCCTCCCTCTCTCCTTCTCTCCATATCTCCTTCTTTATCTCTTTATGTTACCCCATACACACTCTCTCCATATCTCCCTTGTCACTTCATCTCTCTCTCCACTTCTCACTCTCTATGTAATCCTTCTTCCCTCCCTCTCTCCCCCTCCAAATCCATCTCTCCTTCCATCTCCCTCCCTCTCTCCTCCTCTCTCTCATCCTTCCTCTCTCTCTCTCTCTTTCTTTTCCCTCCAATTTTCTCGCTCCCCCCATAACTCTCTTCCTCTCTCTCATGTCCTCTCTCTTACCTTCCTCTATCTTTTCCTCTCTCTCTCTCTATGGTATTTGGCCCTCTGTGTTAAATTTATATATGTAGGGAGAGAAGTGATTTTTCATTAGGGTCGACATTAGATTAATTAGATTAAATTTTAAATGTTAAATATTAAACATTATTTTTACATTTACGCTTACATGTTTATTGTTACCCAAGATAGGTAATGCATATAGTGTACTTTAATTTGGCCCATGGTATTTAGTTGAGGATTCACCTAAATAAAACCACTTTTTGAGTGTTCCTAAATATAAATAGGATCATGGAGTAAATATAAAAAGACATTTTATTTATTTACCATACCTATGGTTTATTTATATTCTATTTATTTACCATACCTCTTTTATAAATACGGTATTTGGCCCATGGTATTAAAGTGGTACATTTCTATACACTCGAACATATCAAAAGTTTACATTAATTAAATTTAATAATATTAATATTATAATATAATAATGTGAATATTAGAATTAATAATATTATTAATATTAATATTTAAGCATTGCAGCTTTTTTGGCATGTTTTAATAATAATTCTGGCCCATGGTATTTAGCCTGCATCTCAATTTTAAATAAAACCACTTTTTAATGTTCATAAATATAAATAGGATTATGGAGTAACATAAAAAGCCTTTTTATTTATTTACTATATATATGGTTTATTTATATTTTATTTATCTACCATACCTCTTTATAAATATGGTATTTGCCCATGCAATTTTTAAATTGGTAACATATCAAAAGTTTACACTACTCACATGACATCTACACATCTATATACACCCGACATATCAAAAGTTTACATTACTCACATTAAATCTACACATCTCTATATCTTGAACCCGACTTATCAAAAGTTTACATTATACACATTACATCTACACATCTCTATATATTGGGCCTGACATATCAAAAGTTTACATTACACACGTTACATCTACACATCCCTATATATCAAAGTAGAGCCTTCTTGGGGCAAAAATACATTGTCTCTCTTGCTCTTCAATATTAATAGGTTGATTTACTATAACACAAATATTAATGTACATTGTTAATAATTTTGTGTGCTTACAATGAAATTAATGCACAATCTTAATCCAATCACTTTAAAATTAATGTACCATCAATGTACATCAAATCAGAAATCAATGTCTACACTAAAATCATTGCACCTAATGCAAACAATAAAATAAGATTACAAAACAACATCTACACTGAGATCAATGCATCTAATGCAGGTAATCAAATAATATTATAAATCAACATCTATATTTAAATAAATGGATCTAGTGCAAGTAATAAAATAGGATTAGAAACCAACATCTACACTGATATCAATGCATCTAGTGAAAGCAATCAAATAGGATTATAAATCACCATCTACTTCCCTATCTCCCCCCTTGAACTACATCTCTCTTTCCCTCCATCTCTCCTCCTCTACACTGAAATCAGCATCTACACTTAAATTAATGCATCTAGTGGAAGCAATCAAATAGGATTATAAATCATCATCTACTTCCCTATCTCCCCCCTCGAACTACATCTCTCTTTCCCTCCATCTCTCCACTCTCTTACATCCTCCCTTTTCCTTCCTCTCTCTCCATTTCTTTCCCACGTATATATCTCCCTCTCTCTTCACCCTCCAACTATGTTACTATATCCCACCCTCTCTCCCTCTCTCCATATCTCCTTCTTTATCTCTTTATCTCACCCCAAAACATATACACACTCTCTCCATATCTCCCTTCTAAATTCATCTCTCTCTCCACTTCTCACTCTCTATGTAATCCATCTTCCCTCCCTCTCTCCCCCTCCAAATCCATCTCTCCATCCTTCCATCTCCCTCCCTCTCTCTTCCTCTCTCTCGTCCTTCCTCTCTCTCTCTCTCTCTTTGCCCTCCAATTTTCTCTCTTTCCCCATAACTCTCTTCCTCTCTCTCATGTCCTCTCTCTTTTCCTTCCTCTATCTTTTCCTCTCTCTCTCTCTCTTTGCAATCCAATTATCTCTCTCTCTCTCTCTCTCTCTCTTCCTTCCAATCCTCTTTCCTCCCCCAAAACACACACACACACATGCACACACTCTCTCTCTCAACATCTACACTAAAATAAATGCATATAGTGCAAGAAAAATAGGATTAGAAATCACGATCCACACTGAAATCAATGCATCGAGGGCAAGAAATCATCTTCCCTCTCTCCCCCCTCCAAATCCATCTTTCTTTCCCTCCCTCTCTCCAATCTCTCAAATCCTCTCTCTCTTCCTTCCCCTCTATCCCTTTCTCTCCCACATCTATATCTCTCTATATCTCCCTCTCTCTCCCTCTCTTCACCCTCCAACTATGTTACTATATCTCTCCCTCTCTCATTCTCCCCCCATTCCCTCCATCTCTCCTTATTTTTCTCTTTATCTCACCCCCAAACATACACATACTCATCTATTTCTCCCTTGTCACACCCTCTCTCTCTCCACTTCTTTCTCCCTATGTAAATGCATTACTCTGGATCTAGAGTTTGATATTATTTGTATTTACACTGAAATCAATGCATCTAATGCAAGTAAGAAAATAAGATTAGAAGCCAACATCTACACTGATATCAATGCATCTAGTGTAAGCAATCAAATAGGATTAGAAATTATCATATTAATGTACATTGTTAATAATTTTTTGTGCTTACACCTAAATCAATACACAATCTTAATCTAGTCATTTTAAAATTAATTTACCATCAATGTACATCCAATTACATCAAATCAGAAATCAATGTCAACACTGAAATCAATGCACCTAATGAAAACAATCAAACAAGATTACAAAACAACATCTACACTGAGATCAATGCATATAATGTAGGTAATCAAATAAGATTAGAAATCAACATCTATATTGAAATCAATGGATCTAGTGCAAGTAATAAAATAATATTAGAAACCAACATCTACACTGATATCAATGCATCTAGTGCAGGCAATCAAATAGGAATATAAATCACCATCTACTTCCCTATCTCCCCCCTTGAACTACATCTCTCTTTCCCTCCATCTCTCCACTCTCTCACATCCTCCCTCTTCCTTCCTCTCTCTCCATTTCTTTCACACATATATATATCCTTCTCTCTTCACCCTCCAACTATGTTACTATATCCCTCCCTCTCTCCTTCTCTCCATATCTCCTTCTTTATCTCTTTATCTCACCCCAAAACATATACACACTCTCTCCATATCTCCCTTGTCACTTCATCTCTCTCTCCACTTCTCACTCTCTATGTATTCCTTCTTCCCTCCCTCTCTCCCCCTCCAAATCCATCTCTCCATCCTTCTATCTCCCTCCCTCTCTCCTCCTCTCTCTCGTCCTTCTCCTCTCTCCCCACCCTCTCTCTCTCTTTCTTTGCCCTCCCATTTTCTCTCTTCCCCCATAACTCTCTTCCTCTCTCTGATGCCCTCTCTCTTGTCCTTCCTCTCCTACCTTCCTCTATATTTTCCTATCTCTCTCTTTGCAATCCAATTATATCTTTCTCTCTCTCTCCCCCCCCTCTCTCTCTCTCTTTGACCTCCAATCCTCTTTCCTCATCCAACACACACACACACACACTCTCTCTCTCTCTCTCTCTCAACATATACACTAAAATCAATGCATATAGTGCAACAAAAATAACATTAGAAATCACCATCCACACTAAAATCATTGCATCGAGTGCAAGAAATCATCCTCCCTCTCTCCCCCCTCCAACTCCATCTCTCTTTCCCTCCCTCTCTCCACTCTCTGACATCCTCTCTCTCTTCCTTCCCCTCTATCCCTTTCTCTCACACGTCTATCTCTCTCTATATCTCCCTCTCTCTCCCTCTCTTCACCCTCCAACTATGTTACGATATCCCTCCCTCTCTCATTCTCCCCCCATTCCCTCCATATCTCCTTATTTTTCTCTTTATCTCACCCCCAAACATACACATACTCCACTATTTCTCCCTTGTCACTCCCTCTCTCTCTCCACTTCTTGCTCCCTATGTAAATACATTACTCTAGATCCAGAGTTTGATATTATCTGTATTTACACTGAAATCAATGCATCTAGTGCAAGTAAGAAAATAAGATTAGAAACCAACATCTACACTGATATTAATGCATCTAGTGCAAGCAATCAAATAGGATTAGAAATCACCATATCAAAAGTTTACATTACTCTTGATCTATCAAACTTTACATTAGAAATCACCGTCCACACTAAAATCAATGCAACAAGTGCAAGAAATCATCTTCCCTCTCTCCCCCCTCCAACTCCATCTCTCTTTCCCTCCCTCTCCACTCTCTCACATCCTCTCTCTCTTCCTTCCCCTCTATCCCTTTCTCTTCCACATCTATCTCTCCCTCTCTCTCCCTCTCTTCACCCTCCAACTATGTTACTATATCTCTGCCTATCTCCGTCTCCCCCCATTCCCTCCATCTCTCCTTATTTTTCTCTTTATCTCACCCCCAAACATACACATACTCTCTCTATTTCTCCCTTGTCACTCCCTCTCTCTCTCCACTTCTCGCTCTCTCTATGTATTTCTTCTTCCCTCCCTCTCTCATCCTCCAACTCCATCAATATATCCCTCCCTCTCTCCTCCTATCTCCCTCCCTCTCTCCTCCTCTCTCTCTTCCTTCCTCTCTTTCCCTTCCTCTCCTACCTCCCTCTCTCTTCCCCCATCTCTCTTCTCTCTCCCTCTCTCTCTTTTCCCTCCAATATAAAATGGAAGAGAAATAGAAAATTATGGTATTTGGCCCACTATGTTAAATTTATACATGTAGGGAGAGAAGTGATTTTTAGATTAAATTTTAAATGTTAAATATTAAACATTATTTTTACATTTATGTTTACATGTTTATTGTTACCCGAGATAGGAAATGCATATAGTGTGCTTTAATTTGGCCCATGGCATTTAGCTGAGGATTCACCTAAATAAAACCACTTTTTGAGTGTTCCTAAATATAAATAGGATTATGCAGTAAATATAAAAAGACTTTTTATTTATCTACCATGCCTATGGTTTATTTATATTCTATTTTTTTACCATACCTCTTTTATAAATATGGTATTTGGCCCATGGTATTAAAGTGGTACATTTCTATACACTCGGACATATCAAAAGTTTACATTAATTAAATTTAATAATATTAATATTATAATATAATAATGTGAATATTAGAATTAATAATAATAATAATGTTAATATTAGGGTTAATAATGCTTTTTTGGCATGTATTAATAATAATTTGGCCCATGGTATTTAGCTCAGGATTCACCTAAATAAAACCACTTTTTAATGTTCATAAATATAAATAGGATTATGGAGTAAATATAAAAAGCCTTTTTATTTATTTACCATATATATGGTTTATTTATATTTTATTTATTTACCATACCTCTTTTATAAATATGGTATTTGGCCCATGGTATTAAAGTGGTAAATATCTCAAAAGTTTACATTACTCACATGACATCTACACATCTATATACAATCCGACATATCAAAAAGTTTACATTACACACATTACATCTACACATATTTATATATTGGGCCCAACATATCAAAAGTTTACATTACACACATTACATCTACACATCCCTCCCTCTCTTCCCTCAAATCCATCTCTCCATCCTTCCATCTCTCCTTCTATCTCCCCTCCCTCTCTCCTCCTCTCTCTCTTCCTTCCTCTCTCTCCCCACCCTCTCTCTCTCTTTCTTTGCCCTCCCATTTTCTCTCTTCCCCCATAACTCTCTTCCTCTCTCTCATGCCCTCTCTCTTTTCCTTCCTCTCCTACCTTCCTCTATATTTTCCTATCTCTCTCTTTGCAATCCAATTATATCTTTCTCTCTCTCTCTCCCCCCCTCTCTCTCTCTCTTTGACCTCCAATCCTCTTTCCTCCTCCAACACACACACACACACACACACACACACACACTCTCTCTCTCTCTCTCTCTCTCTCTCTCAACATATACACTAAAATCAATGCATATAGTGCAAAAAAAATAAAATTAGAAATCACCAACCACACTAAAAACATTGCATCGAGTGCAAGAAAACATCCTCCTCTCTCCCCCTCCAACTCCATCTCTCTTTCCTCCCTCTCTCTCCACTCTACGACATCCTCTCTCTCTTCCTTCCCCTCTATCCCTTTCTCTCACACGTCTATCTCTCTCCTTCATCTCCCTCTCTCTCTCTTCACCCTCCAACTATGTTACTATATCCCTCCCTCTCTCATTCTCCCCCCATTCCCTCCATATCTCCTTATTTTTCTCTTTATCTCACCCCCAAACATACACATACTCCACTATTTCTCCCTTGTCACTCCCTCTCTCTCTCCACTTCTTGCTCCCTATGTAAATACATTACTCTGGATCCAGAGTTTGATATTATCTGTATTTACACTGAAATCAATGCATCTAGTGAAAGTAAGAAAATAAGATTAGAAACCAATATCTACACTGATATCAATGCATATAGTGCAAGAAATCAAATAGGGTTAGAAATCACCATATCAAAAGTTTACATTACTCTTGATCTATCAAACTTTACATTAGAAATCACCGTCCACACTAAAATCAATGCATCAAGTGCAAGAAATCATCTTCCCTCTCTCCCCCCTCCAACTCCATCTCTCTTTCCCTCCCTCTCCACTCTCTCACATCCTCTCTCTCTTCCTTCCCCTCTATCCTCTTCTCTTCCATATCTATCTCTCTCTTTATCTCCCTCTCTCTCCCTCTCTTCACCCTCCAACTATGTTACTATATCCCTGCCTCTCTCCTTCTCCCCCCATTCCCTCCATCTCTCCTTATTTTTCTCTTTATCTCACCCCCAAACATACACATACTCTCTCTATTTCTCCCTTGTCACTCCCTCTCTCTCTCCACTTCTCGCCCTCTCTATGTATTTCTTCTTCCCTCCCTCTCTCACCCTCCAACTCCATCTCTATATCCCTCCCTCTCTCCTCCTCTCTCTCTTCCTTCCTCTCTTTCCCTTCCTCTCCTACCTCCCTCTCTCTTCCCCCATCTCTCTTCTCTCTCCCTCTCTCTCTTTTCCCTCCAATATAAAATGGAAGAGAAATATAAAAATATGGTATTTGGCCCACTGTGTTAAATTTATATATGTAGGGAGAGAAGTGATTTTTCATTAGGGTCGACATTAGATTAATTAGATTAAATTTTAAATGTTAAATATTAAATATTATTTTTACATTTACGTTTACATGTTTATTGTTACCCAAGATAGGTAATGCATATAGTGTACTTTAATTTGGCCCATGGTATTTAGCTGAGGATTCACCTAAATAAAACCACTTTTTGAGTGTTCCTAAATATAAATAGGATTATGGAGTAAATATAAAAAGACATTTTATTTATTTACCATACCTATGGTTTATTTATATTCTATTTATTTACCATACCTCTTTTATAAATATGGTATTTGGCCCATGGTATTCAGCCCATGGTATTAAAGTGGTACATTTCTATACACTCAGACATACCAAAAGTTTACATCAATTAAATTTAATAATATTAAAATTATAATATAATAATGTGAATATTAGAATTAATAATAATATTAATATTAATATTAGGGTGAATAATGTTTTTTTGGCATGTATTAATAATAATTTGGCCCATGGTATTTAGCTCAGGATTCACCTAAATAAAACCACTTTTTGATGTTCATAAATATAAATAGGATTATGGAGTAAATATAAAAAGCCTTTTTATTTATTTACCATATATATGGTTTATTTATATTTTATTTATTTACCATACCTCTTTTATAAATATGGTATATGGCCCATGGTATTAAAGTGGTAAATATATCAAAAGTTTACACTACTCACATGACATCTACACATCTATATACACTCCGACATATCAAAAGTTTACATTACACACATTACATCTACACATCTCTATATATTGGGCCCGACATATCAAAAGTTTACATTACACACCTTACATCTACACATCCCTATATATTGGGGCCCGACATATCAAAAGTTTACATTACACATGTTACATCTACACATCCCTATATACTGGGCTGTAGAGCGCCTCTCGGTGCAAAAATACATTGTATCTCTTGCTCTTCAATATTAATAGGTTGATTTACTATAACACAAATATTAATGTACATTGTTAATAATTTTGTGTGCTTACACTGAAATCAATGCACAATCTTAATCCAATCAATTTAAAATTAATGTATCATCAATGTATATCAAATCAGAAATCAACGTCTACACTGAAATCAATGCACCTAATGAAAAAAACAAATAAGATTACAAAACAACATCTACACTGAGATCAATTCATCTAATGCAGGTAACCAAATAAGATTAGAAATCAACATCTATATTGAAATCAATGGATCTATTGCAAGTAATAAAATAGGATTAGAGACCAACATCTACACTGATATCAATGCATCTAGTGCAAGCAATCAGATAGGATTATAAATCACCATCTACTTCCCTATCTCCCCCCTCGAACTACATCTCTATTTCCCTCCATCTCTCCTCCTCTACACTGAAATCAACATCTACACTGAAATTAATGCATCTAATGCAAGCAATCAAATAGGATTATAAATCACCATCTACTTCCCTATCTCCCCCCTCAAACTACATCTCTCTTTCCCTCCATCTCTCCACTCTCTCACATCCTCCCTCTTCCTTCCTCTCTCTCCATTTCTTTCCGACATATATATCTCCCTCTCTCTTCACCCTCCAACTATGTTACTATATCTCTCCCTCTCTCCTTCTCTCCATATCTCCTTCTTTATCTCTTTATCTCACCCCAAAACATATACACACTCTCTCCATATCTCCCTTGTCACTTCATCTCTCTCTCCACTTCTCACTCTCTATGTAATTCTTCTTCCCTCCCTCTTTCCACCTCCAAATCCATCTCTCCATCCTTCCATCTCCCTCCCTCTCTCCTCCTCTCTCTCTCTCTCTCTTTCTTTGTCCTCCAATTTTCTCTCTTCCCCCATAACTCTCTTCTTCTCTCTCATGTCCTCTCTCTTTTCCTTCCTCTCTTACCTCCCTCTCTCTCTCTCTCTCTCTCTTTGCCTTCAAATCCTCTTTCCTCCCCCAACACACACACAGACACACTCTCTCTCTCAACATCTACACTAAAATCAATGCATATAGTGCAAGAAAAATAGGATTAGAAATCACAATCCACGTTGAAATCAATGCATCGAGTGCAATAAATATCTTCCCTCTCCCCCCTCCAAATCCATCTCTCTTTCCCTCCCTCTCTCCACTCTATCAAGTATCTTTCTCTTCCTTCCCATCTATCCCTTTCTCTCCCACATCTATCTCTACATATCTCCCTCTCTCTCCTCTCTCTTCACCCTCCAACTATGTTACTATATCCCTCCCTCTCTCATTCTCCCCCCATTCCCTCCATCTCTCCTTATTTTTCTCTTTATCTCACCCCCAAACATACACATACTCATCTATTTCTCCCTTGTCACACCCTCTCTCTCTCCACTTCTTTCTCCCTATGTACATGCATTACTCTGGATCCAGAGTTTGATATTATCTGTATTTACACTGAAATCAATGCATCTAATGCAAGTAAGAAAATAAGATTAGAAACCAACATCTACACTGCATCTAGTGTAAGCAATCAAATAGGATTAGAAATCATCATATTAATGTACATTGTTAATAATTTTGTGTGCTTACACTGAAATCAATGCACAATATTAATCCAGTCACTTTAAAATTAATGTACCATCAATGTACATCCAATTACATCAAATCAGAAATCAACTTCAAAACTAAAATCAATGCACCTAATGCAAACAATCAAATAAGATTACAAAACAACATCTACACTGAGATCAATGCATCCAATGCAGGTAATCAAATAAGATTAGAAATCAACATCTATATTGAAATCAATGGATCTAGTGCAAGTAATAAAATAATAGTAGAAACCAACATCTACACTGATATCAATGCATCTAGTGCAAGCAATCAAATAGGATTATAAATCACCATCTACTTCCCTATCTCCCTCTGCGAACCGCATTTATCTTCCCCTCCATCTCTCCACTCTCTCACGTCCTCCCTCTTCCTTCCTCTCTCTCCATTTCTTTCCCACATATATATCTCCCTCTCTCTTCACCCTCCAACTATGTTACTCTCTCTCTCTCTCTCTCAACATCTACACTGAAATCAATGCATATAGTACAAGAAAAATGGGATTATAAATCACCATCCACACTGAAATCAATGCATCGAGTGCAATAAATCATCTTCCTTATCTCCCCCCTTCAACTACATCTCTCTTTCCCTCCATCTCTCCTCCTCTACTCTAAAATCAATATCTACACTAAAATTAATGCATCTAGTGCAAGCAATCAAATAGGATTATAAATCACCATCTACTTCCCTATCTCCCCCCTCGAACTACATCTCTCTTTCCCTCCATCTCTCCACTCTCTCACATCCTCCCTATTCCTTCCTCTCTCTCCATTTCTTTCCCACATATATATCTCCCTCTCTCTTCACCCTCCAACTATGTTACTATATCCCTCCCTCTCTCCTTCTCTCCATGTCTCCTTATTTATCTCTTTATCTCACCCCAAAACATATACACACTCTCTCCATATCTCCCTTATCACTTCATCTCTCTCTCCACTTCTCACTATCTATGTATTCCTTATTCCCTCCCTCTCTCCCCCTCCAAATCCATCTCTCCATCCTTCCATCTCTCCTTCTATCTCCCTCCCTCTCCTCCTCCTCTCTCTCGTCCTTCCTCTCTCTTCCCCCCCTCTCTCTCTCTCTCTTTATTTGCCCTCCAATTTTGTCTCTTCCCCCATAACTCTCTTCCTCTCTCTTTTCCTTCCTCTCCTACCTTCCTCTATCTTTTCCTCTCTCTCTCTCTCTTTTCAATCCAATTATCTCTCTCTCTCTCTCTCTCTCTCTCCCTCCCTCTCTCTCTTTGCCTTCCAATCCTCTTTTTTCCCCCAACACACACACGCTCTCTCTCTCTCTCAACATCTACACTAAAATCAATGCATATAGTGCAAGAAAAATAGGATTAGAAATCAACATCCACACTGAAATCAATGCATCGAGTGCAAGAAATCATCTTCCCTCTCTCCCCCCTCCAACTCCATCTCTCTTTCCCTCCCTCTCTCCACTCTCTCACATCCTCTCTCTCTTCCTTCCCCTCTATCCCTTTCTCTCCCACATGTATCTCTCTCTATATCTCCCTCTCTCTCCCTCTCTTCACCCTCCAACTATGTTACTATATCCCTCCCTCTCTCATTCTCCCCCCATTCCCTCCATCTCTCCTTATTTTTCTCTTTATCTCACCCCCAAACATACACATACTCCTCTATTTCTCCCTTGTCACTCCCTCTCTCTCTCCACTTCTTGCTCCCTATGTAAATACATTACTCTAGATCCAGAGTTTGATATTATCTGTATTTACATTGAAATCAATGCATCTAGTGCAAGTAAGAAAATAAGATTAGAAACCAACATCTACACTTATATCAATGCATCTAAAGAAAGCAATCAAATAGGATTATAAATCACCGTATCAAAAGTTTACATTACTCTGGACCTATCAAAATTTAGATTAGAAATCACCATCCACACTGAAATCAATGCATCAAGTGCAAGAAATCATCTTCCCTCTCTCCCCCCTCCAACTCCATCTCTCTTTCCCTCCCTCTCCACTCTCTCACATCCTCTCTCTCTTCCTTCCCCTCTATCCTTTTCTCTTCCATATCTATCTCTCTCTTTATCTCCCTCTATCTCCCTCTCTTCACCCTCCAACTATGTTACTATATCCCTGCCTCTCTCCTTCTCCCCCCATTCCCTCCATCTCTCCTTATTTTTCCCTTTATCTCACCCCCAAACATATACATACTCTCTCTATTTCTCCCTTGTCACTCCCTCTCTCTCTCTCCACTTCTCGCTCTCTCTATCTATTTATTCTTCCCTCCCTCTCTCACCCTCCAACTGTTGGAGTTAGCACAGCAGAAACATTAAACTACGAACACACACAGCAGAAAACACACATAAAGAACACAGTTTTTAACGTGGTTCACCCAACCAATCTGGGCTACGTCCACCTAACAGGGCATCGGCAATCTCATTAATCAACTGGAGAAAATACAATTGCAGAGTTTCTCATCTGCTCAACTCTTCCTCACATCACATTCCTCATTATTCACACTTGCCTCTACGGGCTTACATTTTATAGCTGGAAATGGCAACAAACTCATAAATTCTCTCACAACAAATATAGGATGCATTAACTCGTCATCAGAAACTGATGGAGCCAATGTAGCAACAAATCCTATTGTTGTCATCTACATGAGATTTTCTCCAGATTTAATTAAAAAATAAGAAATAAAATCTCAACAATCTCCACCTTGACAACAATTAGCCTGATACCCTGTTTCATTATTATTTTTATCTTTTCTGCAAGCCAAGAGAAGCCAAACACCATCGTAGCTTCTCTAACAAAACTGGTTTCGTGAACATGTCTGCACAGTTTTCCTTTGTATGCACCTTTTCAAGAGACACTCCCCTTTCAGTGATAACCTGTCTTACAAAATGGTATTTGATAGGTATATTCTTTGATTTACTATGATAGGCGGGATTTTTAGCCAAGTGAATTGCACTTTGACTATCACAAAATAACTTGATGCTGTCCTGCAACCTACCAAACTCACCAAACAAACCTTTCAACCAAACTGCTTCTTTGCAAGCATGCGAAGCAGCTATGTATTCTGCTTCTGTAGTGGATAAAGCAACAATGTTCTGTAGCTTTGACATCCAGCTAATAGCTCCACCTGCAAGAGTAAAGACATACCTTGAAGTTGACCTTCTCTTATCCAAATCACCTGCAAAATCAGAATCAACATATCCACAAACATATTCACTGCTCCTGTTATAAGTGATACAATAATCACTTGTGCCTCTCAAATACCGAAGCACCCATTTCACTGCTGACCAATGTTCTTTTCCTGGATTTTCCATATACCTGCTGACAACCCCAACTGCATGTGAAATATCTGGTCGAGTAAAAACCATCGCATACATCAAACAACCTACTACATTGGCATATGGAATTCGAGACATATATTCCTTTTCTTCATTAGTGTTAGGACATAAACTTGAAGAAAGCTTAAAATGGGAAGCAAAAGGGACCGAAACAGGCTTCACATTGTTCATACCAAACCTCAAGAGTATCTTCTCAACATACTTCTGTTGTGATAGCCACAACTTACCATTGCTCTTGTCTCTGAAAATCTCCATGCCCAAAATCTGTCTTGCTGCTCCTAGATCTTTCATATCAAACGTCCTAGCCATCTGAGCCTTTAACCTGTTGATCTCTATTATGCTTTTGCTTGCTAAAAGCATATCGTCAACATACAACACTAAGATAATGAACACGCCATTACTTAATTTCTTAAAGTAAACACAATGATCATATTCACTTCTTATATAATTTTGACTCATCATGAAAGAATCAAATTTCTTGTACCACTGTCGAGGCAACTGCTTCAGACCATACAATGATTTCTTGAGCTTGCAGACAAATTTCCTGTTGCGATTTTGAACAAACCCTTCCGGTTGTTCCATGTAAATCTCCTCATCTAAATCTCCATGTAAAAATGCAGTTTTAACATCTAGTTGCTGTAATTCTAAATCAAGTAAAGCAACTAATGCTAACACAATCCAAATTGAAACAATTTTCACAACTGGTGAAAAAATCTCATGAAAGTCAAAGCCTGCTTTCTGAGAAAACCTTTCGCGACCAGCCTTGCTTTGTACATGTCTTCTGTACCATCAACACCCTTCTTCAATTTGTAAACCCACTTACATCCCACAATTTTTCTCTCTTTAGGAAGTTCTACCAGATCCCATGTGGCATTCTTCGCTAACGCCTTCATCTCGTCCTTCATAGCCTCTTTCCACTTACCAATGTTTGAACCTTCTATAGCTTCCTGATAGCACAACGGTTCATCATCGTTAGCAGTTAAAGCAACTGAAGTAACATAATCATAATACCTTTTAGGAAGTCGTCTGATTCTTGTAGACCTCCTTAAAGATGTTTCTGGTACTTCCACAATTTGCTGATTATTATCTGTAGGAACTTCTTCATGATCAGCATCTGAAATACGTTCATAATCTGCATCTGAAACTTGTTCATGATCTGAATCTGAAACTTGTTCATCTAGACTATTATCAGTATTTGAACTGGTTTCAAACTGAATGTGTTGAAGCTGAGGTACATTATCCTGTTTCAATTTATCATCTACATCTGGATTTTCAAGTGAGGATTCATTAAATTTAACATCTTTGTTAATGATGATCTTGTGAGTAGTAGGATCCCACAACCTGTATCCCTTAGTCCCATCACCATATCCAACAAAGATATATCTTTTTGATTTAGGATCTAACTTAGAATGCTGATGTTTCAGAACCAGAGCATATGCATCACAACCAAAAACTTTCAGTTTAGAATAATCACATAGATAACCTTTCCATACCTCTTGAGGAATTTTGCATCCTATTGCAGTTGATGGTGATCGATTTACCAAGTAACAAGCTGTAGAAACTGCTTCTGTCCACAATTCCTTCTGCAAGTTGGCGTTACTAAGCATACTTCTTGCTCTCTCTAAGAGAGTCCTGTTCATGCGTTCAGCAACTCTGTTTTGCTGAGGAGTATATACAGTGGTTTTATGTCTTTCGATCCCAGCATCCTTGCAATAATTATCAAATTCCTTTGAAGTAAACTCACCACCATTGTCAGTTCTTAAACATTTAATGGTTCTTCCAGTGATGTTTTCAACTAATGCTCTAAACTATTTGAAAACTGTGAATACATCAGACTTCTTCTTTAACATGTAGACCCACACTTTTCTAAAGAAATCATCAATAAAAGATACAAAATATGACGATCCTCCATATGAGGTTATAGGAGATGGACCCCAAACATCAGAATGGATATAATCAAGGATTCCCTTACTAGTATGTTTTCCAGTTTTAAACTTCTGCTTGCTTTGTTTCCCAAATAGACAATGTTTGCATAAATCTAACTTAGAAGATTTTAAACTAGGAAGTAACTTACGATCAGATAAAAATTTTAATCCTCTTTCGCTCATATGGCCCAACCTTTGATGCCATAAACGAATAGAATTACTGTCATTTTCAGATACTGTAGAAGCATGATCTGACTCTGTTCTTCCTTCTAACTGAAAAAGATTCCCAACCTTATTTGCTTTCATTACTAGTAAAATTCCTTTATAAACTTTCATTACTCCACCTTGAATAAAGGTTTTACATCCATTAGTGTCTAGTACTCCTAGTGAAATGAGGTTTTTTCTTAGTTCAGGTACATGTCTTACATCAGTTAGAATTTTATTTGTCCCATCAAACATTTTAATCTGGACGCTTCCAATTCCCACAACATTACATGAGGCATCATTTCCCATATAAACCACTCCATCATCGATTGATTTATAAGTTTTAAACCATTCTCTATGAATGCACATGTGATTTGACGCACTAGAATCTAACAGCCAATGTTGATCATGATTAGACAAACTAACTGATAACACTTCATCACTCATACCTGAAATCGATGCCGAACCTGTATCTGTCGTGTTTGCTTCTTTCTTCTCTGTCGAAGAGTCTCCTTTGGATGTTTGTTGTCTCTTCCAACAGTCCTTCTTCAAATGTCCCGATTTGCCACAAAACCAGCACTTTACCTTACTCTTCTTCCCTTTCGATTTTGAACGCGAGTTGTTGTGCTTACTGAAGCGTCTTTCTTTAGAACGACCTCTGACCATCATTGCTTCTGATGTAGAGGTTTCTGAATTTGACCTCTTCCTTGTTTCTTCGGACAACAAAGCTCCAACAACATCATCAAATTCAAGGGTTTCTGATGAACTAAGACTTATAGAAGTAAAAAAATGATCCCATGACTCAGGCAACGAGCATAATAAAGTTACAGCTTTATCTTCTGATTCAAATTTTACTTCTATACTTTCTAACTGCACCAGGAGAGTATTAAAGGTATTCAGATGATTAGTTATTGTCATACCTTCTTTCATGCGCAAGCTGTACAATTTTCGCTTCAGAAGAATCCTATTGGTTAAGGATTTTGTCATGTACAGCTTTTCAAGCTTTGTCCAGAAACCAGCAGCAGTTTTCTCTGACACGATGTTAAACAAAACATCATCCGCCAAACACAGTCGAATGCCGCTCAGTGCTCTTTCATCCAGATCACTCCATTCATCATCTGTCATGGTGTAAGTTCGTTTGGATTTCCCCAACAGTGCCTTCGCCACACCTTGTTGCACAAGTAGATCATACATCTTCACCTTCCAGATCTCGAAGTTGTTTTTGCCATTGAACTTCTCGATCTCAAACCGGGCACTTTGAGTTTTTGCCATTTTTAGTAGCTCGTGTCACAAAAAAAATCTCCAATTTAAGAAGGAATTAGTTTTGATTAAAAAAGCCTTTGCCTTAAAAAAAAATTTCCTTCTTCCTTATAAAATGCCCTTGATAAAAAATGCCCTTTTAAAAAAAAAATATATATATATATATATATATATATACCCTTCACCTTCCTTTAAAGTGTCTCTCACGTCATACCATATGCAAATGGCAAATTAATATTCAAATCAAATTCTAAATGCCCTTCACCTTATAATATAATGGCATAAAATAAACTTTTTCAAATTCTAAATGCCCTTCACCACTCAAATCGATATATTATAACATCGATTTTACATATCGATTTTTTTCAAAACCATTTTAATAAATCGATTTTAATAAGTGATATATCACAAATTGATTTTAATAAGTGATTACACAAATCGATTTTCACCTTATAAAACAAATCGAAATCGATTTTAATAAGTGATTACACAAATCGATTTTCACCTTATAAAACAAATCGACTTTGAGTTGTAGTGAAGCTGTATTGATAAACCATATCTCAGCGCTGGCTTTTGGAATAACTCGGCCTTTGAATAAAGCAGTATGACTTAAATCACAGCATTTCAGTAACTCATATGGCAGCGTTTCAACAAATGGACCTTCCTTTCAAAGACATTTCATAACAGCGTTTAAAAAAAACTTCAAATCGACTTTTTGGAAATCGTTTTTTTTCTTTCAATGCATTCCATTACCTGTCAACGCTGCCAATGCCTCTCTGCATTTCAACGCCGCTCAACACTAGCCTCACACCCTCTCAACAGGCCCACGGCGTCTCTGTGCTCATTAAAAAAAAAACTGGCCTCACGGCATTTTCGGCAGCGTCTCTGCAAAACAAATAAGCATAGAACGCAGTTCCTGCTCGGTCCAAGCAGTTCCAGCTCAACGCTCGGTCCAAGCAGTTCTTGTTGGGGCCCTTGTTTTTGTTTAAGTTTTGAATTTTGAACTTGGACTCTTTTTGAGTTGCGGAGGAAATACACATAGCTGACGCGACTGCACCGCGCAACCAGGAGTTGCAGAGCTAACAAGGCGGTGCGGAAGCACTTGATAACTGGAGATGGAACAGCGATAAGTACAGATGAAAGAGATACAGCAGAGAACAGGAAGTAGAACATGCAGACATCAGAAGAGAAGTCGGGAAAAGCCAGAGCAAAGACGCAGAGAAGCCGCCAGTCGCGACGAGCGGGTGAATAAAAGGCAATCACCCGGCTGCAGAAAAGAGAGATTGGTTGATCGGTTGCTGTTGCGGGATGATGGAATGCGGAAGCAGCCGCGGAGAAATCAGACTTGTTCTCTCCATTGGTTACTACTCTCTATGTCTTGTATTCTCTGTTCTTAGATCCATCTGTATCTGATTTATGAGTTATCAGAGAAGGGAGCTATGTAATCATGTATTTGGCTGAAGAATAATGAAAAGAAGGATTGCTGTCTCTATGCTTTGGGTTATGTGTTATGATGTGTTTACCCTGCTTTAAAATTTTAAGTTGCGACTGTCAATACTCTTGATTGGTGATCTTGCATGAATATTCTGGTATATGTAATGGATTCTCTTTCTTTCTGTGGTTGCGGGTTTATTCCTCGTCTGTGATCCCATCCCCTTACTCATGTTGTCGCGGCACGCCTCGGGTGAGACGCTCTGCTCTCCCAGATCAGGGTGAAAATGCCGGCGTGTTACTAGACTACACCGGACCCCTTGTTGGCCACAATCCTTTGAACCTGGGTCTTGCCCGCGAGACCTGACTTTTCGCCAACAAATGGTTCCGTTGCCGGGACCCGCATGTTCTGAGGTGATCTAGATCATGGTCTCGAGGATCTTTGAAGGAGCAATACGGCGATGGTGGGATGATCATCTTGACCATTTTATTACTCAGCAGGCGGAGCTGATCAAGAAAAAGGAGGCGGCGGTCAGGGAGCTTGTTCTTTTCTCTGACTCAGCTAGCGATACGTACGAAATTTTCTGGGGAAGGTTTCCCACGGATCTTTACAACTGGTTGCGGAGGTTACGAACGAAGGCGGCCCAAGAAGGTTTGCGGGAGATAAACCGCAGGTGGGCGCACGAAGACTTGGTAGCGCTACACCGGGTAGATACTGAACTAACCCGCGCAGTGGAGTTTTGGGTCAAGACCACGTTGGAAGGATACGTTGTGGAGTTTGCCGCTGAGTGTTACCAATCTTTCTCAAAGGCTGAGGCTGTGTTTCACTCAGGGCTGAGGGGAAAACTGTTGAAGGAAATTCCGCTGTGGATCAAAGCCCTAATGGTGGACGAAGGGTTGATTGAATTCCACAAAACGAGTATGGAAGTGTAAACCACCCGTACTGGGGGAAGGATTGAGGGGACCGATGCTGTGTAGACTGTAGGAGTAGGGAACGGGGGATGGACGTTGAGGCCGCATGCAAGTTGCGGGAGTTACGTGCACATCGGCGGGCACAGATCGCCGATAGGTGGCGAAGAAGGGTGATGAGAGATTTGAAGAGAAGGGAGATCGAGAAGAAGAACCAGAAGGAGGCGCCTCAGAGGACAGGAACTATGGGATTGGATACCCGAACAGGAGACGGGACAGCAGTAGACGTACAGCGGGTGCATGGGAGCCCGAGGATGCGAGAAAGAGCAGTAACGATTAACACGGATAAGGAAAAGATGCAGCCCGAAGAAAGTTCCGATGATGAATGGTACGACGTGATGCAGCAGATGTTTCGGGATCAGACGGCACCCACCCCTCCAGGCAGCCCTACGTCCCACCTTCTGCATGGCCAGGATCCCGACCTTCCCCTGGTACTTTATCAACCTTTAAGAAATATTTTTGTTCAGTTACAAGCATTAAGTCAGTTATCTAGAAGTTCAGCGGCGCCGGTAACGCCCAGTAGCAGCAGCGTTACGAGTAGTAGTTTTTTCTCTAGAGGGACCGTTACGCAACCAGGACCTGGAGGTTTTATCTTGGTTAATTCACCGCCAGTATACATGGCTGGATCTTTCACCCGGTACCCAGAGTTCTCTGGCCGGGGAAACGACGATGTAGAACAACACTGGTATCTGTGCGAAGCCATCTGGAGGGCTCGACAGACACCGGATGCAGGGAAATTGATAGAGTTTCAAACCACGCTCAGAGAGAGAGCTCTGCGGTGGTTCATCAAGTGGTCTGAAGCGCACCCTAATCCTGTAATTGCGGACGTAAAGCGGGATTTTGTCCGCGAATTCAAGCTTCCCCAGACGGACCAGCAGGGTCTGTCCGAGCTATGGGAGATTAAGCAGAAGGAAGGCGAAACCGCATGGGAGTTGATGCGGCGATTCAAGGACGCGATCGGGAAACTGAGCTACCCGATCGACCCAAACCACCAGAGGGACTGGTTCATCAAGGCTCTACTTCCCTTGACGCGAACCCCTCTCACTCAGCAGAAGATTGATAATCTGCAGGATGCTCTGGAGCAGGCCATGAAGATTGAAGCCATGGTGGGATACCCCCAGGAATACAGGGGGGGGGATGGCTCCGCAAGACCCTTCGCTGATAGGGTTGCAACATCAGATCGCTAGTTTAACTGAAAAGCTCAAAGAAATTCAGCCAGCAAGACCAGCGCGACCGAATGTTTGGTGTACTCATTGCCTGGTCGAGGGGCACGTCGCAACCGAATATCCTCGGTTGCGCGGCGCGGGAGTTGGACCCTCAGTTGCGGCTATCCAGGGGGGGCCACCACCAGGGGGTGGCACGGCAATGAATCCGCAGGGGGTATACCAGACGCAACAGGCCTTTGCGGGGTTTCCACCGCAACCGGGGTCCTCCAACCCAGAGTACTGTGAAATCTGCCGAACGATCGGACATCCTCCTCGGATGTGCCCGATATTACAAAAGTACTCCACAGTGCCGAATAATGTATATTGCGAATTTTGTGTGTCCACGACGCACAACACAGAGCAGTGCAGGGCGTTAGACGCACTTGCGGATCGACTGGATCGGCCCTCGTACCGGGTCAACGAGGCCGCAAGGGGCAGAGGTGGCGGCATGCGGGGAGGCCGAGCAGGAGGACGCGGGCCGGTAAAATGCTACAACTGTGACCAGGAGGGTCATGTGGCTCAAGAATGTCCTCTTCCGCGACGACCCTGGTGCTCCCAGTGCCGGGTCAACGCCCACGCCACCGAAGACTGCCCAGAACTCATCAAAAAGTGGGAAGAGCGGGCGCGGCAGAGGGCCACGAATCTAATAGGCTCAGAACCGCGAGGGGTCGCAACCCCTGACATGTAGAATGTTGCGATAATAGCGCGAGGCGGAAAGAAGACTGGTGAGGATGCCCACGAGAAGGAGCCAGTACGAGTGGTGAGGCCGGCATCCCCGAAGAAGTTGATCCGGCCCGAGGTGCAGAAGAAGTACTTTCAGGAGGCGATTGAGGCATTCGCCCAGCTGCGAAAGGAAGGAGGGCTGGAGGAGCCTCAGCGGCCGAAAACCGGGGATGAGAACGCCGCAGATGCTGTAGTTGCGGACTGGCTCCGGTTGTTTCTCAAGATTGTTGATGACACCATGCTGCGGCAGCAGCTCAGACAGGTATTGGACGGAGCGCTGCAGGACCGGGCAGAACCCAGAAACTTGGTGGACACTACGCCTCAATACGTACAGCGTGTCAAGCGAAACAAGCAGCGAACGGGCAAAGAATTTCGACTTAACACACAGATCGCAGGATTCCAAATCAGCGACACGATGTTGGACCTGGGGTCCGACGTCAACATATTGCCGCGGAAGACATGGGAGGCTCTTGGAAAGCCCCGGCTCGCCTACTCCCCGATCCAACTCAGGATGGCGAACCAGTACTGTATTTTGCCAATCGGCTGACTCGAGGGTGTCGAGGTTGATGTTGCGGGGGTAAAGACATATGCCGACTTTGAGGTTATTGATATCATGGGCGATAAGGACCCCTATCCTGCTTTACTTGGCATTGATTGGGCTTTCGAGAACTATGCGATCATCGATCTCAAGAAGGAGCTGATGATTTTTTAGGATGGGGAGGTACGGGTGACTCAGCCTCTCGACCCGTATCAGGGACCGCAATACACAGAACCGGTGGATAGTCGGGAGGACGCTCAGATAATGGACCACCTCTATCAGATGACCGCCGGGAGGCGGGAAGATTATATCAACCCGACCGCAACAGGATCTATCAGTTGGCGGAGTGTGCAGAGCTCGGAACTCGGATCCGAGCTTGCGTGGGAAGATTGGCAGCAAGGGGGATACGAGACCACCACGCGGCGATGTGCCGCCATCGCGCAGGTCCGGTGGGTGGGGACCGAGATCCGCGGGTACCCCACTTTGTCAAACATGCAAGCAGTGAATACTTTTATCCTCAAGGTGGAAGACCGGGTCCCAGAAGAATGCCGGATACCCCTGTTGGATGTGGCTCTGAAGTCAACATCAGGACGATGGTGGAACAATCACCGCAACACTCTGTTGCGATGGGAGCTGGTGGCGGATGCACTATGGGCACGCTTCAAAGAGGATGAAGGGCCCTGCATTACACTTAAACACCATGGCGATTCAGACCCACGACAGCACTTGCGGGCGTGCGAGGAACAATGGCGCAGCGCCAGGTACCCTGAGGAGTTGTGGGTCCACAGATTTATACACTCCCTGGGTACAATCCCCCAGGCCTGGTACCTAGCGGAAGAGCGGAAACGGGGAACCCGCTCTTGGCAAGCAGTTGCGGAGAAGTTCGTCCAGAGTTTCTCATTCGAAGGGGAGACGGAACAGGAATCTCAGGCCCTACAAGCCGTCAAGGAGGTTCTGTTTTTCCGCCATCCCGAGCCCAATGAGGGACCGGTGGCGTCACGTTCAGGGGTGAAGAGCGAGTTGGTTTGCCAACGGGTTGACGGCGAACCAGGGGACGACAGTTTGGAGGACCTGAGGCATCTCCATTTTGATGAAAAGGAGGGCGAGCGGAGTGTCCGCGACGAGCCAACGACAGAAGGAGTCCATTTGCAGCCCCTAAAGACAAAGAAGCTGAACATAGGAACGGAGGAGAAACCGAAACTGGCAACAGTGGGAGATTACTGGGACGCGGAGATGACCAGGGAAATTTTCAGCCTCCTTCGGGAGTATGAAGACCTATTCCCATCTTCAGTTGCGGACCTGAAGGGGATCAAAGGGGATTTGGGTGAGATGCGCATCACACTGAAACTAGGAGCCAGGCCGGTCAAGCACCGACCCTACCGATTAAATCCACGCATCAAAGAGAAGGTAAAGATGGAGATCGATAAAATGCTGGCTGCAGGTCTCATCTTTCCGGTAGAGGAAGCGGAGTGGGTAAGTCCCATTGTCATCCAGAACAAGAAGGATAAAGCAGAGATTCGGGTCTGCGTAGATTATTGGAGTTTGAACAATGCTTGTATTCACGATCCGTTTCCCACTCCCTTCAGCGACGAAGTACTAGATCATGTCGCGGGAAACGAAGCTTACTCTTTCACGGATGGGTTTTCGGGCTACCATCAGGTGCGCATCGCTGAAGAGGACAAGGCAAAGACAACATTCACAACCGAGTGGGGATCATTCGGATACCATGTCATGCCGTTTGGACTGAAGAACGCACCAGCTGTGTTTTCCCGGATTGTTATTGCTGCTTTCCGGGAGTATATTCACAAATTCCTGGAAGTCTATATGGATGATTGGACCGTTTACAGCTTGCTGAAGAAACACGCCTCCCTGTTGCGTGTTATGTTCGATCGGTGTCGCCAGCTGCAAATTTCCTTGAATTTGAAGAAATGTATTTTTGCAGTACCATTCGGCACGCTCTTGGGTCACGTGGTGTGTAAAGAAGGGGTCTGTGTCGATCCCGCCAAGGTCGCAGTTATTGTCCACATGGAGGCCCCCGAGAACGTGAAGCAGTTGTGGGCATTACTCGGGCACACTGGATACTACAGGCGTTTTATCCGCAACTACGCCAAAATCACCGCCCCTCTGGAGAAACTGTTGCGGAAGTCAGAATCTTTTGAATGGACAGCAGAGTGCAGGAAGGCACTGGACACATTGAAAGAGAAATTGGCGACGGCACCCATTCTCGTTCATCCAAACTGGGATAAGCAGTTCCATGTGCACATTGATGCGTCCGGGATTGCACTTGGCGTCGTATTAGCGCAACCCGGGGAAACTACAGTTGACCACCCGGTATACTTCGCCAGCCGACGCCTATCTAATGCGGAGAAGAATTATACCACGACCGAGCGGGAGGCGCTGGCAATGGTGTACTCTCTCCAGAAGTTCCGTCACTACCTCCTGGGTGGGAAGTTTACATTTTTTACGGACCATTCGGACTTAAAATATTTGGTCAATAAACCTGTGTTGGAGGGAAGGATTTGCCGGTGGCTTCTCCTTTTTCAGGAGTTTACGTTCGATGTAATTGTCAAACCGGGCCGGCTAAATGTCGGGCCTGATCATTTATCCAGACTAGAGTCGGGGGAAAACGATGGTCCGTTGGATGATCAGCTTCCGGATGCTGATCTGTTTCGCGTTGAAGCGGTTCCAGACTACCTGGCTGACATTGCCACATATCTGACCACAGGACAGTGCCCCGAGGATTATACGCCGCTTCAGAAACGCCACTTGGTTGTCCGGGCGGCCGATTATCAATTGATCGCAGGGCAGCTGTACAAGCTGGGCCTGGATGAGGTGTTGCGCAGGTGTGTTCTTGACCATGAACGGGAAGCGGTGATGTGGGAATGTCACAGCAGAGTTGCGGGAGGACACATGGGGGCTAAACCCACCGCAAGGAAGGTAATTCAAGCTGGTCTATGGTGGCCGACGGTGCATGCAGATTGTAAGGCCTACGTGAAACGTTGCGATATTTGTCAGAGGACGGGACGGCCTTCGCACAGAGATGAGCTTCCGCTACACCCCGTGCATGTGTTGCGGCCATTTGAGAAGTGGGCTATCGATTTTGTAGGGCCCATTGCACCAGTTGCTCGCCATTCCAAAGCGCGGTACATCATTACGGCGACTGATTATCTTACGCGATGGGCGGAAGCAGCAGCGGTACGCGACTGCTCCGCTGAGACCGCTGCTCGGTTCATCTTTGAAAACATCATCAGCCGCTTTGGCTGCCCACGCAGCCTGACCAGTGATCAAGGCACGCATTTCATTAATGCCACGGTCAAATCGCTCCTGGAGACATTTATGATACAGCATCATACGAGCAGTCCATACCACCCGCAGGCTAACGGCACGGTGGAAGCCTTCAATAAGATTCTGGAAAAGGGCTTGACGAAAATCTGCAACGCTCAGCGGGATGATTGGGATGAGCGGATACCAGCGACATTATGGGCTTACCGGACCACGGTAAAACGTTTGACAAACCAGACGCCATTCCAGCTGGTGTACGGCCGGGAAGCCGTGATTCCCGCCGAGTTCACCGTCCCCAGCCTTTTGATCGCAACGTCCCTTCACTTCTCAGAGGATGCGTCACTGCAGGAACGACTCCACGAGCTACAGGAGCTGGACGAAGCTCGGTTTCTTGCGGAATTCCATCAGAAGGTTCAGAAGGCCAGACAGAAAGCATGGCACGACCGCCACATCAAGACTAAAACTTTCCAAGTTGGCGGCAAAGTTCTCTTGTACGACAGCCGGTTCCAGAAGTTTCCGGGCAAGCTCCAGATGCATTGGTTGGGACCGTACTTTGTTATCGAGATCCGCGACTCAGGAGCCGTTCGATTGGCACAATTGGACGGCTCAGTTCTTCCAGGATGGGTGAATGGCGCACGCCTGAAGCCCTACCAGGAGTAGGTGCCTTCTCCCTTTCCATCAATAACTCTCGCAACCGAGAGCACCCGTAGAGTAGCGTAGTTGAATAACTCTCCCGCAACCGGGATGAGCATAGTTAGTCGTTTCCATTCCTTTGCAGTCAATCAAATAAACCGTCAGTTGCGGCATCCACACCGCAACCGACCATGGGCGGAACGGGCCAGTCCCGCGTGTCGCAACGCCAGTCCAGCGTGGCGGCGCGCCACCCCAGTAGGACGCCGCTCCCAGTCCAGCATGTCCTGCACGAAGGAACTGTCCTCGTGCCAGCGTCAGTCCAGGTCATAACCGTCAGTCCTTTTGTCAGTCCGTAGGATAGCTCAGATTTTGGTCATAAATTCCCTTAATGGACAGTAATCATACCGTAATCATTCCCCATCAGCCGCAGTTATCTCCGCCGTCGGGTACGCCCATCTTCCAATGCCGCCGTCAGCAACTGTCAGATTACACACAGGCCTGCGATTGATCGCACGATTATCGCAGGCAAGCATAATAGCAAGAATTAAATGCCGTTATGGAGTCTCATCAACCCCGCGCGTGCCAGCGGATGGCCCAATTTGCATGAAGGCTATCGGCGCCGGGATGACAGACCAATTCAGTTTCGAAATTTCAGCGACTCCCGAGCACTTGCAGCTTCAGAGAACTCAGAACTTAGCAGGGAGCTCCAGACGAATCGTCCAGGTCTATCAGAGACGCGCCAAGATGCCGAGAGCTGTTCTCTCCGTCCCGGAACCGGTGCTGGATCACAGGATTCACCGGCTCGAATTATCACTGGTCGGCAAGTACGACAATGCGCCCTGCATGGACGCTAACTTGTTCGACCCGGCTGAGTTTCCCCATCTGCAGTGGCAGACGTTCATGGAACACCGCTACACACCGGGGAGCAGCTCTAACAGTCGGATGAAGGATGAATTCCGGGGTCTTCAGCAGTCGACGTTGATGAATTTACGCAGTCTCCCTGTTTTCGGCACCACCGGACCAGTTCTGCAATGCACCCGGTTCCTCCTTAGTCGGGTGCAGAACGGGTCCCTGTGGTTGAATGAGGAGATTCCAATCCATGCAGCAGATATCAGTCGGCTCACGGGGCTATGTCAATTTGGGGCAGATGTTTCCTCTGCGGGGCAGACGGCCTCCAAGCACGCCCGGAAATCGGCCGAGGCGGACTTATACACCAAATATGGTACTCGCCGAGGTGGCAAGGGTGCCAAGATAGATTTGATCAATGTACCAGAAATCCGGTTTGCTTGCTATCTGATAGCGAGCAAGACCATGCGCCATTACACCAAGGGCGAGTGCACCTTGGACACAATTTCTATTGCGGAACACTGCGTCAAAGGGGCCCGATTGAATTGGAGCGCGTTCGTGCTGAAGGAACTCTTCGTGGCCTGCGAGGACAATTACAGACGGACCACCAGTTTTATCTACGGATACTTGCTCCTCGCCTTCGCCATGTGGAAATGGCATGTTCCTCCAATACGGACACCAGCGGAACTCATCGGGAACCAACCGTTCGCGATGCGATATTTCTCCGTGTCCACGGCCTCAAAGAAGGGAACGCGGAGGCTCCGCAACAAGGGAGAGGATGGTCGATGGTGACAAATGTAAAGAACAGACCTGACCATTGTAATTTACAAATGTAACAAGTTATGTTTAAGGCCACCATAATCACACTTTCTCATCCTTCGGGCCAGCACCGTGTCCCGCACTCACACATTTCACATGCGCCCCTTGCGGTTCCAAATGACCCATTAAAGATTCTCCATGAGAGGTTCTTATCATGGCCAGGGGCTGCTTCTGCACGTTCAGATGGAGTCAACTGAGCAGAACTTTGATGGATGCCGCCCAAAGCAAATCGCGACCGCCGGCTAGAGTCTTCCCATTGCTACAAGTTAAGTACAAACTGCAGGCAACAGAGCGCAGCACGCCGTCGCAAGACCGGTCCCCATCAGGCATATGAACGACCAAACCGAGACTCAACGTGGCCACCCAGGTTGTTTCTAGTGGCGCCCCTATATTTCCTTCTTTTAATGAATTTCGTCTTAATCGCTCACTTGGTCTCTCCAACACCGCTTCCCTCACTTCCCCCATTCCCACTTCCCTGTTCACTTCTGCCACCCCCATCATCACGACAATGGGTGAACCGGGCCCCGAACCCGATTCCTCCGGGCCACCTCCATCCAAGAGGGCCCGCACTACAGATCCCGTGGTGGACCTTACGGAGGATGATCCACCAGTCACGCCGCCCACAGCTACTCTGATCCCGGAGGAACCGCTGATTGATCCAACAGATTTCCTCAACATTCGTCTCCCTCCCTCCTCGTTCACTCCATCCACCGCCCCCTCCACGAGCAGACCACATGCCACTTCCCCCAATCTGTCCACTTCATCAGCCACTGTGTCCGATTCCTTGATCCGGGAACTCTTCGGCGGTGACCACGGGGCGGAGGTCACCTCCAGTACTGCAGCTGTGGTACCCCCTGTTGACCCCGTGGCCACATCCCGGGAGCCCATTGCCACTATATTTGTTCAGCCAGCCAGAGTTGGGGTTGCTTCAACCAGCCCTTCCACAGAGCCAACCATGCAGCAGGACCGGCCAGAGCCTGATATGGCCACTGCATAACGTACGCCGCCCACCTTCAGACTGTACGAGCAATGTCACTGGACCGCTGTTAAGGGGTGAAACGACGCCTCAAAGAGATGCCCTGCGCACAACGCACAAAGAAAAGACAACCGAGTCCAAATTTCAATGAGCCAATATTCACGGCCAGCGCCAAAGCCATGTATTCATGCGTAGCTATTTCAGATGCACCTAGTGAAACCTACCATCGCGCTGACCTAACAGCGTAACCGCCCATCACAGGAGAAGACCTACCTCCAGGAACAGGCCGCCATTGTTAATCAGGCGCTTTCCAGCGTATGGCCGGAGGCACGGGCTCACCATGCTCCACTCCCTGCTCACATCGAACAGGACAGCATAGCCTTACAGGCTCGCCAGCTCGGGGATATCTTCACCACCATTTGCAGAGAGAACCAGGAACTACAAGCGGCGTTGGCCGCACGGCCTACCCTACCAGATCCACCCGTTGAGTATTCAGGACCGGTCACTGCCAAACAGGCACAGGCAGTCGATCTACAAGAGACTCTCCATTCCACGACAGCAGCGGCTTCGGCCCTTTTACGAAGCTTGCAGGAGTGCTCCCTCGCACTGACAGTCAAAACGCAGCCCATTGCTGCTCAACTGCAACAACTCGCCACCCAAATTCGGGCGACCACGGACCAGGCCAGATTGGACCAGCTCTACGCTCCGACGGACGAGTTGGAACTTCAAATGCAGACGATCGAGGCCGCATCAAAGATAAATTACACACCATCCGGGATGCGGCGCCCATCGCACCCATGCTTTCAGACCACATACACCAGACAGCCACGGTCAACTTCCAACTTGCCGCACTGTCGGGATGCCCGACGCCATCGATTTAAGCCAGCACCACATTGACACTAAGATGTCAAATTCGCTTTATGCGGAGGCAGAAGCCATGGAAACTTCTCTGGCGTAGCTTCGAGATGCGAGCCATTCGCCGGTCCTTGAGTTGGGGCCCTTGTTTGAAGCAAGAAAGGAGAACAACAGAAAGGGCACAGAAGAAAGAGCAAAGCAGCAGGGCACAGAGGCCGCCGAAGGTATGGAGGTAGAGATCATTATCTGCGATTGACTCGCGACGAGTAGCCAAAGGATTGTGGTCGGGGCCTGTCTGGGGCCCTTGTTTTTGCTGTTTCATTTGAACTTTGACTCTTTTTGAGTTGCGAGGAAATACACATAGCCGACGCGACGGCAAGGCGCAAATCAGAGTCATGAGCACAAGGCAAGTAGGAAGCACTTGATAACTGAAGATGGAACAGAGAGAAGTACAGATGAAAGAGATACAACAGCAAACAGGAAGTAGAACATGCAGACATCAGAAGAGAAGTCGGGAAAAGCCAGAGCAAAGACGCAGAGAAGCCGCCAGTCACGACGAGCGGGTGAATAAAAGGCAATCACCCGGCTGAAGAAGTGAGGTTGGTTGATCGGTTGCGGTTGCGGGATGATTGAACGCGGAAGCAGCCACGGAGGAATCAGACTTGTTCTCTCCATTGGTCTCTACTCTCTATGTTTTGTATTCTCTGTCCTTAGATCCATCTGTATCTGATTTATGAGTTATCAGAGAAAGAAGCTATGTAATCATGTACTTGGCTGAAGAATAATATAAAGAAGGATTGCTGTCTCTATGTTTTGGGTTATGTGTTATGATGTGTTTACTCCCGCTTTTTAAAATTTTAAGTTGCGACTGTCAATACCTTACGGTGTGATTCGCATGAATATTCTGGGTATATGTAATGGATTCTCTTTCTTTCTCGTGGTTGCGGGTTTATTCTCGCTCAGGATTTCTTCCCTTTCCCATGTGGTCGCGGCACGCCTCTGTGACGCCTGCTCTTTCCCGAACAGGGTGAAAATGCCGGCGTGTTACGAGACTACACCGGACCCTTGTTGGCCACAACCCTGTGAACCTGGGTCTTGCCCGCGAGACCTTATTTTTCGCCAACAGCGATTCACCACCATATGTATGGATATCGAGGCAAATCATGATAGGTTTAATATTGTTACCTATTTTGGCTCTAGCTTAAACCATGTGCTAGGATCCCACACATGTGAGTTTGGTATATTCCAATGCACGTACTAGCATATTGGGCCCATGTGACACCTAATTTTTCATTATTTGAGAAAGAAAAACATATTTTATAATTTCGATTTATTTTCATTCCTGTAAGTGCAGAAGCTGAAATTGAACTGCTTGATTGGTACTGAGATGGTACATAAGAAAAATATTTCATATATGAACATGCCACTTGTCCACATAATCAAATTATTAATCCATATTTAATAAAATAATGTTAGAAACACATTTAACCATTAAAAATATCAGAAATCTATCATAATTAACCACAAGATAGAAGAGGTTCATTTAGCGGAAGTTGACGTTATAATGACTACCAAAAGTATCATAAATGAAAGAATATGGATCATGAATGGGGACTTTATATAATCAATTATATGAAATATTCATAGCCCAACATCATCCCCATGCATAAGACTTTGCATCCACTCATGCAAACAAAATCCTCAGCTATGACATTGTTTCTTGGTGTTGGTGATTAAAAGTGAATTGTCATTATCATAGACTTGATATGTTTCATAAAAAGGAAGAACATATTGAGGACAAACAAAATATGGAATAGGAAGGGATGGGGGATGATGATAGGCTAATTATGAGGACTCTGTGAGACCATTATTCACTTTGTGGCTCTTTTATGAGATAATCACCATTGAATTCATCCTCTTATTGAGAGCATTGAAATGGCGATTTTGTGAATTCTTTATGATGTACAAGAATAATACACTATAGATGTAGCTTTGTATTCATGTACCATATTAATTTTTCATTCATATGGTATTACTATAATATGCATTGATGGATTTGGAAATGATATGTATAATGGTGGTGTAAGAAAAGTAAAGATTTATGAAATAGCAAGTAGTTAATCATCACGCTTCCTTAAATTTTAATGACTTAAAAAGCCATTAGGGGAATTTTGAGGTCTAAAATGGGCCTTTTAAGAAAAATTTACAACCAAAATAAACTTTATAAGAACCAATAGGATTTAAGATGATGATGTCAACCATGGGGGATGATTCACCATTTTTTGAGTAAAAGGGTAAAAATATTAAATAATAATAAAATAATCAAAATAATTTTTCAACTCATATTTTCAACAAATGTCTCAAATATTTTACTCAAATTTCGAGAGGGAGTACTCACTGGATGAAAATTTTAATTCTTCATCCAAGGAGTACCCATGTTGCATACTTTTCATGGACCTTGCTACATGAAAATGATAAATACATTAAAAAACGTTATTTCAATCGCGTTTTTCATACATTTCTCATTTTTTGTGTAGCAGGGTCCATAGAATGTATGCAACATGGGTACTCCTTGGATGAGGAATTAAATTTTTCATCCAACAAGTACTCCTGTTCAAAATTTGAGTAAAAACTTTGGGAGATAAGTTGAAAACACAAGTCGAAAAAGTAGTTTATTCTTTTTTCCCTCTAAAATTTGATGATGTAATCAAATATTATTTTATTATTTCCAGTATTATTTTATAATTTCCTGAGGAGTCCCATTTTAGACCTCAAAATTCTCCTAATTCTTAAACATGTTTTACCTCAAGTATACCTTTTTAATTTTTATTTGTACCACAGGTTGCAGTGAAAGTTGTATGAAGTTGAAGAAGAGGCAGAGTAAAGCTGAGAATCTAGAATGATATGGAAGAGATGGATTTGATCGGTGCCAACTTGATCCATTGAAGGAAGATGAAGAGAATGAATTGAACATGTTGAAGAGGTCCAAAAAACTACTTCCCTGTTCCTGAGGTTTTGCATGTCGTTATGCAAATAAGATGAGATACAGAAGAAGTGAGAGGGGATGTTGAGATGGATCTAGTACAGAGGAACCTACAAAAAAAAAAAAATGGAAATAATGAGATGAATACTAAAGAAAAAAAAGGTCATCTTAGATTTATTAAAATGATGCTAAACTAACACCAAGCATAAAATAAATTCCAAATCACTCATTACATATGATTTCATCAACCCTTAACAATTTTATGCTCAAGAAAAGAAATATTTTATAAATTTAAAGCGTTCTCCTTCTTTATAGACAGAAAATTAGGAGGCTTATTATTATCACAACAAATGATGAACCTATGAAAAATTACTTATTACTAACCAAATCCCAAAGTTGTATAGTCATCCAAGTATCACAGATAACCTTTGCAGTTGAGCTTTATCAATTCTGTATGATCATAGGTCCCACTTCTTAGATAATTAAATGTTATGTGTAGAATGAAAAATGAATGACATAGGACTGAAGGTTACCTTAAGGCCATTCTTTAGCAACAAATTTATGGATTTTTTTTTTCCTTGACTTTATCCACATACGATTCCTTTTGATTGTAACATTATAGAGTAATTGTTATACATGTATACAAAAATCTCTGGTTTGGTTGACACTTCTTTAGGGAGAATGCCCCCTTTCCTACAAGAATTCGTACCATCAATGGTTTTCCTAGTGGTATCACAGGTTAGTACTTGCTTCCAACAGGTGTCCATAGCCTCGGTGAGTTAACCTCTTAAACCTATTTTACATTGAAGGCTCTAATTCCATTTTTCTTACAATTTTAGGTTTATATTATAGATATTTCTTTTGAAATTGGTATATGGGGTTACGGCTTTACAAAGCCCCTTAAAGGCATAGGATGATACCTTTTAGAGTTACTTAGATTACCTACATAATGCCTTAGACACATAAGGTACTTATAGGTACTCAAAGGACATAGCATGAATGATCCATATTTTTAATGTGGGATGGATGAAGTTGCCAAAGAATAAAAAAAATACACCTAAATTCCTACTAATCATTGTTTTCATATATTCTTTCACATTTCAAAGTAGTGTTCCACCATAAGCAGAGACTTCATCCACTATTCTGCAAGTGTTAATATATATGCTTGAAGAACATGCTTTGGTATTATGGTTATAGTATTCAAGTTGTGTTTCATTGGTATCACTGTATGAAACTCTTAAATTTGTTTTAATACCCTTAGTGTGATTTGGTAATTATATTTTGAGAAGCGGTTTTGTATTAGTAATCATAAATCCATATGAATAAGAAAAAAATGAAATTTCCAAAAAAAAAGGTGTTAGTATGAATATTTCGTTGAAAAACACCACTTTAGCTACGCATAACAAATAGCCCTAACATCAATTATGGCTACCAATATGTTTAAATATGTAGTTAGTTGATCCAAATAAAGCTGCACAAAATCCAGATCTAATCATAAAAGACATTAAGCAGTGAAAATAAAATGTTGCTCCATGCATCCAATAGACAAGACAAGAACAATATATTTGAAAGAATTTTTATATTAAAAAGAGGGCACCTGAGAGGAAAACAAGAAAGGTGTTTCCAATTCTCCTCAATAGGATGGGTTCTTGAAAGTCCTCAGCACTTCAGATCTAGAATTTCTCTTTCTTGTTGGTATAGAAAAACTAGACAAACGTAGAACTCAAAGGGTGCTCACAAGACAAATAATGGAGAATGTGACAATGACAATGGCTCAAAGTCAGACCAAGAGTATAGATCCAGAGTGATCTAATGCAATGAAAGGTGACTAATGAATGGCAAAACCCTTATATTTATAACAAAATATTAGGGCGGTCTAGAACTTGGTGCATGAATAAAATATTATTAATCAAATTCTAGAACCACCTTTTAGGAATATTTTATTATAATTGTTGGAGGGAAAAGGATTTTTGACTTGGGTCAATTCCTTTATTTATAAATAATAAATAAATAAATGATTTATTTATTATTTTAAGGAAATGGGGGAAATATAATTAAATAAATGATGATGTATTTAATTTTTTATAAATGATTTAGTCAAATTTAACTAGGAATACTATTTAAATAAGGATTTAAATAACTTATTCCTAGGAAATAATCAAATAAATAAGGATTTATTTAATTGATTTCCTTGTTGTGGGTTAAATATGACCAGGAAATATAAACAAATATAGATTTGTTTATTATTTCCTTTTGGGGTTTCCTGTTTAGACCATAAAAAACTTAATAAAAGTGTTTTACTAAGTTATTTCACATAGTGAAAGAAATTTTACTTAGGGTAAAATTGGTCTTACATGGTGTACTTGGGTTCATCTAATGATAATAGGTTAGATGACCAAAAAATGGTGTAACATATTTCCCCCCAACGTACGAGTGTTAGGAGCAAATCGTATGACAGAAGTACATTGTAAGAACTCAATCACTAGACATCAAAAGGGAAGTCAGAGAGAGAAATGTAAGGTAGTCTACTGTGCTAAAGGACTAGACCCTGGGGAGACGAGACTTACAGGTGCAAAAAGTCTCTAGTTTATGAAGTGGTACCTGTGCTAAAGGCGGCGGGGGAGGCAGACCTATGCCTGCTGAGACAAAGTACAAAAGAATAGTATGTCCAATAGACAAGGAACTGAACTATAAAGTACATGCTGGCATAAATACGAGCCAAAAAAATAGAATGATGAATCCCGCATATAGCCAGGACTTATACAATAATATTTTAGTACATGAGATACAAATACAACCCAAATGCCCCCTATGCACAGGGAAGGGCTCACAAATTCTGACTGATACATTTTAATTGAAAAGGTGCTGCAAGCGGCTTAGGCCGACATCATCAAATGTAAGGAGCTACATCGAAGGCTGCAATTGAAGAAGTCATCCGGCCATGTGGGGGGCTACCTGCAGGGCCACCCCCTCATGAGGGTTGAGACATCTCACACACACCCGAGAATCACCAATAGCTACTGTTGCATCACTGGACCATCAAGTATATAGATCTCAATCATGCTGAAAGAAGCTAAAGTGGAGAAAAAATCAAGTCAAAGGGTAAGGAGAAATCCCTTTGCCTGATCCGAGGCACCGAACAAGTGGAGAAGCTGGAAGCAAGGTACACCGGCTTCTAGACCTATCTTCTAGAGTGAATGAGCTGATGTCAATAGAAGGAGGTCTACCATAGGTGAGGCAATAAGGGATCTTCAACTAAGGCATGAGAGAAAATAATAGAGCGAATGACAGACTAACACTAATGGTGATGATGAAATGGGGGATACTGAGTAACGGATGGACGACTTCCCGTGTTAGAGAATAAAGGGCATGGATGTCTTGGCAGTGACTGACGCAATATTGGGAGGAATAGGGGACAGTTGGACTGAATTCCATCATGTGCGACACGAGAGTGGGACCAAGCAATGAAGGATGGAGGACTATAGCAGGGTACAAAGGGACTCAGGATAGACTCCATCAATGAAATGATGACTCAACTCAGATGCTCTAAACAAGGGTGACGCGATGGTGTTGCCATACAGTAAAGGTCCAATGGGGGACCATAAAAACATGAGTACAAGATGGTAACTCACGACGAACATCAACACGAGAATGGAAAAGGATGGAGGCCAAGTGGTGCTCCTAGTATGAGTGTTGCAAGTGAAGAAATTAGATTTCAAGGAAGGTTATGGTTGAGGGACATAGGTGCCCCCAAGCATGTTGTGGTCATGCCAAAATGTATAAAGGGGAATCTAGACACATTTTAATGATGTGGTACGCCATTTGTTTTTGTTATGGTTATGCAGTATGAGAAAGGAAATAGAGGATTACCAATCTTTTTTAGTACTGCATATATGAATCAAATGGATTTTAAGTTTTTGGGTTGGCATACCTAGCTTCACTATCCCAAAGAGAGGATTTGGAGATAATGAACTAATATTATCCTATAAAACCCATAGGTTGGTAAACAATAATGTCTAAGAGACTGGGTTGTTGATGTAAGATGAAGGAACGATCAGGGGTATCATCCTTAGAGTGATTTGAAGTGATATGGGACTCTAGAGGTTCGTCTAAATGTGGAAAAATAATGGTACTAAAGTCGACATGACTAGATACACTAGGAGAGTTATGGAGAATTGCTTGTCCTGGTCTCTCAAATATGGGTGCCCCCTTACCCAAACATGGGGTTTCAATGTAATGGCCATGAGGTGTATGTGGTGCGGACGCATGGGTTCGATGTAAGGGGGAATAGATAAAGTCAGGGGTGGGGATTTCTTCCATAATGTTGTCATCGTGATAGAATATGGGGTGACTATTGGAAGAAAGACCACCTGATGCTGCAAAGATACCTGACTCATCATCATGAGAAGAGAGGTTCACATGCGCATCGCCACAAGGGGTGACATAAGAGTAAGAAGATGAAGGATCTACCAATGTTGAACTTAGGGAGATCGCTGAAGGAAGGTCAAGCGAAACAACAGGGGAGGATTCAGAGGGAATGCTCCCAAAGGATCTCATGGATGATGATAGGTAGAATATGGTGGATGCAGGCTCCGTCATCTCGACATCAGGAGGGGTAATGTCAATGGGAGCCCTCATGTCTAGTAGTTTTGCTAAAGCAAAACGCGCAAATAGGGGAGAGGTGGACTCGTTGCACTTGGCCTCAAATTGGTGGACCGCGGCTAGAGAGGTGCGGAAGTCCTTGAGGCAGGAAAAAAGGTGGTTGTAATGGCCATGGAGATCACACAAAGCACAGGGGTGGTTGGTGTGAATAGTCTTGAGGTTCTTGGCCACGGTTGCGAAAGAAACAAAGGCTTCAGGGAATGCGACATTAACCATGGGCTTGAGATGAGGCAGTTCAGGACAGGTATGGGTGGTGTGACCGACAACATCACACAAAGGACACTGGATGGTATGCTTTGGAGGCCGAGGAGGGGCAGGGTTTGTCGAGGCAGCCTTTTCCTTTGATCCCCCCCTGTAAGCTTTGCCATTCTTACCCGAAGCGGTCGTAATAGGAGGTGGGTCCTGTTGAGGTGAATGAGGCAATGTTGCAACGGGAGAAGTCGTGGGGACCGGTTGAACTGGGGTCAAAGCAAGATAAGGTTTGGGTTGACCAGGCGGGGTAGCGGCTGGAGGATCAAGGTACTAGAAGAGAATCCCAAGGGTCAGGTTAGGAAGAGAGAGGGTGGCCATGACAGGTACCATGTACACTCCTGGTGGGGGAGCTAGGAACGATATCTAACCAACGTGGTAATGGCCAAGAGGGACGGCTCCAAGATGGTTGAGACCTGGTGAAACTAACCGAGGAGGGTAGAGAGGCGCATGGATATCAGCAATAGGAGAAGGGTAAGAAGGGAGAGGTCTAGTTGGCTAAGGCAAAGGGCTAGGAGTGGGTTACGGTGGGCGAGGTTGAGGTTACTGACTAGCCAAAGTAGGTTGCTTAAGGTTGGTCCGAGATGATTGCATCATGCAAACATTCGCTAAGCTGGGATCAAAGATAGGAGGAGGAGGAAGATCAGGGAAGGTTCCAAGCAAGGAGGATTCTTTATAGATGCCGGGGGAGACACTGGTCAAATAATTGATGGTTCATTTATTGGCTATAGAAGAGATGGTCAACCAAGGGGAGGGCTGAGATTTTGGCTCATGATATGTCAACTGGTCAATGGTGACTATTTTTCCATTGTGAGGGAAAGACATCTTGTGGTATACCGCGGATGGGACAGCAGACATGGCATAGGTGTAGCTACGCCCCAAAATAATGTTGTAATCGATAGAGGTGTCAATGACTTCAACGTCAACGCAAATAGTCTTGTCCGCAAGTGTGATAGGATAGTTGCGGAAAAGGCCAATGGGATGGGAGGCATGGCTATCCCATTCTCGAAGAGTGATAATGGGAGGGGCCAACTTAGGAGATCTAAGTTGTTTCTAAACCAAAGCAGACATCACACAGGTGGATGCCCCCTCATCAATGATGCACCAAGAAATGCTAGCGTTCCAGATTTTGACTGGGATTTGGAAAGCTACGGAAGCAGGAAAAGGAGGAGACTCTTACTGATGGGCATTGAAGACAATCAATTGTTCATCTACGGGATCTACAACACCTAGGGCAGATAGTAGAGCTTTTCTTTGAGAGGGGCATGACTGGAAGAGTTCCAACATTGAAATGGCAGTAGGAGATTGGGCCAGCGCATCTACTATGCTATATGAATTGGCAGCTCAGTCAGAAGCATCATTTTGGCATAATGGTCCGTTAGGAATATTGGTATGAACCTCGGCTTTGGGCTGAGGCATATGAAAGGGACCATTATTTTTCAAAAGAGGTTCTGTAGAACCTGAAGAAGGTGACTCGAGGACAGATGTAGCAAGAGGCTGGGGGTATAGACCGGACTGATTTTGAAGGTTAAGGTCAACAGTTATAGGTTGGTCAGAGTTCATCATGAGGATCTGGTAATCAAAGGTACCAGATGGAGGAGGTTGAGTGGTTACCAGTCCGTGAGGTGGTTGGGTAGCCACAAATCCCTGTTGTGCATCCACCTGCTCTTTAGGGGGTCGTGACTACTTTTATGGGGGTTGAGAAGACAAGGGAGGTGGGGGTGTGAATGTTGGAGGAGCTGGAGCACTAGGCTATGGATATGGATGATGATGAGGTTGGGTAACAATGTGGTAAACCAGAGGTTGGGCAGAAAGAGGAGGCATGTCGGATCCTGGATGCATGCTACTGGGAGGGGGAGAAGTGCAGGAGGTGGTGCCCCCTCCCCCAAGAAAACCATAGCTCATGGGAGGTTGGGCAGATGGATGAGAGAGAACTCCAACAATACCGTCGACGATATGAGGTGCCCCCAGTGTATTAGTGCCACCGGGTCTAGGGAGGTCAGGAAGGATGGTATAAGCATAACCAGATTGAGCATAGATTAGGTCATATTTCAAGGCTATTTGGAGGGCGGCTTCTTCGGTTTGAGGAAAATGGGATGTGACATCTTCGCCGATGGCGAGTAAGAGAGATCTAAGGAACCAGTCCATGTAGACATGGTCTTCGAAGGTAGGAGCATGACATAGGCTCTTTCTTCTCCGCCATTCTTTAACATGATCGAATAGGCGGGTCGCAGACGATTGACGGAAAGAAGTCAAAAGTTTGATACCAGTGTCATAACGAGGGGGAAGAGTGATAAGATAAGAAGGTGCGGCGAGGGGTCACGAAAGGTGGTATGGCAAGAGGTGGGATGGTCAACATACCACTTAGAAGCTTCCCATGTAAGTGTGCATTATAACGGAAGACGGATGGGGGAATCATCGGTATAATGGTTAGATGAACACCACATGTGGAAAGATCGGATATGGTTAGAGGGATCTTCACCAGCAAGGCCTTCGAACTTGGGAATGTCAGAGGGGAGCTTGGTGGGCATAGGAGGCCAACCAACATCGTGGCAGATAGGGTCATTGATCAATTGATTGAAATCGGGGAGACTAAGACCAGCCATATAAGGGAGCAAAGGGACAGTTGAGGTAGTTCAAGTGGTGGTTCCACTAGAACTAGACCTAGTAATAGGACCGGGGTTGCTAGCGTTAGGTCCCGAAGTAGACATGGTGAAGGTAATAGGGGGAGAACCAGAAGTAGGGGGAGAACCCGATCAATCAGAAGAGGAGACGGAGTTTGGACTCGGGGGAAGACTAACTCGATGACGACGAGAAGGAGCAAGTCTACCAACCGGAAACTGAGAGTGAAGGCCAAGAAGTCTCCGGGATAAGTGCCTTGGGGGTGCAATGATGACGGGAAGAATAAAAACCGACAAGGGCAGGGAGGGACAAAATCAAGTGAGGTCAAGGGCAGAGAGGTGTACTGTCAATTTCTTTTAAAGTCTTTGCTAGGCAGTGTTAACCAGGCTCTTCTTCACTTAGGGTCAGTGTGTGGTGTGTGCTGATTTTAATTTTTTAAACCCAGGCATTTTGACAGTAAAATAAAAAGTGTGCTGCGTAACTGAAAACAAATCTGTAAATAACAGTATATAATGCTCAAATAACATAAAATTAACAGCTAACAATGCATCAATCTAACCCAAGAAGGTGGGTCTCTCAAAACTAGTCTAAAAAGAGGGAAAACATCTAGTCGAAACACACGAAAAAGAGGCTGATAGATCTAAGGTCGGGAGGGACAGGGTAGGAGTTATAAATCTGCGAGAAGAGGTTGTGAAGATAGCAAAGAGGTGCGACGGATTAACATATGAAGAGAGAAATCGGCTAAAAGGTAGGCGGGACAAGGGGGGTGCCATAGAGTAAACCCAAAAAAAAACTATATGAGGTGATTTGAAAGGGATAGGAGGCTGATCTAGAGGGATGCGAAAATGAGGTATCGGTTGAAAAGAAGGATGAAACTTTGAAAATTCAGACATCTGAAATAGCTAAAACTCTTCCACAAAAAGTGGAGTGTACTAAAGCACTAAGGGGCTAGATTCCCACTTATTTGAGTAAAACAGATCAGAAACAGGTCTAAATGGGCGGAGACAGAGGCTGGAAAACCTTGACAGAAGCTTCAGAGAAACCCAGAAAAATTGCTGGAAAATTGCAGAAAAAAGTCCAGGTCACAGGTTCTGACTTGTTTGTAGTCCAGGTCGCAGTTTTTGGGCAGAAAAGTATGTCCTCCAGTCCAGGTCACAGGTTTTGGGCTGATAAGTGCGACCTGCAGATCCGGGTCTTCCGGCAATGATTTTAGAAAAATTTCTCGACTCGGTGGCGGGCGTCTTGTTACCTTGTGATACGGCCATAAACACGGAAGTTAAAAATTTGAATGTTTGAGGGTTTTAGAGGTGAAAAACATCATAAAAATAGGAAAAATAAAAAATTGAAGAGAAACCCTAGGGTCTGAAATAGCTGGATATGCAGGAATATGTAAAATGACAACGGTCGCAAAATAAAACCCGTGTGGAGTCGCTAATTGTTAGTATGAATCTTTCGTCAGAAAAATACCACTTTAGCCACGCATAACAAATAGCCTTAACATCAATTATGGCTGCCACTATCTTCAAATCTGTAGTTAGTTGATCCAAATAAAACTACACAAATCCAAATCTATGCATAAAAAGACATTAAGCAGCGAAAATGAAATGTTGCTCCATGCATCCAATAGATAAGACAAGAACAATATATTTGAAAGAATTTTTATATTAAAGGGGCACCTGATAGGAAAACAAGAAAGGTGTTTCCAATTCTCCTCAATGGGATGGGTTCTTGAAAGTCTTCAACATTTCAGATCTAACATTTCTCTCTCTTATTGGTGTAGAAAACCCAGACAAACATAGAACTCAAAAGGGAGCTCACAAGACAAATAATGGAGAATGTGACAATGATAATGGCTCAAAGTCAGACCAAGAGTATAGATCCAGAGTGATCTAATGCAATGAAAGGTGACTAATGAATGGGGAAAACCCTTCTATTTATAACAAAATATTAGGGTGGTCTAGAACTTGGTGCATGAATAAAATATTATTAATCATATTCTAGAACCACCCTTTAGGAATATTTTGTTATATTTGTTGGAGGGAAAAGGATTTTTGACTTGGGTCAATTCCTTTATTTATAAATAATAAATAAATAAATGATTTATTTATTATTTTAAGGAAATGGGGGAAATATAATTAAATAAATGATTATTTATTTAATTATTTATAAATGATTTAGTCAAATTTAACTAGGAATACTATTTAAATAAGGATTTAAATAACTTATTCCTAGGAAAAAATCAAATAAATAAGGATTTATTTAATTGATTTCCTTGTTTTGGGTTAAACATGACCAGGAAATATAAACAAATATAGATTTGTTTATTATTTCATTTTGGGGTTTCCTGTTTAGACCATAAACAACTTAAAAGTGTTTTACTAAGTTATTTCACATAGTGAAAGCAATTTTACTTAGGGTAAAATTGGTCTTACATGGTGTACTTGGGTTCATCTAATGATAATAGGTTAGATGACCAAAAAATGGTGTAACAAAACGTATATCAGCTATTAGTAGTTTGGAATTATCATTCAATTCAACTTTTATGAAAATGATTGCTTATTCAATTATCTTTGTGAAATGGGGGTCTTAAAATAGATGAGTAATGATAAAGCATGAATTCATAATTTTTAACAACTTAAGGTAAAAGGAAAGATGTCATCAAATAATCCCCTAAGTCTTCCATTCTATTGGCGAAGGTGTCTTTTCTGCTTTTGAGTACCAATATTATTCCTATATTTTAACATCACAAATGAACAATATCCTTGAATCTGGATTTGTCTCAAAAAATAGCTTTGGTCCTGAAGTTGGAAAATGTTGCTACTGAACTATGTACCGAAATTCTGGAAATTGAAATTTTGGGTATTGGTACTGAATTGAGTACCGAAATTATGAAAATTGAAATTATGAGTATTGGTTGGCTGAAATGTGGTACTAGAGAGTTGGTATGAAATACCACATGATGTTGGAATGCAATCATTTCCAACTTCACGTAAGGTTCCAAACATAATGGTCATAACTTAATTTATTGAAAATAAAAACTAGAAACAAATCTAACTATCAGAAATAAATAATAAGTGGGAAAGAAAAGTAACAGTTAAACCATGTTGTTATTGGAAATAAGAAGGAGTGGAAATACTCAATAAAACAATATGCAGCTAAAAGAGACCTGAACATAAATATGCTATAGGAACATAGATCTCCCATTTCAACTAGTTTCTTTTTAGCTGTTAACATTCCCACTTATACAAAACAAACGAAAAATATGTTGCACTATATTTTATAACTAAACTAACTACTATATGAAACATTTATTTATTTATTTATCATCCTACTCTACTTGAGAAAAAGAAATTCCTCTCCTCAAGTATAGGAGTATTTCCAATGTAATCATGTGCATAACAGTTATAAAAATGAATTCATAATCAAGTTTAGAATATAGTTTTTAATGTATACCTAAGTACGAGAAACCAACTGTTTTGAAGATGACGTAAATAAATAAAAAAGAATGAAGGAGAAGAAAGGTCTTATAGTTTCTTGAAACCAAATTTTAGTAAAATAAAAGTTCTCTTGGTTTAACTCTTTATTTGGATCATTCGGCATAGCTTCCATTACCGTCCCATGTAGATTTTCTATTATTAGATGATTATCCTCTTGTGTGCTTAGGATGCATAGACAGGCACGTCATAAATTCTTCAATTTCAAGTTCTAATGGTTGCTCTCTATTGGATGTGGTCCCTAATTCTTTGTTTTCCTAAAAAAAATTGCAAAGGTTAATATATTCTTATGGATGTGGTTCATGATTTTTTTTTCTTCTATCATATCTAGGGAAGCAGATAAGTTCTTAACTATTGTCAATATTTGTTCTTCCCGAGAAGCAAAAATCCTAGATACTACTAGGATTTGAGAGATTTCTCACAAAATCTTGATCATCCTTGAATATTTATTTATCTATTGTTAATCCCTATCCTACACATGGATTAGTGTATGGAGTTCTTAAAGTAACAACAAACTTAAAAATTATAAATAAATAAAAAGGAAACACGCTTAAAATAAATACAACATAACCAATCATGTACTCGAAGCACCACCATGCTACTAAGACTTTGTTGTCAACAAGTTATTTTTTCACACAAGTTAGGCTTCTCTTTTTTTCATGAATTAATCTAAAGGAAAACACACTTGGCAAGAAAAAGAAGGAAACAACGAGGCTTTAAAGCCTACTTTTAATTCTACGCATATGAAAAAGAAACTAGAAAATCAATTAGAGACAAGTAGAATTTGGAGAAACCGCACCATAGTGGATGCGTGGCTCTTCACTCACATCTTACCGTACTTTATCTACCCTCTATGCCCTGAATATCTTATGACCAAAATTTATATACTAAAACTCAACCTACAAAAGCAAAATGTTTCTTGGAATATTTGCATCTCACCGACAATGGCGCAAATTTTTTTAGGGGTTTTATATATTTATATTAATTTCCCTTCACTTTAAATATACACTTAGAGATGAAAAATATCACTAGTCTTGCAACACTTAAAAACCCTATGTAGAATGCAATACTATGTTTTGAAAAGCTTCACCGATTTAATATAACCTATTTCTATCAAACAACTGTAATTGATTCCATTATCTTCCTAGTACAGAACATGTACAAGATCAAGTACCAAACTCTTATCTTTGCTCTAATTCCTAATTGAAAACCATTCAAATCCTCTAATCCTATAATCAATTCCAACTTCTTAAATCAAGCATTAATATACCAAATCTTTATTCAAACCTAAATTTCTAATAATAAAGACAATCAATTCCAAATAAAATCTTATTTATTATCAATTAACATGCAATACTAGGAAGCATTATTCAACTCGAAACCAAATAATAATAGATTAAACAAAAGGCACAAAAATTAAATGCTAGATATAATCAAAAGCTTACAAAAATTATAAATGAAAGCTACAAAAAATTGGTACTTACAGAAATTCAATACTAAATTTCTAACTAAATCTATTTGATATAGCTTGGCCAGGATCAATAGTGGGCCCTTGCCATGAATTGCGTCAAGTTAGGTTAACTACATAAATAATATTATTCACAACACATCATCAATTAAGGAATACAATTTTAATTATTATATTATAAGTCTTCAATAAAACGAGTACATTATAATTTCCACAGTGAAATGGAAGAACACAGATGTTCTAGTAGAATTATTATATCTAAGATTATTTCCTAAAACCTATTAGGTATACATCAAAACTATGCAAAAATTGATGAAAACACATCCCCAAACTCAGAAAACGAATTGACAACTTTGGAGGAAAATTTTCAGAAATTTGATTTTTTTGTAATTTTATACAAATTGGTGTTAAAGAACCAACCAGATCTTCTCGACCATGATGTATTTTTGAGATATGTTTATATGGAGTCTAATTTTCCATATTATAAACATAAACATATCTTTTAATTTCTTGATTCAATTCCATGGCCTCATAAATCATGCATGAAGTTGATTTTTAAGATATGTTTGCTAATTTGGGTTTTGCAGAAATTTTATACAAAACTACTTCAAATAACTAGCTATAACTTTGAAACCGTATGGAATTTTTGGAAACGGTTTTATGTATAATTAAATTTATATATTTTCCAAAAACCCATTTTTCGTTTTCTTGAGATTCACCACCATATGCATGTAAATGGATGCAAAACATGGCAGTTTCAAAATTGTGACCTATTTTGGTTGTAGCTTAAATCATATGTTAGTATCCCACACATGTGAGATGGGTATATTCCAAGGTAGGTACCAACATATTAGGTTCATGTGGCACATAATTTTTCATGCTTTGAGAAAGAAAAACAAATTTTATACTTTTGATTTTTTTTCCATTTGAGTAAGTGTAGAAAATGGTACCGAACTTCTAAATTGGTACTGAGTTCGTACATAAGAAAAATATTTCATATCTAAAAATGTTTCTTGTCCACATAACCACATTAGTAACTCATCACTAATAAAAGCATGTAAAAAACATGTTTAACCCTTAAAAAGATAATAAATTCATCATAATTAACCACATAATAGAAGAGGTTCATTTAGCGGAAGTTGATGGTATAATGGATGGAAAAAGCATCATAAATATGAGAATATGTATCATTAATGGGGAATTTATATAATGAATGATATGAAATTCTTAGATTCCAAGAAGTATAAATCTTCTTAAGCTGACGAGAGTTAAGGTGTTCTATTAATAATGGTATTCCATTACTAACAACAAATTTAGGGGACACCTTCTCATTATGGAAGATGCCATTGATTTCATGCCATCTGGAGTCTATACCTTCTAGAAATTTTTTTTTTCTAGGGATAGCAATACTCTTTTGAATAAAGGTTTGTATTAAAAAGCCCCCATATAGATATCTTTCTAGTTTTATAAAATACGTGACTCGGGTGATGGCCACTAAATTCATGACCAACTCCTTGCAATATAGAGTTCCAAGACAACCTTGTGAATCACATTCCCAAATAATGCGAGAAGAAGATACAAAAGATGAGAAACATAAAAAAAAAACCTTGAAGGGCCATGAATGCCCCTTTTGCACAAATTATGAATTACTAGGATCTTCCCATGAACAAAGGTCCAATAGAAGATGTTTATTTTGACCATCGAAATGGTAGATTTTATTCCAAATTCCATATTTCAATGTGATTTATTAATAGAAGAGTTAATGTTCATATGCTTGTTTTAAAATGTATTCGTGAGTTTCTAATATTTAGAAATAGGTTTTACCATATATCTTGGTGCACTTCCTTGTAGGTGAAGGATTAAAGATCACATTGGATAAAAAACGTACTCTCGAACCACTCGAAAATCACAACTTTTCAAAACACCAAAAAATCTTGACCAATAAAAGATCTCAAAGAGAGTATTTTTCCTTTTCTATATAATCATTTCTTAAGTAGAAGAAGCGAATTATCATGATGTAATGGTTTCTTTGCGATATTTCTATTAGACCAAATGTTATTATGATATTAGTGTTCACTATCACCTTGAGTACTAAACCATATAGAAGCAATATCAAAGAGTATTGGAAACGAGATGCTTACCCAAACCTCCATTATTTCTTCATAACATGAAGACAAGAATGATGTGTCTATCTCTCCCTCTCAACTAGGGAGGATAAACTCATTCCTATAAAAGGAATATACTCAAGTTCCATATTAACAAGGGACTTGCCCAAGCTCCCTCTCAACTAGGGACTTGTTTCCAACAATAGATATTTTATCTTTAGTGGAGATCGTAGTACTATCAACTACATATAGGGCTCCTCTTTCTGCATCATGTCATGAATTTTATCTTCTTCATTATGTAGCCTTCATCATCATAACTTCTTCTTAGGGCACTAGCCATCTTCTACATCACTTTCTTTTCAACGAGACATAGTGTTGAACCAATAGTCATGTCATCGTGCTCTTCATTAGAAAGTGATCTTCCATTCCACATCCGGCTATCCTTCATACAACCACCTCTTCCAAGTCATGATTTTTTCTTAATATTCCATCCAATGTCATGGTTACTATTTGTATGTGACATCTACAAATCTATCTATGTAACCCTATTTCAAAGCAACCATATGTGTTTCAAAAATCAAAATGAAAATCAAATCAAAGTTACTTTTTTTATGATGGCCTTTCGTCGTGACATTTTCTTCTTGCAACATCAACATCCTACAAATGTATGAGTCCATCTCCAAGGCATTCATTACGAATATTATTCTTTTGTAATGTACATCTCAAGGCTTCATACCTTCTTCTTCCATGGAGATGTCATAGATAATTCTTCTAGTTATCAAATGTTATGGCTTATCTTATGACTATAGCTGCATCTTTCACAAAATATTCTTACTTTATTCACATATTTATTTCCTCACAGTCTTCTTTACATGGTTATTTCAACATAAGAACAATGATTTTCAACCACCTAATATTCCATATGAGGTCATAGTATGTTGATTTCATCTTATCAATATGTAGAAGAGTTGCAGGCACATTATCTACATGCCTTGATACATCATTCTAATGGAAGATTTCCCTCTTATTCTATCATTCTCATGAGATAGATCATTCAACCATGCTATCTATAAATACATGATGGCATGCCTTTATCTATTAAATATATACATACCTTTACCTTCTTTTGGTCATCTAGAATTATTTATAGTAGCTTACTTTGCTTTCTTCATTATGAAAGTACGTCAACCAACTAAACATGATGCGCTCCTTTATCGCCATACCATCATTCTTCTAAACAATGGATCCCATAGAAGGTGGAATGTAGAAAATCAACACGACACTTGCTTCTTCCAAGTAGAGGTAAACCTTCTCATAAATATTCTAGTGGAGGATCTGAGTGATCCTCATTATGAAAATGTTCCTTTCTAATAATGATGGTGTATGATTATATTTCTTTATATTATATCTTGCTATATGAATTTCCTCTAGCCATATATACTGCTACTTCAGTTGTAATTTATATGCTTCCAATGGAGATTCCATTTCTATCATGATGACTACTATAACCATGTAGACTTTCTACTTCAACTCTCCCTCCATGCTTGTATGATGATATCATCTCTATCTTTATATAATCAATCCTATCATACTTGTCATGCTTTCTATAATATTCTATAACTGAAAAGAACTAAGTGAAGGAGATTCTCTCAGTCATAGTAGAGATATTTCACTTACTCCTTCTTTAATTTCTTCTTTTTTGTTTCTCCCACTTCTTCAGTAGCATGGGCTTCATTTATTTCCTTTCTCTTCTTGTTATCCTTCTTGATTTTAGGAAAATTCCTTTTGAAATTTCCATATTCATTAAATTAATATAATTATATCTTTGACATGTTGATCTTATTTATTTTTCGAGGATCAAACTTTCCATTCTTTTCCTAGCCATGGCATCATATTCTTACACTTGTTTATTTGATCCAACATTGCTCTTTGCCTTCAAACTAGTTTCTTAAATATTACATAATGGCCAAAGTTCAATGAATGGAGTGGCTTCCTTCTTTCCATAGATACTTGATACAAAGTCCCCCCATTCATCAGGTAGTGCATTGAGCACAACAATGGTAATTTATTTATCAAAAATTATTTCCTCTAAATCTTGAAGTCAATATTTTGTTTGAGATACCCCCATAAGATATAAGGCTACCCTTTCCCTTATATACATTTATTTTATATAACTCAGTTTTCAATGATATAACTTCTGCTGCAATGTTTAAAGAAAACAATTCTCCCAAATTTTCATATATATTTTTCAATTTCTCCAAATTTGCTACGTAAAGGATGAGGGAATCCTTGATTGATTCTATGAAAATTCTTTGATCCCTTATTTCCCTTTTCATATACTTTGATATAGTGCTTGATATTTCTCTTGAAATGGTTTTTAGATTGAACCCTTAACATATTCAATAATTTCATTCTCTATGAGGATCAAATCTATCCTCTTTTTCCCAATATATCACCCCTATCGGGGTGGGGAATTGAATTGGTGACTTCACATCAAGGAGTGACTTAACAGATCACTCGATCACCATTTATCCAAGGCCCTATCTTTTATCACCCTAGTAATTTCTTAGGTCATGGGATTTTTATTTATAGTTAAAGAAACCTAGGGGTAACCAAGAACCTCTTTTGAAATCTAGAATCTAGCCTTCCTAAATTCCAGAGAGGGATATCTCCTCAAGATTTAGCTTGATTTTTGTTATAATATTTTAGGCTAGGTATGATTGGAAAATTGGTTTGTTTTGAATATTTTGTGGGAATAAAAGGTACTTCAAGGTAAATCACAGAGGGATCTACCAGACCATTGGGCTATGGAGTCAACTTCTTGGCAAGCAGAGCTAGGAAATAAGGTCAAAAGAGAAAATGTACCAAGGGTAGGGTAGATGACCTTCAAAGGGTTTTGAAATAGGCCTTTTGATGAAATGGTAAGATCCGAGAAAAAGGGAAATGAAGGATCCTTAAGTTACAGAAATAAGATGAAAGAAAGGGGTCAAACAGGGACTAAGAGCATTTAAGAATTCTTAAGTCCGGTTATCAGCAGAAAACATATCAATGAATAAATAGTAAAAAATAGTGAGCTTTTGACACTAATCCTGTATAAATCCTCCTATTTAATCATTCAAGATAGAAAACATGTAGATTTATGTATGGAACTTAGAAAGATAAACAGTGAAAACAAGAAAATACTTGACTTATCTGATCAGTAGAAGAATCCTGAGTTATGATGTCTTTTTCATTTAATTCTATTCTGCTGCTTTACAAATCGACTCACACAAACACCAATGTATTCAGAAAAAATATCTATAGTAGTCTTGACAAATTTTATTCCACACTAAATACTTCGAAGAGTGAAGTATTTATGCAAAATTATTACAATATATCTAAGATAAATGTAGGAATATCTCTAGGAAAAAATGAAGATTATTACATAAAGAAGAGGGAAAGCTACAAAACAAACTGGCAAGCTTTCCTCTTGTCAAGGAAAATAAAATTGATTTATCTTATCAAAATTGATTTGTTGCTTTGTTGTAGATGCTTGTTGGCACTTGGAAACAATATCTTGTTAGAAGATAGCTTGGAAGACAATCTTTCCAATTTACATTCTTTAACCTGTGCTTCACCTCTGGTACTCTTTCACGTTGTCACCTTTTTACTTTACTGCTGTAAAATGAATAATTACCACAGTAAACATTGATTTCACTATTTTATTCCCGGATACTCTTTGACTCTCTTCTTTCACCTGATACAGTTTTACTGTAAAATTTTACCCTTTGTAAAAATGAATAATATGACTGCATTTGTTCTGCTCTGTTTGCATGCTGTTATATCAAATCAATGAATTCCTGCCATTGTCGATCACTTGGTATCTTCAGGCTTTTCAGTTTTCTGTAGCTTTCATCTGCCTCTTTGTACTTTGCAAAGTTTGGTTTCACAATGAATATGTGCTTAATTTCATTTTGAAGAAACAACAAGTTCTCAAAGTACTCTAAGATAACTTTGCTGGTTGGGGAACCTTGTGGCAGAGGCTTGTTCACTTGTTCTTTTGCATATGCTCTGATCTTCTTGTCATAATCTGTTTGAACCATTAGCTTTTCATTGAAGCCATGAATGTCTGGAAGGCCTGCTTATGTTAATATAGTGTATTTGGCCAAGAAATTTGTTATTGACAAGTTCATGTCTTTGCATATTTCCTCCAAACTATTCATTATATTCCTTTTACTTAGGACCTTTTCGATTTGTAGTATGTTTTCAGTCCTATCGTGAATTTTCAGTTCTTCAAGCTCTTCCCTATTTTTATTGTTTAGAAATGTAATCAGCTTTAAAGCTTGAGATGGCTTATCAACAAGCTCCTATTTTGTTTGTTAAATTTCTACTTGTGCTGCTTTGAATAGATCTCTCTGTTCATAAATGATTTGAATGGAAAGCCATCGTAGATGTATGCCTTGAATTATGTTATTCCAAAGACATTTTTTGATATATTTTACCTATTAACTAAGATTGACCTATTGTTGTAGAATCTTTACATGCTCTTGAAGTCTGTTTGCTCTTTTTTCATGTCCCTTAGATGTTATTAAAGAATTTTTGTGTGAGGTTTCGAGATCTTTATTTTCCTTCTTTAAATTATTCATCTCAGTGCTCTTAAGGGACATTTCTTCCATAGATTTAACTATGTATGTTGTACCTGTTACTTGCTATACCTATGATTTAGATGATGCAGTGGCAGAGGTATGTATAGATGTTACTGACACTGTAGTTGCCAATACTCCTTTTGGTGCCAAATGCTCTGCTAGTGTAGAAGGAACAACAGTAATGACATTTGGAATGACTGTAGGAATGGAGACCTCATTTTCTCTTTTCAATGTTTCATTTTCCTCCATCAGAGTTTCTGTCTGATTCTCCATTTATTTGATTTGGGCTGTCATCTTCAGTACTAGCTGCATAGTCTCACTCTTTTCTTTCTGTTGTTGAAGAATCTCCTTTTCCTATGAATGCTCGGTCTGTGGAAGTTTAAGTTGCTTTCTCAAGGAAACAATATCTTCATTCTTTTGCCTTATGAGTGTTTTAGCAACTTCAATATTGGAGGGATCCACTCCAGTTTATATCACCAAATATTCTAAGGACTTGATCCTCAAATCCTTAGCACGTAGAGATGCTTTATCTAATTTCATTTGATTTTGTAAATTAGATACAATCTTTTGAAGCATGGTTGCACTCATAGTTTTGTTAACTACTTTTGAATAAATCATTTCAGTGGTACTTCTGTGGAATTCAATATGATCTAATTCATGTATGGTATCAGTGTCCATCTCTACATCTATTTTAGTATATAATTAGCAATTGACTTTGGATCTGTAATGGTGGGTTTCAGAAATTACATGATCATCTTGTTGGTGGAGTAATCAAAAGCAGTAAGAAATTTGTCTTTGTTTCCCGAATTTTCTTTAAGGAATTTAGAATAAACCTTATTCTTAATTTCCTCATTTCTTTCTTTGATTTGTTTGTGTTTATTTTGAATGTTTGAATCTGTCTCTTCTTCTCCTTTGGAAGAGGAGGGAGCTTCTGAATTAACATGCATTTCCACTTTTTCTCTGTCCTTTTATTGTGTTGAAATCTGATATTTTTGAATTTCTGCTAGATTTTCATTCACAATCATAGTGGCTTCATCATTATCTAACCACTGATCATCATTGATTTAAATAGCTTTGTTTTTCTCAGCATCATTGATTTTTTCCCTTTTGTTTTAAATATTTTAAACTTATTCTCTGTAATGGTCTCTGTTGTATAGCCTTCCTCATTCCTGTTTCTTTTGTTTGAAGCTTCTATCTACTCAGTGACTATTATTTCTTGTGAATTATCTATCTGTTTTTCCTTCCTTGTAGGATCAATCAGTGTATTTTTTCATTCCATTTGATTTGCATATTTTTCGATTTCTGGTCTGGACTCATGAAATAAAGGTGTTAATTTACATTTGACCCTTATGTAACTCAAACTGCCTTTAGGATCATAATTCCAATAAAAGCTTTCTTGGAACTTGAACTCTGATAATTTGCTAACTATTTGTTTCAAGGCATCCCTGTTATTTACAATAAAGGGACCTATTTGATTTTTGAGCTTAAACTGTGTATTCTTTTTGAAAGCCATAAAATTCACTACATATGCATTCAAAATTTGTCTCAAGTACTCCAAAGAAAAAACTCAGATAGTTAGAAATTTAGGCAGTTTATAAGGGGCCAGGTTTGCTCCAAATATCCTTAGTTCTGTGTGATTTTCATATAGGTACCAGTCACCTACTTTGCAGCTTTCAGACAACTATAGAATCCTCTTTATTTCCTCATTAACCCTTGGTTGCTCTGTCTTGTTGAATAAATTCATGGCTGGTCTTATAAACAAATCTGTGAAGTCCTTGTAGCTGAATTCATTTCCATCTCTTCTGAGTAAAGAACTCTAAACCACCACTGAAAGAGGTTTACCTTCAACATCCATATTCTGCAATGCAATTGGGAACTATTCTGCTTGGAAAAATAGGAAGAGGTGAAATAGATAGGATGAATATTTAAACACTCCTTAGACAATTTGGTCAACTAATAGTGCATGTTGTCAGCAATGAATTTAGAAAAGTTAAATATCATTGCAAGAGGTTACCCTGGGGATAAATTTGAACGGAAGCCAAGAATTGATGCATCTATGAACTCATCATTAGAGTAACCTAGTATGAAGGAAAGCATAGATATGATTTTTCTGGAAGATTCAGGAAAATCAGATGTGGAATAGGGTGGATTTACTTTTGGAAAATCAACATGAGTTGGCATGAAATTTTGCAGAATCATAAATTTCTTAGGGAAATATAATTCTAGGTACAACCGAGTCAAATCTTCAATGGATAATGAGACTACTCTTGGATCATGGCTCAGCTGAAGCATCTCATTAAAGGATTCTGCAGTTATAGAAAACAAGACTTCTCTATCTCTATTTACAATACATCTCTCGTTAGGAACATAGTGTAATTGGCATATTCTAATCAAGTCTTCAGCTGGATATGTGATTGGGACCACATATTTAGGTAAGTTTGAATCCCATAAATATACATCATTTTCAACTTTCTTCACAAACTTCTCATGACACCAGTTATGTACTTCAAGTAGATTGAACTCTAATGTAGCATCAGTAATTTTGTAGTCTAAATCAAGTAAAGAACTGCTCTCTTCAGAAATAACAGGTGGTTGTAAAGGTCTAACTACTTCAGTAGAGTCTGTTGTTAGGGTTGGGGTAGGTTTATTTATCTTAGCAGGTTCAGGGACTGGAAGCTTTCTTGAGGCAACTTTTTGGGCTTTAGGACCTCCATTCTTAGGGATGACCTGTTTTCTTGTCATTTTGAAGAAAACTAAGCAAGATTAGACTGTTTGCTTAGTTAAATTTTGAAACTAGGGGCCAATTGAGCAGATCTGGGAGAAATTTGGGAATATGGGCAAGGGTTTTGGGATGAAAACACAGATTTTCAAGGTGCAAAGGACTGAAGGTGCAGAGGGTTTAAAGGGTTTCAATTTTAGGATAAAAGGATTTAATAGGGTAATGGGCAATAAACACTTTTTTCCACGTTGTTTTAAATACACAATATGTAAATAAAATGCGCTCTTTTGTGTTATTTTAACTTTATTATATAGTTTTAGATTTATTCAAAGGTCTAAAACCATAGGGGAGTGGGGTATTTCTTTATTGGTAGTTTTATGTCAAAGGGATAATTTTGGGATGTAATTTCAACATGTGAGTAATATCTTTGACATAAAAAATATATAATAAGGGGTTTTTTTGGGGGATATTAAATTAAAATGAGTTATATTAATAGGACTAGTATTTTTTATAGGGAGTTAAATAAAGAAAGTTAAATGTTAATATGAAAGGGGACAATGAATACTCAAAAATTCATAAATAAAACTAAAGAAAATGAAAATTTAGAATAAAGTTTCATTTTCATAACTCATTCACTTTTACTTAGTATATTATGTTTTTTGAGCGTTTTATGCTTTTGTAAAATGGAGGAAGTTAATCAAATGGGCCTTTATGTAACATTTAAGTAAGAAAATAGTTCTCACTTATGAAGTTAAATGGTGATGAGTGCATGAAGGGTAAATGATGCGAATTTCTGGGATTAATATAGAAACTTAACATTTTAAACTAATTAGTCATTGAGCCTTGGGTCTGGTCCCAATAAAAGTCAAGGAAATGCATTTAGCCTCTTTGACTGATAGTCTAGAATATCAAATTGCTATGGGGAGGGGAATTAGCTATTTACATCCTGGTGAAAGATATTTACAATGATGTTTCCCACCTTTTTCTACCTACTTAGTCATATGTTCTAAAATTTGTTCTTCTATTTTAATCAGGTGCATTTGAGCTAGCAACCTTACAGCATTTTATTCTTTTTGAAAGCAGTAAACTATCTAATTCTATACTTATTTCATCCAATAATCTAGATTAAACTCTTGGATTCTTTTATTTCTCTACCTAACTACTGAATTATCATGATTAAACTGTATGACAATTATTTATTCACTATTTACAACATCTGAAATTGAAAGATGACAAGTCAAGATTAAATTGTTTAACTCATCACAAATTATAGCATTTATTGACACTCTGCCATAATCAACTGGAAAAGGTAAAAGTAGTGGCATTTAGACTTGAACACTTTAATTTTTTATTCATCTTTTTCTTTTGGGGTGTATTATTTTTTCTAAGTCCTTTGATTTTTCTTGTAGGACTTATTACCTTCTTTTTTATTTTCTATTTTTTTATTTTTTACAAAATATGGGAAAATAAGTTGGGGAAAGAAAAATTTGTACATATTTACAAGACTACCATCAGTCAAGTCAAAATTATGAATCCTATATTTATAGGTTACTAACACCATGGACCCTAGCTCTTATTTTATTATGTTAACTATTACTTTATTATTTTTCCTTAGGAGGCTAATTTTAGGTTGAATTGTCCTCTAATGAAATTTGTCTTTTCCAATTATATTTAGTTTTTTTAGGTCACTTTGTTATGTTGTAACTCTACTAATCTATATTACTTCGCTAATCTATCTTGTTCTTTCCCTTTTAAAACATCCTTTTTATCTTTCATTTTTGTGGATCCTCCTCCATTCCTAGAGTCAGCTATATGCATTGGTGCCTTTGTTACCTACATCTTTTTATTAGACTATTTTATATTTTATTAGAATGTTCATTCCATTACTGAGTGGATCTTGCCTCCCCTTGGGAAAATATTTCCTAGTTTCTCTCACCTATCACCCTCCTAATTATCTTCAACACCTCTTGTGAACCATGCAAGAAGGAAAATAGACCTTCCTAGCTGAAAATATAAGAATGTGGGTTAAAAGAGAGAAAATTCCTCAAATAATGGGTAACTTGGATTGTATCAAGTGATCCCAACAAAGAATCTATTCAACTATTAAAAATGGAAATTTAGTGGAAGTAACAATAGAAAATGACCACTTCCATCAACCTCAAATAAATTCAAAATTTGATAAGTAAATTAGATCAACATGAAGATGAAATTGACACTCTCATACAATAAATAGAAGAATTGAATTTGCATCGACGAGTTAGTGATAATCATTCTACCAACAACATTGCTTCCAATCAATATGTGGGTATACTCTTTTCGGATCTCAACTAGCTTCCAAAAGATAACCCCCCTTCAATTATTAGATGTACTCCCTTTATAAATGAGTTTTTCTTCTCGGCCAGTTTTGCAAATTTTATGCATGTAGCTCGTTAGCTAGTTTCCTTTGAATATAACATTTTTGTAATTCCTAAAATCTCCTCTCTATAGCAATCGTAATTAGAGGAACCATTACAAACAATGAACTTTATATATGTAAGTAACTCATCTACCAACAACGGAGATGGAAGGAGGGATTTTATGATCTCCTCTTGAATTTTCCATAATTAAGTGAGTTCTAGAAACCCATCAAAATATTTTCAAAAATAAAAATGCACTCAACCTTTTATTCATAAATATGCAAAAATTCCATAATTGTTGGAATTATATTCTAGCTTAAACCAATCTCAACTAGTTCTTACAATTAGGAATAACAAAAGCACATAAACACTAATTATTAAACCAAAGGGGTTCTAATTAAACCTATAAACCTACTTCTTGATTATTATGAGATTGTTTGGGCCTAGTCTACCCATCTACCCATCCACTCAATGTAGTTAGGCCTAGAGATTTATTCTTGCCTCATATATCTTATTCTAATTCAAAATGTAGCTAAAAATTAAAAAAGCTAATATTTCTCATGAATTAAGTGGGTATGTGCATGGGATAGTAGCCTAGTCTAGTTATGATCATGAATAGGGGTGACATGACCTCTTGATTTACCTTTGTGTTGTCACATTTAAGTATTCCTATATTTCTTAAGATGGAAGAATTATACAATAATATATTTGATGTGAGACCATTACTCCAATAAGTATAGCAGCGTATGCAATAAACCTAATGTTATGAATCAATAATAGTACACAAATTTCAATTAATATAATCATCTGGAATTACCAAGACACCTTCCATTCATCATATTATCTATAAGCCAAATATGTCCACACTATATCAATTTAAAAGCTTATATATCACTTGACTCTAAAATAAGTGCTCTTTTCTTTTTACAATGCCTATACATTTGCTTCTCTTCATTGTTCACCTCCTCTACTTTGAGATATGTTATTTATAGCAAGAATTACAACATTGTGCAACATGTGTTTTTGTTTTCTTAATAATATATTAAAATAGAAGGTACATTTTAATTGAAGCATTACATATTTAATTTTTAATAATATATAAAAATAATAAAAATAAAAATAAACTACAAATTGAGAAAAATATAATAAAATCATATTCATATATATATATATATATATATATAACATTACCTTTAGTAAATATATTTTCTCCAACTTTATACATCTATATATCAAGTTGGGTAGAGAACAAGGGGTTGAAAGCTAAAAGCCAAACCCAATAAAGTCATAGTGATGGCTTTGATTAATGTCAGAGTGACTTCCAATTAATCAATTAAGACTGAGTAAGATGTGATGCTTTCAAGTGCATTAGATTTTCTTGATTTTTCTCATAACACAGTAGTGATCAATTCAATTCAAATAAACCATTCCAATTGACATACTGGTTATGTTTTAAAAAGATTAGCTTTGTTTCTATAAACTGGGTTTATTCTACACCTAACTCTGTATACTTAGTTTTTGTTTTATTATTGTGTTGTTTGAATATACTGTCTTCAATATCTATTACCACTTCATGAACCATTATTATTTTTACTATTATAATAATAAATAAAAAACTTTAACATCACCCACATGCTCAGTCAAGTCGACAGATAGATTTCTCTATTCAACGGACGTCAGAAATCTCATAAAATATTTTCACGCTATTCCAGAAATTTTGCAACCGATTTATTCCGTCATTACAGATATTTCCAACAGCAGCACAATTTTTCCTTAGATTTTTACAATACTGCGATTTTCTCTCCATTGAAGAAATATTTACCCACTCAAGTCAAGTCAATACATACATTTCTCTGGTCACTCTATTTCATTAAAATCTGGTCATGGTGTGCTTTTCTCTAACGAGATTTCAAGGAAGGGACGGTAGAATATAATGCTATTGCGATTTTCATTTTGAAGGATGGGACGTTAGAATCTGATTGTATTGTCAATGCAAACATTTCTTTGATTACTTTTCAAAATGCAACCACTCTTCATTATCATTTGAACCTACTCTGATTCTCTCTGCAGCGAAGAAATTTGCATCTCAAGTCAAGTCAATACAGATATTTATCTGATCACTTTACCATCTCGATCACCATGATCATAATACGGGCATTTCTCGATCATATTTCCAAGCCCGTCACTATTTTCATTTTGGTGACAGTTGCTTTTAATTATGTTCTCTCTCACCATATTTCCATTTGCATTTTCATGGAAGCCGCATCATTATTTTTATTTTTCTTTTTCATTTTCATGGAAGCTGCCGTCTTTTGCACTTTCATGGGAGTTGTCCTTTATGTTATCTCTGATAATATTTCCAAGCCCATCACTATTTTCGATTTTCATGGCAGCATTCTTTTATGTATTTTTTATCATATTTCCAAGCCCGTCACTATTTTCATAGTTACTGAATTTAAAAAATAAATAAATAAATAAATAATGGTTTTGATTTACAATAAATTTTATGTTATATTTAAAACAAAATTTTACTCTAGGTTCCAAACATAGTAAAAAATAGAAACTTTTCTATTATAAAATTTGAAACTAAGTTAAATTTTATATTTAAAAATATGTAAAAAAAATCTAAAACACACTTATGCCATATCCACAAATTTTGAAGAGTGATGATTAGCATTGTAAAATTACTGTTATGGAATTTATATATAGGTTTTATTTCTACAGTTTATAATAAAAAAATATTTTGTTAATATTATTTTTTATTATTGTTGAATAAATTTGAAAATATTTTGTTAATATTATTTTTTATTATTGATGAAGAAATTTGATTTCGTTAAATATTAGTTAAATATTAGTTAAATGAAGCTGAAATTTTATATTTGTTTAAAAAATATGATAACTCTAGTATCAATTTTTTATATAACTATTTAAACGTTGAATTTAATAATTTGATATTTCATTGTATTTAGGCTTTAATTTATTAGTTGATACTTTAACTTTCATTTATTAAACTCAAGGTCATTTGAAATCTTGAACTGATGGATACATTCTTTTTTCAGAAATGAGGATGTTTTTTACATTTTCAATGTGAATTTTCCTAGAGAGAGACAATAAATTTCGTAGGACGTGAAAATCATTAGAAGTCTATTTTTAATATTAAGATTCCATTTTTTACATAAGATTCTAGTTTTGAGTTTTCATTCCTAGATTTTACATTACATGTTTTCCACAACTTATTCCTTATTTGTTTTTGAACATCCTAAATAAAAAAGATTGTAACATCTTAGATAAAAGAGATTGTAACATCTTAAATAAAAGAGGATATTTTTGGAAATAAGTAAACATAACTATTCTTGTAGGAAAATATTTAATAACTTTTCGTTAAAAATTAAAAATAAATAAATACCTGTATAATATATACTCTGAAATTTTTTTCAATTGTTTTCCATATCAAATCAAATTCTAATTCAATTCAAATTTAGCAACTATACTATTTTTTTATATTTTTTTATTTTCATGGCAGCTCACTTTTATATCCTTGAAACAATATTTTCTCCTTTTATGTCCTCTCTCATCATATTTCGAAGCCCATCATTGTTTTTCATTTTTCATCACAACTGTCTTTCATGTTCTCTCTGATTAAATTCTACTTTTCAATTTCTTGACAACCGCATTTATGTTCTCTCTGATCATCTTTCCATGTCCATCGTTATTTTTCTTTTTCATTTTAATGACAGGTGTCTTTTATGTTCTCTTTCCAGCTTAGCATGTTTGAAGGACGTTGAATAAACAACCATGTGCGTCTTTCCCTTTTGATTTTAAATTTTGGGACGTTTTCTCTTTTATTACAATATAAAAATTGGACTGTAGTTGATAAACGAACATCAATTTACATTTAAAAAACTATTAAAAAATGCAACTGCAAATTATTACACTGTAGTTGATAAACAAGCATCAGTTTATAATTCAAAAATTAATTAAAAATATAACAATATTATTATTATTAAAAAATAATATATAAATTAAATTTATTGATTTAAAATAAAAATATTTATGAAGATTTATTTTGATTTAGGCTTCTATAAATAAGCTTTTTTTATTATATGATAGACAGGTACTATGGCTTATTATTACTACATACACAACAAACCAAAAAACAGAACTCACTTTATATGATACTAGTTCATATAACTATTTTTTTAAAATTAATTAAGTCAATTAAAGGAAAAAAAAAACACAATTACTTTGGAAATAAATCTGAACTTTGTATTTGTGTATATTGCTGTAAATATTGTGTGGAGGCTAATTCCTTACCATCCACTTTATAAGTATTTAAAATTAAATTAAAATCATGGAAACCCAATTAAAAAATAGACACCTCTATTTATTTTTGTATCACCCGGGAAATGCCAACAATGCCAAGCAACCCCAACAATGCCAAGCAATTTTCACAGCCTCTTGACGGGCTACATAACACTCAATCACCAACAAGCCCCCACCCGGTGGGTAAAATAGACACCTCTATTATATTATTGCAACTATATAGATTAAATCGTTGGTAAATGTGGATAACCATCAATCTATAATAATCATCAAAACACTTAATTCATAATACATCTCACATTGCTAAAATAAAAAAATAAAAAAATATCATAAAACCAAATTTGTTTATTATTATTATTAAAGAATTAATATATAAAATGAATATATATAAATTTGATAAAACATAGAACCGGGTTCTCATGGATGGGGTTTCTCAAGGATGGGGTTTATCTCGATTTTACTATATAGAGTCTTAATCAATACCATGGATTATCAATACCATATGTCTAAAAGCCTATAACCCATTTCATATGATACTTGTTCATATATAACATTTTTTTAGTTAATTAATTTAATTAAATGATTATAAAAGAAATAACTTCTTTGAAAATAAATCTCAATTTTTGTTTTATGTATACTATTGTGTAACATGTTGTAATTCTATTTATCAAATTGATAAAAAAATATCTTTCTGTTTTTTAATAATTTTATTTTCTTTTGATTTTTTTTTTAGATTTAACCTTGATTGAGATTTAAAATCATAAATTATCTTTATTATTATCTTAAATAACACTAATAATTCAAAAATACAATTTTAAATAATTTTAAAAAAAGATAAAAAAATATTATTAAAAAACTATAACTAAATTGAATAATATTATTCTAACATATTTAATGTTTTCTATTTTCAAATAAGATGTTTATTTCTATAAAAAAAATACAAAATATAGTTAACAAATTCCCTAAATTTTTATAATAGAGTTTTAATTTATTGATTACTTTGAAGAAGAAAATGAACAAGATATATGATTCCTCTGAACTCTTCCTAAGTTAAATTGGTTGTTACTAATTCTTAATCCCCGATCTCCATCTCCATATGCTTTATGAGTTGGTTTACACCATATTCTTTCTTTGAATCCCCTTAATTAGCAGAAACTCATGCCCCAAACTAAATATCTTTGTACAAATTCACCACCAAATTCCTTATCATGTTACATTTTCTTTAGAAATGGAAAGTTAAGGGTTTAATTAGTCGAGTACACTATTGTTAATTATCATGACCTTCAAAGTAATAGAGATTTTAGAAGTGGTATTATTTTGGATCATTTTCATGATAATGAAGGATCCTATATATTTCTTGAAAATATTTGTATTTTAAGAGCTAGTTTAGAAATAGAGGGCCAATATGCAAGGAAAACACATGTCTTTATAGGTTGATCAACCGAAAGCACTAAAATCAAGGTGTCTTTTAAGTGACCAATATAAGAATCATAGGAATGACATTAAAGACCATAATACTAAAGCCAAAGGAAGAAATTTCTAAAGAATGAACTTCATAATTCTACATAGACCACCCATATATCAAGAGTTCCAATCCCTTGAATTAAAAAATATAGTTCCGTGTTTGGTAAGATAAAGTATTTTGTTGCACCAAAGCCTATAGAAATCATTATTTGTAAGTTAATAGAACTAGAAACACTCAAAAATAGAATTGTGAAAGAACTAACCACGTTAAACAAAACAAATTTAAAAACCATAACTTATCCTAGATGATCATTGACTAAGTGGAAATCCTTCTCGTATTCCTTCTAGCTCGTCACAATATGACATTGCTCCATAACCCCACTTTTCCTAGGATATATTACATTCCATCGTTCGATTTTTTAATTCCTTAAGAGCTTCAACATGTGTGAGGGGAGCTTGGATCATGTCATGTTTATTATCTCACATTGGTAGTGGGACTGGATCTGCCACCATTGTTAGAAATCGAATTCAAGCATCCACTGCCATATGCAATCCTTGTAGTAATGCATATGATTATACTTGTTATTGGATGAGACATTATTGTTTTTTCTTCATTATAACTAATGAGGATTTCCGAAACACCCATAAATCCTTGTAATATTTAACAATATTTATCAAAAATAAAAATTTTAACATTGACTTTCATATATATAATAATAAATGAATTAAATTAAGTTAAAATATTTAATGTATTTAAACTATTTTGTGTCATTAGGTATATTTTACATTGAGATATGGGTTTTTTTGAAATTTTTATGATTGCAATTATTGGATATTTATCTTGTGACACATATTTTTTATTTTTATTTTTCAATTACTTTATAGAAAATAATGATAGATTCACTATTTAAATCTTGACAAATAAAGTATGTTGTGGAAGATAAAATATGAAAATGAGAAAATATGTACAGGTACAATTATGACACCCTTATTTTTGGGCAAATTTGCTAGAAAAACCTTAAAGGAAAACCAATGCAGAAAATGAGGGTTTTATTATTATTCAATAAATTAAGAGAATTTACAACTAGTTGTCTTTCACTCGACAACGTTTGGAAAATATAAATCTCCAGTCAAAAAATAATTTGGAGACTAACTATCTCCCTCTCAGTCTAGATCTCTCCCTTTCTGGGGAACTCATACTCCTCTAGGATATTCGTACTACCTCTGGTAAATGCGCACTATTGCACTCCAGAAATTTTTTCAACCTCAGAATCTTTCTTCTACAAGTGATCCTACCTCTTGGACTTCTCCACCCCAGTTTTTCTGCCTTTTGATGAAACATATGGCATCTGGGTCACTAAACCAGAGCTTCTTCCACTAATATTGTCAATTGGCTACACATAATAGCGGAATATAGCCTTTGTTGTAGATAATCCAAACTCTGTTTCATGTTACTCCAACACTAGAAAGTAATGAGGAAATCTCCTTCAGAATCCTACTCCAAAATCTCTACTGAAACACCTACCTTTCATGCTTCCCTAGCTTCAATTGTGCCCTTTCTAAATATTATAACTAGGTAAGTCATACTGCTTGAATCATAACTAATATATTATCCAAACCCTTCAACATGCTCTTATAATATCTTGTCAGAGTCTCAACAACCACGATTATATCTGAATTAGTGGGTAAGATTATCTTGACTCTAGCAATTAACTTTTTAGAAAAATCAAAGTTCCCTAATTAATTCGCTTTAATTAACCAATTTTCTTAAGTTATACTTAGGAAATATTTATTTATTGGCTAATTAAATTAGTTGAAGTGTCTCCAAGTCTATTCTCATGAAATTTCTTTTTCCTTTAAGAGATCTTGTGTTCCTTAGCCTTTTAGATATCATAGAAAATAGAACACAAACTGACATTTTTAGTGTTGAATAACATAGAAATAATAAAATATCATCCAGCCCTTGAGGCTTTATTGTATTTGAGAAAGGAGGTAGAGACAAACTCTTCAATTCCAATACCTTACTTCAAATGATGGCTAAAATATTTTGGATATTGAGAAGATATAAGAGTGCCAAAATCTGAAGGGCATGCGAGATTATGGCTTTAGAAAGAGATGAATTTATTAAAAATTGAAGCATCAATCAACTAATTGTATTTCCTTGGTTCATAGAGTTAAGACCTTCTGACAGTTGGTTTAGCTTTAGACTTAAGGTAGTTTCAATTCTTGCTCCTCTAGGTTCTTTCTATCTATGCTTAGTTTTAGTTCCATGTTGTGTTAAATATACACACCTATTGTTCTCTCTATTTACTGGATCATTGGTGTTAGTTCTTCCACCCACACGTGAGGATTTACTTATCCATTGACTATCTTATTCCCGTGATCATTTGCTCCTTATGACATGGTTTAGATGGGTTACCCTCTATCTTTCTCTACTTCACCCACTATTTATTCTAAGACACATAGGTTGCTATCTCCCGTTTATGATGGTCCATAATTAGTTTTCATTCATGTCCAATGGTCATAGGTACAGGGTAATTTGTGGTTATTTTCTTGCAACTTTACTATTCCCTTGATTTAATTTTATCTTCTTAGTATGGTAGATAATACAAGAAAATAAATTCTTGAATCAAGTAGTTATGGTGCAACTTGGAGTGGTAAACCAAGCCTCTTCCTTCTAAATGATCCAATACATAATATTGAACCTCACTACATAGGGTCAAAGAGGGTGACCAATCATACTAGGAAATTTTGTAGCCTCGGCACCCCTCTTGATATTAAAAAAATGTTGAGGAACTAGTATTGTTAGCTTAGATAAATTTCTTTAGACTCCCAAGAAAAAAAATCAAGAGATATTTCCATGAATATGTATCTGATACTAGCTTAACAATTTTGATTAATACAAAAGTTTTTAGAGAAATTGGGTTTTACTCGCTTGTCAAAACACACATTGCCTTATCAATGGAAGAAAGAGGACTACCATATCAAATATTTGGATCGACTTAGGTGGATGGAGACTAAATTTATTGTCTTATGTAGGGTAATCCTTGTGCTTAGCTTCAATGTTACAAATTTGGAACTAGAAAAAAAAGGAAATTAAGGAGGTTGATGGCAGACTAAGATATCAAGGAACTACCTCTATCCCAATTATAATCAAATAAGGACTAGGACATGAAGTGGTTTAAAAATCCAATGAGAAAGAAACTCTAGCTAACTAGGCCCATCTTAACCACTATATAATGTCGCTTAGTTTGCATTCAAGTTCTACCTACTTGTATTTAGGCTTTTCCAACTTTGGTAAAATTGAGGTCTTAAACCTCAACAATTATAACATATTTATATGGATCGATTTAGACAATCATGGGATGCTTATGAAACTGATCTAAGGCCCGGTTTCCTCTATGGTAAGCATTACAGAACGAGGATTATAAAAGTATATTAGCCTTAATAAAAATTAGAGAGAGAGAAAGATAGTAAAAATATTTAAAATATTCATCATCGATATGTCTTGGCTCATATTAAAAAACATTCTCACCACTCATATTTTATAAAATATTTGTAGTATTTCAACTTTTTTTTTTCGATTAATAAATTTATTGTTGTTCCAAATTTTAAATTCAAATGTGACGTAGAAAAAATTAGTAATGAGATTTAAAAATATCCTTTACTACTTATAGTATTGAGTGATATGAAAATAATAAAAAATAATGAAAAAAAAGATAGTAAATGTATTTAAAATATTCAAATGAATTATTACACATACCTTGAATCATAATGACAAAGCACCCTTACAGATCACCCTCTTCATATTTTTTTTTGTTGATCGCAATTCCTTCATTATATTTCCATAAAAACAAAAGTTACAAAATATGTCTCTATGACCCCCTTTTCCTCATTTTGATCAGACTTATGGGAATTGGGGGCTAGAGGATGTCACAAATAATTCATTACCAACATGATTTTTTCCTAGCTTAGTATCTATATGGTGCATGAAGAAAAAAAAATATTAAAGAGACCAATAACAACATATCAAGGATGGGGAGGGGGAGGGTGTACAGGGGATGCTACAAAATATCCACCAAGCTCATGCATATGAAAATCAATATGTTCCACATGAGATTCCAGGTTGCAGAGCTGGTCATTCATTATACGATGGCTTTGATGAAGAATATCTAGCTATTCCAATATCTAATTCTCACTAAATCAGATACCATTCATATATACGATGAGTTCATTGCGATCTTCATACCTGTGGTTGCGAATTATGTCAATATTGATATGGATGTCTCACAATTGCACTACTAAGGATTCCATTGTTTCGAGAGCCTCAATTTGACCTAGAGAGTGTGATGGAGAAAGTGCCACTTCTCCCTCACGACCCATGCTAGTTGAATTCCAAAAATATGAGTTGTTGCATGGAGTTGGGTGGTTTGCGTTGACGAAATGGACACCCCCACTGTGAGGCCTCCCTCTATGGCAAGGCATTTCTTTGAAAACAGGAGGGATGAGTGAGCAAGTCTTGGAGCACCTCGTGGAATTCCTGCAAGAGCAACTGCCTAAGGAAGAGAGCACCCTGCTGGGCCAGGTAGAGCTAGAGACCCCAACGTGGATGATACAGAAATAACCCCAGTGATTAAGAAAAACATTCGCTGTCCAGTTTCCCACAAACTCACAAATGCAACTAACGACCACCTAGGTGAACTGATTGGAGACCCTTAAGACATTGACCTCAAGGAGATAATAATTCAAGAAACCAAGAACCTATAAGGAAGAAACAAACAACCCCTTGGTCGAGTAGAAAACAGATAGGGAAATTCGAGTAGAAAACAGATAGGGAAATTAAAGGCATACCAGAACAAGGGCACCCACCGTAACCAAACGAAAGAAAACTAAAAATAATACAAGCGTAGATAGTACCACACGACTCGTTGAACGCTTGCAAACATAATGCCACGAAATCAGAAATGCACCCTCCTGAGGATGCCTAGAGATAGCTCAAGAGACACAAGAGATACCTTGAAACCTTACACAACTAGTAAAGAAAAATCACCTTCTCAATAATAGTAAAGAAGACCGCCTTGAGCCAGTGAATCAGGATGAAATGCATAAACCAAAACTTCCAACTAGATGCAGTTCGAGGACCCAATTTTCTACTCAAGAAAGAGTCGAGGTATCAAGTAATCATCTGAAGGAAGAACTTCTGCCAAACTAGATCAAATCAAACTTCCACTATGCCGCATCTCCAGAGCCAAAACCCTGATGAGGTGCCATAGTTTCCACTGCCCAATCTTTCAACTCCACTCTTACCAACATACATTACCCGAACTTCCAACCAAAAAAATAAATCAACCATTGTTCTTATCATAATCGTTAACTATTCTAGATTTTTCTCTTTGCAGGTGTACGGGATGATTAAACCATGGATTTATTGAAGCATGTGTGCCAGATGGTGGAGGGAAAATCTCAAAGGACCATCTTTACACGATTTACCACCTTCGTCGTAGGAAGGGGAATCATGTTCAAGGAGTCCATGAAGAGCCTGAAATTCCTCTAGGTCCAAGTTGGATATGCTCAAAAAATTGTGACATGAAGTGGTGAAATCCCTATGTTGATCCAATGATCCCCTATTGGACAACTAATCAACCACTTTATTTCTAGCACACATGACATGACTAGTTGTAGAGTAAGAAAATCTTCCTTGGAGAAGTTTTATTCGATCCACTTGGGACTCTAAACGCCAACTTCTCACTATTTTAGTAGAGGGGGATCAATCAATGATATTTTTGGTCATATTGATTACTAGCTTGGAATCCCCAAAAATGTGTATCTTCGAGCATCCTTGGGTAAGAGCTAGTGCGAGAGCTTTCTCCAAAGCAATCATTTCTGCAACAGTTTTAGTTTTACTTCCATACTAACCTACATAAAAACTAAATGGGGAGCCTAGATAATTGTGAAACAAATCCCCATAGCCTGTCAGTCTAGGGTTGCCTTTGGACGCCTCGTCGAAATATATTTGAAAAAACAAATAAGTAGTCACTTTAATGTAGATGGAGAGGATATTGGAGCTTCAGGGCATAAAGAGGATTGAAGAGGAATCATGTCGAGGGATATATTAAGAGAGGAAATGATCAAGGCTTCAAGAGGGTCCGCCTTCCAATCATCTTGACACCATTTTGCTGATATAATAGTCTCCCTCATGTTCTCTTTTACTGAACTTTAGATGGAGGCACTGGAAGGAGGGTGGCTATGGAAAATTACCCATTTCCTTTCCTTCCTAATTTTCCATAGAATGAATCCTGAGGCCAAGCACCAAACTATGTGAGAAATTGGGTTTTTAAAATGTGTTATTGTCCAATGTTCAATTGTTTCTATTATATCTTCTCAAACTTTTTTTTGCAACTTGACATAAATTCAAAGGATGAGGCACCATTTCCTCCTGATGTTTGAATAGGGGACATTGAGATGGGCCCATGAATCGTTTCTTAAGAATTCCATCCCAAGTAATAATGTTTCTGTGTCCCACTAACCATAGAAGGTGGGTCAATTTTGGCCAATTTTTCCCATCCCAGATTCTGCTCTATATGTTCTGATAATGTTTTTTATTAGCATTGACCTTGATGAGATAAGCTTCTCTAATGGACAACAAACCCTTAGTTTCATAACCCCATCTAAGTTTATATGAATCATGGGAAATAGGGATTCATCATTGTTGCAATTGTTGACATAATATTTTCGAACATTCATGAGCTACCTCCAAAATATAGTCGCGGTTTGTTTTCCAAGCTCTTGATTCCTACTGAGTGTTTTCCTTAATCGAATAATCAATAACTCTTCGTGTCCTACGTTGAGTTAAGATATTGGTAAGGTCTAGAAGGGTGACATGCTTATCTAAACGAGGAATTTTCTTCCATGATTCTTCCTAGAATGGAGTGGCCAAATCATTCTTGATTTCCAAAAAAAGTGATCATGAATAAGATCTCTACTCCAGTTACCTAGATTCCATACAGAAGAACCAGTAGGAAAAGAAGGATCCTGCAGGATCTTGCATTGAGACCTTCCTTGACCATACTTTTGATTCCATATTCATTTCCATTTGTCTTTACCTCCTTGGATCCAACGCCACCATAGTTTAGCACCTAACACTACATTCAAATTCTCAGGGTCTTGCAATCCGAGACCTCCTTGTGATCTGGGAAGGAAAACTTTGTCCCAAGCGACTAAAGGCCATTTCTTTTTAAGGGTGGCTCCATGCCACAAGAATCTTTAGAAAATGGAGATAATATTTTGATAAACACTCTTCGGAGCAGGGAGAAGTGGGAGTTGGTATATCTGGATTACTTGAAGGACATATTTGAGGAGTGTTGCTCACCTTGCCATATTAAGGGCCCAGAAAGTTCACTTGGACAATTTTTTCATAAGCTTGGTGAATATATCTTTCCAACGTGATATACACAGAGGATTTTCCAGTAACAAGACTCCCAATCATCTTGATGGAAGGGAGTCAATTGGGAAGCCTAATATATGAGCCAGAAAGAGCTACACATGACGAGGAGTATGGAAAAAATAAATATTAGATTTTTCCTTATTGGGAAGCATACTTGAAGCTACATGGAATTTAGCAAGGATCCCATCTATCATTAGAGCATCCTCGATTGTGGGCTCCCCATACAAAATATTATCATAAACAAAATTTTGGTAGGTCATGGATATATCTGTTCTTGGGAGGTGAAGTCCTTTAAGCTCATTTTCGCTATTTATTTTCGTGGTCAAGCGACTCAATACCTCCGTAAATATGATGAACAAGAAAGGGGAAATTGGATAACCTTGCTAGAGGCCTCTTGAAGGATTAAAAGTAGTTGAGGGGACACCATTCAACAAAATTTAAAAGAAAGGAGCGGATATCATAAAGTGAATCCTACTAATCCAATCCTACGTAAATACAAATGCTCTCAACACCGAAAGTAGGTAGGACTAGCTTCGACAATTGTAGGATTTTGATAAATCCAATTTTAGTAGCATCCCTTGTTTCTTATGACTCTCGAGTGAGTGAATAACTTCATGAGAAGAGACTATCCCATCCCATATCTGGTGTCCCTCTACAAATCCATATTTCTCTAGGATAATGATTTGATGAAGAATGGGCTTCACCTGGCAGGCAAGGATAGAAAAGAGGACCTTGTAAACCACATTACACAATGCAATGGGTCGAAAGCATATTGTAGAATTGGATTCCCTAGTTTTCGAAATAAGGGTGATGAAGGTGGTGAGCCCTTGTATTGCATGAAGAGTGTTGAAACTCCCAAGGGCTACTCATATTTACCTATCAACATGGGGTTCATACAAACTTAGAGGTGACAATGCTATATGCATAGTACATGGATTCTACGCATGCAACCCTCAACTAGGTCTTCTAGTCACTATTAATTCTAGGCCATTCCTTCTACTTGATTAAAGTAAAAATAGCTAATGTAATGCAGGGAATTGCTTCTAGTCTAAGAAAAAGAGAATGTATATCAAACTCATACTTACAATTCATTGTGAAAGCAAAGCGTAAACAATTAACCTATTTGCAGAAAAAGGAAACTATGCTATGATAATCATTCATCTAGCCATGTACTTATTTGTAGTACATAAACTATTATATCGTCACACACTTCATAAAAGAATAAATCAAATCATATCTACTATTTCATTGAAATTGTACTTTCATGTTAAATTCAATCAAATTCTGAAATGAAATAAAACCCTAATGCCTACTTTGTTTTTGCAGCAAGGAAAGAAGGAGCTTTAGAGTGGCCTAAGAGTCTCTTCTAACCATCAAGTCAAAGTTGGGGGGCAAGTGCATCCTATTCTAGGCTAAGAAGGAAAAACATAGATAAACTCGAGTGAAGACATGACCTACAATGCTTCTATAGAATGTCCTATAATTTCTACACGATGTCTTGAAGTGCTACACGAAACAGGTCGAGAGGATTTCACGGATGAAAAATGTGAAAATAAGGCATGGAAAGGTGAGAGAAGGTGGAATTAGGTGAGGTAGAGGTGTCCAACGCCTCCACCCAAACTCATAACCTTTGGGAAGCTTGTTTTTCACAACATTGTTACCGATGAAATAGGTAATCTGACCTCAAAATGGGAACTCTAACCCAAAAAGACTCAAAAAACATGAAAAAACAGCGCAAAAACAAAAAAAGTGTATTCCAAAACGCACTTGGTTTTTTTTGAAGGTCAAATTTCACATTTTATAAAATTATGCTAAAAACAAAATTGTTTCTTGAAAAAAGGATTGAAAAAACACCCTCAAAACAAAACCAATTCATACGGGAATAACAAAAAAAAAATTGTGTCATATTTTTGACATTTTTAAAAATAGAAATAACATTTTTTAATTTTTAAAATTCAAACATTAAAAAAAACCTAAAACTTAAGAAAAAAAATAAATTTAAAAAATAAAAACATTTTAAAATATATAGGAACAAAAAAAATAAAAATAAAAACAAAATAAAAATTTGAATTCAAACACTAAAAAAACCTAAAATTTAAGAAAAAAATAAAAAAATAAAAAATAAAAAAAAAATTAAAGATTAAAATTTCAAAATATATAGAAATAAAAAAATAAAAATAAAAACAAAATAAAAATATTAAATTATAAAAAAAAAAAGTTAAAAAAGGAAAGAAATTATAAAAAAAAAAATATAGAAATTAAATTTAAAAAAGAAAAAAAAATGTTTATTAAATTAGAGAAAAAAAAATTAATTTTAGAATAAAAAATTAAATTTAAAGAAATATATTGAATTTTAATAAATTTTAAATTTAAAAAAAAAAAAAAAAAACATTATTGAAATTAAAAGTAAAAAAATGAAAAAGTAATTAAAAATAAAAAATGAAAAATAAAATACAATAAAAAGATTAAATAAAAAAAATATATATATTAAGAAAAAAATAGATTTTAAAAAGTAAATTAAATTTAAATTATAATATATATATATATATATATATATATATATATATATATATATATATATATATATATATATATATATATATATAAAACTAATTAAAAATATATATATTAGATTTTATTAAATTTAAAAAAAATATTAACATTAAAATAACAAATTAAATTTAAAAAAAACAAATATTAAATTTTAATAAATAAATGAATAAACAAATAAATTTTGAAATAAAAAATAAATTTTAAATATAAAGAAAAAAAAACTTAAAAAATAAATTACAATTGAAAATTTGAAAAAAATAAATTAAATAAAATATATTAAATAAAAAATAAAATAAAAAACAAATTAATTTGAAAATATTAAGTTTAATTAATATATATATATATATATATATATATATATATATATATATATAATTTTAAATACACAATTTTAATTGAAATAAAAAAAATATAAAATTTTATGTAATTAAAAAAATATATATAAAAATTACTAGATTTTAAAAAATTAAATGAAAAAACTAAACATAAAATTTAATAATAAAAAAAAATTATGAAAAATTTAAAAAAAAATCAATTAAATAAAAAAAAATACAAAATTTAATAAAAAAATTTAACAAAATTTAGGAAAAAAAATTTAAAAACAAAAAAAATGAATAAAATTAAAAAAAAAAAAAAAAAAAAAAAAAAAAAAAAATTAAAAAAAATTAAATTTAAAATATAAAATTTAAATTAAAAAAAAAATATTAAATTTTTTGAATTTAAAAAAAAATCCAATTAAAAAAAAATATATTGAAAATTAAAAAAATTAAAAAAAACAAAGAATTTTTTTATCGTGGTGGCGCTTGGCCTCCGCCCATGGCGGCGGAGGCCCGGCCGGGAGAGAGGTCGAGAATCGCCCTCCCGCGGCGGGAGGCCGATTTTGGGAATTGCCCTAAGGCCGACTCCGCGAATCGCCCTCCCACGGCGAGAGGCCGATTCTAGGAATCGCCCGAGGCCGGTCCAATCGTCGCCCTCCCGGCGGGAGGAAATTCCTCGGCGGGAGGGTGGATTCCGGTCGGAGGGTGATTCCGACCTTCCTCCCTCCGCGGGGAGCGATGTCGCCTCCGCGAGTTCTCCCACGGGAGGATTCTTGAAATCGGCCTCCCGCCGCGGAACGGGGGCGCCCTCCCATTCTAGGATTCCGGAATCGGCCTCCCGCCTCAATCGGCCTCGCGCCGCGGGAGGGTGATTCTAGGAATCGGCTTCCCGCTCAGCGGCCGGCGTCCACCACCACCTGGGCGGGAGGCCGATTGGCGGCGCCACCACAGTCAAAATTTATTTTTATTTTTTATTTTTAATTTCTTTAAGTTTTAATATATTTTTTTAATTTGATTTTTTTTTTAATTCAAAAAATTTAAAATTATTTGTTTTTTATTTCAAATTTGTTATTTTAAATTTAAATTGTTTTTTTTTATTTTGTTTTTAAATTTAATATTTTAGATTAATTATTTTTTAAAATTTAAAATTTATTTATTAAATTTATTAAATTTTAATTTAATTTAAATTTTATTTTTTAATATTTTAGTTTATTTAGTTTTTCATTTTTAAAATTTATAAATTGTTTCATTTAAGAAAAAAATACTAAATTTATGGATATTTGTTTTTTAATTATTTTCACGTGGTTTTTTTCATTTTTTTTGTTTTTTAATTATAGTGTTTTTTATTTTAATTCTTTTATTTTAATTTTGTTTTTCAATTTTCAATTTTGATTTTTTTTTTATTTGTTTTTATTTGTTAATTTTAAAATTCGTCTTTTTTCTTCTTCTTCTTCTTATTATTTTAATTTAAATTTTTAAATTTAATTTTTTCTTTTTTGTATTTTATTTTTTTTAATCTAAGTTTTAATTTTGTAATTTAAATTATTTCTAAATTTTCTTTTTTAATTTGTTTCTTTTTTAATTATACGGTTTTTTTTAATAACTTTGAAAAAAATGTTTTTTATGTTTTTTATTTTTATTTTTATTGTTAATTTTTGTTTTTTTTCAATAAATTATGTGTTTTTTTTTTCAAATTTTGTCATTTATTTTGATATAATTTTCGAATATTTTTGTTTTTTTTTGTTTTTTTAATTTATTTTTGTTTAAATTTTTTATTTTTACGAGTTAATTTTGTTTTTTTTTACATTTTTCTTGGTTTTTTTAATTGTTTATATATATATTTTTTATCTAAGTTTTGTGTTTCATTACCAACATGAAAATCACCACTCTAAAAAAAAAAATTGATGTTGCATCAATACGTTTCAAAATTACCATGAAAATCACCGCTCTAAAAAAAAAAGTTGATGATGCATCAATACGTTTCAAAACTAGCATGAAAATAACTAACATTTTAAAACAAATATTCATACTTCATAAATAAAAATATTAGAGTGTCGAAAATGTGCTTCAAAAAAAAAAAAGTTGATTCTGCATCACCACTTTTCAAAATCGGGTGCTTTTTATGCTACCAAAAAAAAGTAGGTAACAGTGTGGTTACCTATTTCATCAGTAACACTGTTTCACTTGGAAGCCTGCTCATAGTGGTGGTGAAGGTAGTTACACAAAATGAGGTTTTGGTGGCAGATTTGGAGGTTAGAGAGGAGGATGGATGAGATGGAGAGGACCCTTTCCTTGAAGCTATAGACAACCTTGAAATCACTACACAAATTCATGCATTTCTTATTGACAAACTAACATGTTAATAAGTGGAAAACAAGAGTTGAATGGAAAAAAGCCTACTTAATCTAAGCTAAAATATAATCTAACACAAATCCAACTCCTAACTTATAGTAATAATATTATGAGCATGATAATAACACTATATAACTTTATAAGAAATCATAAAAAAAGTACTTTTGATCTTTTTTTGGAGATCCTTCTCCTCAAGATCCCATGAGAGAGGTGAGGAAGAGAGGCTACAAGCACAATTTTACTGGATTTTTGATGTTGCTAGAATGTAAATAGAATAAACAAGATGTTGAAACATAAGTTGAGAATATAAATAAACAAGAGGGACTTAGCTAATGGATTCGGCCCTAATCCAAAACCATCATACTTCTAAGACTAAATCAATGATGGAACAAGAATCTTCTCATTATGATTGCATAAAAATGTCTAGGACATCATATGATGATAAAAAATAACACTAAATTAGATCTCAATAGCTATCTATTTGAATACAAATTTCAATTCCTAATGAGCTCTTTCATATGCTTATTTATACAAATGGGTAGCTACCAACGAGTCCCTAAAAAGTAGGAATAAGTCCTCCTTGATCTCGAGAAGAGTGGAGCTTGGCTCCTCTTAATTGTCACTTTTCTTGGCCATCTTTTCCTTCGAGATGTTGGGAGAGATATTGATGTGATATTGGATGATTGAGAGAGTTTTGGAGGTAGAAAAACCTCCTAGAATATCTCCTTGTTGTCTACTCCAAACCATTAGGTGGAAAATATCTCAAAAATAGCTTTATTTCCTCCAGTTAATTCAAATTAGGAAACAAGACATGGAAAACATTATACACCCTTCTCAGTAAGCATAATATGACAAAAAATAAAATAAATGTGAGAGAGAGGTAACTTAATAGCCGAAGTATGGAATTTTAACCCCTTAAAATATACCTAATTATGGGCCTCATGAGAAGGTTGCATTAAGACTTGACCAAATTTATTTTTGCCACCTGGATTCGTCCACGAGATCTACAATTTCTGCATCAAAAAAGGACCAACATGGGCCACATTATGGCCACGTTTCAATCCTCAGTAACATGTTTGGGAATATGTCGGATGACTTGAGCAATGTATTCTACCAATCTTATTGTTCTTCAGCCAGAATGGAAGAGAAGAAATATATTGATTATCTTTCCATACCATGATGATTTTTTAGACGAGTGTTGGGACTCAAATATGCCCATTTTTCCATCGCACAATATCACTATTTCATAACCTAAATTACGACATTTGTAACTCATTTTACACCATAATTCCATCACTTCTTGTTGATTCGTATCCTACACTTCGTGGTTCATTATCATTAGATTTCTTAAGCTTTTATATGATTAGAGATGATTTATTCATGATTTACTAATAACGATTTTTACTAGGTTCATTTGATGCAGGGTTTCATTGCTGAAGTTCTCAACAAGTCGGGTTGAGTATGGAGTAAACTTCCTAAAGGTGAAAAAATCCAATTTATGATCAAAGGGTAAAGAATATGGAAATTCCGACACATGAGTTTTGTTCAAAGCACCGTCATTTAGGTAATCCACAAACCATTTGGAAAAATTCGTGTGTATGAGGAATTTATGATCAGGGGAATATTCTGACATAAATTAAGTATAGAATTGTATTGAATGTAAATGGGCTGAATGGGTGAAGTCGGGTTGGTTATGAATGAATTTTGCTGAACGCCTTTGTCCTAAGAATAGAAGTGGTTCCTAATTCATACGTTGATCATTCTGATCCCAACCATGCGCTATTCAAAGACTCTCTAGAATAATTGGATACGATATCTTTTAGTTTGTTGTTATGTTTTCTTTGTTAAATAGAAATTCTTTGTTTTCAGTAAAATCCATGTAAAAATTTGAAGAACCGCATGTACGTGGGTGGCAGTAGAGCAGGAGGGCCAAAATTGTTGGGTGTGGAGCTTGATTATCTTGTTTACTCTGTATCATAGCATTGGACCCTTGTACCTTAAAAGGGGTGGCAATGCCACGCATAATTAATCATTGCCATGGGGGGTCCAGGGGGGGCGGCAACGCTTTTCGGATCCCCCCCCCCTTGGCGGGGTGTTTCGGGGGCAGCGCCCCCGAAGCTAAAAAAAGATGTAAAATTTCCTTGTAAAAGTATAGTAATTTCTAGTCAATCTGGGCCATTTATAGGTGGATGATCTTATAGTAGAAGTTATGTTTAGTTTAGGGTTTTTTTCCCTAGAAGGAAACCCCCTTGTATATATGAGGGTATTGTATTGCAGCTGCATATTACATATGTATTCTCGGAGCGAGAAATAGAGAGGGAGACTGTGAGAGAGAACATAGGATATTACAGCGGATCTGCTATAGGTTGTGTCTCTTCATTTTGTTGGATAATAGAAAGGAAAGACTGCCTGTTCAGGGTGGACGTAGCCCAAACTCGGTGAACCGAGTATATCTGTGTCTCTCTGGTTTTATGTGTTTTGTGTGCTTCTATTTTCCGCATATTTTACGTGTTGCATTGCTCCATAATATATAATTTTCTAACAACTGGTATCAGAGCCAAAGGTATATTTTCCTGATAAACTCACAGGAAAGAAGGGTTCCTGGTTCGAGTGGGAGCAATGGTGGAAGATGGTAAATTTAGGGTCGAGAAATTTAATGGCCAAAACTTTCCGTTGTGGAAGATGCACATGGAAGATTATCTGTATCAGAAATATCTATACCTACCATTGAGTGGAAAAACAAAGAAGCTCGTGGCCATGATAGATGCAGAATGGAACATTCTTGATAGAAAGGCACTTGGAACAGTACAATTGTGCCTTGCGGTGCCATTCGCCTTCAATATTTCGAAGGAAACAACAACTGAGGGTTTGATGCAGACGTTGGCGAAACTATATGAAAAACCCTCAGCCTCAAGCAAGGTATTTCTTATGAAACGACCACTTAATATGAAGATGTCGGAAGGTGGATCTATTGCAGACCATTTAAGCGATTTTAATGCAGTTACCAGTCAGTTAAGTTCTGTAGGGGTAAAATTTGATGATGAGGTTAGAGCTCTGTTATTCTTGTGCTCATTGCCAGAGAGTTGGAATGGTTTAGTTATGGCCATTAGTAACTTTGTCTCTGGATCTAGTACTTTAAAGTTTGATGATGTTGTTGGTGCTATCCTTAGCGAGGAAATGTGATGGAAAATCTCTGGTGAGACATCAAGTAATGCTTTGAGTGTAGAGTCTAGGGGAAGAAAAATGGAAAGAGGAAAGAGCTCGGGATATCGCAGTAAATCAAGGAAAGGAAAATCCAAGTCCAGATCGGGGATAGTGTGCTGGAAATGTAGAAAGAAAGGACACCTAAAGAAAGACTGTAGATCTCGGAAGGGAAAAGAAGGAGACACATAGTAAGAAAACAATCATGAAGAAAATGTGAAAGGTGATGTGTTACAAGATGCTTTGATTCTTTCTTTCAAAAATGTTATTGATTCTTAGGTTATAGATTCAGGGGCTTCATTCCATGCCACACCTGATAAGAAATATTTTCATGACTATGTTCAAGGAGATTTTGGACAAGTTCGTTTGGGTGATGATAAACCTTATAAAATTGTTGGAATGGGTAAAGTTCTTGTAAAACAACATAATGGAAACCAATGGCTACTAAAGGAGGTAAGGCATGTTCCAGATCTGAAGAAAAATCTGATTTCAATAGGGCAGTTAGGCAGTGAAGGTTGTGTGACAACTTTCATAGATAAAGCTTGGAAGGTCACCAAAGGAGCCCTAGTAATAGCAAAAGGTGAAAAGGTTGGTACATTGTATTTATGCAATGGTATTTCTAACTATGTTAATTCTTTAACTTCCAAAGGAGTAGATGCAACATTATGGCATCATAGGCTTGGACACATGAGTGAGAAGGGGATGAAGATTCTTCACTCAAGAAATTTATTTCCAGGTTTGAAGAATGTTGATTTGGATTTTTGTGAAAATTGCATTTACAGAAAACAAAAGAGTGTCAGATTTCTCAGAGTTGGGAAAGAAAAGAGGAGAAAAAAATTGGAGCTTGTGCATACAGATGTATGGGGACCTACTCACGTCTCATCTCTCAATGGCTCTCACTATTATGTTATTTTTATTGATGATGCAACTAGAAAAACTTAGATTTATTGTATTCAAAATAAATCTAATGTAATTGATACTTTCAAGAAATGGAAAGCTTTGGTTGAGATTGAGATAGGAAAGATGTTGAAGTGTCTCAGATCAGATAATGGAGGTGAATATTGTAGCAAAGAGTTTGATAGGTACTATTAAGAGCATGGAATTTGTAGAGAGAAGACAGTTCCAAGAACACCACAAGAAAATGGTGTGTCAGAAAGGATGAACAGAACAATCATGGAGCATGCAAGGTGCATGAGATTGCATGCAGGATTGCCTTTACAATTTTGGGAAGATGCTATAGATACTTTTGTTTATCTAATAAACAGAGGGCCTTCAAGTTCCTTGGATGGTGGTATTCCAGAGGAAGCATGGACAGGTAAAAAGGTAAACTACTCCTTTTTAAGGCCTTTTGGTTGTGAGGCCTTTGTCCATATTAATAAAGTAAATAGAACAAAGCTTGAGGAAAAATCAAAGAAATGTAACTTTATTGGATATGGTGTTAATGATTTTGGTTATCGCTTATATGATTATGAAAATCACAAAATCATTAGGAGCAGAGATGTAATATTCAATGAAAAGGTCTTGTATAAGAATCAGTTGCAGGAAAAGAAATAGGAAAAAGAAAACAAATTAATACCCTGGAGTTCTTGATGAGATAGCTGAAAAAGTAAAGGTGCACCGAAAATAATAATAATAAAAAACCACGGTCGCGACAACCACCACAATAGCAACAAGCACCTCAAACACCTGAAAGTGGTGTTAGAAGATCTACTAGGATAATTAGACCCCCTGAACGATACTATCCTTCAATATATTATTTATTGTTGACTGATTCTGGTGAACCTGAATGTTATAAAGAAGCAATGCAGGTTGAAAGCAGGAAGAAGAGGGATCTAGCCATGGAAGAAGAGATGGACTCCTTGATGCATAACCAGACTTGGGACTTAGTCGGTTTCCTGCAGGTAAAACTACATTGCAGAATAAATGGGTTTACAAGCTGAAGGAAGAAGATGGAGGAAAACAGAGGTACAAAGCTAGACTTGTGGTGAAGGGGTTTGCACAAAATAAAGGTATTTATTTTGATGAAATATTTTCTCTTGTTGTTAATATGACTTCAATTAGAACTATTTTAAGTCTTGTAGCAACGGAAGATTTACATCTTGAACAATTAGATGTAAAGACAACATTTCTCCATGGAGATTTGGAGGAAGAGATATACATGCAGCAACCAGAAGGATATGAGGTCAAAGGGAAAGAAAAATTGGTGTGCAAGTTAAAAAAGAGCTTGTATGGCTTAAAACAAGCTCCAAGACAATGGTATCTAAAATTTGACAAGTTTATGTCTGAACAAGGTTATACTAGATCTCACTCTGATCATTGTGTTTATCTGAAAAAGAAAAATGATGGCAACTATATTATATTTTTATTGTATGTAGATGACATGCTTGTTGCAGGGTCTAACATGCAGGGAATAAATGTGCTCAAACAAAAATTGGCAAATTCATTTTCAATGAAGGGTTTGGGAGCTGCAAAATAGATCCTTGGTATGAGAATAACCAGAGATAGGAAAAATCGAAAATTAACACTATCTCAGAATGAGTACATACAAAAGGTGTTGAAAATATTTAATATGCACAATGAAAAACCAGTTAATACACATTTTGCTAGCCATTTCAAACTTAGTAAGGAGATGTGCCCCAAGACCCATGAAGAAATGGAATATATGTCTAAAGTTCCATATGCATCAGCATTTGGAAGCTTAATGTATGCAATGGTCTGCACAAGGCTTGATATTGCACATGCAGTGGGAGTTGTAAGCAGGTACATGAATAATCCAAGAAAATAACATTGGATGGTAGTAAAATGGATTCTCAGATATTTGAGAGGTACCACAAATCAAGCATTATGCTTTGGTGGTTCAAACATTTCTCTACGGGGATATGTTGATGCAGATATGGCAGGTGACAGAGATAACCGAAGAAGCACTACAGGATATGTATTTACTGTAGGTGGAACAACTGTCAGTTGGGTATCAAAAATCCAAAGTGTTGTTGCACTTTCAACAACGGAAGCAGAGTATGTTGCTGCTACGAGAGGCTAGTAAAGAAATGATTTGCAAAGGTTTATGGATGGGTACAAAGCATGATTGAGCACGCTAAAATTTGCTAAACATTCATCTTGCGAAAGAACTCAACATTTCATTCCAGGACTAAACACATACAGCTCAAGTACCATTTCATACGGTCAGTATTGGAAGATGGACAGTTGAAGCTGGAAAGATACACACTAGCCATAATCCTGCAGATATGTTAACAAAATTTGTAACTAGGGAGAAACTAATATTACGCTTAGTTTCAATTGGTCTTCAAGGATGAAGATGAAGATGAGAAATAGCTAGGTCCAAAGAGGAGTCATTGTCTAGCAAATGAAGCAGCGGTGCAATTGCTACAATCAGTCTCCAGGTGGGAGATTGTTGGGTGTGGAGCTTGATTATCTTGTTTATATTGTATCATAGCATTGGACCCCTGTACCTTAGAAGGGGTGGTAATGCCTCCCTAATTATCGTTGTCGTGGGGGTCCAGGGGCGTGCCTTTGAGCCCTTGGGGGGTTTCGGGGGCCCCGGCTAAAAACAGATGTAAAATTGCCTTGTAAAAGTATAGTAATTTATAGTCAATCTGGGCCGTTCATACGTAGATGATTTGATGGTAGAATTTATGTTTAGTTTAGGGTTTTTTGCCCTAGAAGGCAACCCCCTTGTCTATATGAGGGTATTGTATTGCGGCTACATATTACATGTGTATTCTCGGAGCGAGAAATAGAGAGGGAGATTGTGAGAGAGAACATAGGATATTACAGCGGATCTGATGTAGGTTGTGTCTCTTCATTTTGCTGGATAATAAAAAGGAAGGACTGGCTGTTCAGGGTGGACGTAGCCCAAACTAGGTGAACCACGTATATCTGTGTCTCTCTGGTTTTATGTGTTTTGTGTGCTTGTATTTTCCGCATATTTTATGTGTTGCATTTCTCCATAATATATAATTTTCTAACAAAAATAGGAGAAACATATGTAGAGACATATGTTATAATTGTAAAATTTTGTGTGAAGAATACGATGGAAAAGATTATCTTATTTTTTATGAATCCTGATGTTTAATTTTTTGATTTATTAATACAGATATTTTCCCGTGTATGTTCATTTCTATTAATTATGGATTCCAATTGATTATTTAAGTGTAGAGTAGCTTACGCCTACTCTGGAGTGTGGCCAGGGGCCACCACAAGCTAGAAACATATCTTGTATTTAATTAGATCTATAGTTTACATTTGTTGTTGTCTTTACATGCCTATATCAATGTTGTAGATCAAATCATGGTGTGTAAATAGATTGTTTTGATTGTCTTCCGAGAATAATCTTAAACACGTTTGTATCTAGTATAAGCACTATTATAGAATATATACCAACAAGTTAAGATTGATGGTTTGTTCCATTCTTGAGCATTCTGTCGAAATACATTTATGAGATGATTTTAAGTCAAATGATAAGATAGGTTACATTTTATGCATGATTCAGAGCACGATTTGGAAAGGAAGATCAACTTTCAAGTCTATTTTTCTTTACATATTGCATCTGATCTTGTGCAGTATATATTTATACATTCAGTACCTCACCTGATTAGGTGGAATTAGCAGCATTTCGTTTCCACATTACTCTTTCTATACTTAGAGGCAGAGTGTTTTTATGTGTGCTGTAGGAATTAATTGCATTACTTTTCAAGCTTGATTGCATTACCTTTGTTTTATTCTGTCTATCCAGAATTACATCATAGAATGAGTTATATTGAAATAGCTTCTATTATGCTTTACAATTATGTAGAATGAAATTAGTGGTTTTTCCCTTTTTGTACTAGATCAAAATTCCTTTATTGCAAGAGTGATTCCTTCCTTGCATTAGATCAAGTGTGGTTATTTTTTGTACTAGATTAGAATTCCTTATTGCAAGTGTGATTGCTTTCTTGCATTAGATTAAGAATGGTTGTTTTTATGTATTATATTAAATTTATTTCATTGCAAGTGTGGTTATTCCAATCCCAGTGTGACTACTTTTTTTTTTGCACTAGATTACTTTCCATTTGCTTGCTAGATTGATTACTTTTCTGACATAATATTAGAAGTTTATTCAATTGCAAGTGTGGTTACCTTTGATGACTTAGAAAGCGTAATTAAATGTTTTGAATGATATTTTAAATCATTTCTCAAGTATTCAGGTTATATTTCCTTGTTTGCAAGAGGTTTTTCTTTTGGTGTGAAAATTTAGCAAGCATAGTTAGATCTGATTCAAGATTAATCTAACACTTTGAATGTTATTTCAAATTATTGCTAAAATAGTCAGATTTCCATTCTATACTAGATAATAGATTGATTTTTCATATTTCACTATGTACTCAGTGATGTTAGTTTAGGCTAAATGCTCTAATCTTGAGATTCTTGCGCTTGCGCCTCGAAGTTTATGAGCCCTTGATTGATATTAAAGGTTGGTGAATTTGTAGCAATATTTTTTCCCAACATTTTTGGTGTTGTTTCTGGGGAGGTGCTAAAGCAATTAGAGCCTAGTTTCTTTCACACATTTATTATGTGTAATCTTAGTTGTAGGACAATCAAAGGGCAAAGAGTGTATAGTAAGACATGAGTAAAGAACCACACATCCATTATGGTGGGGTTTATCCAAAGTTTGGTTGTCCAAGTAAGAAATTTTGTTGAGTTTTATTGCAATTAGTATTAATTCATTTAGATTAAAATTCAAGCTCTATAAAGATAAAACATTTTTGGGGTGTTGTAAGAACCCCCAGGTACCAATCCATGTTGTGAGATATGGATCATCAACCAGCAGGAGAAATTCAAGAATGATTGAGAACTTGAAGAATGTCCCTCAAATCACTTTCTCAAATCCTAGCAGTAGCTAGGATATCTTCCTCTCAGGAAGAGTTCATCCTGACCGCATTCAGAAAATTATCTATCTCTCCATAACCAAAAAAGGATTTGGAAGTATCCCTTGATTACTCTTTCCTATATACCAAGGATATCGATGAGTTATGTACCAAATCTGATGGGGATCATCCAATTAAACTTGATATCAAAGAAATTTCACCATGCCTAGTAGAAAGCCTTATATGTATTCCAGATACCAATTATCCAAGTTTTCCTAAAATGACCGAGGAGGAATTTTAGAGTGACCCAAAAGAAGAAATGAGCCAATACCACCAAGATTACATCGAGAATTGGTTCAAAATCACAATCCAGGAAAAGTACCACTCTCATCTTCAAATACTCTTTGCATCAAATCTTTCAAAACTCCTAATTTTTCATGCTCGTGTACCTTCTAAAGTGTATATGTTAAATCTGGGCATGATTATATCTTTGTACCTGATCCGCACATGGATTCATTGCAAGTTATCTTTCACTTGAAGGAGGTCATATTTTCTCCTGTATAGTAGGAAATTTATTATTGTAATAAACAAATAAATGAAAACAATAAAGAGAAAAATAAGTCCTTTTTTGAAAACCAGCTTGTCTGGCACAAATGGACAGGGATTTTTCTTGAAAACCAGGAAACTAACGAGAAAGGCTCCCAATAAAGTTTCTAAATTTATATGAGTTCTTCAAATCATGTATCTTTCAAGTCATTATGTTTTTACTCGAGTTTTTTTATGTGGGATCCCTTAAGGACCACTTGCTAACAAGCCTTGTCCCATCGACATCAACACATTATCTGGGACCAAGGTTAGGGTGAGATAAGGTACTTGGGAGCTTGCATGCCTTAATGGTAGGTGTCCTTATCATTTATTAAGGAAAAAAATCAACATTTCTTAGTGGCTAAATTCTGCAGTCCATTCAACTTCGACAAAAACATTCATGGCTAGTAGAATGTACCTAGTCCCTTGATTCCCATTGACATGAAAGGTGGGATATCTCACATTGGTTAAAAAAATCCTCAATGGTCGGTAATCCAATGATTATTTCTTATGTTCAACATCGAAAAAATTTATTCACATATGAAAGATTGCACGTGGGTGTGTAGCAGTTCAAGAATATATCATTTTGAGATCTCAACGCAAATTTGCAACAATGTGGACTTTTATAACAACATTTGTGTTGTCAGTTGCAACAACAGTCACCTTTCCTTAGTATTTAGGGACATAAAACTCCTCAGGCATGGGTGAGGAGGGGACCTTGAGATCATCCTTAAGCTCTTTAGTTCTCCCTTCATATCTTCAGCTCCTCTTTTAGCCTTTTTCAATAGATCAGATTAGTAGTCACATCAGCTCCATCCACTTCATCATCCACTTCATCTTGCAGCATCGTGCACATCAAACGATAAAGGTAAACTTGAGGAAAACATGGCTTATGATTCTATAATTGATGAGAAGGTGAAAGAATATTAATTATTCACCACTTCTCACTCCACACATTTCATCTTTCATAAACCATTATTCTTCTATTTCCTATCGTTCATTGCACATATACTTTGATTACAATACCATGTTAAAAGAAGAAGCCTTAAGTTGCATTAATAAAAGTAGTCTCTATGGTGTCTTCTCCTTCCATGATAAAAAGCATTAGAATGAAGTCATTATTGCCATGAAATGATAAAAGAAATCACCTATAGACATTGGACTTACGATGATAGGGTATGCAAGCATGCATTCACCACCTCATCACCACCTCATTTCATCCATCATCTATTTCTCATCCATCTCTTTCTTGTCCTCAACTTGTATTGATCAATAAATTAGTGTGACATATTAAATGTGAAGAATGCTCCTCCACAAGAAGAAGCACCCCCAAGTATTCAATCAAGTGCTGCTCCACAAGAACCAACACCTTTAAATATGCAAGCAATCTTGTCCCACAAGAACTAACAACTACAAAACAATGTTATAGAACCTCTCAATGAGCAAGAGATTTGCTTGCATGAGGACATGAAATCCCTTAGGCATGGGGGTATTTTGGACCTAAAATATGCCCATTTTTCCATTGCACAATATAACTATTTCATAGCCTAAATTACGACATTTGTAACTTATTTTACACCATAGTTCCATCACTTATCATTGATTCGTATCCTACACTTCATGGTTGATTATAATTATTTTTCTTAGGATTTTATATTATTAGAGGTGATTTAGTCATGTTTTACTAATGACGGTTTTTACTAGGTTTATTTGTTGCAGGGTTCCATTGCTGAAATTCTCCACAAGTCAGGTTGAGTACGAAATAAACTTGTTGAAGGTGAAAATATAAAATTTGTGATCAAAGGGTGAAGAATCTTCAAATTATGGCACACGGGTTTTGTTCGTAGCACGCTCCATCAGGTAACCAAGAAACCATTTGGAAAAATTCATCTTTATGAGGAAGTTATGATCAGGGCAATATTCTAGCATAGGTTAAGTACAAAATCATGTTAAACGTGAATGAGCTGAATGGCTCAAGTCGGGTTGGTTCTGAATGCATTTTTCTAAACGCCTTTGTGATAAGCATAGAAGTGGTTCGGCTATTAATGCATTGATCAGAATGAGCGCAACCATGGGTTATTCCAAGGCTCTATACAAGAATTGGACACAACATATTTTGGTTTGTTGTTATGTTTTCTTTCTTAAATACCAATGCTTTGTTTTCATTAAAATCCATGTAAAAAGATGAAGCTCGACATGTCCATGGGTGGTAGTAGAGTAGGAGGGTAGAAATAGGAGAAACATATGTAGAGGCATATGTTATAATTGTAAAACTCTATGTGAATACTGCAATGGTAGAGATTATCTTGTTTTTATGATTTATGACTATGTTTAATGTTTTTATTTATTAATACAAATCTCTACCCGTGTATGCTCATTTCTATTAATTCTTGATTCCATTTGATTATTCAAGCATGGAGTAGCTTAGGCCTACTCCAGAGTGTGGCCAGGGCCCACCACAAGCTAGAAACATGTCTTGTATTTAATTACATCCAAAATTTACATTTGTTGTTGTGTTTAGATGCATATATCAATGTTGTAGATTAAAGCATGGTGTGTAAACAGACCATTTTGATTGACTTCTGAGAATAATATTCAACAAATTCATATTCAGTATATGTAGTATTATAACATATATAATAACAGGTTAGGATTGATTTTTTGTTCCATTCCCAAGAATGTTGTAGCAATACATTTCTGAGATGATTTTTAATCAAATGATAAGAGAGGTTACAGTTTATGCTTGATTCATAGCACAATTTCGAAAGGCAGATATACTTCCAAGTCTATTTTTCTTTACATATTTCATTTGATCTCGTGTAGTATAGATTTATCCATTTAGTACCTCACCTAATTAGGTGGAATTAGCAGCATTTCGTTTCGACATTACTCTTTTTGTACATAGAGGTAGAGTACTGTTATGTGTGTTGTAGGATTTAATTGCATTACTTTTCAGGCTTGACTGCATTACCTTTGGTTTTTTGTTTCCATCCGGAATTACATCATAGAATGAGTTATCTTGGAATAGTTTCTATTATGCTTTACAATTCCATAGAATGCAATTAGTGGTTTTTCCCATTCTGTACTAGATCATCATTCCTTTATTGCAAGTGTGACTCCTTCCTCGCATTAGATCAAGTGTGGTTATTTTCTGTACTAGATTAGATATCCTTTATTGCAAGTGTGATGAATTTCTCACATTAGATTAAGCATGGTTATTTTTCTATATTAGATAAGGGTTATTTCATTGCAAGTGTAGTTATTCCAATGCCAGCGTGATTAATTTTTTTCTCCACTTGATTACTTTCAATTTCCTTGCCAGATTGATTACCTTCTGACATCATATTAGAAGTCTATTCAATTGCAAGTGTGGTTAACTTTGATGACTTAGCAATAATTATTAAATTCTTTGAATGATCTTTTAATCATTTCTCAAGTAGTCAGGCTATATTTCCATGTTTACAAGAGTGATTTCTTTTGGTGTGACAATTTAGCAAGCATAGTTAGATTAGATTCAAGATTATTCCAACACTTTGAATGTTATTTCAAATTACTCCTTAAATAGTCAGATTTCCATTTTGTACCAAACATCAGATTGTTTTTTCGCATTTCATTATGTACTCAATGATGTTAGTTTAGGCTAGATGCTCTAATATTGCATTTCCTACACTTGCGTCTTGAGGTTTACGAGCCCCATATGGATATTAAAGGTTGGAGAATTTGTAGCACTATATTTTCCCCACAACGAGTCCCATCCCCTGAGGTGAGAGATCTAATGTCGTTGTGCTATCAATGGATAATCATAGGTCGGTGAAAAAAATTAGAATTTTACTCTCCCTCACAGAGCCATTGAATTCTATTTCTCTACTTCCATAAGGCCTTTTTTTGTTGTCATCGTTATTCTAATTGATTGATAAGGTGACCCTCCTCAGTAGCCAATTATTTTTTGCGCCCTTCACAAACAATTTTCATTTGGATCGGCACCATTTTTTTCCTTAAGTTGTCGCTTCTCAGCAAATATGTCCCTGAATTATTCTCTATTCCAGATTTTGATTCAAATTTTGAGAGACTTAAGCTTCCGCTAAAATTTTTTCATGCCTGACCCTTCAGGCACCTCTAAAATTTTCCACCATTCCTCTCATTTTCCCACAAATCCAGGATGTTGACGCCAAAAGCTTTAGAAGAGAAATGGTAAATTTTTGGAGGGTGAGTTACTAGTCATATTCAGGTATATAGGCTAGTGACCTAAGCCTAGAGAGGGAAGTATGGAGGATTCTAGAAGAGGATATTTTAAGATCATATATTTAGATATTATAAGCAGGTCTAGATGACAGGCCACTTGCTGTTGTCCTCCTCTCATGTTATTCCAAGTATGTATTCCTATCTTAGTAACTACATATGCTAGATTAAGTTCCATTATGAAGATATTGAAATCTCAAGATAATGGGTCTTGGCGCCTAACCCTGCTATGATTTTCATCCAGATGCTGGATCATATTGAAGTCTCCCCCAATGATCCAAGCAAAAATGGGAAAATTTAGTCGTAGCCAAGTGATTTATTTGAGAAAATGGTCTTTGTCTTGAGGGATAGATGTCCCATATACTATCGTTAGGTCCATCCACAACTCAGATCTAATAAGCCTAAAGCTTCCCGAGAGAGTATAATACACGCCTATCCAATCCTCAAATATTACTTGATTGGGATCCTAGAGCACCGTTATCCCGCCTTCCATCCCAATTGCAACAATCATCATTAATTCACCATTACGCAAAAAAAACAAGCTTACCTCCATGATTTTATATGATGTCATTTTGGTCTCTTGTAATAACACAATATCAAGTTTAACTTTGATAATTTTCTCTTTCAAAGAGAGGAGCTTACCTTTGTTGTTTAGGCCCTAGACATTCCATGAGGCTATTCTCACTGGGAGTGGGGTGGGGGGGGGGGGGCGGGGGGCAGTGATGAATGGGGACATTAGTCCATTAATTTCCCCATTTGACCAAAGTTAAGCAGAATTTCACCCACTTCCCTGATGGCTTCCTTGGTCAATTTTCTTCCTTTCTTCCATTTTTTATGGACAGGTTGATATGGAAGTGTGATGGCTATAATGCCTCATTCTTTGATTGAGCCTGAAGGTGTGGGATCGCCCCCTTGTTTCCCCAGGCGCACACTCCATTCCATAAAAATGTTTACAAAATGGTTAAGATGATTTACAAGGATATCCTTGACATCTACTTTGAGCCATACCCAGAAAATTTTCAACATTTTGTGTTCCTCTGACCCATGTATGTTATTATTTTCCTTGAATTCTAGTACTTTACTTGTTTGGATGATGATCTCTTTAAGTTTTTAATCTTTTTCTATCGATTCTAATGATTTCCTCTTGTGTGTAGCTTTATCAATCTACGTGATAAGTTATTTTCCCACTTCCATGGTTTGTAGAGGCTGTTAGGGTCCTATATTTCATAATATCTCAAGGTGAATGAGTTTATTCTATATGTCAAATTTATTTTTTGAAATGATTTCTAATTTGCAAATAATTTTCAAAATAAAAGAAAAATTAGATAACATAAAAAATAAAAAGAGGGTATATGTTATAAATAAAAAATATAATATGTGAACCCCATCAAAAGAAGAAAAAACTATAAATTTTGAAATTATTTCACATCCAAATGCCACTACTCTTAGTTTAGGTTATTTCTGAAAATAAATTATGTGAAACTTGTTTAAAAATGCCACAAAAGTTCGATAAAATTAAATCATACAGTTTAAGCATGATTGAATTAGATTCAAATTTCTTGTTAATAGGTAGTGAAAAATAATTTGTCAAACTGTTTAATCTTGATGGATTGATTAGTTACATAGAAAATAAAACTGGTTCAATATGTCAATCTTAACCAAGGAAGCTGTTGTAACATCATTTGTTTTGATAAGTTAGCATAAGCAGTTGAAAAAGTTCAAAATGATAAGCTATGATATGGATGCAAAAGAATGAAAAAGTAAAAATGTTACGAATATTATTATTTTTAGGAATCCATGTAAATAAAATGTTAAGTATTAGATGCCCTAAAAAAAGAAGGAAAAATAAAATGTTAGGTGTTAGATGCTCTAAAAAAAGTAGGCAAAACAAAACTTTAGGGAAGAAAAAAAGAAAAGGAAAAGCTTCATTATATTTTAAAGGTTTTTATTGGATGCTAGTCTAAATGCATCTATGGAAAAGTTATTTGTATGGTTTAAATTCTGATTATTAATTTCTATCCTAAAGCTTTAAACCATAGCATATTTTCCCCCTACTTTTATTTCATTCATTTCCCTTTCCATTTCCTTCCCCGCTCATATATTTCCACACATTTCATTATAATCCCACACATTCAAAATCACTTTTCCCATAGACCGAAACCCAAACTCATTTACATTGTCCTCTCCTGCAAACCTTTCGAAGGATTATATACGATGAAGTGGGACCCGTTGTGCACCATGCTTTCTTCTCCATTTCATTTTACATTTAAAATCATTAAACTTACCCTCTTTTTCTGCTTTTCCACTTTACCCTTCCACCTTTACCTTTTCATCGCTTTTCACTTACTCTGCTTCCTTATTCCCCAATTGCAATTAAAGTGGGGCCCTCATTGCATTTCGCATATTTTACATGTTTTTCATCGCAACAAAAATTAAAAACTACGATCACCGATTTGTGATTTTTCGCATCACCGATTTGCAGTACATCACATCGCATATGTTTTAACTTACCTTTTAAAGCACTCACAATCTATTTATTTTAACTTGCGATGCAGCAGGTTGGCCGCACCTCAGTAGCTCTGCCCCCCACTTTATAGCATTTCAAGATACATTAATATTATGAAAACATCATAAAACCTTACCATACCACATAAAACTCCATCGATTGCAGTGGGCTCCATTTCTCCTGGACACGTCATCCTCCAAATAGCGCAAATCACAATTCACGGTTTTAATCATTTACATTATTTTCCAAGTGATAAATTTTGTGATGTGCGATGCGGGTAGGTCACTCTCCCTGCATTTCGCAAATTTTAGATGCTAACCCCACAGCTTATATACACAACTTAAAATTTGCAATTTGCACCTACAATTCGGTCCCACTTTTTCCCTAACACATCACTTACCTCCTCCCCCGCGCTTCACACTTCATTTTTTTTAGTGTTTACATCCTCCACGCTTATAAATAAAACTTAAAACCTGTGATCTGTGTTACATCCTGGTCCTACCAATCCCTCCACGTCATCTCCCACTACGCACTGCACCTCTAGTAGCATTCTTCACAAACTTAAACTCTAAATGTTTCAACGTGCGTAGATGCGATACAACTTGAGAATTGAAATTTGAAAGATTTCAAGTACGGTATATTGGTATTTTATACTGTTTTATTCACAAAAAATGTTTGAACTCAGCATAAACAAATTGGGTAGCATATAAACGCTACAGGTCAGGTGAGGAAAAGGTGTTGTGGTAAAGAAGATTATGTTGCAGCTACAAGAGAACAGGGCATTCATACAATAGATATGCCAGAAAAACACTAAGTTTAGTCTGCCAACATATCAAAAAATTGTGGTCCACATCCTAAACTGCCCCACTACATCACCACCTACTCTCCACAACACATTCCACCGAAACAATAATTTTGTAACAGTTAGAGTTTTTAGTTCAAGTTTGTTAGAGATTGTTTTGTTGTAACTTTTTGTATAAATACTTTAGTTTTGGAATTATCAAAGGTCGATTGATTGAGATCAGAATCATTACTATCTTTTGCAGTATTGTAAGCTTTTCCAAAGCAGTAGAGCATCAATAGTAATTAAACCATCCACAGGATTATTGTGGCTTAAATATTGGTGATGTGTTTCTTCAGTTAGTATTGTTTTAGTGTCTTCTTTGATTGTAAACATCTAAGTTCTAAATTGTAAAGAAAAAAGAATTATGAATAGGATTTAATTTTGAGTACCTTATTCTCGCTGCCTTTACATTCATTATATTTTCCACTTAAATCCAAACTAAAGAATTCTTAATTTCTCTTTAATTTTGTCGAATCTGTTATTATTTCTACCATAAATACAGTTATAAATCCAAGAGATCCAGTAAATATTCCTAGCTTGCCCTGTGTTTACACTGTGAAGATTTGATGCAACTATCCAGTTATATTTTGACTCCATTGCCCAATAGATATTAATAAATTTAATACAATCAATCTTCCAAAATCCAAAACAAAGCCAAAACCCAAGTACTATCATAACTAGCCTAAAACTTATTTAACAATTCTATATCTTATAGAGAGAGCCTTCTTTGAATCTGGGAAGACTAGTTCCTAGATTCCAAAGTTGGTTTTGATGTTGGCCTATGTGATTAGTTCTCACAATATCTAGCAAATTACATAATGCTAACATAGTGGTGACTATATTGAAGACGAATTGAAATCAATCATAATTTCTTTCAAATTCAATATCTGGTTAAACAATCACTGTATTAATATCCCATAGAGATTGTTATCTTTTAGTTTTTTGTAAATAAAGTTTGAGTTACATTTTATAGTGTGTGTTTTTCTTTTTTTTTAACTGAATTCCAAGAGACCTTATACATAATATCATCCTAATCCAAAACCTCTTGAAATAGTTTATGATCCTCAAAGGATTGGAAGAAGAACTAAATATACTACAAAGAAATCATTTAAACAGATAAGTTCATCAGAAAGCCTGGGAAGTAATAATCCTCTCCCAAGAACAAAATCCCTTCCTGTTAAGCTTGAGACCTTACAAGATATCGACTTTGACTTAAATTTTGAACAAAGCCTCTTTAGAAGAAAATCCCTAAATTGGGCAGATACAATAGTTCTTAACCAATTGATTCTACATCCAAATTCACCTAAAAGTCTTTCTTCTTTAAATATGATCAAGAAATTGTCCAGGATTTTAAGATCCTCAAAGATTTGGTATTATACTTCGCTTCATCAATTACAGATGCCTATCTCCAACAATCAGTAGAATCGTCTACATAAAATACTATTGGTTCATCCATTACATCCCAAAAAACTCAGAAAACATCTTGAGTCCAATCGCTTCTAAAACTTATACTACTTATCCTCTGATAAAAACTCAAAAGCCTTCATCTCCATCACTTCATCCCTCCTCTCCTTCAGATATAGTTCATCCTTTTCCACATATTAATCCATTACCTATCAACCCTCCACCCTCAATAATGGCTACACGTTATGCTCCCTTGGTTCTTCCTCAAAATCTAGGGGCTATGCCCCAAGACTATCAATCCAAAATACCCCAATTCGATAACACCCAACACATTACTGCTCAGCAGCATGTTGACATAATGAATTATTTCTTTGATTGCTATGATATTGATGCTGACAATGTTATGATGAAGTTATTTGTTCAAAACCTTGGAGGTGAGGTTAAGAAATGGTTTAGAGCTTTACCAGTTACTTTCATCAATGATCTACTAGTTCTACAATGTCAATTTCTAGATAGATGGAAAGTTAAAAATAACCCCCTCCAAATACTATCAGAATATGAAAATATCAAAAGAGAAACTAGAGAAAGTGTGCAGGATTATTGTGCTAGATTCAACTCTATTTATAATGCTATTCCTACTCGCATAAAACCACCTGAAGGATTAGTGTTGATTAAGTTTCTATATGGTTTTGAAACAAAAATTTCTTATCAGTTAAGAGAGAGGAATACTGGCACTTGAGAGGAAATTCAGACCATAATAGTTAGTGTAGAAGCCAATTTATTGGCCAAAAGAGCTAGGATGAGAGCTGAGAAGGGAGTTACCATAAAAGAATAAGCATCAACATCTAACATTGATGCCAAGATATATTCTTTAATGAGGGCGATGAAATGAATGATGGTTGATAGAAACATCCCTAGGGAAAATCGAAACCCTCCACAAAACAATAATCAAAAGAATAGGAGGAATCAACCATAGATTAAACAAAGGAGACCTGACCAACAAATTAGGCCTTGTTTTTAAGACTATTATGTTGATGGAAATGGAGAGATCATTTAAGAGGAAGAATAAAACCAAATAAATTTGTTTGGTATAAAAATTAATGATACTATTTTTCTCACAGAAGAAGACCATAAGCTGTTTTCATTAGCTCAAACAGAGCTTGAATCAGATGAATTTGAAGAATATAAAGAGGGATTGGAAAACACCATTATGGAGGTTCATTAACAATATAATATTAGGAGTAGAAAATTTCTGACAATACTTCTAAAATGAATACTAATCAACCTCCCAAAATTACCTCTGATTCAGATTCTAAGAAAATAGTAGAAAACTCTTCTAAGAAATCTGCTGAAAGTCCTGGAAAGAAACCTTCAGAGGTCTCTACTAAAAATACAGTTGATTTTGTTTATAAAACAAGTCAAACTAATGTTCCAACCACTAGTCAGCAACCCTACTTAAAACTAAAGAAATTTTCGATGTACCTGACATTCCAAATTTTATAAAGATTCAATCGTCATTTAGTCTTGAAAACGAACTAGCTAAAGTCAAAATCCCCATCCCTTTGATAGAGATAATGAAAAAACAAACATACAGAACTAAGGTAATGGAAGCACTGAATATAGGGGAAACTACTAACACTCTCAATATGAATGATGATCAACTTGAATTGTTGTTTGGTCCATAAGTAGATGGTAAGTTACAAGAAGGAGCAGTCCCTCCTTTCTATGTCATCTTAAAAATACATGATAAAATACTACATAATGCTATGCTAGATTGAGGGGCTTCACACAACTTAATGCCCAAAGTTGTCATGGAAAAGTTAGGTCTTGACATCACCAGGCCCTACAAAGATCAATACTGATTTGATTCAAGTAAAGTGAAGTGTTTAGGTCTCATTAAATACCTGTGTATAACTTTGTCTCAAATCCCATCCAAAAGCCTAGTTATGGACATTGTCTTAACAAACATTCCTCCTAAATATGGCATGCTTTTATAACGTTCTTGGGGAGAAAAGTTACAATGAACCCTTCAAATAGATATGACTTTTGCTGCAATACTAGTCTTTGGAAAACAAAGAAGGTTGTATAGGGAAACTCTCATGAAATATATGGTAAGAAGTTAGGAAAAACCTTATAGTTACCCTCTATATTCTATTCACATTGATTTGGATTCATCCATATTATTCAATGATACTAAAATTGAAGCCAGGTTTAGAAATTACTTGGATACACCTAAAACATAGCTCTAACCAAACAATTAACTCCTACTTTAGAACTCTTCTGGAATATGACCTTTGATGGGGCGTGTAGTAAAGAAGGCTCTGGTGCAGTAATCTGGTTATCTAATCTAGCTAATAATCATTGTGAAGGGAATTCCTATAAACCTGATTTTCAGTGCACCAACAATATTGTTGAATATGAAGCTTTTATGTTAGCCCTACAGTTACTTAAGAAATTGGGTGCCAAAATAATTAATGTGCAGGGAGATTTTGAATTAATCATCAAACAAGTAAAAGGAGAATATGCTGCTAAAGACCCTAGATTAAGAGCCTACATAAATGTAGTTCTCGATTACTTACATACTTTTGTGGAATATTATCTAGCAGTGATTCCAAGAAGTCAAAATGTCATAGCTAATAGTCTTTTTGTTTCTGCAAGAAATTGCAAAATACCTCACCCGAATAAACCACACACAATTTAAATTAAACATCGACCTGCAATACCAGATAACATGAAATACTGGTAGGTTTTCATGAATGACAAACAGATTGAAAACTTCTTGCTATCAAAAGATGAGTTTGAGGAAGAAAAGTTAGATTTGGATAATCAGGAACAAGATCAAATGAGACCAAAAGATCAGGTAAAAAGTCAAACAGTTGTATATAATCCTTTGGTAAACCAGTCTGATAGATTATATGTAAATAATCATTTAGATGAAGGTGTGCATAAATTAGAAATTCATGAAATAGATCCTGAAAAGGAATATTTTGAAATTCTTCAACTAAAAGATAACGTTTTTCCCCAGTGATTAGCTTTGTTATAAGACCTTTTTGACTTCAATGATGTAGTAAAGAAGCATAAAATTAAGCCCATTGGAGCATAAGTTGAGGAATGCAATATAGGTACTGAAAAAAACCCAAAGATGATTAAATTGCCAAAAACATTACCTCTTATTACCAAATGGAAATGTATATCCCTATTCAAATAATACATTGATGTGTTCACTTGGAGTTATGAGGATCTAAAAGTTTACGATTCCACCATCATTCAACACAAAATCCCAATTAAATAAGAACAAAAGTGTTTCAAACAGAATCTTTGGAGGATAAATCCATTTTTGTTACCTTTAGTTGAGAAATAATTTAAATGAATGTGTGACGCTAAAATAATTGTCCATCTCATATATTCAAAATGGGTGTCAAACATAGTACCATCCAGAAAGAAAAATAGAGAAATGAGTTTGTGAATTGATTTCATAAATATGAATAAGGTTTCCCTAAACGATAACTATCCCTTACCCAAAATGGATCATATATTACAAAAGGTGATAGGATCGAATAGGATATCATTACTAGATGGTTTCTATGGCTATAAACAAGTTTTGGTTGATCCAAAAGAGCAATATAAGACAACTTTTACTACTCCGTGGGGCACTTTCATGTATGTGAGAATGCCTTTTGGATTGATGAATGTTGGGGCCGCGTTCCAAAGAGAAATGGAAATTTCCTTTGTAGAAGAGATTGGTCTCTTTGTTGTAATCTATCTGGATGATGTAACCGTGCATTGAAAGTCTGACAAAGAACACTTGAGACATTTGAGACGAGTCCTTGATAAATGTAAGAAATTTGGCATATATTTAAATCCTAAGAAAACACTATTTGGCTTCGAAGAAGTTAAGTTTTTATGATATATCATATCAAAATATGGAGTTAGAATTGATCCTAATAGAATTAAAGCAATCCTGAAGATCAGTCCCCCATGAAACATTAAAGAACTTCAATCCTTCAGAGGAAAAATAATTTTTTTCAGAAGATTTATCCCTTATCTTGTTGAAATTATTAAAAACATAACCAATATGCTCAATAAATATTCTAAAATCAAATGGAGCATAGAAGCTAGGCAATCTTTTGACATGGTAGAATAGGCATTAACTAAAGGACCAGTGTTGACCAGTCTAGATTTTACCAAATATTTTATAATCTTTTCTTTTTCTTTTGAGCACATGGTGGCAGTTGTTTTACTGTAGAAAAACAATGAAGGATTTTAGAAGCCAGTAAATTTCTTCAGCAAATATTTACGAGATGCTTCTCTCAAGTATAACATCATGGAAAAACAGGACTTTGCACTAGTCAAAGCAATTAAAGATTTTAGAGTTTATATTTTTCATTCACATATAATTTCTTATGTACCTAATGCTGTGGTAAAGGATATTTTAATGTAGAATGGACTAGATGGAAAAAGAGGAAACTGGATTGTAGCTATTTTGGAGTATGATCTAGAAATAAAACCTACCAAACTGATTAAAGGGCTAGGGATTGCACAACTTATGGATGAGTCCAATTTTCAAGCTCTGGACATAAATTTGGTCGAAACTTTGGATGATCAAGAGGAGTAGGCGACTCCACAAATCAATGAATAATTTTTAGATTCTCCATGGTATGCGGACCTGATTTATTCATTTTTCAACTTAAATGCTCCTCTTGGTCTTACCAAAACTAAAGCTAGATTTATGAAATGAAAAGCAGTAAAATTTTGCATCATTGGTAATGTCCTTTATTGGAAACATTATGGTGGCCTATTACTCAAATGTTTGTTGAACAATGATGCATACAATATTATGAATGATTTTCATGAGGGAGACTATGGTGACCACCTATACTGGAAGACTACTGCTAATAAGATTCTCCAGGCTGGTTTTTACTGGACCACCTTGTTTTTTGATGTCCACAAGAAAGTCACAACCTGCCATAAGTCTCAATTTTTTTAAGGTAAAAATAAACTCCTACCCTTGCCTCTCAAACCCAATTCTTTTGAAATCCCATTCCAATAACGGGGTTTGGATTTCATAGGTGAAAATCCACCTTCATCTGCCCAACACAAGTGGATTTTAACAGCCACATATTACTTCACTAGGTGGATAGAAGCCATCCCTTCCATAAATACCACCAATGTTATTATTACCAAGTTCCTTGAGACCAATATCCTGTCTAGATTTGGCTGCCCAAGGAAAATCCCCACTGACAATGTGGCAGACTTTAAGTCCAAAAATATGGTTGAATTCTATAATAAATAGCATATTTATTTAGGACATTCAATAGCCTATTCCCCACAAGGTAATGGAATTGTTGAATCATCCAATAAGAGTCTGGTAAACATCATCAAGAAATTATTAGAACAGAATAAAAAATCCTGGAATAATAAGTTAGTCAATGCACTTTGGGCTGACAAGCTTACTACAAAGATGTCCATTGGTATGTCGCCATACCAACTTGTCTATGGAATGGATGTTTTTTTCCATCTTCTCTAGCACAGCTAGTGATGAAAATGATGCAAGAGTTTCAAGTGGAACCAAATGATGTGATTAGAAGGATCCATCAAACCATTTAGTTGCAGCAAAAAAGAGAAGAGGTATATAACAGACCACAACTCATCCAGGAAAATATCAAGAAAATGTTTGACAAAAGGACCAAGGCGGCTGATTTTTCTATTGGTGACAAGGTTTTAAAATGGGATGCAAGGAGAGAAGACAAAGGGAACCATAACAAGTTTGATAATCTATGGGTGGGACCATATATTATAAATGATTTTACACCTGAAAATGCATTTTCTCTCATAGATATAGATGGAACAAAGTTACCTGGTTGTCCTGTAAATGGCAGGATGTTGAAGCATTACTTCACCTAGTCTAAAGATTTTTTTTTTCCATCATTGTAAATATCATAGTCAACATAGATTGGATTGGATGTTTTGTTGATTAAGGTTGAAGCCTGCAGAGAAGGCCCCATGCCATGCTCAACAGACCATCAAAATATTTAAAAGCAGAAAAGGAATCATATTATAGATTGCTCAAATGCCTAATGGATAAGGCTATTGATCACAAGTTCTTGACACTTCAATGCATGGAAGTGACATCCCCAATTGGAGCCACTGTTAGGGTCCTATATTTGATAGGATCTCAAGGTGACTGAGTTTATTCTATCTATCAAATTTATTTTATTAAATGATTTCCAATCTGCAAATAATTTTCAAAATAAAAGATAAGTAGATAACATAAAAAATCAAAAGAGGGTATATTTTATAAATAAAAAATATAAGATGTGAACCCCATCAAAAGAAGAAAAAACAACAAATTCTGAAAGTGTTGCACATCCAAATGCCACTACTCTTAGTTTAGCTTATTTCTGAAAATAAATTTTGTGCAGCTTGTTTAAAAATGCCACAAAAGTTCAATAAAATTTAATCATAGAGTTTAAGCATGATTGAATTAGATTTAAATTGCCTGTTAATAGTTAGTGAAAAATAATTTGTCAAAATGTTTAATCTTGACAGATTGACTAGTTACATAGAAAATAAAATTGGTTCAATATTTTAATCTGAACCAAGGAATGTGTTGTAACATCATTTTTTTTGATAAGTTAGCATAAGCAGTTGAATAAATTCAAAATTATATGGTAGGATATGGATGAAAAAAATGAAAAAGTTAAAAATTTTAGGAAGATTATTATTTTTAGGCATCCATGTAATTAAAGTGTTAGGTATTAGATGCCCTAAAAAAAGAAGGCAAAGTAAAATGTTAGGTGTTAGATGCTCTAAATAGATTAAAAACAAAATGTTAGGGAAGATGGAAAGAAAAGAAAAGCTTCAATATGTTTTAAATGTTTTGATTGGCTGCTAGTCTAAATGCGCCTATGGAAAAGTTATTTGTATGGTTTAAATTCTTATTATTAATTTATATCCTAAAGTTTTAAACCATAGAATATTTACCCCCTACATTCATTTCCCTTTTCATTTCCTTCCCCACTCATATATTTCCACACATTTCATTATAATCCCGCACATTCAAAATCAATTATCCCATGGACCAAAACCCAAAATCACTTACATTTCCGTCTCCTACAAACCTTTCGAATGATTATATACGATGAAGTGGGACTTGTTCCCCACCACACTTTGTTTTTCATTTCATTCTCAATTGAAAATCATTAAAATTACCATATTTTTCCACTTTTCCACTTTACCCTTCCACGTTTACCTTTTCAACGCTTTTCACTTACTGTGCTTCCTTATTCCCCGATCGCGATTAAAGTGGGGCCCTCATCATATTTCACAGATTTTACATGTTTTGCATTGCAGTAAAACTTGAATACTACGATCACTCATTTTCGATTTTTCGCATCACCAATTTTCAGTACATCACATCACATATTTTTTAACTTACCTTTGAAAGAGCCCGCAATCTATTTGTTTTAACTTGCGATGTGATAGGTTGGCTGCACCTCAGTAGCTCCACCCCCCTACTTTACAACCTTTGCAAATACATTAATATATTATGACAACATCATAAAACCTTACCTTACCATGTAAAACTCCATCGATTGCAATGGCCTCCATTTATCTTGGACACGTCATCCTCCAAATAGAGAAAATCGAGCTTCGCAGTTTTAAGTGTTTACATTATTTTCCAAGTGCTAAATTTTGTGATGTGCAATGTGGGTAGGTCCATCTCCCTGCATTGCATAGATTTTAGATGTTAACCCTGCATCTTATAAATAAAAATTTAAAGTTGCGATTTGCGCCTACAATCCCATCCCACTTTTCCCTACCACATCACTTACCTCCTCCCTCGCACTTCGCATTTTGTTGTTTTTAGTGTTTACATACGTCATGCTTATAACTAAAAATTAAAACCTGTGATATGCACTACGACCTCGTCCTACCAATCCCTCCACGTCATCTCCCACTATGCATCGCATCTCTGGTAAAAATTTTCATAAACTTAAACTCTAAATGTTTCGAAGTGCATGGATGTAATGCAACTTTAGAATTGAAATTTAAAATATTTAAGGTCTAGTATATTTGTTTTTTACATTGTTTTATTCACAAAAAATGTTTCAATTCAGTAGAAATGACTCAGGTAGCAAATAAAATCTACAGGTCAAGTTAGGAAAAGGTGTTACAATAAAGAATATTATGTTGCAACTGCAACAGCATAGGGCATTCATACAAAAAATCTACCCTCACAGCACTCAGTTTAATCTGCCAGCATATTAGTAAATTTTGGTACACGTCCTAAAATACCCCACTACATCAGCACCTGCTCTACACAACGCATTACACTAAAACTATAATTTTGTAATAGTTAGAGTTTTTAGTTCAGGTCTATTAGAGACTTTTTTGTTGTAATTTTTTGTATGAATACTTCAGTTTTAGAATTATCAAAGGTCTATTGATTGAGATCAGAATCATTACCATCTTTTGGAGTACTATAAACTTTCCAAAGCACTAGAGCATCAATAATAATGAGACCATTGAAAGGATTCTTTTGGCTTAAATATTGGTGATGTTTTTCTCTGGTTAGTATTGTTTCATTGTAAACATTTGAATTCTAAATTGTAAAGCAGAAAGCCTGATGAATAGGATTTACTTTTGAGTACCTTATTCAGGTTGCCTTTATGATCATTATGTTTTCCACTAAAAGCCAAACTAAAGAATTCCTAATTGATCTTTAGTTCTATTGAATCTTTTCATATTTCTACCATAAATCCATTTATAAATCCAAGAGATTTAGAAAATATTCCTAGCTTGCCCTGTGTTTACTCTGTGAAAATTTGATGCAACTATGTAGTTATATTTTGACTCCATTGCCCAATAGATATTAATAAATTGAATACAATCAATCTTCCAAAATCCAAAACAAACACAAAACCCAAGTACTATCATAACTAACCTAAAACTTATTTAAACAAAGCTATATCTTATAGAGAGAGCCCTCTCTGAATCTAGGAAGGCTAGGCCCTGGATTCGAAAGTTGGTTTGATGTGGGCCTATGTGATTAGTTCTCACAATCTATAGCAAATTACAGAATGCTAAAAGAGGCAGTTGTGGTGTTATTACTGGATCAAATTCTATTGGATCTAATTTCTCTTGAATAGTAAAAGGATTTTCTTCCCCTATGGAAATTGGTTTCTATATTGGTTGGGGGATTGATCCAGATATTAGAGGCGATGAATTTGGAAAAGCATTAGGGGGCATAGGTTGATTCCTAAGATGACATTTTATCCTACCTCATATTTTTTTGGAAGCATTCTACATCTCTCTGGTGGGCTACATGTTGAGTTACCTCTACAATAATGAGAGGAAAATCACGTAATAGGTGGCCATATTCATGGAAGCGGGGAAAATTGAAGGGTACATTCTCATAATACAATGGTTGGGTCCGTATGGAGTCATCGTAGACCAGATGTATTAATTCTTGAAGGGGTTGAGAAATATTCATGTGAACAAATATGCAAGCATATTCTCCATGTAGTCTTCATTTGGTTACCTACAAGACTTTCACAAATTTTCCAATTACATTCTCAATCCCTTCCAGGATATCAGGTTCCCAAAAATCTTCTAGGAGTGAGAACAACTAGATCCAAAATGGAGCTTCCAGGAATTATTATTTTTCTAGGTTGTAGCATTATTCCCAGTAATGAAGAAAGAGCCTAGCATTGTTCATGAAGTATGGTCCATTCTAAAAAACATGCTTCGTATCTTCCAGATCTGCAAATATTATGGTAAAGAAGCCCTTAGCTTTGAGGTGAAGCTCGATCTTCCCCCAAGGGGACCATTTGGTCTATATCCATTGAATAATATGATATTCTCAGGGCCAAATTCCCAATAATGTGCAGATAAGGGCATGATATTTAATGTAATAAGGAGATTTATCCAAATGATTGTTTGGAATCACAAACTTGGGTTTTTTTTCGCTTTTTGGAGGCAGCACTTGTGACCATGTGCTTGCCATTGCGCCCCCATTACGGGGGTCTCTATGTTCGTTGTTGCATTAGCGCAGGATCCTGCTTAGGTCAACTAGGCAGAAGTCATGTGATTCAATGTATTGCAAAAGGAGGGAGCTCCCCCCCCCCATGTGAGGGGCCACCCATGGGGTTGCCACTTCTTGTAGTATATACAAAAAACAAAGACGTGAGAGAGGATCTTCCTTTGCCTAACCTGCCAACCAAAGGTAACTAATGCAAACTCTATAGTATTTTGACATAGATCTGATAAACCCTAGGTTGGAGAGCTCCAATTAAAGAGCTTCATTTTTAGGATTTACTCTTTGTTAGACCACCCTCTTGATATGATTATAATGGAATGATTAAATAATAATTAGAATATCAAATAATATTATATATTTCTAATAAATTATTTATTATTAGTAGGTTAAAATATATATTTTTATCATTATTTTTTTACAATAACATATATATTTTATATGAGAAAAATATATGTTATTAAAATTTTAAAAATATATCTTAAAAAATGACTAAATTCTAACTTTATTTTAAATTATTATTATTTTTAATTATAAAAAAATAGTATATTAATTTAACAAGTAACAAAAATATGTAACAAAATTCTTAATTATGCCTAATTTTTCATGGAGACTCTTAATATGTAAATAAAATTTGTTACAATATCATGGACCAATATCATAGCTTATCAAGATCACATACCTAAAAAAATAGAACTCACTTCATATGACGCTTGTTCATATGGTATTTATTTTAATTAATAAATTCAATCAAAAAACAAAGAGCATAACTATTTTGGAGATAAATCATAACCTTTTATTTCTGTATATTATTGTAAATATTCTAGGGATTTTCATGGAGGTTAAATCCCCACCATCCACCTAATAATAATTGATAATTAAATTAAAATTTTCAAAACTCAATTCCAAAATAAACACATTTATCAATGTAATTATAAAATTATTATTTTCAAACAATTTTTGTATATAAAAATGTCTTGAACTTTTAGAAAATATTACACTAACCAATATATGTAACAAGTTACAAATTTATTTTCAACTCAATTAAATATTATCTTACCTTTAATATATGTAACATGTTATAATTTTAATTTTCAAATCAATTAAATATTATATTTCCTTTTCCAATATTTTTTTTTTTTCAATTGGAACATTGATTATGATTTATAATATTTCCAAAGAATTTATAAAATTTTCCTTTCATTCCTACCCTGGCTTCACCAACTAGCATACCTTTGCATTTTGTTCTACTTTAAGAGCTTGAGCATATCCAACACATTTAAAAAATGAAATGACTTTGAATCAAGTCTTGGTACATTCAAAATGAGTTTGAGATGGGTCCTTGTGGGTTGGTCATGTCATCTCTTCAACTTTAAGTTTAACACACCTCATAATTTTCACTTCACTCATTTTTGGTTCACTTTTTTCAGCAACCACCACTCCCTATTTGGATACTAATTTTTTTGTGAAGAATTGGAAATGATTCTTATGGATCGAAATGGTAATATTTCCCTAGATGCCACCCCTGCAACTTAATTTATATAAAAGAAACATTTCCCGAAATATAGAAGATGATATTTTGTTTTGATATGAGCAGGATGAGATGATGATAATGGATGGTAATACTTAACTGAACAATGAACTATGTATTAAAATTTCAATAAACTAATGGGTGGCCTAAATTAACCTTGAAATATACCTAAGGAAGCTTTAAGAGGACATTACATATTTGATTTATTTTGATCTTAAGTAGCCCAACAATGTTGAGGTATGTAATGTATATTCTATTATTAATTAAAAACTAAGCATGATCATTAATGGAAAAACTTTATTACAACATTATCAACATTTTAATCAAAATACACATGCATAATTTTTTCATCCATGGATATCTTCAACTTGTAACAATTTGTATATGAAAAATTAGCCTATGGGGTGGGGGAAATGGATGTGTAACATCCCTAGTAAAAATAGATGTAAAAATATATATAAGACCATGTTGATGGGACATGTATTTCAAGTTTGATGGTGGGAAAAACATCCTATTAGGTGTTCATTTCGGCTATTATGGATAAGGAAATTGGAAAAGGCATAGGAAAAGGATTTGGAAAGGCATGAGGCATTAATTGCCATTTCATTTATGAAAATAATGGAAACTAAGAGAAAAGGAAGGTTAAAGGTCACGAGTTGAATGTGAGGAGGAAAATAATGGAAAGTGAAGAAAATATAGGCCTCTTATATAAAAAGGCTTCTGAGGATCAGTGCGCAACATTTGGTCAGTTTAGTTTTGCATTTGAGAAAGAAAGGAAGGAAAGCGGGAAAAGGAGGAAGCAAGCAAGGAGGAGCAAGAATAAAGCAGCCAAAATACGATTCTTGGCAGGTATCGAGTTACATATGTATTTTCCTTGGTATATTTGGCATGCATGGTATTGCATGTGGTTCTTTGATGTCATGGCATGGGTTTTACCAGGTGTGACAGTGTTTCAGCCTAGCCTTGCCATTTCTGTATAACTTTGATGAGATGGGTTCTTATACTTTGGTTGATATGGGTGGGTGAATCGGATTCGTAGCTGAGTCAGGTGGATATCTGAAATGAAAAGCACATGACCTAGTGGTCCCTGAACCAAAATTTGGATCATCGTAAAGCCACTAGCTTAGTAACCCGTGAGACAGACTGTGGGTTATGGTAAAGCCAGATTGTGTGCCTTAGTCGACGTTGGAATCCTTGCTAGTGAATGGTAGGATATACGGTAAAGCCAACACGTGGATTTATCTCCATTGGGCCTAGTAGTATCGAGATGGGATGTATGGTAAAGCCTGGAGAGATGGTATCAGTGTACAACCTAGTGATCCCTAGATCGGACTGTGGGTTACAGTAAAGCCTGAGAGACTAGGAGGCACTCAAATGCCTCACGATGTAGGTGAATAACTCCAGTATCATTCATGCTTGTTTGGTTATTTTTCGGTTGGTTATGATTCTGACATTCATGCTTGGAATATGACATGAGGCTGATTGGTTGAAGTAGATTTCACTTAGCAAATCTATGGTCGGGTGGAACGTGGAAGCATCATCTCCGGTTGGTTTTACATTCAGTAATGAAAATCTAATTCCTTTGGTATTTGGTATCAAAATGTACTACTTATTATTTATATTTCATTGATGGTATATGCATGGTATTTCTGTTGCTATAAAGTTGGTTGTAAGCTTATATTTTATCAGTGACGATATGTGGCTCTATCCTAGGAAAAACATCCTAGTGGGTGTTCATTTTGGTTATTATGGCTAAAGAAATTGGAAAAGGGAAAGGAAAATTCTTTAGAAAGGCACGAGGAATGAATTGGCATTGTATTTATGAAAATAATGAAAATTAGGAGAAGAGAAAGGTAAAAGGTTACAAATTGCATGTGAGGAGGAAATTGAAGGAAAATAATGGAAAATGAAGAAAATAGAGGCCTCTTCTATAAAAAGGCTTCCAAGGATTAGTGGGAAAGGCTTGGTTAATTTAGTTATGGATTACTCAATATTCTCTCTCTCTCTCTCTCCCCCTTGGACACCTATATTTTTTTAGAGCACTTTGGCATTTGAGCAAGAAAGGCAGGAAAGCATGAAAAGAAGGAAGCAAGCAAGGAGTATAACTCAAGAAGTTACATAGGGTTCTTGGTAGGTGTCAGTTTTCATGTGTATTTTCCTTTCTATATTTGGAATACATGGTATTTCATGTGGTTCTTTGTTGTCTTGAAATGGTTTTTGTTAGGTGTGAAAGTATTTTCAGCCTAGCCTTGTCATTTCCATATAGCTTGGATGGGATGGGTTCTAATAATTGGATTGAGATGGATGGCCAGATTGGATTAAAATATTAGTGGGGTAGATCTCTGAAATGAAAAATGCATGGCCCAGTGGTCCCTAAACTAGGCTGTGGATCACAGTAAATCCACTGGCCTAGTAACCACTGAGCCAGACTATGGGTTGCGGTAAATCTAGATTGCGTGCCTCGGTGGGCCTAGGAATCCTTGTAGGTGAATGGAAGGAGATACTTTAAAGCTAAAAGGTGGACTTCTCTCCCTTGCCCCTAGTAGACTCGGGATGTGATGTACGGTAAATCCCAGAGAGATGGTCTTGGTGTAGGGCCTAGTAACCCCTGGATCGAACTATGGGTTATAGTAAAGCGTTAGAGACTAGGAGGCACTCAAATTTCTCATGGTGTAGGTAGATAAATCTGGTAGCATTCATGCTTGTTTGGTTCTCTTTCAATTGGTTATGAGTCCCACATTCATGCTTGGAATATGGCACGGGGATGATTGGCTGAAGTAGATTTGGCTGAACCAATCTATGGTTGGGTGGATTGTGGAAGTGCCACCTCTAGTTGGTTTTACATTTAGTAATGAAGAGCTAATTCCTTTGGTATCTAGTATCCAAATTTATTGGTTATTATTTAGATTTCATTGATGTTTTATCCATGGTATTTCTATTTCTATTATGCTGGTTATAAGCTTGTATTTTATCAATGATGGTATATGGTTATATCCATGTTCTTTTCTTGTAAATGAATATAAAATGTAATTATGGTCAAATAGATTGTATTTCAGCTTAAGATGTGAGGGAGAAATTCTTCTTAGCGATTCTGAGATAAGTGCTATATCCCTATGTCTCTTTCCATTGTTTATACATGTAGATGCTATGTTTGTGACATGTTTGACGTAATTATTGTCATGGTTGGGTGGTGTCGGATGAGTTCTAGTTGATGTCATTGCTTTCATATGTTTTTTTTAATGTTATTTACTCTCTCTTGAAGTTATAGGAAGTTTTGGGAAGTGACCTAGGCTTAGGGGATGAAAATGTGGCACAAATACCGAAGCTACAAACAGAAAATTAGTTGTTTGGATCTGAGCTGCTACGTTTCCAACGATAGCCCATGGCTCTAGACCCTATAGCCACTCCCTTTCCCTTATATGCCTATGGCTTAGCCTAAATCAGGCTAAAAATCAGTCCCCCCTTAGGGAAAAGGGCCTTGGAAGGTTGGGTTACCTCCTAGGCATGTCAATGATTCAGTGTAAGGTGTGTTTTTGGTGTTTTTGTTAGTTCCACTTCCTTAAGGTCATCTACGAGGTTGAATCTCATATTAGTAGCCTCTCGTCACATGTTTACCTCGGTTGGTTGGTTACTTGGGTAGGTGTGGGAAGAGGGTGTTACAGAGTGGTATTAGCCCTTGTAAATATACACGTAAAACCATATATAATACCATGGTGATGGGACACGTATTCCAAGTTGAATGGTGCGAAAAACATCCTAGTGGGTGTTCATTTCAGTTATTATGGCTAAGGAAATCGGAAAAGGCAAAGGCGAAGGCTTTGGAAGGGGATGAGGCATTAATTGGCATTTTATTTAAGAGAATAATGGAAATTAGGAGAAAATTAAGGTAAAGGTCATAGGTTCCATGTGAGGAGGAAATTTAGGGAAAATAATGGAAAATGAAGAAAATAGAGGCCTCTTCTATAAAAAGGCTTCCGAGGATTAGTAGGGAAGGCTTGGTCAGTTCAGTTTTGGATTTCTCATTATTCTCTCTCTCTCTCTCTCTCTCTTGGACATATAGTTTTTTGGAGCACTTTGAAATTTGTGCAAGAAATGAAGGAAAGTAGGAAAAGGAGGAAGCAAGCAAGGAGGAGCAGAAATCAAGCAGCTACAATGAGATTCTTGGTAGGTATCGGTTTGCATGTTTATTTTCCTTGCTATATTTGGTAATAATGGTATTGCATGTGGTTCCTTATTGTATTGGAATGATTTTTTCCAGGTGTGATATTCTTTTTAGCCTAACGTTTCCATTTCTGTATAACTTTGATGAGATGGGTTCTCATAATCTGGTTGAGTTGGATGGGCAGATTGGACTCGAAGCTAAATGGGGTGGATATTCGAAATGAAAAACACATGGCCTAATGGTCCTCGAACCGGATTGTGGATCATATTAAATCTATTGGCTTAGTAACCCCTGAGCTAGATTGTGGGTTGCGGTAAATCCATATTGTGTGGCTCGGTGGGCATAGGAATATTTTTTGTTGAATGGCAGGATATACAGTAAAGCCAAGAGATGTATTTCTCATTGTTGGGCCTGTTATTCTTTTGATATGATGTACGGAAAATCCTGGAGGGATGGTCTCAGTGTAGGCCCTGGTGACCCCTAGATTGGACTGTGGGTTATGGTAAAGCATGAGAGACTACGAGGTAGTCAAATTACTCATGGTGTAGGAGGAGAACTCTAGTAGAATTCATTCTTGTTTTCTTCTTTTTTGGTTGGTTATGAGTCCCACATCCATGCTTGGAATATGGCACGTGGGTGATTGGCTGAAGTAGATTTGGCTCAACCATTCTATGGTCGGGTGGAACGTGAAAGTCTCATTTTCAGTTGGTTTTACATTTAGTAATGAAGAGATCATTATTTTGGTATTTGGTATGCAAATGTACAGGTTATTATTTAGATTTCATTGATGTTATATCCATGGTATTTATGTTGCTATTATGTTGGTTATAAGCTTTTATTTTATGAGTGATGGTATATGGCTATATCCATGTTTTTCTCTGTAATCAATATACAATGTATCTATGGTCAAATATATTGTATTGAAGCTTAATATGTTAGGGATCAATGCTTCTTAGATATTCTCAAATAAGTGTTAGACCCCTATGTTTATTTCTATTGTTCATACCTTTAAATGTTATGTTTTTGACATGTTTGACAAAATTCTTGTCATGGTTAGGTGGGGTCGGATGAGTTCTGGTTGATTTGATTACTTCCATAAGTTTTTTTTAATGTTATTCACCCTATCCTGAAGTTACAAGAAGTTTTGGGAAGTGAATTGGGCTCAGGGGCTGAAAACGTGGCACAAATCCCGAAGCTATAGGCAGAAAATTCATTATTTGGGCCTGAACCACTACCTTTCCAAGGCTAGCCCCTGGCTCTAGTCCCTAGAGATGTTCCCTTTCCCTTAAATTCCCATGGATTAGCCTCAAAGGGGCTAAAAAATAGATCCTCCTTAGGGAAAAGGTCCTTGGAAAGTTGGGTTACCTCTTGGGGATGTCAATGATCCAGTGTAAGGTGTGTTTTTTGTGTTTCCACCGGTTCCACTTCCTTAAGGTCGTGTAGGAGGTTAAATCTCATATTAGTAGCCTCTCATCACATGTTTACCTTGGTGGGCCACTTACTTGGGTACATGACAGAATATGGCATTACAAAGTGGTATCAGAGTCTAAGTTGTGCTCCCCTTGGGATGTGTGTCTTTAGATACCATAATTTTCACAATTAACAATCATTAAAAGAATTTATACTACACAATCCAGAGTGGGATTTTTGAAGCAGAATATATATCAATTGACTATTTAATACTTACCTGGAACCATGTTTGAAGATATTCCTGATCCAAAATGGCTCCAGCTCCCATTACCAAACCGTTGTTTTCCTCACAACCTATCTTAGGTCAACCTCTTTGGTCCCCAGATCTAGAAGACAAGTCTTCTGGTCCCCATGCCCAAAACTCCAATAATAATCGAGATCACTCCCTGACTCCGTTAGAACTCGCTCCTTATGTCTCACGTAGTTAGAACTCCTCTCACAGCATCCGGGTCAGTTTTCCCACCTCACTAACCCATGCCCATCAAGTTTCCCCCTCTTCTCCTTTTATACACAAAATCCATTCAAGATATTTATTAAATTATCCTCTTTTAATAAATATCTTCGATTTCTAAAATATTTTAGTTTTATTAAAATATCATTATTTACTAAATATCTTGGATTTCTAAAATATCTTAGACTTATTAGAATATTATTATTTAATAAATATCTTGGATTTATTAAAATATTATTATTTAATAAATATCTTGGATTTATTAAAATATTTTTATTTAATAAATATCCTGGATTTATTAAAATATTATTATTTAATATATATCTTACATTTATTAAAATATTATTATTTAATAAATATCTTGGATTTATTAAAATATCATCATTTATTTTCATAATTAAATTCTTTTAATTTTCTTTGAACAAAGTATTAGTTTATATTATGATAGTGGTAGGTATAACTAGTACATTCATTATATTCTCGTGAGTTAGGTATTTATTCAATACTTCAGTAATTCACTCATTACTCTACACTCAGTTTTTTTTTAAATAATTGATTAGTGCATGTACTAGTGTAGTACACGTGATACATGCATATGTAGCTATCATATGCATGTCTCATATGCATGCTAATATTTCTATGTTCCATATAATTCGGGTTGGGTCGTTACAATGTCTTTGTTGTGCACACATGTCAATTGCATATATGTTCCTCATGCTTATGTTCTATGTGCTTGTTGTGTATGCATGATGGTGGTGTTTGGTTTTTTTCTCCTTGTTTGATATATGATACCACAGACTTGTATCAGAGCATCGTTCAACCCTTGGACCAGATGGGCGTTGTGTTGGTCATTATTTTATGTCAATTTCTTATTTGTTTTCATATCCATTTTGTATGTGGTTGATGCATACATGGTGTGTTAACAAAGGTGGAAGTGGTGTCACCATGGAAGTGCTTATGGTGTTGTCGTTAATATGTTTCCATGAATGTATGACTGATTATGCATTGTTATTGCTTATGTATTGCCCGTGCATGCTTTCTTACATGTTTATACATATTGTACATCCATTTCTTATTTATGCTAGCTCACATATTGGTCATATTTGCATTCTATCCATGTATTCTTCCTTGTGTGAGGTTATATGTTGAAAATTCATTGGTCATTCATGATTGGTTATACATGTCAAGTGGGTGCATATGGTTAAGTTTGCATTCGTTTGGTTGAGGTTTTTGTGCATAATGTTATTGTATGAAATTAGGCCATCATGATGATATTGGTATGTTATGATATTAATGGTTGGATGAGATATAGTAGGAGATGCAGATCATCAAAGTGAAGTTGCAACGTTGGACCTCGAGGAAAGAGAAGATCGTCATGCATGTTGTATGCTTGGCATGTAGGTATGTGATTCATGGTTGTTGTAAGAATTAGGGTTACTTATATGTTTGTCATCATTTTATTACTATGCTTATGTGTATTTTTGTCATTCTATTGATGTTATGGTTACATACATGATAGATGCCACTTTATTAGTGTGGTTATATGTACATGTGTCATATAGTCATGAATGATATCATCTTGTGGTGGTATGCATTTCTATTGTTCTTGTAGATTATGTAACTTATATGTTGTTTATGATCACGTTATATGTTAAATTCTTGGCGTTGTATGATAATTAGCTTGATGATTAGGTTAGTTGTTGTTGATGAGCATGATATATAGCTTGTTGTTGTTATATGCTAGTCACTTGTTGATTAGGGTTATTGCATTAAGAACTTGATGGTATATGTATCATGTTAATTAGGACGGGCCTATGAAAATGGTTAGGGTTATGACATTCAAGTATGAGTTGACATATTTTCTCTATTTTTTTGTAATAATTTAGGCTGACTATGAATATGTGATTGTTATGTATGAATGAAAATTGAATATGAGTTTATGATGTGAACATGTTAGTTGGTTACTTTTATGGATATCTTGATCTTGTTTGTGTTGAGTTGAGGCGATGTGAAGTTATATTGTGCTAATATAGATTTATTTTTTAGACAACATAGCCTCCCTTGAGATACGTTGAGGTATGATTTTGCTTATGTCGTATACTTGGTTCTCGACTATTTTGAGTGTTTGATTATGTCATCTAGTTGATCTATATAGCATGGTCTGTTTGCAAGTTGTTTCAATGTTTGATTAATTGCATGATATGAGTTTATATCTATAAGATTGCATGAATGAATGATCATGATTTAAGATGGTTGTGCTAACACATATGTGCTTAGATAGTCGGTATATACTTGAGTGTAACTAGGTGATAGTTGTAGCATTATGTATTATGACCGATGAGTGTGAGACGATTATTGGTTATGACATGGTTGTTATTCTGGGTAAAATTTTCTTTTGAATTGATAGATATGTTTCCTTGATGTTTGGTACATATGGATGAGATGTGCATTCAATTATAGGTTAGCGTGCTTGGCACAACAAGGGAAGGTAAATAGCATATCGTATGTTTATTTATGCACTGATAGTTATGTGTTTATGGCAATATGATTCAGGGATTACATGGCAGGAGAGACTATTATTAAATATTGGAGAAGGCTCACGTTGAGCTTTCCTTGGCAACCATGGGGATTGAGTCATGGTGTTTATTTCTAACCTTGTGATTTTCGTAATTTGTGATTTTCTTGTGCATGATTTTTGTTTTTTCTTATGTCTGGTGCAAGGCCTTACCACTTTGTTGTAGTGTTGTATTGATTTTGGTTTTCATGGACTTCTTCTTGTTTGTTTCTTTTTCTTGCATTTTGTTTGAGATTCTTGGGGATAAGTTGGGAAAGAGGAAAATTGATGGAGCTCTGGCAGATCTTTGTGGTACCCAATGGGTAATGAAAGACTTGGATGAAGATCAGTGCATGAGTACGCGCAACAGAAGGTAAGAGTATGACAGGGAATTGGATTGGTTAGGTCAATTGTGGTAAATGGATGGTGGTAGTACAAACATGAGAAAGGAAATAGAAAAGGTAAGATGAATGAGGTGTTAGATGCCTTGGATATGTTGGGAACTGTTGTTCTCAATGTTGTGCATGTTGTGCACAAATAACGCAGTTCTCTTAACCTAGACCTTATGATATCTAGGAATGGCATTGTGATCATGATTTTGTTGACATTTATAAATGTTTACATGTATGTGAGTATGTATGTGGTTGTCTGATAGGATCATGATTATTTTATTCTAATGATATATATGTATGTATCTATGTATCTATGTCACTGTATGACATGGTTTTCAAGGATCATTCTTGTGGGGGAATGATTTCTTATGTAGGTGAATAGCATGAAGAGGTTCTTGGTCTTATGAGGAATAAAGTGGGAAGAGTAACTTTGAAAAATCCATGAGGTCAGTATCATGTGGACATGAATTTATATTAAATCCTTGTACTATGCCTATGTTTATGTTAAGGATAGGTTATTCCTGGGGGTACATCAATGAAGTGAAAGTACTGTGATCTGTGACATGCTAGGGTTAGCATGGATAGTGGGAAGACACTACAAGAAAGGTTTCTTGTGGGTTCAACGTGTGGTCTATGGATGTGCAATGACATTTTTGTGTATATGTTGTTCATGTTTCATGTTCAATGATTGTATCTATAGTGATGTGTAATGTTTCATATGTAGTATTGTGTACATATGATGTTGTATGCCTTTTGTATAGATGATGTTGCATATGCAGTTCCAGGTATAGATGGTGCTATGTACATGTTGGATATGTAGTGTTGTCTACATATGGTGCTATGTACATGTTGAATATGTAGTGTTATGTACATATGGTGTTGTTTTCATGATGTACATATGGTGCTATGTGCATTTGGTGTTGTGTGCATGATTGCACACATGGTGTTGTGTGCATGTGGTGCTATGTACATATAATGTGATTTAAATGTCATAAATGTGGTGTTCTGTACATGTGGTATTGTGTACGCATTGTACAGGTGGTGCAGTGTACATTTGGAATTGTGTACATGTTGTGCAGGTGGTGTCGTGTACATGTGATGTTGTGCACCCGTTGTGCAAGTAGTGTGTGTACAGGTGCTACCGTGTACATGTTATGCATATCATACTGGTATACATGTGGCATTGTGTGCATGTCATACATGTGTTGTTGCAAGCATCCAGTACTATGTATGTGCATGGTGTAGTCATGGTATCATGACATATGTATTCATTGTGTTGTACTCTGTATATGTATATGTAGGTTGTGTTGTACATCGGGTGTGGGTGTATATGTTGGTAAAAATATTGAGCGGGGGTGGGGGGGGTGAATCAGTAGTTAAAAACTCACACAGAATTTCACTTTTCTTTATTGAATTCTATACATGACTATACTTAATTCAACTAGCGTATATATGCGACTTTCATTCAGGAAACTAGCGTATGCCCAAAGAACTTATAATTCAAATAAATCTCTAGTAACTTTACTTAGACCAGTGCATTAATGATTCATCAAACATTTAGAAAGAAGTAAAAATGTGTAGTAAGAACATAATAAATCATCACACATATTCAACACACATGAACATCATGATTTAAGGTGGAAACCCAATGTGGGAGAAAACCACCGCTTTTGTCGTCTATGTCTTCAATATTTATTATATAGAAAAATTCTTACAATATTTTACCAGCGCAGACTCATACAAACTCATAGGTACCCAGCTTCAGAAGGGTAATACCTTCACTTATTATGTAGTTGCTACTGGAAGGGATCTACAACCCCCTAATATCATTTACTAGCCACCATTGGTGGGGAGCTATGACCCCCTACTCTCGTTCACCAGACACTACCGGAAGGGAGCTACAACCCCCTGATCTAATCACCATATACTACTACTAGGAAGCTTCTAATTCCTCACTAAAGGCTCTGACCCTCAGCACCACCGTAGACCACGTTTTATAAATTTTCACATTGGATCCATCTGATTTAAGACATCACGATTTGTAGATCAAATGAAGTAAACATTAACCCAATTCAAATACAACAGTGAGATCACTGTAACTAGACAACATAAGTGAACACAGAATATTGTATCATTACACATAATAAACTTCAACACTGACCATTTTTATGCCAAAGTACATACGCTACTTTTTCTAAGGAAAACAATGTATATACATGTTTTTTTGTGGCGCAACCTACGTATATATCTCAATATAAAAAAAATTGGAATTTTGACTTAGTCACAGAATTGACCAAAGATATTCTAAAATATTTTGTCAGTTTACAAAACCCTTATTCCGTTAGCAACATCAATCATCTTTTCAACCAATCAAAATGTAACCATGTTCAACTTTATCATTAAAATAGATCTTCTTCATATATTATCATTTAATCCAGATGTGAAGACATCATCCACATACAACAATGATACAAAAATGCACATCTTATTGATTAGTATTTTATAAATAGGAACCCTTCCTTTATATACACGACTTTTCTGAATATAACTTGTGTGCATACGTGACTTCACCTTGACAAAACTACGTGTAGATCTATAACTTTTTACCCTAAAATTGTGCATCTCTTTAGACATTCATAAAAACCCAGATCATAATATTCAGAGATAAAACATGCGTCAAAACTTAGATCTAGTCAATTTGCTAGCATATCATAAAATGGACCTTCATTTTAGGTCTCATGATCCTGATCCATCATTGTATTCATTGGTGCATAAATATTTCAAATCTATATGTGAATTATGTCCCATACAATGCAAATATACTTCAGATTGAAGTGCTCATCAAAAACCTATTCACATGCACACGTTTTCACTTTGATATTATCCTCCTTATATAGTTAGATCCTTGTCCAATACCATGAGCCAAAGCCATACAAGTGTCGATGGTATTCTTGGAAGGGATCAAATAACCATTACTACACTCAATATTGTGGGCTAATACCATGGTAAAGACCCCTGGTATTATCAAATTAGTGTGCCAACACATACACAATTGTGCTTCTTTGTACCTACATGTATATGCGACTTTTCCTTGACGAACTCACGTATAGATCTTAAAATATTTATCTTTATCCATCTTCTCATTCTGATCTGCAAAATTTTGTCCCAATATTTTTTCATTATGTTCCATTACTTTGTCACCTTTGAATTGATCTGTGAACTCATCTAGTTGCCATATACTTGTTCTTTTACAAGTGGGTTGCCATCAAGGACAACACATGCATTATAATGCCAACAATATCCTGATTTGGACTTGATGGAAACCATGTTGATGTTTGATCACCACAACCTGTAGATACCTGTTAGACACATCAACACAAGAATTATTCAAACACCAAGATACACTACCCCTTTGACATAAAGGGAGAAGGATGGACAAATGCTGAAGTAAGGTTTCTCTTTCCTTGAGATCTGATATGCACTATACTGACCATGCACCCCTTCACCACATGATGAGTCTTCAAATATATTTTCAATGACTATATAACTCAATTACGTATGACCTTTCCTATTACCAAGGGCTCATACTTATGTCAATCACCCAGCCAAGTGGGATTACATACTTGAAACAACCACCCAACAAAGTCGGATGACTTCATAGTTGATCTGAATCTTAGGGGGAGGCCCCAAAGATCTGTAAAATTGAAATGCCAAGAAAATGAGAGAACACATAGTAAATAAAACCACAAATATATTTGTTATTAAAACAAATAATAATTGTAGAAGCTCCATTGTGGTGGACAATATGTCCTTTTGCAAGATGTAGCTTTTCACTTATAGTATTTTTTAGTTACAATACCACATGTAAATTCCATGGGTGGGTAAATACCATGGGTGAATGAATACTATGGGTGAATTAATTCCATGGGAAGATCTCACTTACAATACCATGGGTGGATAAATATGATGGGTTATGAATACCATTGGTGGATTCTATTTGTAATACCATGGGTGAATGAATACCATGGATAGATGTCAGTTACAATGCCATGGGTGGATGAATACAATGGGTGTAGGCCACTTTCCATTTGGATCATTCCTCCCTCCTTAAGAAGAAATGGTCCCCATTGCGTGAAGTTCCCTCCTAAGAATCCTTTGTTGAATATGAAGAGCCAATGAAGATAAGGGTTTTGTGTGGTTAATCCATAACCCTGATGAGCGAAGATCGGAGGATAGAGATACCCTGCAATGCTTGTGGCCAACTGCGATACTGAAAGTGTGTGGCCTAGGAAATGGACTTCGATGAAGTGTGGGCTTTTGGATGACCCATAACCATGAAAAATGAAGATATGAGGATAGAGATACCTTGTAATTCATGTGGCCAACTGTGATGCTAACAGTGTGTGACCTAGAAAATGGACTTCGATGAAGTGTGCGTGTGTGGATAACCCATAACCATGAAAAATGAAGATTTGAGGACAGAGATACCCTGTGATGCTTTTGATGAACTGTTATACTAACAATGTGCAACCTAACAATTGGACTTTGATGAGAAGGACTTTGTGCAGTTGACCCATAACCATGATGCTGATTGTTGATGAAGTAGTAGGTGCCTACATAGATTTAGGTGGGAAGGCATGCCTCCAAAGAACCTAAGCTAAATGCTGTTATGCCAAAAATGATGAATGCGAAGCAGGTGCCTACTAAATCGGGGTGGGAGGGCACATCTCTAAAGGGAACCCACTCTGAATGTTGCTATAGATTTAAAATGGGCATAACTTGGTCAATATAACAATTAGGGGAATTTTGTGGTAAAAAATGGGCCTCCTAAGAAAAATGAAAAACAAAAATAAACTTTATAAGAACAAATAGGATTCAAGATGATGATGTCAACCATGGGGAATGATTCGCCATTTTTAAGTAAAATGGTAAAAATATTAAAAAATAATAAAATAATAAAATTACTTTTTCACCTCGTATTTTCAACTTATCTCCCAAATGTTTTACTCAAATTTCAAGTGGAAGTACTCATTGGATGAAAAAATTGATCCCTCATCCAAGGAGTACCCATGTTGCATCATTTCGATGGACCCTGCCACACGAAAAATGAGAAATACATAAAAAAACATGATTACAATTACGTTTTTCATGTATTTCTAATCTTCCGTGTAGTAGGGCCCATCAAATGTATGCAACATGGGTGCTCCTTGGACGAGGAATTAAAATTTTCATCTAGCGAGTACTCCCACTCCAAATTTGAGTAAAAATTTTGAGAGCTAAGTTAAAATATGAGTTGAAAAAGTAGGTTTTTATTTTTTTTCCTTCTAAAATTTGATGATGTAATCAAATATTATTTTACTATTCCCACTATTATTTTATAATTACCTTAGGAGGCCCATTTTAGACCTCAAAATTCCCCTAATGCTAAGAATATTTATTATAACCTATTTTTGGAAATAGAATGATCATTCTGCATCATCCCATGTGTTTTAAATCGCTATCTGGAGACTCTAGAAACTTAGATTCGCATTGAAACTATCCCTTCGGCACAAAATTTCGAAAAAAATAACTGATTTTAAAACAACAATAACTCCCTTGTTCGGATTCCAATTCGGCCGATTTTTTTTTTAAATTGGGAGATTTTCCAAGGGGAGCTCAGATCTATAATAATTTCTCTTAAATTTTTCAGTAAAAACTACAAAAAATGACATAAGAGCTCTCATCCATGAATTGTCGTCAGAAACATTTCTACAACACTGCTGATATTAAATCAACGATGTCTTCCTCATCCAAACTTTGATTCAACTAATTTTTTGAAATTGGCTATTTTTTTCGCAAGGAATACATATATGCTATTTTTTTCTAAAAATTGTGTGCCAATATTTTCATATATTCTCTACAAATTCACCACCTAATAAATTCTTACAAAAAAAATGAAAAATAAAAAATTCTTCCCGCTTTGCCCAAGAAAGTGCTCCGTGGAGATCATGGAACTTGCATGGAGTTTGCTAAATATGGTTGAAAAATGTTTAACCTGAAATATTATTCAAACACTCATTCTCATGGATTCGTAACCTGGCTCTGATATCGTTTATTTGGATCTTAAGGGGAGACCCCCAAAGATCTGAAAAATTGAAATGGAAATGAAATGAAAGAAAAAACAGTAAACAAAACCATAATTTGTTTTTTATTAAAAGAAAGAATAACTGTAGAAGCTACATTGTGGTGGAGAATATGTCATTTTACAAGATGTGACTTCTTACTTATAACATTTTTAGCTACAATACCACAAGTAAATTCCATGTGTGGGTAAATACCATGGGTGAATGAATACTATGGGTGAATGAATACGATGGACAAACGTCACTTACAATACCATGGGGGATGAATACCATGGGTGGATTCCATTTACATTACCATGGGTAAATTCCATGTTTGGATGAATGTCATGGGTGGATACATACCATGGGTGAATTAATACCATGGGTGGATAAATACCATGGGTGTAGGACACTTTCCATTTGGATCAAAAGTCCATACATGACTGAATATGACCATTAATACATCTATTTACATATATGAATTTTATAACCAGGACCAAAGATCCTCAAAAGAGAGAGATCATCGAACAAAATTCAGCAACCATGAAACACATAATGCCAACAATGCATTATGCTCTACAAGGCTAGTCCTCCCCATGAACCTGTGTTACTTGAATATTTTCAAAAACTCATTCATCAAAGCATCTTCATCAAGAAGATAAATATCAAAGTGGAAAACATAACTCAAACAACATATCCGCAAACTGTACTCATCAAAACTTTATCAAGATAATAAAATCATGACTATTAGTAGTATGACTGAGTCTGTTTTGGAGTCAAACCCACTGATTTCATGTCAAAGAAAGCCATACGCGACTATCTATAAAGAGACTCACGCATATACTTGACTATGCTTCAAGAAACCTGCATACCAAAATCAAAATTCTAAATTATCATCTGTAGACTCAGCAAATAAGTTTAATCAGCACAATGAGGTAGAGAAAACTTCCAGTTTCTGTCTAATATATTCAAATTATTTTCTAGGAAGAGGTTTAGCTAATGTATCAACAAATTTTTCTTTGGAGGGAACATACTCCCACTTCACCTTTTTCTCAACCACCTGTTCTTATATAAAGTGATACTTAATTGGAATGTGCTTGGTTTTGGAGTGCATAACAGGATTTTTTGAAATACTAATAGCACTTGTATTATCACATAAGGTGGAAATGGGTGAAGAACATTTGACTTGAATATCCTGTAATTTTTGCATCATCCAGGGAATTTGTGTGCAACAAGATACAATAACTACATATTATGCTTTCGTTTTAGATAAAACAATGGAAATTTTTATCTTGTTCAACCAATATACCAGTCGGGGCCCCATGAAGAATGCACCTCCACTAGTTATTTTCCAGTAATCAAAATTTCCCGCCCTATCTGAGTCTATGTAAGAATGAAGAGTAAGATCGAAATTTTTAGGATACTATAGAACAAATTCTCCAGTTCCTTGGATATATTTGAATATTCTCTTTATAGCCTGAAGATGTGATTCCATTGGATTGGCTTGGAAACGTCCAACGATCCGAACTGCATGTGTGATATCTCGTCTAGTACCTGTTAGATAAAGTATACTTCCAAGTATAGACCTGTATTTTGGTTGATTTACAGTGGTAGAATCATCATGAGAACTGAGTTTACATCCTCTAATCATTGGAGTAAATACAGATTTGCAGTCTTCCATCCCATGCTTCTTTAGTATTTTCTTGAGAAATTTTTTTTTTGTGAGAGAAAGATGCCTTCTTTTTATTCTTGCACTTGTAAACCAAGAAAATATGTTAGTTCCCCAAGTAAATACATTTCAAATTCTTGCTACATAACAGAAGAAATTTTTCGACTTATAGATTCTTCTTTACTCCCAAAAATGATGTCATCAACATAAACAACAATAATTAATAGTTCATCATCCTCAATTTTTTTGTATAGGTTACTGTTTAGATCCTTTTGTGAATCATTGTTGGTGAGGATACTTGTCAAGACGATAATACCATGCATGTGGAGCTTATTTTAGTCCATATAAATCATTTTGTAGTTTACATACAATGTTTTCCTCATTTCCCAAAATGAATCCTTCTTGTTGTTCTATATATACTTATTGTTCTATATATCCATTAAGGAAAGCATATTTTAGTCCATATGATAAACTTTGAAATGTTGAAAACATGAAAATGCAAGAAACATTCTTATGGATTCAAGTCCAGCTACTCGTGCAATTTTTTCTTCAAATTATATACCTTATTGTTGAACATAACCTTTACAAACAAGTCTAGCTTTGTTTCTAATTACTTCTCCATTTTCATTCAACTTATTTTTGAATATCCATTTTTTCTTAAAAAAATTTTTATCATAAGGCCTTGGAACCAATTCCCAAGTATTATACTTTTCAATTTGATCAAGTTCTTCATCCATGGATTTAACCTAACATTCGTCTTTACTAGCATGATTTATATTTGTTGGTTCAATGGTGGATAATAAATCTAGATAACTAGGAGATCCTACAAGGGTTCTTCTTGTTTGTATCCGAGATTTCTTCTCTCCTAGAATTTGATTTTCTAGATGGTTTTTTTGAACATACCTGGATGGAACCTTTTCTTTATCTGATGTGTCTTCTTGTGATGCTTCAATAGTTTCTTCTTCTATACCATTTTGATTTGATGTGTGAAATCATTCATCATCGTAATCATCATCATTTTTTGTTTCTTTTAAGGCTTTTGGGAGTTGTGAATGCTTCATCAATCACAACATCAATACATTCAACAATTTTTCGAAGTCTCTTATTGTAGAATTTGAATCCTTTGCTTCAAGAAGAGTAACCAAGAAGTATTCCTTCATCTCCTCTAGCTTCAAACTTACCAATTTTTTCATCATTATTTTTGGTGAAACATTTTATTCCAAAAACTCTAAAATGCTTCATAGTGGGATGCTTACCATAACGGAGTTCATAAGGAGTTTTATCGCTATTCACACAAACATGGGCCTTGTTGAGAATATTTACTATGGTATGTGCAGATTCACCCTAGAAGGTGTCAGGAGTTCCATACTCATCTATCATAGAATGATCCATTTTCTGAACTATTATATTTATTCTTTATACCAACCCATTTTGTTGAGTAGTTCTCACTACAGAAAAATGACTTTTTATGCCATGTTGTTTATAGAAATAAAATAATTCATCCGATATGTATTCTCCTCCTTTGTCAGATCTGAGACATTTTATTTTTAGATCTAATTCATTTTCAACTAATTCTTTGAATACCTTAAATTTATCAAATGCTTCATCTTCATGTTTCAATAAACCGATCCACAACACTCAAGAAAAATAATAAATGAATAAGATATAGTAATGCTATCTATGATGTGATTTTTTCCTTACAAGTCCACACAAATCAGTATGCATAAGTTCAAGAGGCTTACTTATTCATCCTTCTTTGGCATTGAATCGAACTCTGGTTTTCTTACTGAATTGACATGACTTACATATGGTACTTTCTGTTAGGGTGATGTTGGGTAGATCACGAACAACTTTGAGCCTGCTTGATTTGCTTATTTGAGAAAAGCTTAGATGTCCCAACCTTTTATGCCATAACAAATTTTCCTCAGCTTTTCCTAGGTAACATTGTTCTTGCTAACCTTTCAATATATACTTATTTCTTGGTTTTCTTATTCCTTTGATTATGGTATTTCTTGTATCAATTTCATGAACTGCGCATTCTTTTAATCGAAATTCCACCTCATTTCCTTGGTCACACATTTGGCTAACACTCAATAAGTGATGCAGGATCATCAAAGCTAAATTTTCATTATTCAATTGTGTAATTAAGAGGGTGAGATATTTTAACTATTTTATTAATTAATTTGCTCATTTTTAATAAATTAGGAGAGAAATTGTAAATGTGAGGATTATTGTAAATATTCCTTAAATAATTAAGGATATAAGTGGATTTGAATTAGGTAGAGAATATAGGGATTAGGAATTCCATAAACATGACTTAGTTGAGACCAAAAAAAGATAAATCTAAATAAGATTTTAAGTTGAGATTTTTGTAAGGAATTTACGGAGTGAAATAAATTCATTATTTATGTATAAATAGGAGGGTTTTGTGAGGATGAAAAATAGTTGAGAGAGGTGAGGAGAGTGAGGAATAGAGAGAGAGTCAGAGAAATGCATTGAAGGGTCGAGAGCCAAGAGGCTGCCCATTGTAATATTTGGCCGAATGGTTTTTATTTTTTAAATCAGTATTTTTATTATGTGGCTCTCTTTCCCTTTATGTTTATACTGCACAACATAATTTTTTTTGTTGAATGAATAACTAGATGAGATTTTTAATCAATAATGAAGCACTCGTGTTTTTTATATGCTAGGATCTGTTTAACCCAGAACCCTGGCATCATTTGGTATCAGAGAAAGTTCCATGCCTGTGCAAGTCAATTGCAACAATAGTGGAGTGTGTTTGTGGATAGTGCGTCTGTGGATAGTGAGTGTGGACTGCACTTGGAGTTGGAGCTGGTGTAATTACTCTACAAATAATTGCGATTTTAGTTCTCAATTTGAAGCTGCGTACACGCTAGAAAGAAGCCACTATGTAATTTCTGATGCCACCGAAGCCGAGAGAACTTTACAATATGACACATTTTGGAAGGGAAATTTTGATCAGGCCTAACTCCAAGTCAATCGCTAAACCCTCAAGTATGATGGGAAGCTGAGACCATAGCATGTATCAAGCACATGGATGGCAAAAGGCAATGAAATTTAAGGACCTGTGAGATTAAGAGCCAGCTAAATGTAATTCACTTTTGTGGCACGCTATGTGGTATATGGTGTAATGGAAGTTGATGGAATACTAGTTGATCCTAACGACATCTCCATATCCCACTATGGTATCTTTGTCATTTCCTCATTCTGGCATGTATGTTTGTGTGGAATCTTCAAGATATGTGTGTTTTCCAATGTTAGATCAATATATCAGATATGTGCATTGATACAGTAAGAGCTTAAGTAGAGTGTGTAAATTAGAGGTGGGGTATTAACAATCATAGCGATGAGTTGTTGGTGTTTCATTTGTATTACCCCTGTTTTTGGATTGAATTCACGATATGGAGCGCAATGATCCAGGAGGAGAATAGAACATGTGATCTGTTCTATCACAAAATTTGTTGAGTAAGTCATGGATGTAAGAGAGAATTTCTAAATCGAAGTTAATTGAAAATCCTGGGAATTGTTTTCTGGATTTGAAAAATATTTCTGTGAATATACCAAGGAGAAATCACAGCCAGAATTCTCAATACATGAATCAACAATGTAAATCACTTAATAATGGAGAGCTCACAGTCGGTTCAAGGATCTTGTCTAGCTTTAGTTTCTGAAATTAAAAGGTGTAATCGATGGGAGTCTGTGACGATGTGCTTGAGGAGGCGATCTGCAGAGAATCTGACCATTATGGTATAATCAAATCGTATTGACTGTGGAAGAGGAGGAACATATGTTTCGGGCGATTCTTTGCCACATCCTTGCAGGTTGGACGTGTTTGAATGTTTTTCTCTCATCTTGGAGTCCGCGTGGAGAGTTAACATAGGACCGTGGGAGCAAGACAGTCTCCATCGTGGCATATGGTGTGGTATAAGCAGTGGAGAAATTTTCAAAATTCTTGTGTGACTGCGTGAGGAAGTAACGCATTTCTTGTGGGCTATGGTGAGAGAGATCTTAACATGCTATGATTGGGGTGTATGCCATTCAATGCTTGGAGTCTGTGTAAATAGTCTGCATAAATACAAGACCCGTGGATGTTATGGTAAGAAAAAATAATTGACATGTTTACTTTGGACAACGTATTCCAATGTGAATACAACCAATTTGACATCGCGTTATTTGGTCACATTTTTTATGGTTGTTGTGTGATGGTTTGTGCGGCCAGTGACTTAAAAAATATTGCAGCGCTTGTTCCCTAAGCGAATATAGCACTTTGTTTTGATATGCCTATGTAAAAGGCTTCTGTTGGCAGTGCTTGCAATAGTAAAACATTTTCTTCCAATTGCGTATTGTGAAGTAACAAATTTTGGATGCTACGTAGGTGTATTGGTTGTGTGACAAATTTATGGAGTACTGTCTATGTGAGCAGTGAATGGTTTTCATCACCATCTATCCATCATCCAATAAGTTCCCACAGAGTTCATGATATCCATAGATTAAGTGAGATTAGTTGTGTTTTGAGGAGAGATGGAGATTAGTGGAAGATCTCAATGATTGCAAGCACAATCATGATCTGCGATAAATAAAGGCCATGGAGCAGTAAAAGAAAATTTGAAATTTTGAAATTCGCCTAGACAGAGAATATGAATTAATATGGCGTAGTGGAATTATGAGTCAATGGCAAAGGTATGACTGAGCATGTTATGTGTTGACATTTTCGGTTTTCTTAACCAAAATTGAAATTATAAATAAGTATTTTTGTGTATATGTCAACATGCAGTTCAAAATTAAAGTAAAAATATTATAGATGCAGAGGTATAAGGTTTTATCACCACAGTAGCTTTAAAGAAATTTAAGTTTGCTTAAATGAATGGAAAAGTAGAATACGCTAATCCTAGGTGATATGAAGAAAAGCATGCATTTGAGAGGATTTATTATGCATAGGGTGAGTTCTTCATAGTTTTGGTTAAGTCATTTTGGACCAAAGCTTGTAGTTGGAATGAAATAATTCTTTTTATTTGTGTTTTGAAGATTATAAAAACAATTTCTTGATGTGTAAAATCTTTGTTTTACCATCATGTGGCAGCATCTTAGAGGTGTTATTCATAATGAAGGTGACATATGAGTTGTACATTATTCATCGAAGAGGTTAAAAACATGTTCTCTATACACAGTAAAGAGATGTGAATTGATGTTGTATGGTGCATAAAATTGTAGGGAAATGTTTACATTAAGATGACGAGCTCATGGGCATGAAAGTATTTACAATGACAAAGACAACACAAAAGAGTGAAAACCAGAGGGTTGAGACTGCAGAGACAAAGGTTGATTAAATAACGTTGACATAAGCATGAGGTATGATAATTTAGGAAGGTATTTTTGAACATTGAATATTGAAAGGTTTATTTATTTTCACCTTAAAATAAATCTTGAAAAACCTAAATCACATTTCGACTAAAGACTTCATTATCATGTGAAATGATAAGGGCAAAATGATGATTTTTCATAAGAATGAAATATGAAATAAAGTGAATATTTTACATCCTAAAAAATTATTAGCGGTGTATGATTGTTGGAGGATTTTATAACTTGAATTAAGTCAAAATATCCATTGCCATAATTATTGGGTCGAGTCTTGAAGTGAAAACATATGTTAGAGTCAAATGAAAGTTTGGATAGTTTGAGTTAAGTTTGAGTATTTTCATCCAAGATAAAGAATTGGTGTAACTCTGAAGTCAAAAAAGTCATAAGATAAGTCAAAAGTCTGAATGTAATTGGGTGCATGATTGACGAAGCCCGACACCCAAAGAATTGGTCATTGTAACACATGATTTCTAAAGTGTTTTTTGCAGCAAAGTGAAGCAAGAGGGTTGCTAGAGATTGGTTCCAAGACAGATAACCAAGAGAAGACAAGCACAAGAGGAGAAATTGCATTTTTGATGAATGGCAAGTGTGAAGGATTGTTGAACGGTGGATTGAATGAGATCCACACATGAACATATGAAGTTCACAAAGGAAGAGAAGATGATTGGTGTCAATCATTTTCTGAAGATTTGATGAAGACCACAACAGAGGGAAGAAGAAGGAAATTGCTAAGGTAAGTGGCATATGTGAACAGTTGACAGATGAATATTATGAGCGGGAGAAGGCTGAGATAACAATTCACCTTGAATTGTTAATGCAGTTGTTTCAGAAAAATGTGAAAGACCAGACACATGGTTGGACCATGAGGAAGATGGTAAAGTGGCAGAGGCTACACGCAAAGAGGGAAAATCAAGTAAACATACAGCTGGCAAAAGATCTGAGGAAACTCGAGAAGATGTTGAGGAGTGAAGAACTCAAAGAGGCTGATTTAAAAATGGATGTTTCCATTTGTGGCCCAGAATAGGGTGAAAGTCTGGGTAAAGAGATCAATGAGGAAGACCTCATGAACTATTGGGATAGTTTAGAAGAATCTGAAGATGTGTTGGCGAGAGTAGAAGATGAGGCTATGAAGCCTTGCAAATTTTCTCACAGTTTATGTATGTTTGCACGATGTGCAAAATATGGTGAGCAATCTGATGAAACTGTCACAGTGGAGAATGAAACTCTTGAGGTGGAGTCTGATGGCGAATGCCTTTCAAAGGAGGAAAGTATTGATTTGTTGCAGCAGGAAGAAATCATAAACGAATTCTTGTCTGGGGTAAGACATAAAGTTGAAGTTGTTAAGGAGAAGAAGAAAAATGGGAATGCCGAAGATATAATCCAAGGAGGTAAACAAATGTATTTGTTTAATGAAATTGCTGATAGAACTTTGCAATGTGATGGAATAGAAACCAGGACAACTCGGGAAGATTTCCAGAAGAAGGATGAAGCTAGGAATGAAGGTTGTGACGAAGTGCTGAAAATATTTCATAGGGAAATCGAATTCTTAGAACGATGGCTTAAGGAACCTGATGGGGAAGTAAAACTTGCAGAACCTAATCGAGAAGAAATTACAGTTACTATTCATGATAGAGATGAAATTTTTATAGAGTTGAATGAATGTTATAAATTTTTAGATAATGATGTAAGTGTATGTACAAAAAATGACATTAACAGATATGATGTCGAAGTTAGAGAAGTTGAGGAGAAATTATTTGGAGTTGAGATGAAAGATCAAGAGCAGTAAGGGAGTTGTGTCCATAGAGACATAAAGAAGACAGAAATATTGATCCAGTAGGATGAATATGGAAGAAGCCAGCAGTTCGAAAAAAAACCTATGGAAGTCCAGAAAGATGATGATGGGAGATTGATGCCTAAAGCATCAAAAAAGGCTGAAAGGTCTTATCTTTTTAAAGCTAACAGTTTTTTGGTGAATGCAGGTACAACACCGCACGAGAGAGTTTTTTCTATAAAAGAAATCAAAGACTATAGTTGTAATCAAGAAGGAGTTCTTGATTGTTTTCCACTACAGAAATTTGAGTCTTTAACTCAGTTGGAGACGAAAGAGTTCGACAAAGAGGAATTACTCCAAGTAATTGGAAAAATAAAGTGTTGGAGAAGTTGATGGAATCCAATCGACAGAGTGAATGATGAGTTACCAAATTGAGTTGATACTTCGAAGGACTAGCGGCGGAACAAAGTTTGGAATCCTGGAGGCAGCAAGTCATTAGGACTTGCGGTTGTCGCATTGTTACAAAAAAGTGACGGACCTCATAGACAGGAGTCTATGGAAACTTCTCTACATGGGGAGTTTGATGCAGGAGCATCAAAGCTAAATTTTCATTATTAAATTGTGTAATTAAGGGGGTGAGGTATTTTAATTATTTTATCAATTAATTTTCTCATTTTTAATATGAAATTAAAAATGAGAGATATTATAAATGTGAGGATTATTCTAAATATTCTTTAAATAATTAAGGATATGAGTGGATTTGAATTAGTTAGATAATCTAGGGATTAGGAATTCCATAAACGGGACTTAGTTGAGACCAAAAAAAGATAAATCTAAACTAGATTTTAAGTTGATATTTGTGTGGATGAATTTATGGAGTGAAATAAATTCATTATTTATGTATAAATAGGAGGGTTTTGTGAGGATGAAAAACAACTGAGAGGTTAGGAGAGTGAGGAATAGAGGGAGAGTCAGAGAAATGCATTGAAGGGCCAAGAACCAAGATGCCGCCAATTTTAATATTTGGTTGAAGAGTTTTTATGTTTTAAATCATTATTTTTATTATGTGGCTCTCTTTCCCTTTATGTATATATTGCACAACATCAGTTGTTTTGTTTAATGAAGAATTATATGAGATTTTTAATCAAGAAGGAAGCACTCGTGCTTTTTATATGTTATTATCTGTTTAACCCAGAACCCTAGCATAAATAAGTTATGATTTAATCCATAAACATACATAACATTACCATATTTAACCTTTTCTTTTAGAAAAACATATCCTTTACCCTTAATGACAACAGGGGAGTCATTTCCAAAAGTGACATTATTTTCTTTTTCTAATGCATTGTATGAAATGAGTTTATCTTTATCACCTCTAATGTGTTTTGAACATCCACTATCAATGTACCATTGAATTTATTCTCCTTATGCAAATAAATCTATGTTGCAACTTTCATATTGTAAGTGCTTCTTTTTCCATACGTAAGAATTTGTTGATATTTTCTCCCTTGGTTGTAATTTGCACCTGCATTTAGATTCCTCATGTCCAAATTTATTGCAAAATGGGCATTCAATTTCATATTGAAGAGGATAGAAATTGTTATATGTATTCTTCTTGATTCATGTCTCATTCCTTTGTTTTCCTGCTTCTCTAGTCATGATGGTTTTGTATGCAACACATTGAGTAGCTTTATGATCGAAATTATGACATGAGAAACATTTTCCATTAAAGAAGAAATTTATGTGATCATATAACCTTCTAGTGTTGTTTACATTTTCATGGATGCTTCTGTTATTTTTCATCCTTAAATTAGAGTGAGCATTATTTACCAGTGAAGTGTATTTGTGCTTTTGTTGAAGGTTGAAACTTTGCTGACTGGATTTTGTTGCATTTAGATAAATTTTGGTTGTGGCTGAGGATTTTTCTGTCTGTGATGATTCACCAATATATCCAAGACATGTCTTCATAAGAGGAGAGTGTTGAACCTTGATAATTTCATCTAAGGTTTCATATCCTTTAGCAAATCTAATATTTATAGTTTTTATTTTCTCAAGTTCCTTTCTTAGACTTAGTATTTCACATTCTAACATCTCATTTTGCTTCTCCTTTTCTATGAGTTTATTCTTTAGAGTATATATGGCTACTTTTTTTTTCTTCCAAGCATATTTTTTAGTTGAGTAATTTCTTCAAAGAAATCATTTTCTTCTAAAGAATTCATAAATTTATCTTTATACTTATTAGTGTCTTTCTCAAATGCCATGAGTAATTTAAGATCTTGATCAGGTTTTCCTTCTTCACTATTTGACAAGCCATCACTATCTTCATGAGCATAATAGATTTTCCTATTTTTCAAATCGTCTCCTCACTACAAGGAAAATACCCTCTAGCGAAGGTTATAAAGGAGGTTTTTAGTGTTATAAAATTGTCCAAAATTGTCAAAAAAACATTTTCTACAACATTTGTTTATGGTTACAGAGGTTTTGGTGGAACTTTTAATAGAAATGAAACACAACTAAAAAAAATTAGTGGCCAGACGTTATTACAGATTTTTTTTCATCCATGCCCTGCTCTGGATTTAACGCACCGGTGCGTACATGTAGAAGGCACCTCGGGGCAGTCTTAGTCGAACTCACAGGGACGTTTAGGTGTAAAACCGCACTAGGCATAGTGTTGTTCATACAACACATGGGGTCATTCTAATTGGTCTTGGGATTTGTGCAGTGCCCATAGATCATATCAATGCACCAGTGCGTAGACTTATATAAATGCACTGGTGCACCATATCACAAAAAGGCACTGAGTTTTATAATTGGTATCATCATTTGTGTGTTTCCCATAGATCGTACAAATGCACCGGTGCTTATAGATACATAAACGCCCCGGTGTGCACTATCACACAAACACACTGATATTTATAATTGGTATCGGTATTTTCGCAATGCCCATATATCATACAACAACAACGGTGCATATAGACACATAAACGCACCAGTGTACAGTTACTAACATGCACCGATTTTCATTTTGTATTTTTTAGAAACATCGACCTGTGACAGTCCAATTATTGTGATTGTTATAAATTCATTACTCATAAAAAGTTGACACATCTTATAACAATATTCATATTAATTACATTTTTATTAATGCATTTGAATGTGATGTTTGGTTTAATTTGTTTTATCATATCATAATTACTGTGGTTTTTTAAAATTCATTATTCATCAAAAGTTCACACATATATATCTTATAACAATATTCATATGAATTAATGAAAATTGAAATATTAAATTGTATACATCGATGTAAATCAAAAGAAAAAATTACATACCATAGAAACAATTGACTCATAAACTATACAAATTCTTTCAAAACCATGTGCCATGCCATCTTTCAAAATTTCATCTGTTGACGCTGTTCCATACTTTATTTCCTACAAGTTTTATACCCCATAACCAATCATATAATTAATATAAAAGATGTTTTTGTTCTATTAATTATAGATGGAGCTAAGTAAAAGAAGATCGATAAATGCTTACAAATTCCACAATTAATTTCTGATATGCTAGGATATACTCACAACCCATATTTAACCCAATTTCAATCAATTTGTCTGATGGTTCTTATTTGTATGTTAACACCTGTTTGAAGACATTCAATAATTATTTTTGTAAAACAACTTAAAAAATAAAAATAAAAATGAATTCTAGTTAAGTTGTTATAAGGAAGTAACAATTACTCACAAACTTAGAGATCAACCCTTTTCTTCCTTGTCGTCCTATTTTATGTGTTGAATGGGTTCCATTTTCTTTTCTTTTCTGAAAGAAAATTCTTGAAAAATAATATTTAATGCTAAATTGTTTATTTATTGAACCTAATGATCAAAAATTTCAATTATTACATAGTACATTTAAAGAACGTTGTTGTTGAGATGGCTCCTCCTACGATGCAATTTTGTCCATTTATTTGACCATTTCCTTGTACACCTTTTTGGACATTCCTACTGGCATATTTTTGATATCAGCTCATTCATCTTTTGAGATTTTCATAATCTTCCTGAAAATGTAACATGACAATAAAATATTTAATTTTTATATTGATATATGAAAAGTAAATATAATAAAAGTGATATTTATAAATAATTCTAGACAAACATTTAAAGGAATATTACTATTTCATTCCTTCTTTTTTGTTGTTTTACATTTTTACTATTAAAAGTCTGACATGTCTCATTAACCAATTCTCTGGAAACTCTTCATGTAGTTTAGATAAAATTTGGTTCTTGGAATCATTGGATTGATTTTTGTGTTGTAAGTGGAAAGAACGTCTATACATTCGTTCCACTAGATCCCTCAAACTTCTGTAAAAGTTTTTCCCCCTTTTGTTAACTTCCAACACCACTCCAGACGAGCTAAGCAGCAATTCATTTTCATTTGCATGTTCTATTTTTTTCTTTTCTTAGAACAACATTCCTTTTCTGAGTTGTTGGTCTCTGTTGAACATTAAACATATGTGAATTAATATACTATTTGACACATGTTATATAATAATTTTAAGTATATTATTAATGATAATTAAAAAAATAAACTCATATTGGATCGATAGTATTTTTTCATTCACCTGATTCATCCTTTTGCAATTTTTCCATTAATCTTTTATGCTCTTCTGGTCCTAGATCAGAAATAATCATATCGATCTCTGTCATTTTGTGGCTCTGCATGATAGACAGTAAACAATACATATTAGTTAAACTTACATATAGTTCAAAAATAATATTTTTTATAAATAATTTACAAAGAACATGCCTTTTTTCATTTTCTTGATGTGTTATCAATATTTTTGTTACTTGATCTCTTGTCAATCATTTCTTTATCAATATGAAACCTGTACCATATCATTCATTAATATATTTATAAATAAATTCTTAAATTTTTAGGTACAAAATAAATCTCAAGACATTGGTGCGCTGCTCATGAGGTACGCACCACTGCCGGTGCATGGGGGTATTAAAAACACACTGAAAAATAGTATAATAGACCATACAGTACGTGGGGTATTATAAACGCACCGCAAAAATAGTGTAATAGATCGTACGGTGCTATCCTCGTAAAATGGAGCACAGGTTCCCTATTTCAGATATGGCGCACGGATTTAGAAAAATTGTTTTCAAATTTTTTATTACACAGTAGTTGCGCGGTGCGTTGTATAATATAGTGCACCGGTGCACTAGGGTACGCAGGGCGCATCGATAAATAAAAATCCATTTTTTCCAAAAATTCACACAATGGCCGAATGGATTGGGATCCCACTATGCAAGTCATCCCATGGGTTGCATGTCAATCAAAAATGAAAAAAACCTAATTCTGAAATCATAGAAACAGGGAGAAGAAAGGGAAAAAATAAAAAAATGAAGGGTTTAGGGTAAAAATGGATAAAACTATAGAAAAAGTAAAAAAACTGCAGAAAAAATAAAAAAAATAATCAAATTTAATCACAAGTCGGTTTGAAATTCTATGATACAAGGTTTGAAACACCAGAGGTTTGGTTTATGATTGTTTGAATATTTATTTTTGAATGCATTTTGCTGCTCCATAGAGCCCTTGTGCTCTCTTTCTCCAGGTCTATCTCCTGCAAATATCTGGCTGAAAATTTTAGCAAAAATAGTGAAATAATGAAAATTGTTTAGTATTTAAAGAATTATTTAATGAAATTAGACTTTCGAAAATATTTTTCCGCCTATATTGGTGTTTTTTTTTCACTTAAAGAAAATACAGTTGCACTTTTTTTATTTGCGTTTATTCATGACCGGTGCAGAATAATTGTGAAGCACTGGTGCGTCTGAGTAATACGACACATCGATGCATGTTATGATGATAAGCACACGGACTGTATAAAGTTTTTTGTTTTTTTTTTGTATGTAAGATCATAATAAAATAATGATAATTATAAGTAAATGAATTTATTTTCATTACTTTCTAAACATTATTATGTTACAAAAATTCATATTATTCTAGATTTTTTATTTTACAATTATTTGAAAATTTACAAATTTAAATATTTTAATAAAATCATTTCACATTAATACAATTAAAATTTTACAAATATTTTACATGCAATTACAATTAGATTTGGAATTACAATTACAATTTTACATTAATTTCACATACAATTACGATTAATTTTACATACAATTAGATTTACAATTTTACATAGAATTACATTTACAATTACAATTACAATTTTACAAATATTTTACATATAATTACAATTAAAATTAAAATTACAAATACAATTACAATTTTAGAACTTTACATACAATTACAATTTTACATTTTTTCATATATACAATTACAATTAAAATTACAATTACAATCATTTCACAATAAAATAAATATTACAATTAAAATTAAAATTTTACATTAAATATTTTACATACAATTACAGTTAAAATTACAATTACAAATACAAATACAATTTTACAATTAAAATTTAAAGTTCAGTTACAATCATGACATAATATTTAATAAATATCATGGTCATTTAATATTAACTTAATTAGTAAACATGATCATGATCATGATAACCATCGTACAAACATCATATTTGACTAAAAAACACATTCAAACATCAAATTAGAATTATATATTAACATCATCACAACACAAAGATCAAATATACATCTCATGTGAAATAAATCATGCTATCACATATACACATCTATCTACAAGCTAAACATTAAATGAACATATCTAATATGACCTGACAATATGCACATCATGATGATCACCAACATGTAAATTAAGCACAATTGCAACATGAACATAAGATACATGGACCATATATATATATATATAATGTTAAAACTATACAACTGTAATATAAATGTATGGATCAACTCTTCGTACTACAACATCAATAACAGTACAAGTGGAGGCTTGCTCAGTAAATGGTGCAGCCTTGACAGTCGATGGTCAAGCCTGCTCATGATCATGACTAGTATTGATGGATGCATCAGCTGGTGGTAGTACAACATCAATATAAGCAGTAGTAGTGCAAGCCTACTCAGTTAATAGTGTAGCCTCGATGGCTGATGGTCCAGCCTTCTCATGATCATTTCTTGTACTGGTGGATGCTGCAGGCTACTGACTGGACCTGGCCGATGGTCCAGCCTCATATCCATGATGACTGGTAGATGCTGCTAGTGGAGCCTCATGCTTATCAAGCGCAGCGCGAGGTAAAAAATCATGAGATGATGAGTCACTTCTCACAGACTGTCCATCATGTGCTGCGGCTCGACTACGCCTATAACATGAAATATTCCTCCTTAGTCACGTAACAGCTCTCGTAGCTCCTACGACATGCTGCACCAGGCTATACATGTCACACGGCATGCCTCTCCACATCCATAATAGCCTATCATCGGCCTGTATGTCTATGTAATGAGCAGGCCGGATGACCACCTCAACAATTAATGCAGTGAGTTGCTTTCCCAACTCCATCCTATATCTAGTATCAGGTCGACTACGCCTAGTAGAAAGTGGTACCCATGCACCAGCAGGAGCATGTCTCTCTGCATCAGCCTCATCCTGATCATGATCCTCGGCATCGGCCATGTCTTGATCGTCATCAGGATCCACACCTAGATCATGTGGAGGTTTTGGCATCTCCTCACCATCAAAAGAGCCAATGTCTGCAAAATATATACAAGTACACAATAATGATTAGACAATTTCATTACAAAATTTAATAAAAACAAGTTAATGAACATGTTAGAATAAATATAAATAAAACATTAATGTTACCTCTATCATCTAGTAGCTCATCATCTGTGAAGAGGATGTTGGCACACCCTTGCCAATATAATCCAACATAAGGACATGGGACCATAATGAAGTGATGCAACTCGTCAACGCTGGCTAGTAAGTCCAGTGCATCATGCGATATCCTAGATAGAAACATAGTCTCTCCCCTCTTGGGCATCATCTACCCCCACATGTGCATCTGGGCCTCCAACATTGGTCTACGAGGCTATCGAACAAAACTAGGCCTCATCTCTGGAAACCTCTCAATAAATAAATAAAAAAGCTCTAAAGAAAAAGGGAAGTTGACCCTCCCTTGTGCATGAGCATGACATCTATCTAAGGCCATACAAAACTGCCACAAAAAAATGGCAGACCACTTGACAAGTCGTGGCTCCTATACTAAGGAATCAACATAATATAAAAGCGAGCAACTAATGTGTTGCCCATCACTTGTGTTGTGTGAAATGGTCAAAATGATCAGTGAGAGGCACTACACATCCTATCTACCAAATGCACCTATATGTAACTGACCAAAAGTTCTGGTGCGACTTGTGTTTGTATAGCACTGGTGGTGGTGCCCCAAATGAAATACAGTGCAGCTAAAAGTTTTTCAAGCACCGTTGACTATATCTGATGTCAGAATAGCGGTGTGTTGACTGAAACATACACCCCAGAGCATATAGTCATGTCAGCGCACCAACTTCCTAACAATTACATAGTCGACAATGTGGTATTTTACTCGGCCACACTGTTGACCCTTTTGGAATGCCGAATGCGGTGTGCTAATGGACACCGGGGCGAATAATTCCATCAATGCATCACACTGCTATTCCCATGGTCAACGATGTGACTCGATAAGTGAGCACACCACATTTTATTTTTTTTTAATTTAAAATAATGCGGGGCACCTTTCATTACCGCCCTGGAAATGATGTGGATACCGTTAGCACTGATGGCAGTGCGGCTTGTAAATTTTACAGGTGGCATCGCTTACCAGTGCGAGCCGAATGGCTTGGGCACACCTCGTGACAATTTTTTATTTTCTTTTTAAATTGGTTTTTTTAAAGTTTATTTCAAATTCTAATCCACTAAGAAGCTTAATCATGGAAAAACTAGAGAAATACCTGTACATTTCACCATCGAGGAGGCATATTGGCTGTAGAATTTGCAAAAGAAAATTTTCCCACCATTTTTCAAAATGCAAGCTAGAGATTGGTGGTCAATGCACAACAGCAGTAGTGCAATGGGTGGAATGGGAGCACTGATATTAGGGTGGCTCGTAGAAGGGTAAATGGCACCAGTGCTTGAGAGCTCTAGAGCATTGAGGAAAGTGAAAAATGTTGTTTTTTTATCGTAATTTTTTTTTTATTTAACCTTGTTCCAGTGTGCGTGGTTTTATAGGTGTGCCCGGTATGTTTTCTTACAACCGCATAGGGCGGTGTTAGATTTGGCATGTTGTTTATGATGCACCAAGGCGGTTCCCTAACACCACACCAAGATGTTTTTGTTTTGGCATGATGTTTTTGTGATGCACCGGGGAAGAATAATCGTAAAGCACTGGTGCGGAATAGTCATAAAGCACCCATTTTTTGGCCGTAATTTTTTTTATTTAAAGCTAGTCTGGTGCGTACATTTTATAGGCACACCTGTGCTCTTAGATAAGAACACACCGGCACGTTTCTATTTTGGCGCGGTGTTTTATGATTCACTGGCGTGGAAGAGTTCTGAAGCACAGGTGCGTTACAGTAATAGGATGCCCCAGGTGGGTGTGTACGTCATGCATGGTGTCCAATGTGCCAATGTTTTGTGTGCACCAGTGCTTTCTATGGTAGAGAGCACTGGTAATTGAGAGCTCAGGAGCATTGAAAAAATGAAAAATATGGTTTTTTTGCCGTAATTTTTTTTTATTTAACCCTTTTCCAGTGCACATGGTTTATAGGTGCACCAAATCTGTTTCTTACAAACGCACCTATCATTTTGTGTTTTGGCGCGTTGTTTTATGATGCACTGGTGTGATTTCTTAATATCGCACCAGGCCATTTCATTTTTGGCGTGGTGTTTTATAATGCACCGGTGCGAAAGAGTTGTGAATCACTGGTGCTCTACAATAATACGATGCACTGGGCCGATGTGTACGAAGTGCACGGTGTCTAGTGTGCCAATGTTTTGTGCATATCGGTGCTTTCGCGTTTCAAGAGCACCAGTGCAATGTTCAATGATAAGTGCACCGAGCAGAAAACATCTGCAAATCCCTCTTCCCGCCAACCTCCTCTAGTAACTTCCACTAGAAACTGGCATATGGGTGTTTTTCTATGGGGTTCCTCAAAAAAATCTGCTAGAGGGACTCTTCCTTATAGTGTTGATTACCTTTTGCAATATCCGTCCCCTTGTCATGATTATCTTTATGAGGACATTTAGTAGCATAATGACCCACTCTACCAGAAACAAAACATTCTAAGGGAAGCTTACCTCTGAACCTTTCGGTGCCAAGTTGAATTTTCTTTACAAATTTTACCTCATATTGTTCTAATACTTACCCTGATTGCTTTTGTTCTTCCTTTTCCTTTCCTTTTGCAGTTTATTTAAATGCGAATTCTCTGATTTTTGAGGGACATCGTTTTCTCATTTCAAAATATGTAAGGATCCCATGAAGTTGAACAACAGTAAGAGTCTACAGATCCTGGTTTTCTTGAATGGTAGACACTTTTGACTCGAATAACAATGTTACCGATGAAACGGGATCTACTACCTCAAAATGGGAACTCTAGCCCAAAAAGACTCAAAAAACATGAAAAAATGCCCCCAAAACAAAAGGTGTGTATTCCAGAACGCATTTGTTTTTTTTCTCAAGGTCAAATTTGACCTTTTTATAAAATTATGCTAAAAACAAAATTTTTTCTTGAAAAAATGATTGAAAAAGCACCCTCAAAACAAAACGAGTTGATGCTGGAATAACAAAAGAAAACATTGTGTCACACTTTTGACACATTTTAACAATGGAATTAAAGACAACATATTAGGACATTGAAAATTATTTTCAACCATAACGTTAAAAATAAAATTTCTTGGCGCATAAAAACTTTAATGACAAGTTGTAAATCTCAAGTTTTTAAATCTTAAGTTTTCAAGATACTTGAACCGTGAAATTATGGAGAAATTATATGACTCAAACAATTTTTAAAAATGAACAAGTAAATGAAAATTTTATTATTTATATATTTGTTTGTTTATATATAAAAACATATTTTTTAATTTTCTTTTATTGTTTTTCTATATTTCAAATTCTATTTGTTTTAGTTTTAAGAAAATAAAAATTAAAAATAAAATCTTCTTATATACGTTTGTTTATATTTTAAAAAATCTTAAAAAAAAAATATTGTTTTTCTATATTTTAAATAATAATTATTTTAATTTTAAACAAATTAAAATTTATATATATATATATATATATTTGTTTGTTTATTTTTTAAAACATATTTTTTAATTTGTTTTTATTTTTTTTATATTTTAAAATTTTAATTGAATAGTTTTTCTTTTTTTTTTTTTTTTTTTTTTTTTTTTTAAAAATAAATTTTTTTTTTATTAATATAGTTTTTGTTTAAAAAATATATATATATATATTTAAATAGTTTGTGTTTGAAAAATATGAAATAAAATAAAAAATAATTTGGTGCCTACCAGAGGCTGGAGGAAGGCTAGGCAGCCCTCGACGGTGCTACCCGGCCGACCTCTGGGCCCCGGCTGTGTGAAGGGTGATTCTGAGAATCACACCTAGCTAGGTGGAGGGAGATTATTGGAATCTCCCTCCGCCCAGCCAACGGTGATTCTTGAAATCGCCCTCCACCCATCGGTGGGTGATTCTTGGAATCGCCCTCTGCCCAGCTGGGGGTGATTCTCGGAATCTCCCTCCACCCAATCGAGGGTGATTCTTGAAATCACCCTCTACCTAGCTAAGGGTGATTCTTAGAATCGCCCTCTGCCCAATCATGGGTGATTCTCGGAATTTCCCTTCGCCCAATTGGGGGTTATTCTCGATATTGCTCTCCGCCCAACCACGGGTGATTCTCGGAATCGCCTTCCGCCCAGCCGAGGGTTGAAGGAAGGTTGGGCGGTGCCGTCGAGGGCTTTCCAACCTACCTTCGACCCCTAGTGATTCTAGGAATTGCCCTCCGCCTAACCGGGGGTGATTCTCGAAATCACCCTCTGCCCAGCCGGGGGTGATTCTCGGAATCGCCCTCTGCCCAACCAGGGGTGATTCTCGGAATCGACCTCTGCCTAGTTAGGGGTGATTCTCATAATCGACCTCCGCCCAGCTTGGGGTGATTCTCAAAATCTCACTCTGCCCAGCCGAGGGTGATTCTCGGAATCGACCTCGGCCCAGCTGTGGGTGATTCTCGGTATCGTCCTTTGCCCAGCTGGGGGTGATTTTCAGAATTACCCTCCACCCAGTCTGGGGTGATTCTCAGAATCGCCCTCCACCCAGCCGGGGGTGATTCTCATAATCACGCTTTGCCTAGCCGAGGGTGATCCTTAGAGTTTCCCTTCGCCCAGCCTGAGGTGATTCTCAAAATCGTCCTTAGCCGAGCTGGGAGTGATTCTCAGAATTGCCCTTCATTCAGCTGGGGGCGATTCTCGGAATCTCCCTCCGCCCAGCTGAGAGTGATTCTCAGAATCGACCTCCACCCAGCCAGGTGTGATTCTCAGGATTTCCCTCTACCAAGTTGGGGGTGACTCTCAGAATCACCCTCTGCCCAATCAGGGGCGATTCTTGGAATTGCCCTCTGCCCAGCTGGGGGTGATTCTCGAAGTTGCCCTCCACCCAGCCGGTGATGATTCTCGGAATCGACCTCCACCTAGCTGAGGGTGATTCTCAGAATCAACCTCTGCCTAGCTGGGGGTGATTCTCAGAATCTCCCTATGCCCAATTGGGGGTGATTCTTGGAATCACCCTCTGCCCAGCCAGGGCTGATTCTCAAAATTTTCCTCCGCCCAACCAAGGGTGATTCTCGGAATTGACTTCTGCCCAGTTGGGGGTGATTCTCGGAATCGCCCTTTGCCCAGTCGGGGGTGATTCTCAGAATCACCCTGTACTACCCAGCCTACCTCCATCCCCTGGCTGGGTGGAGGGATATTCTGAGAATCACCCCCTGCTGGGTGAAGGGTGATTCTCGAAATCTCCCTCCACCGAGCCAGGGGTGATTCTGGGAATCGCCCTCCACCCAACCAGGGATGATTCTTGAAATCAACCTCTGCCTAGCCAGGCGTGATTCTCATAATTTCCCTCTGCCCAGCCGGGGGTGATTCTCAGAGTCACCCTCCCGCCAATCAGGGGTGATTCTAAGAATCGCCCTCCGTCGAGCTGGGGGTGATTCTCGGAATCGTCCCACGCCCAGCTGGGGGCCAGAGGTAGGCTTGGCGACTCCCTCAAAAGCTGCCTAGCTTGCCTCTGACCCGCGACTGGGTGGAGGGTGATTCTCAAAATCGCCCTCCACCAGGCCGGGTGCTAGAGGCAGGCTAAATAGCCCTTGACAGTGCCTCCCGATTGGGCAAAGGGTGATTCTGAGAATCTCCGTCCACCCATCCGAGGGCCGGAGGCTAGCTGGGTGGCACCATTGATGGCTACCCAGCTTACCTCTGCCCAGTTGGGGGCTAGAGGCAGGCTAGCCAGCCCTCGACGGCACTGTTGGCCTGCCTCTAGCCCCCAGCTGGGCAGAGGGTGATTCTGAGAATCACCCCCGAGTTGGCGGAGGGCGATTTTGAGAATCGCTCCCGGTTGGGCGGAGAGGGATTACGAGAATCACCCTCAGCTGGGTGGAGGGTGATTCAAAGAATCACCCTCGGCTGGGCGGAGGTCAGCAGAGTGGCACCATCGAGGGCTTTCCAGCCTGCCTCTGGCCCTCGGCTGAGGGGAGGGCGATTCTCGGAATTTCCCTTCACCCAGCCGAGGGCCGGAAGTAGGCCGGGTGACACTATCAAATGAGGGAGATTGGGTTTCGGATCTATTTTTAGGTTCATGTAAGTTTTATTCCACAAATTTAAATTTAAATATTTTATTTTTTACTTTTTATGTCTTTATACTAATTTTCTTACCTATTTCTTTTATACTTGATGATTAGGTACAACACTAGCATGTTGCGTACCAAAAGGAGGAAATCGCATTGTTATTGAGAAAGATCCAGTGTAATGCAAATTTATTCAACAAAGAATTAACGGTTTTAAATTCCTTCTAGATGTGAAGCAAGAAGTTGGTTTGAGGACAGGGGATTTTAATGAATCACGTGTCGCAAAAAAAGGAAAGGAACCTCAACCACCATTATATGGAATGATTGGAAAGGGACACTTTGGAAGATTTGGAGACATGAAAGATCCATTAGAAGATCACAATGACCAAAATGAAGTAGAAAATGTTGCGGAAGAAGCCATCAATGATGTTCTAGATGATGTTGAACATGTATTAGTTGATATTGTTGAGGATCTTTAAGTTATGTTTGCAAACAAAGCTCATTTTTTAGATCTATTAATCAGTTTTACTTGTAATGTTTAGACTTTGATATTTTATGAGAAGAATCCTTATTTTTTGTAGAAAACATGTGATTACTATTTTTTTTGACATAAAATTCAATAAAAATGCTATTTTCTCAAGTTTTTTTGTTAAGATTTTCCCAAAAATTAGTTTATTTAACATGTCTTTTTTAACAAAAAGTCTCTAAAAGTGTATTTTTTGTATTCTATTTGTATTGAAAATTTGTATTTTTTTGTCATATCATTCAAAATATTGGTTTTTTAGTGACAATTAATTGATGTGCATTGAAAAATTAATTAGCAATACATAAACTTGTAGAAAATATAAACTTTATAATATTAACCCTTTTTCACTTTTTATCTATGTGAAAAAGTGAAGATATCATTAAAAAAAATTATTTTAAAAAAAATTATTTTTTTCTTTTTAAAACACAAGTACATAAATGCACTTAAAAATAAACATCTCACAGAAGAAGAAGACATTAGATTATGTATAGTGTCAAAATCAATCCTCTAAAAAAAAGTTGGTGATGATACGCCACCACTATTCAAAATCGACATGAAAAACGTCATAGAAAAAAAAATAAGAAAATTAAAAAAAAAATTAAAAGTGCCAAAAACATGCTAAAAAAAAAATAAATTTATTCTGCATCACCAGTTTTCGAAATCGGGTGTTTTTCTTGCTACTTCAAAAAGTAGGTACTAGTGCAGTTACCTATTTCATTGCTAAAAATGTTGAATTTAGGAGTTAGAGATCTTAATATTTTCCCTACTAAAGTTGTGTCTTTTATGTATTCACCCAGATATATCATACAATTTACAATATCATCTAGATGTAGAAAGAAACTAGAAATACTTTCATCATTATGCATTTTGATATTTTAACATTGATTTTTGACAGTTTGAAGTTAAGAATTTTTTACCTAGGTGTCACCTTCATAGATTAGGATGATTTTGTCCCATATTTCCTTTGCTGTATTTATCTGTTTAACTTTGAAAAATTCAGATTCGGTCAAGCTTTTCATTAATGCATTGACAACTTTCGCATTCGTTTCATATGTCTTTTTTGCTACTGCATCTGTGGGAATTGCGGCTAGCTATTGGTAACCTCCTTCAACAATTGTCGAAACATCTCCTCCAAGAGACTAAATACAAGATCTTGTACTTATCTTCCAGAAGATTAAATTATTTCCCTTGAAGATTAGTGGTATGATAGATGTTGTTCTATCTTCATTTCTCATCTTGGTATATCTTCCTTTAAGCGATCAAGCTTCTTCTGAAGGACCTGCTCTGATTCAAATTTTTGGAAAATATATTGAGGGGGTGGGTGGGTGGGGGGTGAATCAGTATTTAAAAACTCACAAAAAATTTTACTTTTCTTTACTGAATCCTATACGTGATTTTACTTAAGGAAACTAGTGTATCTACGCGACTTTCATTTAGTAAACTAGGGTATGCCCAGAGAACTTATAAATTAGATAAATCTTCACTAACTTTACTTAGACCAGTGAATTAACGATTCATCAAACATTTAGTAAGAAATAAACATGTGGAGTAAGAATAGACTAAATCACCACACATATGAAACACACATGGACATCGAGATTTAAGGTGGAAACCCAATGTGGGTGAAAACCATCATTTTTATTGTCTTTGTCTTCAATATGTATTATATAGAAAAATTCTTACAATCTTGTACTAGCGAAGACTCATACCAACACGCAGACACCCACCTGCAGAAGGATATTATCTTCACTCGCTCTTGAGTTGCTACTAGAATATAGTTCTAACTCCCTAATCTCGTTTACTAGCCACCACTAGAGGGGAGATATGACCCCCTATTCTCGTTTACCAGCCACTATTGGAAGGGAGCTACAACCCCCCGATCTGATCACCAGCTCCTACTAGCAAGAAGCTTTGAATTCCTCACTCAATGATTCGACTGTCAACAACACTGCAAACCATGTTTCATAAATTTTCACACTGGATCTAACTTATTTAACACATCACAATTTGTAGATCAACTGAAGGAAACATCAACTCAATTCAAATAGAACAGTGAGATCGTTGTAACTCGAACAAAAAACTGAAAACGAAATATTGTATGATTACACAAGATAAACTTCAACCTTGATGATTTTTATGCCAAAATATATACGCTACTTTTGCTAAGGAAAACTGCATGTATACACACTTTTTTGTGGCACAATTTGTGTATATATCTCAATATACCAAACTTTGGAATTTTGACTCAGTCATAGAATTGACAAGAGATATTTTAAAATATTTTTTTTAGTTTACAGGACCCTTATTAAATTAGCAACATCAATCATCTTTTCAACCAATCAACGTGTAACCAAATTCAAATTTACCATTAAATTAGATCTTCTTCGGACATTATCATTTAGTCCATACATGAAAACATCATCGACAAATGTCAATGATACAACAACACATATCTGATTGATTAGTATTTTATAAATAGGAACCCCTCATTTGTATACGCGGATTTTCTGAATATAACTCGTGTGCATACATGAATTCACCATGACCGACTTGGGTATAGATCGGAAAATTTTTACCCTAAAATTGGGTAACTCTTTAGAACTTCAGAAATACCTAGATCATAATATTCAAACATAAAACATGCATCAAAAATTAGATCTAGTCAATCTGCTAGTAGATCGTGATACAATGAAACATCATTTCAGGTCTCATGATCTTGATCCATCATTCTATTCAATGGTGCATAACTATTTCAAATCTACATGTTAACTATGGCCTATACAATGCAAATATACTTCAGATTGGAGTGTTCAAATTCTAATTGAAGTGTTCATCAAAAACCCATTCACATGCACATGTTTGCACTTGGATCTTCTCCTCCTTATATAATTAGATGCTTGACCAATTCCATGAGCGAAAACCATACAAGTGTCAACGATATTCTTGGACCGGATCAAATAACTATTACTGCTTTCAATATTGTGGGCTAATACCATGGTAAATATGCCTAGTATTATTAAATTAGTGCACGAACACATACACGACTTTCCTTCTTTGTACCCGCATGTATACGTGAATTTTCCTTGACAAATCCCCTATAGATCTTCAAATATTTATCTTTATCCATCTTCTCATTCTGATCTGCAAACTTCTGTCCCAACATTATATCATTCTGTTCCATCAATTTTTCACCTATGAAATGATCTGTGAACTCATCCAGTTACCATATACTTGTTCTTTTACAAGTGGGTTGCCATCAAGGAAAATACATGCATCATAATGCCAAAAATCCCCCCCTTTGGACTTTATGGCAACCATGTAGGTGTTTGATAACCAAAACCTATAGATACCTATTAGACACATAGACATAAGAATTATTCAAACAAAAAGATACACTCCCCCCTTGACATCAAGGGAAAATGGTGGACCAATGCAGAAGTAAGGTTTCTCTTTCCTTGAAGATCTGATCTGTAGTATACTGACCATGCTCCCCCTTACCACATGGTGAATCTTCAGATATAATTTCAGCGACTCTATAATTCAAATGATTATTACCTTTCCTATCACCAAGTACTCATACTTACATGAATCACCCAACCAAGTGGTATTACATATTTGACACAACCACCCAACCAAGTGGGATGACTTCAAAGTCAATACATAGTTGAATATGACAATTAATACATCAATTTACAGATATGACTTTTATAACCAAGATCAAAGATCCCCAAAAGAGAGAGATCATCGAAAATAATTTAACAACCATGAAACACATAATGCCAACAATGCATTTTACTCTTCAAGGCTAATGATCCCCCTAAACGTGTGCTACCTGAATATTTTCAATAACTCATTCATCAAAGAATCTTCATCAAGTAGATAAATATCGAAGATGAAAACATAACTCAAAAACCATATCAAAAGATTATATTCATCAACACCTGATCAATAGAGTCAAATCATGAATGTTAGTAGCATGAAAGAGTATGTTCTAGAGTCATACCCATTGATTTCATGTCAGAGAAATCCATACATGATTTTCTTTAAGGAGACTCGCGTATATACACAACTATGCTTCAAGAAACTTGCGTACCAAAATCAACCTTCTAAAATTTCATCTCTAGACTAAGAAGATAAGTTTAATTAGCACAATAAGGTAGAGACAGCTTCCAGTTTTTGTCTGAGATATCCAAATTCTTTTTTGGGAAGAGGTTTAGTAAATATATCAGCAACTTGTTCTTTGGAGGGAATATACTCCAACTTAACCTTCTTCTCAAGAACATGTTCTCGTAGAAAGTGATACATAATTGGAATGTGTTTGGTTTTGGATTTCCTAACATGATTTTTTGAAATACTAATAGAACTTGTATTATCACATAGGTTGGAAATAGGTAGAGAACATTTGATTTGAATGTCTGGTAATGTCTACATCATCCAGAGAATTTGTGTGCAACAAGATGCAATATCTACATATTATGCTTTCATTGTATATAAAGAAATGGAAATTTACTTCTTTTTGAACCAAGATACGAGTCAGGGCCCCATGTAGAATGCACCTCCACTACTTTTTTTCTGTTCATGAACGTTTCCCCCCCAGTTCGCATCGGTGTAAGTATGAAGAGTAAGATTAACATTTTTAGGATACCATAGACCAAATTATTGAGTTCCTTAGAGATATTGGAATATTCTCTTTACTTCCTAAAGATGTGATTCCTTTGGATTGTATTGGAAACATCCAACAATCCCAACATCATGCATGATATTTGGTCTAGTACCTGTTATATAAATCAGACTTCCAATCATAGGCCTGTATTCTAGTTGATTTACAGTGGGAGAATCATCATGAGAACTGAGGTTACATCCTGTCATCATTGGAGTACACACATGATTGCAGTATTCCATCCCATACTTATTGAGTATTTTCTTGAGATATTTTGTTTGTGAGAGAACCACGACATATTTTCCTTGTTGCACTTGTAAACCAAGAAAATGTGTTAGCTCCCAAAGTAAAGACATTTCAAATTCTTGCTGCATAATAGAAGAAAATTTTTGACTCATAAATTCTTCATTACTCCAAAAAATGATGTCATCAACATAAACAAAAATAATTAATATTTTATCATCATCAGTTTTTGTGTACAGGTTATTCTCTGCATATCCTTTTGTGAAGCCTTGTTTTTGAAGATACTTGTTAAGACGATAATGCCATGCCCATGGAGATTATTTTAGCCCATATAAAGCCCTTTCGAGTTTGCATAAAAGGTTTTCATCATTCCCAGAAATGAATCCTTCTGGTTGTTCTATATACTTCTTCTTCTAGATCTCCATTAAGGAAAGAACATCTTACATCCATTTGCTAAATTTTGAAACGTTGAAAACTTGAAAATGCAAGAAACATTCTTATGGCTTCAAGTCTGGGTATTGGTGCAAATGTCTCTTCAAATTCTATACCTTCTTGTTGAGCATAACCTTTACAAATGAGTATAGCTTTGTTTCTAATTACTTATCCATTTTCATTCAACTTATTTTTGAATATCCATTTTGTCCCTATAACATTTTTATCATGAAGCCTTGGAACCAATTCCCAAGTATTATTCTTTTCAATTTGATCAAGTTCTTCATCCATGGATTTAACCCAAAATTCATATTTACTAGCTTGATTTACATTTTGTGGTTCAATGGTGGATAATAAATCTAGATAACTAGGAGATCCTACAAGGGTTCTTCGTGTTTGTACCCCATAATCCTTTTCTCCTAGAATTTGAGTTTCTAGATGATTCTTTTGAACATACTTGGATGTAGCCTCTTCTTTATATGATTTGTCTTCTTCTAATGCTTCATTAGTTTATTCTTCTATATCATTGTGATTTGATGTGGGAAATCATTCATCATCATCATCATCATGTTTTTTTATTGTTACCCTTTTGGGAGCTGTGTATTCTTCATCAATACATTCAACAAGTTTCAGAAGTCTCTTATTGTAGCATTTGTATCCTTTTCTTCTCGAAGAGTAACCTAGAAGTGTTCCTTCATCTGCTCTAGCTTGAAACTTAGAAAATTTGTTATCATTGATTTTGATGAAGAATTTTCTTCCAAAAACTCTTAAATGCTTCAAGTGGGAGGCTTACCATACCAGAGTTCAAAAGGATTTCTATCACTATTCACATGAACATGGGAGTTGTTGAGAATATTTACTGTGGTATGTGCAGCTTCACCCCAAAAGGTGTCAGGAGTTCTAGAATCATCAAGCATAACATGAGCCATTTTCTGAACTATTCATTCTTTCTACGACACCATTTTTTTGAGGTGTTCTGGCTACATAAAATTGTCTTTTCATGCCATGTTCACAAAAATAAAAGAATTCATCCAATATGTAATCCCCTCCTTGGTCAGATATGAAACATTTTATTTTTGGATCTAATTCATTTTCAACTAATGCTTTGAAGACCTTAAATTTATCAAATGCTTCATCTTTCTATTGTAATAAACCAATCCACAACATTCTAGAATAATCATCAATGATTAGGATATAGATTGTTCTCCACGAGGGGAATTTTTTGTTACAGGTCCACACAAATCATTATGTATAAGTTCAATAAGCTTACTTATTGATCCTTCTTTGTAATTGAATTGAATTCTGGTTTGGTTACTGAATCGATATGACTTACTTATGGTACTTTCTGGTAGTGTTTTGCTGGGTAGATCACGAACAACTTTGAACCTGCTTGATTTGCTTATTTGAGAAAAACTTAGATGTCCAAACCTTTTGTTCCATAACCTATTTTGCTCAGATTCTCCTAGGTGACATTGTTCTTGGACACCTTTCAATATATATAGATGGCTTGGTGTTCTTTTTCCTTTGACTATGGTCTTTCCCATGTCAAGTTCACGAACCACACATTATTTTGATCGAAGTATCACCTCATTTCCTTGGTCATACATTTGGCTAACACTCAACAAGTTATGCTTTAATCCATAAGAATACATAATGTCACCATATTTAACCTTTTCTTTTAGAAAAATATATCCTTTACCCTTAATGACAGCAGGGGAGTCATTTCCAAAAGTGACATTATTTTCTTTTTCTAATGAATTGTATGAAATGATTTTATCTTTATCACCTTTCATGTCTTTTGAACATTTGCTATCAATGTACCATTGATTTTCTTCTACTTTTGTAAATAAATCTATGCCACAACCTTCAGATTGTGAGTCCTTCTTTTTCCATACCTTAGAATTTGTTGATATTCGCTCGTTTGGTTGTAATTTTCTCCTGCATTCATATTCCTCATGTCAAAAGTTATTGAAAAATTAGCATAAATTTGAAATTTAAGACAAGAGAAATTTTTATAACTATTCTTCTTTATTCTTGTCTAATTCTTTTGTTTTCTTGCTTCTCTACTCATGATGGTTTTGTATGCAACACATTGAGTAGCTTTGTGACCAAAATTATGACATGAGAAACATTGTCCATTAAGGAAGAAATTTATGTGATCATAGAAGCTTCTAGTGTTGTTTACCATTTCACTGATGTTTATTTTATTTTTCATCCTTGAATTAGAGTGAATATGATTTACTTGTGAAGTGTCTTTGTTCTTCTACTAAAGGTTGAAACTTTGCTGAATAGATTTTTTTTTGCATTCAGATAACTTCTGGTTGTGGCTAAGGATTCTTCTATCTGTGATGATTCACCAATGTATACAAGACCTGTATTCATAAGAGGAGAGTGTTAAACCTTGATATTTTCATCTAAGGTTTGAGATCCTTTAGAAAATCTAAGATTTATAGTTGTTATTTTCTCAAGTTCCTTTCTTAGACTTAATATTTCACATTCTAACTTCTCATTATGCTTCTCCTTTTCTATTAGTTGATTCTTTAAAGTATCTATGGCTACTTTGTTTTCTTCCAAGCATATTTTGAGTTGAGTAATTTCTTCAAAGAAATCATTTTCTTCTAAAGCACCCATAAATTTATCTTTAGAATCATTAGTGTCTTTATCAAATGCCATGAGTAATTTGAGATCTTGATCAAATTCTCCTTCTTCACTATTTGAAAATCCATCACTATCTTCATGAGTATAATAACTTTTCCTATTGTCAAATTGTCTCCTATTACATTTTGAAATATCCTTACCCTTGTCATGACTATCTTTATGAGGACATTTGACAGCATAATCACCCACTCTACCACAAGTAAACAATTTGAAGGGAATCTTACCTCTGAACGTTCTGGTGCCAAAGTTCAAGTTCCTTTACAAATTTTACCTCATCCTCTTCTAATACATACCCTTAATATTTTTTTTCTTCATTTTCCTTTCCTTTAGAATTTTATTTAAATGTGGCTTCTCTAACTTCTGACGGACCTCCTTTTCTTATTTCAAAAGTAGTCAGGATCCCATGAAGTTGAACAAGAGTAAGAGTCTACAGATCTTTCTTTTCTTCAATGGAAAACACTTTTGTATCAAATTTAGGAGTTAGATATCTTAATATTTTCTCTACTAAATTTGTGTTTTTTATGTCTTCACCCAGATTTCTCATACGATTTACAATATCATCTAGACGTAGAAAGAAACTAGCAATACTTTCATCATTACACATTCTGAGATTCTCATATTGAATTTTGAGTGTTTGGAGTTTAGAATTTTTTACCTTTGAAATGCCTTCATAACTTAGGATGAATTTTTCCCATATTTCCTTTTCTTTATTTAACATCATAAGTTTGAAAAATTCGGATTCGGTCAGGCTTCCCAAAAATCCATTGACAAATTTCACATTGGTTTCGTATGTCTTCTTTGATGCTGGATGTGTGGGAACTACGGCTGGATATTGGTAAACTCCTTCAACATTTTCCCAAACATCTTCTCTAAGAGACTGAAGATAGGATATTTTTATTTTATTCCATAATATTAAATTATTTCCATTGAAGAGTGGTGGTCTAATAGATGTTGTTCAATCTGGATTGCTCATCTTGGTAGATCTTCCTTTAATTGATCAACCTTCTTCTGAAGCACCCGCTCTAATTCCAACTGTTGGGAAAAATACTGACGGGTGGGGGGCTTCTGGGTTGAATCAGTATTTAAAATATCACACAAATTTTTTTTTTTAATGAATTATATACGTGACTGTACTTAAGCCAACTAGCCTATGTATGCGAATTTCATTCAGGAAACTAACATATTCCCAGAGAACTTATAATTCAGATAGATCTTTAGTAACTTTACTTAGACCAATGCATTAATGATTCATCATAAATTTAGTAAGCAGTAAACATGTGGAGTAAGAACAAAATAAATCATCGCACATATGCAACACACATCAACACCAAGATTTAAGGTGGAAACCCAATGTGGGAGAAAGCCATCTCTGTTATCATATGTATCTTAAATATTTATTATATATAAAAATGGTTACAATATTGTACTTACGCAGAATCATACCATCACACACAGAGCCACCTGTTGAAGGCTACTACCTTCACTCATTCTCCAACTTCTACTGGAAGAAAGCTCGAACCCCCCGATCGCGTTTACCAACCACCACTGGAGGGGAGCTACGACACCTTGCTTTCATTTACCAATGAATACTGGATGGGAGCTACAACCCCCTGATCTGCTCACCATATCCTTCTGGTAGGAAGCTTCGACTTCCTCACTTAAGGCTCAGACCCTTAGCACCATCGCAAGCCATCTTTCATAAATTTTCACACTAGATCTAACTGTGTTAACACATCACAATTTGTAGATAAACTGAAGTAAAAATCAACCCAATTCAAATAGAACAATGAGATCACTGTAACCATACCACATAACTGGACACATAATATTGTATCATTACACCGAATAAACTTCAACCTTGACCAGTTTTATGCCAAAATATATACGCAAATTTTGCTAAGGCGAACTGCGTGTATACACATTATTTTGTGGCACAACCTGCATATATATATCAATATACCAAACTTTGGAATCCTGACTCATTCATAGAATTGATGAGAGATATTCTAAAATATTTTGTCAGTTTACTTTACCCTTATTCAGTTAACAACATCAACCATCTTTTCAACCAATCAACATGTAGCCAGATTCAGCTTTATTATTCAATCAAATCCTCTTCAGAAGTTATCATTTAATCCAATCATGAATACATCATCGACAGATAGCAGTGATAAAACAACACATATATTATTGATTAGTCTTTTATAAACATGAACCCTTCCTTTGTATATGCGACTTTTCTAAATATAACCTGCATTCATACGCGACCTCACCGTGATCAACCTACGTATGAATCTGAAACCTTTTACACTAAAATTGTGCAACTCTCCAGAACTTTAGAAAGACCGAGATCATAATATTCAGAGATAAAACATGAAAAAAAACTCAGATCTAATCAATCTGCTAGTAGATCATACAATTGAATGTGATTTTAGGTCTCATGATCCTCATCCATCATTGTATTCATTGGTGCATATATATTTCAGATATATATGTTAACTATGGCCCAATACAATGCAAATATACTTCAGATTGAAGAGTTCATCAAAAACCCATTCACATGCACAATTTTTCACTTTGATCTTCTCATCCTTATATAGTTAGAAGCTTGACCAATATCCTGAGGCAAAACCATACAAGTGTCGATGGTATTCTCGAACGGGATCGAATAACCGTTACAGCACTCAATATTGTGGGCTAATACCATGGTAAATACCCCTGGTATTATTAAATTAGTGCACCAAAACATACACAAATTTTCTTCTTTTGTACCCGCGTGTATACACGACTTTTCCTTGACGAACTCTCGTATTGATATTCAAATATTTATCATTATGCATCCTCTCATTCTAATCTACAAACTACTGTCCCGCCATTCTGTCATTCTATTACATCGCTTTTTCACCTCTGAACAGATATGTCAACTCATCCAGTTACCATATACTTGTTCTTTTACAAGTGGGTTACCATTAAGGACAACACATGCATCATAATTCCAACAATCCCTCCTTTTGACTTGATGGCAACCATGTTGTTTTTTTATCACCACAACCTGTAAATACCCTTTAGACACATCATAAGAATTAATCAAACACCAAGATACACTCTCCCTTTTACATCAAGGGAAAAGGGCAGACCGATGTTGAAGCAAGGATTTCTCTTTCCTTGAATACCTGATCTCCACTTTACTGACCATGCTTCCCCTAACCACATGCTGAATCTATAGATATATTTTCAATGACTCTATAACTGAACTGAGTATGACCTTTCCTATCACCAAGGAGTCATACTTATGTCAATCAACCAACCAGGTGGGATTACATATTTGACACAACCACCCAACCAAGTGGTATGACTTCAAAGTCCACACATGACTAAATATGACCATTAATACATCAATTTATAGATATGATTTTTATAACCAAGACCAAATATCCTCAAAAGAGATATTTCATCGAACAAAATTCAAAAACCATGAAAAACATAATGCCAACAATGCATTATAATATGCAAGGCTATTGCTCCCCCTGAACCTATGCTACCTAAATATTTTGAACAACTCATTCATCAAAGCATCTTCATCAAGCAGATAAATATCAAAGAGGAAACCATAACTCAAAAACTATATCAGCAGACTGTACTTATCAACACCTGATAAACAGAATCAAATCATGATTATTAGTAGCATGACAGAGTCTATTCTGGATTCAAACCCACCAATTTCATGTTAGATAAAGCCATACACTATTTTCTGAAAAGAGACTCACGTATATACGAGACTATGCTTCAAGAAACTTTCATACCGAAATCAACCTTCTAAAATTTCATATGTAGACTGAGAAGATAATTTTAATCATCACAATGAGGCAGAGACAACTCCTAGTTTTTGTCTGAGATATTCAAATGCTTCTTTGGGAGGACGTTTAGTAAATATATCAACAACTTGTTCTTTTTAGGGAACATACTCCAACTTAACCTTTTTCTCAAGCACCTATTCTTGTAGAAATTGATACTTAATTGGAATGTGCTTGGTTTTGGAGTGCATAATAGGATTTTTCGAAATACTTGTAGCACTAGTATTTTCACATAGGATGGAAAAGGGTGAATAACATTTGATTTGAATATCTTGTAGTGTCTGCATCATCCAGATAATTTGTGTGCAACAAGATGCAACAGCTACATATTCTACTTCCGCTCTAGATAAATAAATGGAACTTTGTTTCTTGTTGACCGAAGATACCAGTCGGGGCCCCATGTAGAATGCACCTCCACTAGTGCTTTTTGGGTCATCAATGTTTCCTGCCTAGTCCGCATATGTGTAAGCATGAAGAGTAAGATCGACATTTCTAGGATACCATAGACCAAAGTCTTCAGTTCCTTGGAGATATTTGAATATTCTGTTTACTCCCTGAAGATGCGATTCCTTTGGATTGGCTTGGAAATGTCCAGCAATCCAACTACATGCATGGTATCTAGTCTAGTACCTATTATATGAAGTAGAATTCTGATCATAAACCTATATTCTGGTTTATTTATAGTGAGAGAATCATCATGAGAACTAAGGTTACATCATGTCATCATTGGAGTACATACAGGTTTGTAGTCTTCCATCCCATACTTCTTCAGAATTTGCCTGAGATATTTTTTTTGTGAGAGAAAGATGCCATATTTTTCTTGTTGCACTTGTAAACCAAGAAAATATGTTAGTTCCCCATGTAAAGACATTTCAAATTCTTGTTGCATAACAGAAGCAAATATTTGACTTATATATTCTTCATTACTCCCAAAAATTGTGTCATCAACATAAACAACAATAATTAATATTTTATCATCCTCAATTTTTGTGTACAGGTTACTATTTGCAGATCCTTTCATGAAGCCTTGTTGTTGAAGATAGTTGTCAAGACGATAATATCATGCTCGTGGAGGTTGTTTTAACACATATAAATCCTTTTTGAGTTTGCATACAAGGTTTTAATCCTTCCCAAAAATGAATCCTTCTGGTTGTTCTATATATACTTCTTCTTCTAGATCTCCATTAAGGCAGATTTTACATCCATTTGATAAAATTTGAAATGCTGAAAACTTGAAAAATGAAAGAAACATTCTTATGGCTTCAAATCTGGCTGTTGGTGCAAATGTTTCTTCAAATTATATACCTTCTTGTTGTGCATAACCTTTAAAAACAAGTCTATATTTATTTTTAATTACATCTCCATTTTCATTCAACTTATTTTTTAATACCCATTTTTTCCCAATAACATTTTTATCATGAGGCCTTGGAACCAATTCCCAAGTATTATTGTTTTCAATTTGATCAAGTTCTTTAGCCATGGATTTAACCCAACATTCATATTACTAGATTGATTTACATTTTATGGTTCAATGGTAGATAATAAAGCTAGATAAGTAGGAGATCGTACAAGGGTTCTTCTTGTTTGTACCCCAGATTCCCTTTCTACTATAATTTGAGTTTCTTGATGACTCTTTTGAACTTACCTAGATGGAGCATTTTATTTATATGATGTGTCTTCTTCTAATGCTTCATTAGTTTCTTTTTTTATATTATTGTGATTTGATGTGGGAAATCATTCATCATCATCATCTATTTTGTTGTTGTTACCCTTTTGGGAGCTATGCATGCTTCATCAATTACAACATCAATACATTCAACAATTTTTTGAAGTCTCTTATTGTATAATTTGTATCCTTTACTTCTAGAAGAGTAACCAAGAAGTATTCCTTCATCTACTCTAGCTTCAAACTTACCAAGTTTTTCATCATTATTTTTTATGAAACGTTTTCTTCCAAAAACTCTAAAATGCTTCACAGTGGGAGGCTTACCATACCAAAGTTCATAAGGAGTTTTATCACTATTCACATGAACATGGGTCTTGTTTAGAATATTTATTGCGGTATATGCAGCTTCACCCCAGAATATGTAAGGAGTTTCAGACTCATCAAACATAGCACAATCCACTTGATGAACTATTCTATTCATTATTTCTGCCACACCATTTTGTTGAGGACTGTTGGCTACATAAAATTGTATTTTATGCCATGTTGTTCACAAAAATCAAATAATTCATCTGATATGTATTCTCCTCCTCAGTCAGATCTGAGAAATTTTATTGTTATATCTAATTCATTTTGAACGAATGCTTTGAAGACCTTAAATTTATCAAATGCTTCATCTTTTTGTTTCAATAAACTAATCTAGCACATTATAGAAAAAGCATCAATGAATAAGATATAATGTTTTTTTCCACGAGGTGAATTTTTCCTTACAGGTTCACACAAATTAGTATGTATAAGTTCAAGAGGATTACTTGCAGATCCTTCTTTTCCATTGAATTAAACTCTAGTTTTCTTACCTAATTAACATGACTTATATATGGTACTTTTTGGTAGGGTGATGTTGTGTAGATCATGAACAACTTTGAGCCTGCATGATTTCCTTATTTGATAAAAAATTATATGTCCCAACCTTCTGTGCCATAACCAGTTTTCCTCAGATTTTCTGAGGTAACATTGTTCTTGGCCACCTTTCAATATATAAATATTTTATGGTGTTCTTATTCCTTTGATTATGGTCTTTCCTATGTCAAGTTCATGAAAAACACATTCTATTGATCAGAAGACCACCTAATTTCCTTGGTCCCACATTTGGCTAACACTCAATAATATATGGTTTAGTCCATCAAAATACATAACATTTCCAGCTTTAACCTTTTCTTTTAGAAAAAAATATCCTTGACCCTTAATGACAGTAGGGGAGTCATTTCCAAAAGTGACATTCTTTTATTTTCTAATGCATTGTATTAAATGAGTTTATCTTTATCATCTCTCATGTGTTTCGAACATCCACTATCAATTTACCATTGATTTTCTTCTCCTTCTGTAAATAAAGCTATGCCACAACTTTCAGATTGTAAGTCCTTTTTCCATACCTTAGAATTTGATGATATTTCCTTCTTTCACTATAATTTTCTCCTGAATTCAGATTCCTCGTGTCCAAATCTATTGAAAAATGAGCATTCAAATTCATATGTAAGAGGAGAGAAATTTTTATAAGTATTATTCTTGATTTCTGTCTCATTCCTTCATTTTCTTTCTTCTCTATCCATGATGGTTTTGTATGCAACACATTGATTAGCTTTGTGACCAAAATCATGACATGAGAAACATTGTCCATTAAAGAAGAAATTTATGTGATCATAGAAACTTTTGGTGTTTTTTACCTTTTGAATGATGCTTCAGTTATTGTTCATCCTTGAATTAAAGTGCACATGACTTACCTGCGAAGTTTCTTTGTTCTTTTGTTGAAGGTTGAAAATTTGCTGACTGGATTTTGTTGTATTTAGATAACTTTTGGTTATGACAGAGGAATTTTCTGTCTGTGATGATTCACCAATGTATCCAAGATGTGTCTTCATAAGAGGAGTGAGTTGAACCTTGAAAATTTCATCTAAGAACTCAGATCCTTTAGAAAATCTAATATTTAGAGTTTATATTTTCTCAAGTTCCTTTCTTAGACTTACTATTTCACATTCTAACTTCTCATTATGCTTCTCCTTTTCTATGAGTTTATTCTTTAGAGTATCTATGGCTTCTTTATTTTCTTCCAAGCATATTTTGAGTTGAGTAATTTCTTCAAATAAATCATTTTCTTTTAAAGCATCCATAAATTTATCTTTAGATTCATTTGTGTCTTTCTTAATGCCATGAGTAATTTAAGATCTTGATGAGATTCTCCTTCTTCACTATTTGCCAAGCCATCACTATCTTCATGAGTATAAAATTTTTTCCTATCGTCAAATATTGTCCTATTACATTTTTCAATATCCTTCCCCTTGTCATGATTATCTTTATTAATACATTTAGCAGCATAATGACCCACTCTACCACAAGAAAAATATCTGAAGGGAAGCATACCTCTGAACCTTTTGGTGCTCAGTTGAAGTTTCTTTACAAATTTTACCTCATCTTCTTCTGATACATACCATGATTCTTTTTGTTCTTCCTTTTCCTTTCCTTTTGTAGTTTCTTTAAATGCAGCTTCTCTAACTTTTGAGGTATCTCCTTTTCTCATTTCAAAAGAAATCAGGATCTGATGAAGTTGAACAACAGTAAGAGTCTACAGATCCTTCTTTTCTTCAATGGAAGACACTTTCGCTCAAATTTAGGAGTTAGAGATATCAATATTTTCTCTAGTAAATTTGTGTCTTTTATGTCTTCACCCAGATTTCTAATACGATTTACAATCTCATCTAGGCATAGAAAGAAACTAGCAATACTTTCATCATTATGCATTCTGATATTTTCATATTGAATTTTGAGATCTTGGAGTTTAGCATTTTTTACCTTCGCATCAGTTTCATAGCTTAGGATGATTTTGTACCATATTTCCTTTGTTGTATTTAACTGCATAACTTTGACAAACTTGGATTCGGTTAGGCTTCCCAATACTGCATTGAAAACTTTCTCATTGGTTTCATTTGTATTCTTTGCTGCTACATCTATGGGAACTGAGGCTGGATATTGGTAACCTCCTTCAAAAATTTCCCAAACATTTTAGCCAAGAGATTGAAGATAGGATCTTTTTCCTGTCTTCCAGAATATTAAATTATTTCTATTGAAGAGTGGTGGTCTACTAGATGTTGTTCCATCTTTATTTCACATCTTGGTAGATCTTCCTTCAAGCGATCAAGCTTCTTTTGAAGGACCTTCTATGATTCCAATTGTTGGGAAAAATACTAAGAGGTCAGGGGGGTGAATCAGTATTTAAAAACTCACATAGACTTTTACTTTTCTTTATTGAATTTTATATACAACTGTACTTAAGCCAACTAGTGTATGTACACAAATTTGATTCAGGAGACTAGTGTATGCCCAGCGAACTTATAATTTAGATAAATATTCAGTAAATTTACTTAGACCGGTGCATTAATGATTCTTCATTAAGCATTAAAAATATGTAGTAAGAACATAATAAATCATCACACATATGCAACACACATGATCACCGGGATTTAAGGTGGAAACCCAATGTGGGAGAAAACCACAGTTATTGTCATCTTTGTCTTCAATATTTATTATAAAGAAAGTTGCTTACAATATTGTATAATCAAAGACTCATACCAGCACACAACAACCCACCTACAGAAGGTTGCTACCTTCACTCGTTCTCTAGCTGCTACTGGAAGGGAGCACTAATCCTTTGATCTCATTTACTAGCTGCCACTAGAGGGGAGCTATGACCCCCTGATCTCCTTTACTAGCCACTACTGGAAGGGAGCTACAACCCCCTGATCTGATCATGAAATCTTAGTAGCAGGAAGCTTCGACTTCCTCACTAAAGGCTCAAACCCTCAACACCATCGTGAACCATGTTTCTTAAGTTTTTGCACTGGATCCAACTTCTTTAACACATTACAAATTGTAGATAAATTGAAGTAAACATCAACCCAATTCAAATAGAACCATGAGATCACTGTAACCGGACCACAGAACTGAAGAAAAAATATTGTATCAGTACACAAAATAAACATCAACCCTAACCATTTATATGCAAAAATATATATGTTACTTTTGTTAAGGAAAATTGCGTGTATACACGTTTTTTTATGATGCAACCTATGTATATATCTCAATATACCAAACTTTGTAATTCTGACTCAGTCATAGAATTGACCAGAGATATTCTAAAGTATTTTTTCAGTTTACAGAACCCTTATTTGGTTAGCAACATTAACCATCTTTCAACTAATCAACATGTAACCAAAATCATCTTTATCATTCAATCATATATTCTTAAGACATTATCATTTAATACAGACATGAATACATCATCGAAAGACATCACTGATACAACAACACAGATACGATTGATTAGTATTTTATAACTCGTGTATACACGACTTTTCCTAATATAACTCGTGTGCATACACGACTTCACCGTGATTTCCATTGTGGGACACTAGTACCCAATAGTGTCCATTAATTTCCATGAGCATGATATGAATGGTATGATGGTTTTGAGGCAAGTATATGCCTTTTTTGTTTGAACTTTTGATGCAAGGAAGCCTTGTGAGTGGATGGAATTCCCGGGATGGGGGTGCCAAAATAACTTGGAAGGTGAGTGACTACACGGTAGGGGTGACTAGATTTCCTGAGGGACTATGTAGCATAGAAGGGAAGGTGAATATGGATGTGTTTTGGTCATTATCATTTCTAGATAGAATCAAATGCAGATTGTGAGTGTTTCCTAGAATAATGAGTTGGAAACTCTTCACTGAGTGGACAAGTGGCACAGTATTATAGCACTCGAAATTTGATGCATATTTGACTTTGACAGTGGATTCTGAACTTTCTACGAAGGAGGTGAATCCTGGTACTAATTTGAGGGTGGAGGAGAAAGCCTTTGGATTCCCTTTTTTTTAATACAGGCATCGTATCCTTCTATTTTCTGGTTGATAAAATGTGTATATGTGTATATATGTATATTATTGTAAATATTGTATCGAGTCGGTTTATAAAGGTCCACAAACATTATCGTTATTTGTTGTTTGAAGAAAATGTGCATAAGTATATGTGGTTGTGATTGTAAATAATGTAATGCATTGTGTTATAAATCTCCTGTAAATGATATGACTATAATTTTTTAGTAGGTTATTCTTTATAAATATTGCAACGATTTGTGTTATAAAGCTCCATAGGAAGTCTCTTTTGTTTTTAGTGATTTATTGGTTTGTAGGTGTCATTGAGAAATGAGGATAGTATTCCCCCAAGGGGGAGGGTTCTGTAATAGCCTTGGTAAAAATACATGTAAAAATATATATAGGACCACAGTGATGGGACACGTATTCCAAGTTGAATGGTGGGGAAAACATCCTAGTGGGTGTTCATTTTAGTTATTTTGGCTAAGGAAATTGGCAAAGGAAAAGGTAAAGGCTTTAGAAAGTCAGGAGGCATTAATTGGCATTTTATTTATGAAAATAATGGAAATTATGAGAAAAGGAAGGTAAAATGTCACAATTTTCATGCGAGGAAATTGAAGGAAAATAATGGAAAATGAAGAAAATAGAGTCATCTTCCATAAAAATGATTTTGCAGATCAATGGGTAAGGCATGGTTAGTTAAGTTCTGGATTTTTCATTACTCTCTCTCTCTCTCTTGGACAAAATTTTTTTTGGAGCACTTTGGAATTTGAGAAAGAAAGGAAGGAAATTATGAAAAGGAGGGAGCAAGCAAGGAGGAGAAGGAATCAAGAAGCTACAATAGTATTCTTGGAAGTTATAAAATTGCATGTCCCACTTTTCATTACTTGATTTGGCATGCATGGTATTGCATGTGGTTCTTTGTTGTCTTGACATGGGTTTTTCCAGATGTGACAGTGTTTTCAGCATAACCTTTCCATTTCCGTATAGCTTTGATGAGATGGGTTCTCATAATTCAGTTGAGCTGGATGGACAGATTGGATTCTAAGTTGAGTCGGATAAATTTCAAAAATGAAAACATGTGGCCTAATGGTCCTTGAACCAAATTGTGGATCACAGTAAAGCCAACGGCCTAGTGATGGGCCTATAAATTAGACATAAATTAAGGCCCGTCTAACCTTTCTTAGGCACATAAAATATATATTAAATCTCTCCTTATACACTTAATAATTTTTTTTTATTATTTAATATATTCTTATGAAGGTTTAAAGATAATTGCATATATGTGCCTAATTTTATTTATTTTTGTTGAAGATTGTGAGAATCTTGGGTAGATTATGAGGATTTGAAGAAGGAGATAATTTAGGGACCTGATCCCTACTACTATAAGATAAATAATTGAAAATAAATGAGAAAAATATCATGAAATCATTGACAAATTCTGGATATATTTTGGAACTCCGATGATTGAGTAAATCCAGGAAAGTGTACCCTATCATTTACTACAAACACCAAGTGTTGGGAACCAAATCCACTATTTGAGGGATTTTGGAGGGGAAAGCTTCCTCCTTTCAAGGAGAATGATTCCTCATCATTTTGTATAATGACCAATTCGAACTGGCCTCTAGGGGCGTGTATTTTTTATTGTAGAGAAAACTTGTATTCTAGCAGCTCCACTATCTTTTCTTGCAGGGATGTATATCAATTGATTCAATAATGAATATTTGTGTCATTTTTAGCTTATAAGGCTTGGTTTCTTCCATAGGACTCTGACTCCTCCTTGAGCTTGACCATCCTATGGGTCTCGGAGCCCTCTTTCACAATCTATTTATGTTATTTTCACTTTTTATTCACATACATCTCTTATTTCTGTTTTGCATATTTCTTTATTTAGTATTGTTTCTTTTCTTGCTATAGGATTGAGTTAAATGATTGAAGTGAGTTATTTTGTGGTTTTTTAGATGTTAAAAATAATTTTCATCCTTATAATAACTTTGGAAGGTCACCTTAATCATTAAGCTACTTGGATTTGGTTACTAGTTCACGAATATAATATTTATGGAAATGCCTTGTACAAAAATAGTAGTAAATTTCTATTAATTTTGAGAATTTGTTAATGAAATCCATTTGAATTTATTCCAATTGGATTAGGTCATAATAATGTTAAATTTTATAATGCACGAAAATTATTCACCTTATTAATATCACAAAAATAATTCTGAGCGGCGTTGCTTCTCCTGCCTGTGGTCGCGATGTCGCGCCCTAGTAGCTGCTTGTCACCCCTGCTGCCTCTTGCTCAACTCTTGAGCAAGTCCCCTCCAGAGTACTCCCCAGAGGTGGCTGCTTCTATGATCTAGTCCCATACCTTATATTTCTCTACGTTGGTCAGTTCCTTGGCCCCTCCTCGCCCTAGGCCGGTGCTTTCCAAATTCGTTAAAATGCTCGATGGTCTGCAAGAGGTTGTTCTTCCGCCTTCTCTGCCTCACATGGCTGCCCTCTCTCTAGCCGAGAAGGGCCTCATTTTTTAATTCACCAGACCCTGGACCTCCCTGAAGACTGTACAGAGGTGGGTCAAGTGCAACTGGGCTAACAAGATCTCCGGCAAAATTTCCATTTGTTTTTGCGGAATGGGTTATTTCACCTTCTGCTTTGAGACGAAAGAAGACAAAGATCTGATCTTCAGGAATCGTACCTATTTTATGGACACTAGAGACCTGTATCTTAAAAAATGGATGCCGAATTTTGATCCTAAACATGACGTTCTAAATGGTGTTCCTATCTGGGTGCGCCTCCCGCACCTCCCTTTACACTGCCGGGGGGATGATTTTGTTCAAGCCATTAGAAACGTAGTGGGAAAATTCATTGATCGCAGCGAACTGAAGGAAAAAATGCAATTTTTTGCTAGGATTTGTGTTGAGGTGGATTTGGGCAAAGAACTCCCTAAGGCTATAAAGCTAAAATTTGAATAATGGACACATATTCAGCAGCTCCACTATGAGCAGATCCCATTTAAACGCAAGGTATGTCACGAGTATGGTCACTTTAATAATCGCTGCTCCAAAATTATTGATTTTGAATCTCCGAAAACTGATTCACAATGGGAAACTATGAAAATAAAGAAGACCTCCTCTAACCTTAAAATAAACCCCACTATAGCGCCTCCTCCAAAATCCAATCCTTCGTCCTCCTCTTCTCCCAAAATCCCAGATCAAAGCCATCAGGCTTCGGCATCCCCATCTCCCCCCCCCCCCAAATCCACGTTAGACCTATCCAATCCATTTTACTCCATCTCTCCCCCTAATTATGACCCCCCCCTTCTCAAATCTCCCTCCCAACCTGATTCCCCTCGCCCCTCTCCTTCCCTCCCTGACCCTCCCTCCTCCTCCCAGGATCCTTCTTCTGTTCGAATCACAAGGAACTTCGTGAAAGAGCATGGATCTACCTTAGAAAACAAAAAAAATCATGGCCCAAGAAGGAATTCATCCAAGCAGCATCGTGATCAAAATTTCGAAAATGATATAGCATTAGGAATATAGAACCCCATCGAAACCTATATGCTGGGACAGAATAACGATATAGTGCAAAAGGAATAAGGAGGGAAAGAAACTCTCCAAGCAACCTTTTTGTAATGATAAAAGTCCTGTCATGGAACAACAGGGGTCTAGGGAACCCCTCCAAAATATCAGCCCTAAGAGACCTAATAAATCAAGAGAATCCAGAAATTATTCTCCGGCAAGAAAAAAAACAAGGAGATCCGGAAATGAAAACAATATTGGACAAAATGAAGCACCATGGTGGAACCCTATCTGAATCAAGGGGTGCTTCTGGCGGATTAGCCACCCTTTGGTAACATAGCATATGGACACATAAAGCCACTACAACAACTCAAAATTGGATAAAAGTGACCCTATAAAATTGCAGAGATCAGAAATCAATCATTGTCTACAATGTTTATGGCCCCAATCATTACAAGGAAAAATAACTCTTCTGGAGCTCCATCAAGGAAGACATCGACAATGAGGAAGGCAACAACATCATAATGGGGGTGAATTCAACTTAATCCTCCATGCAAATGAGAAAATGGGAGCTTGTTTCAATCTGGACTCCTCTAGAGATCAACTAGAAGACATAATGCAAAACCACGAATTGGTCGACATTGCACCAAAAAATCAAAGATACACTTGAAGTAATAGAAGAATTAGGAGTAAATATAATGGAGAGGCTTGAAATAATTTTGGTTGTTGTCACTCTTCTCTCACATTACTCCATTGCCACTGCCAGCATTCTCCCCTTCTCAACCTCAAACCATTACCCCATCACTCTCACCTTCGGAGATCACCACTCTCTTGGCCCCATCCCCTTCAAATATAGTCCACTCTGGAATGAAATTCAAGAGGAAAATAAGCTGGTGGGTAACGCCTGGATGCAACACATTGAAGGTTCTCCCTCCTTCATATGGGAATCCATATTAATAAAAAAACTAAAGTAGCCCTAAAGGAATGGGCCAAAAATCATTACGAAGAGCCAAAAAAGACCAAGACTGATCTCAAGTCAAAATTGGATGATGTTCACAACAACATAGAAACTCAAGATCTCAACCAAGATCACCTCGCTTAGGAAAAAGATATTTATTGGCAGCTCTACAGAGCGAATAGGGAAGAGGAGGAGAAATGGCAGATTAAGTAAAGGAACCTCTGGCTACAAGCTGGCGATAAAAATACGGCCTTTTCCACAAGCAAGTCGTAGATCAAAAAACCAATAATAATATTGCTACCATCATTGATGTAGATCGGCACGTGCAAACTGATCACGATGTAATTAAAAGAACTACCTCCCCGCATTTCGAAGATCTCCTAACAGAGACAAAAATGCCAGAAGACTACTCTGATCTTTTGTGGCACCTTCCAGCCATGATCACTGAAGAGATGAACAGTGCTCTCAACCATGAAATTAGTGAAGAAGAGATCAAAAATGCAATTTGGGCCTTAAATTTGGATAAAGAACCGGGGTCAGATGGGTTCTCAATCATCTTCTACAGTACCTATTTTTATTTAATAAATAAAGACCTTGTTAAAATGATTTAATGGAGTGAAAGGAAGAAGAAAATTGGGGGCTACACCTATTCTACCTTCCTTACCCTTATCCCCAAAGAAAACCGCCCCTCTTCCTTTTCCAGATTTAGGCCCATCACTCTTTGCAACTTCTCCTATAATCTCATAACCAAAATTCTTACCATGCACCTCAAACCTCTCCTCCATGGCCTTATTTCCAAAAATCAAGGAGGCTTCATCTCCCAGAGGAAAATTACTGAATCCATACTCCTTGTTTAAAAATCCATCCATTCAAGAATTTTTATAAAAGAAAAAAGATTTATTTTAAATCTTGACCTTGCCAACGCCTTTGATAGGGTCAGGCACTCCTTTCTTCTATATGTGCTCGATAAAATGGGATTTGACCCTAAATTTTTTGCCCCCATCAACTCTTGCATCTCCGGGACTTGGATATCTCCTCTTCTCAATGGCATACCAACTCCTTATTTTCAATCATCTCGTGGCCTAAGGCAGGGATGCCCTCTTTCCCACTAACTTTTTATCCTCATGGAGGAATCCTTTAACAAGGTCGTAGATCATAAAAGGTGATTTGGCCTCATTACATGCATCAAGTTCGGCAACGGTGTTAAAAATATGAATCATTCCCAATTTGCAGATGATACTCTTCTAATGGGAGGAGCATCCAACATAATTGTGCAGCGGTTAAAAATTTTCTTGTGCAAATTCATTCTTTATTCCAGAGGCTTGGTCAACTATCAAAAAAGTTGTATCTATGGCTGGAATGATTCTAATCATACCTTACACAGTATTTCTAACATCTTTGGTATTCCCTACAATCTGAATTGGGACCACTTCACCTACTTGGGCATGCTTGTGAGTGCTGGTCCCTTAAAGGCTGAAGTTTGGAATGTCACTATTGAAAAAATTAAGAGAAAGGTTCAGCAATGGGGCTCATCATGGCTCAATATTGTTGGACACCTTGTCCTCCTCAAATCCAGTCTCTCATCCTTGCCCTTGTATCACTTCACTCTCCTTCAAGCTTAGGCCATCATCCACATCAAGTTCAAAGCTATCAATAGGAACCTTTTATGGAAAGGAGGAAAGAATGAAAAAAAAAATACAATCTGATCAAGTGGAGACAAGTTGTCCAAGACCAGGAACACAGAGGAAATGGTGTCTACTCTCCCAAGCTTCTGAACAAAGCCTTCGGAGGAAAGATTATTTGGAGGCTCATTAGTGGGAATCAGGCTTGGTGGAAAAAATTCATGGAGGTAAAATATCTCAACTCTATCCGGCAGCACCTCCTAGACCATGGCATTCCTAATAAACCTTGCTCTAAAATATGGGCTCTCTGCAAAAAATCCATTCCCTTCTTAGCCAAAAATCTCTCCAAAGTCCCCATGGGAGGTAATACCATCAACATTGGAAAGTATCGTATTATGGGGCAATCTCCCATCATTGACAGGGCTGACACCCATCGCATCATCTCTCACTTCAGCAATATGGGCCTTAGTTTCTTAAGTCAATTTTCCAAATGGGATGCTCAATCTAAACTCTAGACTGGTTGGCATTTTCCCAAAGTCCCAGCCCATTTAGATGTTGAGCTTGACAACCTCAAATCCCTCCTCTATGGTTCAACTCCCATTAAAAAGGATAACATAGATGAATTTTGATGGGACCCTTTGGGCTAGGCCTTTTCCATAAAAGCTGCCTATCAACATCTCTGCAATGACTACTATTCAGCACCTACTTGGCCCAATTGGAAAGCAGTATCGAAATCAAAAGCAATCCCCAAGATTAAGGTCTTCATATGGACTCCCTTGAAGGAAAAAATTCTCACTTCATAAAATCTCAAGAAAACAGGTGTGCTCGGGCCTTCAATGTGCCCAAATTGTCAGAATGCTGAAGAAACTACTCTCCATTTATTCATGAGGTTCCCCTTTGCTGCATGATGCTGGTTTGAGCTCATCCCCTCCTAACAGCCTTGCTTGGCGCATCTTGGCTCTATAGCTGAGGTCCTCCACTCCTAGAAAAATAGCTACCCCTGGGGGAAAAAGAACAGAAAAAATTCAAAAAGGATCTTGAACACCCTTCCATATGTTGTTTTATGGAACATTTGGCTTACCGAGAACAAGAATATTTTCAGCAATAAAGAGCCTTCTTTTAGAAAAGTTTGCAGTAAGTCATGGAGCCTCACCCTTGAAACTATCTCAGCCAAGTGCAATAGAAAAATTGACTATAGCGAACTTTGTTTTGAGGAAAGGAGTTTCCTTGGTGATCTTTGGGACAAAGCTAATAGAATTATGCTTCCTCCTAATAAGCCCTCTAGAACAGACACAAGATGGAAGATTTGGCTCAATGAAGTTGACTTCACTAAGTGGATTAATATTAGCGTTAGACCTAATCTTTTCTTTGATGGTGCCTCAAAAATGAATTCGAGCATTGCAGGAGCTGGAGGCATCATTATAAGTGTAGAAGGAACCATCCTTACAACTTTTGAATGGGGTATTGGATCCCTCTCCAACAATAGAGTGGAGGCCTTTCCCCTTCTCCAAGGTTTGTATCAACTTAAAAAGCTCAACATTTCTAATGCAGTGATTTTTGGAGATTCCTCCATTGTTATCAATATGATGAAGCATGATCAACCTATAAAAAAATATATCAATTAAGAAAATGATCAGTAGGTGTCATTGCCTTCTAGATGATATGAAAGGCACTTCCTTCTATCACATTCTCTGCAAAAACAAGAAGGATGTCGACCTTCTTGCTACTAGAGCTTGTGCACGAAATCCAGGGAAATTTTTATGTAATGATGCTCTAAATATCATTCCCCTGACGTGATCTCGCTTCAGTCTGGTTTTAGCTCTCAAGTGACTCCTCTCTCTGACCCCTCTACAATGCCATGCCTTCATCGTACCTCCAACCTGCTCCTTCATGTGATCTTAGCACTTTTGGTTTCCCCCCGAGCCAACACCCTCTTCCTCTGTGGCTCTATTTATCTATCTGCTCCCCTCTCATCATTCATCCCTCCACTCCCTGTTATGCTCCCCTATAACAGGCTTTGTAACGGCCTCCTTGTTATGCTCTTTGGATTCTTTTATTGGGCCTTCCATCGCTACCCATATATTTCGCCACTGCTCTGACATTTCTCTCAGCCTCTCCTGCACTGTCTCCTCTACCTAATTTAGGCATTATCCCCCCGCCTCTACATCTGCTCCCTGCTCTCCATATTTCCCCCGTCATATCTGCTACCCCTCTCAACCACCTCCCTAACTTGCACCATTGTCAATCCAGGCCTTCTCTACCTTCAAAGGACATTGCGCCATCGCTTAAATCAGCTTTCGTCTTTAGTATGGATTGCAGTGAAGACTGTCTTCACTGTGTGGATATTCAAGTTGAACTTGACCAAATCAAATGTCACCAAAAAATCCTTGATGCAAAGCTGCAAACAGAGGTAAAAAACATGGATGAAAAACATGAAGCAGATGTCAATCTCTTTCTCCACTGGGTCTCTTCTCTTCAAAATTAGTTCAACACTCTTTGTAATCGATGCACTCACACAGAGAATTTAGTACAAATCCTCAAATACATGTTGGAGAAGCGTACTGCTCGAAGCTCCTGCGCCAACAACATGAGGGATTTTGGTAATGAAGACAATCCTGATGTCTCAACAGCGCGTCATATCAGTCATATTAGCATTGATTAAATTCTCCACATCTATTTCGAATGTCTTTTAAATTATTGTTTCTGTTATCTTAGTTTGTTCGCATATATGCACTGTCTGTTTTTCAACTCTTTTTGAACACTAGGAACAAAGGAACTATAGCGTTTTGCTGTAGCTACTTCCTCCCTTGCACTATGAGTAGTCTGGCATGTAAAATTGGAGTTCTTTCTCCTCTTTTTTGGAATACAAACTATCAACCGATTATGTTAAAGAAAAAACAATTAATGTTAAATTTTATAACAAAATTCACCCCATTGTATTTCACTTAATTAGGTTTGGAATTTGATAGATTAACTAGCTTAGTAGTTCTTGAATTTTGAGATTTTAAAGTAGTAGTATTATGTTATTTTTTGGCACGTGTGAACAATGCTATTTTGGAGTGATTCCACTTGGAATGGAGACCTAATACACCATACTTAACAAAAACATTTGTCCCATCCAATTTTCATTTGATTTACTTAGTCATTTGGTGAGTTATTTCCAAACCAGACTGACCTATAGCAAAAACAGAGCTTCATGTAGCACTCTTGTAGCATATGCAAACTCAACTAGATTTTCTCCCAAAGTTTGGTTTTTGTCTCTTAGGATTGAACCATGACCCCTAGGACCTAAATACATGATTGAGGAAGAATAAAAACCATTTAGGACCTTAATTTTCACAAATTAGATTAGGTATTTTTAATTGAATTCATGCTCTTAAGATTTCAATTACAAATTTTATTCTTTCCTAGGATTAATTTCTTTTCAAAGAAACACTTCCATTTCTGCAATTAGTTTAGGCTTTGATTTCGTGACATTACATCCATTACAACAGATCAACAAAACAAGGACACATTCTATGCTGCACATATAGTGCCGATACCTTTTAAGTTTGTATAAACCCCGGGTTGATAATTAAAGTTGGTAGCCTCGATAGTTGCAGCATTCTTGTTGCAATACTGAGGCTCATCGCTTTTTGGCACCATTTCTAGGGAGGTGTCAAAGTATGCATTTTTTTATTCCCTAGTTGATTCATTTCTTTTCTTTCTGCAAAAAAAAAAAAAAAAAAAAAAAAGGTTTTCTTTAGGAATATTTCATTTCAAAGAAGATAATTGTATTGCATTAGCATTCTTATTCAAAAAAATAAAAAATCCTTCTCCAACACCAACAACCTGCCATTTGATTACATGGTGTAGTAAGAACCACATCACCATCTACTTTTGTAGGTAGAAGAAGAAGATATGGCAGACAAGGTAGAAGAAATGGGTGAAGATTATGAAAATGAAGAAGATCGTATTAGGTTTCCCATTCAAGATATTGATATCAACGTGCATATGAAGAGCATCCCTCCATATTTCATTCCCAACTTCCATGGTATGGGGTCAAAGGATCTAGAAAACTTTCTCTTTGAATTTTAAACACTTTGTAGATCTTATGGCTACTTATCACACACTCAAAAATTGAGATTGTTTCCTGCAACATTGAAGGATAGAGCTCTTAAATGGTTCATGATTTTAGCTCTTAAATGTTTCATGAGTTTAATTACTAACTCAATAAGGTCATGGTATGATATGCAAAATATATTTCTAGAAAAATATAAAGACTGTGATCTTAAGGAATAAATTTTTAGAATGAATCAAGAAGATGAGAGCCTTGAGGATCTAATAGAGAGATTCATGTATAATGTTAAGAGGGAAAAATTGCATCATTTAGGATTTAACACACTAAAAACCCTCTTACTTAGAAAAACTAGGGACGAGTGGATTGATATGCTTGATCTCGTGAGTAAAGGAGATGTATACCAATTATCATTTGAAGAAATTTGTGAAACATTCAAGAGAATATCAAGAGGAAAGGAAAGAGTAAGTAAACCGACATCAACCTTGGTAAGTCAAGATGAACTTGGAAATTGGCTTGATAACTTTAAAACAAAAATTCTTATCAATCTAAGTGAACAAGTAGAAATGTTAAGAATGAAAAATGAGAAAAAATATGTTGATATGTTTGTTTACCATGCAGAATCATATTTCCCATCATTACCAAGGTTGAAGGAATTGTACCAAGAGGACAATGGAGCAAGTAAACGAACAAGGAAGATATGTTGTGTAGCTCTAAGAAGGCAATGGGATCCTAGTCAACTTGATATGATGTGATGACCTACTTCACAATTTTAATCTTATTCACATCCATCTCAAAATAATTGAAACACACTCCCTCTTTGGCAACCTTGACCATTTCAACCCAAAACCAATCTTGGCAGCAAGGTTGGCGAGGACTTTATGGTAAAAATCCACAGTATCCTCAATATTTTCCTCAATATCCTCCATGCCCAACTCCATATTATCTCTACCATCCACCTCCACCACAACCACAGCCTCAACCACATCCATCTCATAGACCCACTCCCACACAAGTACCAGTACCACCATTTCCAAACCCACACAATCTAGTATCTCAACCTAGTTACAATGTTGAGGTACAATACTAGCAAACATATCCTCTTGAAATGTATTATTTCATCTTAGTTCAAGATGAAAGGTATATGCATCTTAGTTCAAGAAAGGTATTACAAAAAATATATTTTCTTGATGTCATTGAGGGACAACATCCTGAAGAAGAAGATTCAAATGAGGAGATCAAAGAATAATGGGATGCACTTGACGATGAGAAGACATTAGAATCATATATTGAGAAAGTTCCCTCATGTTTACCTTCAGATCCTCCATGTGTTCAAGAGAACAATCAGAAAAAGAAAAAGAAAAAAAAAAGGAAGATTTGAATTTCATGGTAGAAAAGGACATCCAAGGTGATCCAAATCAGCAAGTGTACTAGGGGTATCACAATTATATTGAAATATGGTTCTATACAATCATTAACTTGCAGAAACAAACTCTTCTTCAAGATTACTTGTTATCATCTCAGTCAAAGAAATTGATCCCTCATATTTAGGTACATGTCAAAGCATGTATTTCAATTGTACACATGATTCTATCTATTATCTTGATATGCACATAGCTCCATTGGAAGTATTCCTATACTTGAAAGAGATTTTGTTTTTTCAAGTAGAGTAGGATAGGAAAAAATAAAAATAGAATGGAAAAAGAGAAAAAGAGAAAATAATAAAATCTGCGTTGAAAACCTCCTTTGAGGTGCCTAGTATTGGCTTACTAACTGAAAACCTTATGAGAGGGTCAATGGGTTGGAAAAAAACATAAAATAAGAGAAAAATAAAAGATCCTAGGTGAAAACCTCCTTTGAGGTGCCTAGGCAGACCTACTAGTTGAAAACATCATTGAGGCAGCTAGTAGGCCTAAAGATAAATAAATAAATAAATAAAGTCAAAAAATGAAAGTAAAACAAATTTATTTTCTCCATATCTCTCTCTAATGAATTTAGGTGCTCTCCAACCTTTGAAAGAAGCAAAAAAAACAAATTGGCACCAAAAGAAAAAATTGGTCAAAACCCTAGTCAAAGGAAGTCAAAATTGGACTTCCTCCTCCTTTGCTCAGATGCTCCAAAAGGAACTAGGTCATTCCAATCCATCACCCTCATCCATTTCCAACATCCACCCATATTTTCCAAGATTTTCTCATTCATTTTACTTGTTTTCCTAAAAAGCTACAGGAAACCCTGTTTTTGCTACACGAAACTACTGTTTTTGAGCAAAAAATTATTTTTATAATATCTAAAAAAATTTGCTTCCATTCTCAAACTTGTTTCATGGGGAGATGCATATATATGGTGGTAAAGTGCTCAAGAAATTTCAACACATTCTGGTGCACAGCTTTTGATAAATTGTAATCTTCCCAAATGGGGAAATCAGCAATATATGCACAGAAAACACATTTTTTAGAAATTTGTGCTATAATAACTCATAAAAACTAATGGATCCGTTGGTTTACTCATTATAGTAAAAAAATACAAAAGGAGATCAGAAACAAATCATGATAAATGAGATAAACAAGCCTCCCACACCCAGAATAGCCCAAAAACAATGCAACCCCAAAACTACTACAACACAGAAATACTGTAGCAAGTGATAACACAGTATAATGACGGTTTATACTCCAAAATTATACAGACAAATGGATTTACTGCTATATTAATCAATAATTCTCAAAAATTGAGATCTAGTCTCTTTTACACCAATCCAAGAGAACCTGGGAAGGGTTTCCGGAAATACACCCAAATACAAATGGTAATCTATAGCCCTAGGACTGAAGAGCCACTGCAAACTAAAGCTCATGGAAATAGAAGGCTGAAATAATATATATCTTTTCTAGATGTCCTCTAGGGTATCCTCCAATGGAAGGTTGAACACTTTAGCTAGAGGAAAACACTCTAAAAGATTCAATAGATCCTCCTCTGGAATTGCCCTCCAAAATAATGCAATTCCCAGCTGAAACTATGTTTTAAATGATGGGGATAAGTTTTCATGATGAAAAATATCTGAAATGTGCTCAAGAACCCTCCAAACTGATCTCCCAAGAGAAGGAATCCTTCCTACTATGAAAAACTAGCTCAGAAAGTGGGTTTATCAACCCTTCACTCCAACACCCTGCAACACAACACAATATTCTACAAAAATTGCATTGTAGCTGAAGACTGAAGCTTAGCCAAAATGCCGGATATGTGGAATGATAGATCAGGTTTCTCCCAAGAGCTACTCAAAGGGACAAGGTGGGATTCCCGACCGGAAACACCCTGTGCTAAACAACACCAACAATCTTAGCTAAAGAGAGCAAAAGTCTAAACAAACATATCAAACTAATAATCATCAACCAACTCCATATGGATGCTACCCTCTTCCTTATAAAAAATGTGAGCCTTCTCACCTTGGGTCCCACTCATTAGGGTTTCCACCATCACACAATCAATCTCCCTCCAAAACTGCATTATCGCATCATTAATGCCACTCCTCCATAATAGTGTTGTTTGATTTGGTCAAAGTTGACCTCTTTAGCCTACTCCAACCCCTTTTCACACCTAAGGGTCCTCAATTAAGCTTTATATGACTATCTAATCTAATCCACATTCATACTAGGTTGTCTCTATTGATGATTCACTCGCTCGATTTCAGCTATGTTGACTTGGTCAAACTTGACTTTTTCTTCATGCATTAGCCCTTGTTCACACATGAGGGTGCTTTATCTAGCTATGAATATGATCGCTTTTTAGAATAAGAGGGATTTTATGCCTACTAAAAATATTTATGGGCCTCCCTACCCATTTATTCATCTAACTATATGTTAAGAGAAAAATTAATATTCCAATTAGTTGCACGCTAATTTAGGAATATTACAATCCTTCCCTCCCAGATGTTGTTGGTCCTCAAGAAACTAAAAGGATAGAACCGAACAACCCCCTCTCCTCCTACTGTAGCATAATCATATTGTAAACTCCTCCAAGGAACAAGATATTGTCTCATCAATACATCTCCAAGTTGCCCCTCCCAAGTATGCAAGTTAGCTTTTGGTGACCATCCCAAATAGCTACCATCATGTACAACTAAAACACCCATGGAAGAAAAAATGTGTGGTATAGAGGCCTTCTTGAAGCATGGAATCTAAGATATATTGGGAAATATCATCCCCATGTGAATCTCCCATCCCCAAGCTATCATCCATATAAAATGAGACACCCTCCAAAATGGTAACTCATGAAAAGTCTCCTACACCTTTGGCTCCTGCAATGTAGGTTGGTTGCATAACTGATCATTGTAGAAAAAATAGCCTACGCCATGCTTTCTCTCTCTCGACTTATGATAAGTGTCGAGTAGCTTCTGATTTTGGGCTGCAATAATGTTGTCATCAAGAGGTAAGAAGAAAACTGGATCTTCAATGACCCTCTCTCTAGAGTCATGAATCATGTTGGCCCAAACCATCCCATACAAAGTGAATGGTACATCATCACTATAGGGTATCCAAATCAGAAAAATGTTGAATTTTATGTGCATGTTTGGGTGATACCAATGGTTTCTCCAGTGGATACAGCGTAGTCTTTCCATCTCATGTTTTAGAACATCATGTGGCAAGTTGTCCTTCAGCAAGTTACTAGTTGTGCATGTTTGCTCATCTACTATGAGGTAGTAAATGGCATTATATATCAGCTAAGCATAATAAGAACAACACCACACTTGCCTAAAGTCATATAGAGAAGGATTATCTCCATCATAAATTTTGTTCCTAGAATGACAATGAAACCCAAAAATAATCTTGCCCTCTTGTGGAGCAATGCAATGTACATAGATCATGAGAAGATGAAAATGTCTTATGAAATGATCAATAAGTACAAAAATACATTTCTTACCATGCATGGTGAGTAGGCTGAAAGTGAGGTCCATAGATGAGTTGTCTCAAGATAATCTCCTCAAAAAGGTTTGAAAAATGAAGGGATGCATACTCCCCTTGGAACACTCCATCAATAGATGCATACTCCCAAATGACAGCATTGTTGGCCTTAGTGATAAGGCTCTTGCCACTCCATGACTACACGCTTTTACATGTCATATGCCAAATTGATCCACCATCATGCTGTTATGTGTGGGAGTCTCCTTCCTATGTGGAAGTACCTCCTGATCCTCCAATGCTCAAGGGTAGCCTATTTTCACTTTGATTATGCCATCCCTTTCTCTTGAAATATCATGCCAAGTATGGGAGAAAATCTTCTGATAGTCTCCCAAGGGTAGCCAAACCAACAGTACCTCTTGTTGCCTCCTCACACGTCCATCATACAAATTATTAGATGAAAATATGATGATTGATATGAAGAATGCCATATCAACATAATGCACCCAAAATCCTTGCTGCCATATGATCTAAGTGCCCTGCCAAGTTTCCTCCACCAACATACCCTTTGAAGAAGGATATGTCACATGATGGCCAAACTCTTTCAAGAGTATCCAATGCAACCATGCCTCATGCTACCCTATGTCATAGATATGTAGGTGACTCACCAACCTCTTCCTTACCATCCACACCCTTTCATCCAAATGTGGGTGTCTCCTACCATGCCCCATCTTGGTATCCCTCCAACGGAGAACACCATCCTCCCATAATAGATTTATACCCTTACATTTCATGGGACGTTTAAATGCAATCTCTTGGAAATATCCCAGTGAAAACCCCTCACCAATGACCATATTGAATCCATAAGGATCCAATTATGATGAAGGTAAAACCTCGTCATAGGTCTGCACAATGATCATCCCAAAAGATCCATCACAATGCTGAAAGATAAGATGTCTCTCATCGATCATCTACTCATACAATGTCACGCAAGTGTAATGGTCATCAGAATGCTCTAATAATAGTTGGGCCCCCAACTCATCACTTCCGCTCAATGACAGCACTGTTGATCTCCATAATGGTGTTTTTTTTGTCTCATTCTCATGCTCAATGTTGAACATATAGTTTTGCATTAGATTTTTTAGGACAATTCTCGTCCTATCCTCCAAAAATCCACACCCAACCCCCAGATTTGTGTGCATCTCAATAATGAATAGTCAGGAGGATTTTTTATCCTTTCCTTGAACAACTCAAGGTTGCACAATGTAGCGAAAGTCTGCTGCTCCATACCAGCAATATGTTTTCACCCTTGGTCATGCAATGGCATTCTTCCACGGCCCTCCATAAGATGTGCTGAAATAACATAAGTGGAAACTTATGCATACCTTGGTAAAGCTTGGGAACATCTTGTATTGCTACAAGGGTTCCTTCCTCCAATGTGATGGCTCCCCCAACTACTGATGATGATGGTTGCTCTTCCATAGTTGTATCAGTGCTAGTACAAGCCTCCTCAAGTGGTGGTGAAGGCTTCTCCTCCTCTGATTTCTTCTTGTCAATTTTTTTGATCAAGATTTGAGTAGAATATAAAAATGAAGTCACTCTTGCATGACTCAAATGGCTGAACCACCAAATGTTTGCTTCACCCTCAAGCTACAGCGTTGCAATCTCAACAACCTCTCTTTCTACCACTGGATGTAGTAGGAAGAATGCATCTAGCTTCATTACCAAAGCCCTTATTGTACATGTGGATGACCCATCAAAATTATACAATAGAAATCTATTTCCCTTTATTCTCCTATTGCTGCAAGGTCTCCTTTCTTCTTCAAGCTGAAGGAACTGTGGGAGAGTTAGAGTTAGAGTCTCCTTGAAATCTCTAGGTTGAGACTTATATTCTGCTAGGTATCCACTTAGGCTCTCATGTTCCAAGTGCCCTCCATCTCCATGATTCTTGTCTTCTTCCTCAAAAGGAAAGGGAAAGTGTATTTCCTTGGAGCTCTCTCCAACACCGGTTCTTTCTTTTGATAATAGGAAGTAAATGGACCTTCCTCTTCTTGAAATCCTCTAGAGGTCTCATTGTATCTTTCCTCTTTCATTTGCTTAACCTCCTTGGAGGTTATTCATAGATCTGAAAAGTGATGAGACAAATCTCATTCCTTCCCTCATTTTAGATCACTTCTCCTTATCTTCTTCTTCTTATAGCATATTGGCTGAAAATCATAGGCTGAGCCAAGATTATGCTCTGATACCACTGTAATATTCCCAAATGGGGAAATCAGTAATATATGGATAGAAAATGCATTTTTTAGAAATTTATGCTATAATAACTCATAACTTCCCATGGATACATTATCTTATTCATTATAGTAACCAAATAGAAAAGGAGATCAGAAACAAATCATGATAGATGAGATAAACAAGCCTCCCACACCCACAATAGCCTAAAAACAATGCAACACAGAAATACTGCAGAAAGTGAAAATTAAGTCTAATGAGGGTTTATACTCCAAAATTATATATAAAAATGGATCTTCTGTTATATTAATCAATAATGCTCAAAAAATGAGATCTAGTCTCTTTTACACCAATTCAAGAGAACCCGGGAAGGGTTTCCGGAAATACACCCAAATACAAATGGTGATCTACAACCCTAGGACTGAAGAGTCACTAAAAACTGAAGCTCATCGAAATAGAAGGCTGAAATAATATATATCTGATGTATATATCCTCTAGGGTGTCCTCCAATGAAAGGTTGAACCCTTCACCTATAGGAAAATACTCTAAAAGAGCCAATAGATCCTGCTCTGAAACTGTCCTCCAAAATAACCCAATTCCTAGCTGAAACTACACTTTAAATGATGGGGGTAAGTTGGCTTGATGCCAAATATCTGAAATGTGCTCAAGAACCCTCCAAATTGATGTCTATAGAGAAGGAATCCTTCCTCCTATGAAAAACTAGCTGAGAAAGAGGGTTTATCAACCCTCCACTGCAACACCCTCCAACACAACACAATATTATGTAGAAACTGCACTATGGCTAAAGACTTAAGCTTGGATAGGATTTTAGATATGTGGAGTGATAGATCAATACTCTCCCAAGAGCTACTCAAAAGGAAGAGGTGGGATTCTGGACTAGAAACACCTTGTGCTAAACATCACTAGCAATCTTAGCTAAACAACTGAAGAGAGCAAAATTCTAAACAAACATATCAAAATAATAATCATCAAACAACTCCATATGGCTTCCATCCTCTTCCTTATAAAAAAGTGAGCCTTCTAACCTTGGGTCCCACTCATTAGGGTTTCCACCATCACACAATCAATCTCCCTCCAAAACTGCGTTGTCTCATCATTAATGCCACTCCTCCATAACAACGTTGTTTGATTTTGTCAAAGTTGACCTGTTCAACCTGCTCCATCCCCTTTTTAAACCTAAGGGTATTCAATTCAACTTTATCTAACTATCTAATCTAATCCACATTCATACTGGGTTGTCTCTATTGATGATTCACTCCCTCCATTTCAGATCTATTGACTTGGTCAAACTTGACCTTCTCTTCATGAATTAGCCCTTGGTCACACATGAGGGTGGTTTATCGAGCTATAAATATGATCCCTTTTCACATTAAGAGGTATTTTATGCCCACTAAAAGGATTTATGGGCCTCCCTAACCATTTATTCATCTAACTATATGTTAAGAGAAAAAAAAAATATTCTAATTAGCCACATGCTAACTTAGGAATATTACATAAATCGACCTCCATCACCTAAAACCATTTTTTATTTTTCTAGAGATTTTTGAATCCAATGGCCAATATTTTTTATGGGGAGGTGAATAAGGATGATAGTAATATGCTAAAAAAAATTCAGGCCAATCTAATCTACAGTTTGAGAGCTATGCCCAAATCAAGTCTACTACAAGAGGGTTGTCTTGAGTAGCCTGTACAGTCACATCAAAACTCATCATCGATTATTTTTTCATCCACAGAGTAGAAGATCCAGTCACCTTAAGCATCATGAAGCCATTTCTGAAGTTGAGAAGAGCACACCCTCCTTAGGAAGCAGTCCATCCACTCCACCAACAGAAGATTGAACATTTATCGATAAGAAGGAAGAAGACTACACACACAAAAAAATTTATCAGTAAAAGAATAATCATGCTATGAAGACTTGTACAAAAGAATAATCATCAAATAAAACACTCACATCATGAACATATCAGCAACAAAATTTTATCCAGGGATGTGAAGCAACAACAACACCAACAAAAGAAACCCTAGAAGACCTCTAGATTCAAGTATATTAGCAATAGGACCTCAAGCAGATTATCACATGCAGCTTCATGATCATGACTACTAGCTTCACAACCACAAAAGGAAGCTTCAACAATCATATCAATAGCCTCAATATCACCTGTAGAAATACATCAAGGTTAAGGCTCAGGTATGAAATCATCTAAACCTTTCTTTGAATTCATTCTAGCTTAAAAAAAAATTAAAAGTGTGAGAAGGAAAGTTTTTTTATAGCCAAAATTAGTAGCAGAGCAGCCTCGACCTTATCTAGCAATTAGCTTCACTTTAACCATCAGGACACACACACACATGTGGAAGAGGAACAAGACAAAAGTAAAGAGGACTTGAGAAAGTGGGTAGCAAGTAGTTAGTTGTGATGGAAGACAAGGAGTGCCAAGGGGTAACTAAGGGTTAAATCAGTTAATAGAAAAATAAATTTGAGTTTATTTTGCATGCAATGAAAAACAAAGAGAAAATTTTGAAAAAAAAGATAAGTTTAAAAGAAAAAAAAAGAAAAAAAATAAAATAATAGGTGAACCAACCACCTCTTGACATGTGAAATGGAATTTCTAAAGGAGAAATAGAATTTCTACAGGAAAAAATGGATTTGCTACAGGAAAGACAAAGGAGAAATTTTGTTGACTAAAGGTGGTTTTCCTCCTCTCTTCTCTCTCCTCTACTTACACAATCCATGGACAACTCCATCATGCACCCATTCACCCATTTCACCTTTCGAGCAGGTAGAAAACTCCATTTTTACTCGTAACTGCAATTGCTACTTGAAAGTCCTAGCAGCTATAGGATTCCTATAGCACTACAGGAAATCCTGTAAATGCTACAAGAAACTTATTTACAAATAAAGTATCTCTGTCAAATGTTTCTAAACTTAAAAAAGAGCATGATAACTTATTTTTTTCCCTACACCTACCACTCCTAACCCTCACATCACTCCATGCACAAGGATTTACTCCCTAAAACCTATGTTATGCCACTAACAACTAGATCACCTAGACCTTGGCATGGGACCTCTCCCCTTACCTATTCATCACTCCAATCATTCCATCACTCCATCCCTAAACTTCATAAACCATTTACCTTCATCTCTAAGAAATCTAGAGCCCAAAGAAGCAGACAGAAGACTGCTACAGGAAGTTGAAAAGTTTCATGTAGCAATTTTTTATATGGCACAACAAGGTCAAAATATGAGGATAATTTGATGAATATGGTTTCAAAGTACCACCATCAAACTCCAAGAGGATGAAAAAACCAACAAAGACACCTGACGACCTCCATGAAGCACCTGCAAGATGACAAAAACGAATAAAAAGGTTAAGCGACTCACTCAGAAACAATTTTATAAATTGGAAGATACATAAAAAAACACAACAAGAGAAAGATAGCCATGGCTATCACCAAACTCCATATCCCTACACCAGATAATGTACGCAACTCCTCAGCAACAGGTATAAACAAGGCCTTGACTTTGCACATTATTCCAGTTGAAGAATCACTTTTGAGAAAGAATCAACCTGAATCTACATTAGAAGTTTAATGGGAAGCTGAGATAAGGGAAGAAATGAAAATAGAAGAGTAGCAAGAAGTTCAACTTGAGGAGTGGCACATGGACCAATAAATAGATATTGAAATAGGCAAGCATACATGAAGAACCACAAGGCAAGGAGGATGAATAGGTTGCTCAGAGCATGAGCAACAGTTTCAGTAGTGGGTATGATGGGCGTCTAAATTACACATAAATTAAGGCCCATCTAGCCTTTATTAAGCACATAAAATATATATTAAATCTCTCCTTATACACTTAATACTGTTTTTTCATGCTTTAATATGTTCTGATGAAGGTTTAAAGATAATTTCATATGTGTGCCCAATATTATTTACTTTTGTAGAATATTGTGAGAATATTGGGAAGATTATGAGGATTTGGATAATGAGATAATTTAGGTACATTATCCCTACTACTAGAGGATAAATATTAGAAAATAATTGAAAAAAATATCACGAAATCACTGAGAAATTCTGGAGAGATTTTGGAACTTTGATGATTGAGAAAATCTAGGAATGTGTTCCTTGTCATTTACTGCAAACTCCTAGTGTTGGGAACTAGATCCAATATTTTAGGTATTTTGGAGGCCAAATATTCCTCCTTTCAAAGAGAATGCTTCCTTATCATTTTGTATAAGTATAAATTCGAATTTTCCTCTAGGGGAATGTATTTTTTAGTCTTATTATGTAGAAAACTTGTTTTCTAGCAGCTCCACTTTATTTTCTTGCAGGGATGTAGTTGAACTGATTCAATAATGAAGATTGATGTAATTTTTAGTTTCTAAGGATTGGATTCTTCCATAGGAATCTAATTAATCCCTGGTCTTGGCCATCCTAGGAGCCTCAGAGCCCTCTTGCACAATTTCTATATGTTCTTTTCACTTCTTATTCACATACATCTCTCATTTCTACTTTGCATATTTCAGTATTTAGTATATTTTATTTTCTTGATGTAGGATTGAGTTAAATGATTGAAGTGAGTTCTTTTTCTGGTTTTTTATAGGTTAAATATCATTATTCATCCTTATAATAACTTTGGAAGTTCATCTTAATCATTAAGCTACTTGTATTTGGTTACTAGTTCACGAATACAAGATTTCTAGAAATGCCTTGTAGCGAAATAGTAGTAAATTTATGCTATTTTTTAGAAGTCGTTAATGAGATAAATTTGAATTTATTCCAATTGTATTAGGTCATAATAATGTTATATTTTATAACAAATTTCATCCCATTTCATTTTCACTTGATTAAGTTAGGCATTTGATAGATTAACTAGCTCACTAGGTCTCGAATCTCAGGATTTTAGAGTAGTAGTTTTCTGTTATTTTTTAGCACGTGTGTACAGGGTTATTTTGGAGTCATTCCACTTGGAATGGAGACCTAAGGCATCATCCTTAACAAAAAAAATTGATCATCCCATTTTCATTTGATCTACTTATTCAATCGGTGTGTTATTTCCAAAGCAGACTTGCCTGTAGCAAAAACAAATTTGCGTGTAGCACTCATGTAGCATGTGTAAACTCAACCATATATGCTCCCAAAGGTTGGTTTTTGTCTCTCAGGCTTGAAACCTGACCCCTAGGACCTAAATACATGATTGAGGAAGAATAAACACCACTTAGGACATTCATTTTCACAAATAGATTAGGTCTTTTTAATGGAATAAATGCTCTTAGTATTTCAATTACAAATTGTTGTTCTTTGCTAGGATTAATTTATTTCCAAAGAAAAACTTCCATTTCTCCAATTATTTTAGGATTTGATTTCATGAAATTCCCTCCATTACATCATATCAAAAAAATAAGGACATATTGTATGTTGCACATATAGTGCTAATACCTCTTAAGTTTGTATGAACCCAGGGTTAATAATTAGATTTGGTAGCCTCAGTAGTTGCATCATTCTTGTTGCAATACTGAGGCTTATCACCTAATAACCACTGAGCCATAATTTGGGTTGCAGTAAAGCCATATTGTGTGCCTCGGTGGGCCTAGTAATCCTTGCCGGTGAATGACAGGATATTCAGTAAAGCCAAGAGGTGGATTTCTCTCTGTTCGGCCTAGTAGTCTCAGGATGGGATGTACACTAAAGTTGGGAGAGATTGGCTTCGTGTAGGGCCTAGTGACCCCTAGATCAGACTCTCGGTTATGTTAAAGCCTGACCGACTAGGAGGCACTAAAATTCTTCATGGTGTACGCAAAGAACTCTAGTAGAATTCATGTTTTTTTGGTTCTTTTTCAGCTAGTTATGAGTCCCACATTCATTTTAGGAATAGGGCACGAGGGTGATTGGATGAAGTAGATTTGGCTCAGCCAATCTATGGTTGGGTGGAACATGGAAGTCCCATCTCTAGTTGGTTTTACATTCAATAATGAAGATATAATTCCTTTGGTATTTGGTTTGAAAATGTGCTGGTTACTATTTAGATTTCATTGATGTTATATCCATGGTATTTATGTTGCTATTATGTTGGTTATAAGCTTGTATTTTATCAGTGATGGTATATGGCTCTATCCATGTTTTTTCCTATAAATGAATATACAATGTATGTATATTCAATTAGACTATATTGCAGCTTAATATGTGAGGGAGAAATTCTTCTTAGTGATTCTCAGATAAGTGTTAGACCCCTATGTTTATTTTTGTTGTTTATACCTATAGATGTTAGGTTTGTGGCGAAATGCCTGTCAAAGATAGGTGGGGTTGGATGAGTTATAGTTGATGTGATTGCTTCCATATGTTTATTTTAATATTATTTAACCTCTCTTGAATTTACAGGAAGTTCTGGATAGTGACTTGGGCTCAGGGGTTGAAAATGTGCCACAAATCCTAGAGCTACAGGCACAAAATTCATAGTTTGGGCCTGAGCCGCTACCTTTCTAATGCTAGCCCACGGTGTTTAAGTTTGCAACAAGAAACAATGAAATTGGAATCCTGAAACAACAAGAAAAATCTTCACTAAGCGTGGTACCAGGAGGTCCAAGCAACTCCTACAGTTAGTGTGGGACCAGGAGTTCCAAGCAACACCTACACTAGTGTGGGCTAAATTTGGTGCATGTCTATTTTAGTTATCTCCTAATTAAATTGGAAAATAAAATGTAATCTAATCTAAAAATAACTTGTAAAAGATAACTGAGTTTGATAAATTGGGTTAACTCGTGAATTTCAAGTTGAGGGTAGTTGGTGAGGCATGCAGAGTAATTGTAGTTGTAACATAGTTCGAAGTGCAGTGGTGCATTAGTTAATGCAGGTTGTAATCCATTTAACTCAGTTAAGTGAGTTAAACTTAGTTGTGCTAGTTGTAACTATTCGATACACTAGTGAGATATCAAGTTAATTAAATTTTATTTAATTCACAATCAGTGATCTCACATGCAACTCAGGATTTCTTATTATTAGCTACATGCATGTCAGTTCTAGTGGAGACCCAGTTGAGATATAGGTGAAAGGGAAGCGTAACTATAAGTTGTGATATTAGAAGGCTACCTAGGTGTACTTAAAACACCATAGGATGCCCATGATACTGAACATAGTGTAGGAAGGTTGGAATTCCTTGTGAATAGGGATTACATTTCTCATGAACTATGTGAGCAAGACAGGCTAAAGAGAGGCTGAGAATTGGTAGAGTATTGGCTTGATTTTGTCTGGATTAGTGTGAGAAGATAGCAATATTGCAAGAGATTATTTTGATAAGAATTGCATTGTAATTGTTTCATGATTCCTTTTGGAATATAAAATATATGATAGAGGGGTTTTGAGCAGCAAGCCTTCCACGGGAACTTATTTGTGTTGTGCTTTGATTGTTTCTTCTTTTGTCATGTAATTGGCGATTATGTTTTTAATTCTGCAATTTATTTGTAGAAGTGATTCATTATTTAACTTTAGTAAATTGTTAGATCGAATTGAATCCATGATATACATGCTTGTTTTATAATTTCTACATGGTATCAGAGCTGTGTTATAAATTTTGTACATTGTATGAGAGTGGGAACTGTTTGGGTGTACGAGTTTGCAAAGAATATCTGAAAATTTTGATGCAAAATTTTGAAAAAAAATAGTGTATTTGGATTCCTTGCAAACAAATACCCAAATTTAAAAAAAACACCGATGGAATCGAAGTTCGGATGAGGGAGATATCGTCGATTTAAAATTAGCTCTTTTGTTAGAAATTTTTGCGATGTCGGGACAATTACAATGTGCGTGAGTAAGAAAAGGGAAGAATGAGAAAGCCATGTAATTGTCCCTTGAGAGGGAGCTTGATTTGCATGCAGATGAGGAACTCTTGATTCCAAAGGATGAACCTCAGGATGTGGAGTAGCCACATGATGAGGATCAAGGAGTGGCACAGAAAACACTCAAGCAGAGAAATGTTGAGCCAGATGGGCAGAGTGAGTACATGCAATTATACCTTCAGGTGTGAGGTGGGACGACATGCAATTTTAATTCCAAGAAGAAATTTGGGCAGGGTCCTAGAGATGGTGCACCTCATGGATCGAACCTATCTACAAGGAGCCCACAAATAAGTAGTAGTAGAATCAGTTAGATTGATGCAGTCAGATGTCAGGAGGACAAAAATTGGAGTGATAAGTGTTGGATAATGGAGCGCCAATCAGAGTTGGCACCAGTGCAGAGTACATGGATGCAGATGTCGACAAAGCAGAGAATCTAGTAGACATGTGTAGTAGCTAGTAGTAGCGAGAAGACTTTGATAACAAATGAACTATACTGATTCAGTTGTTTGGAGGCTATTTAATTTCGGAAGTGTTGCATGTGGGAGAAACACTAGTGAAATGTTCCATGCAAAGGTTGCGTGTGCGAGAAACACTAGAGAAGTGTTGCATGCAAGATTTGCATGGCGCATGCAAGGGTTGCATGTCGCATGCATGAGGTGCATGTCACATGCAAGGACATTCCTTTCTTGTTGAGAGGAAGTGTTGAATTTTGCAACAAGAAATAGTCAAATTTCCATCCGGAAACAATAAGCAGCACCTACACTAGGTGTGGGACCAAGAGGTCCACGAGGCACCTACATTAAGTGTGGGACCAGGAGGTCCAAGCAACACCTACATTGGTGTGGGATAAATCTAGTGCATGTCTATTTTATTTATCCCTTAATTAAATTGGACAATAAAATTTAATCTAATCTCAAAATAACTTGAAATTGTTAACTGAGTGTGGTAAACTCAGTTAACTCATGAATTTCGAGTTGAGGGTAGTTGGTGAGGCATGTAGAGTAATTCTAGTTGTAACATAGTTCGAAGTGCAGTGGTGCATTAGTTAATGCAGGTTGTAATCAGTTTAACTCAGTTAAGTGAGTTAAACTCAGTTGTGCTAGTTATAATTGTTTGATACACTAGTGAGAGATCAAGTGAATTAAATATTATTTAATTCACAATCAGTGATCTCACATGCAACTGAGGATTTACTATTATTAGTTGCATGCATGTCAATTCCAGTGGAGACCCAATTTTGATCTAGGTGAAAGGGAAGTGTAACTATCAATTATGATATTAGCAAGCTACCTAGGTGTAGTTAAAACACCATAGGATTCCCATGATACTCAGTGCAGTGAAAGAAATTTGGAATTCCTTGTGAATAGGGATTGCATTCCTCATGAACTGTGTGAGCAAGGCAAGCTAAAGACAAGCTGAGAATTGGCTAAGTATTGGCTTGATTTTGTCTTGATCAGTGTGAGATGATATGAAGATTGCAAGAGATTCTTGTGATAAGAATTGCATTGTAATTGTTTCATGATTCCTTGTGGAATATACAATATATGATAGAGGGGTTTTGAGCAGCAAACTTTCCCAGGGAAACTATTTGTGTTGTGGTTTGATTGATTCTTCTTTGCTTCATGTGATTGGCGATTGTGTCTTTAATTCTGAAATTGATTTGTAGAATTGATTCAGTATTTAACTTTAGTACAATTTTAGATCGGATTGAATCCAGGATATACATGCTTGTTGTATAATTTCCACACATGGATCTAGACCCTAAAGCTACTCCCTTTCCTTTATATTCTCACGGATCAACCTTAAAAGTGATAAAAACCAATCCCCCCTCAGGGAACATGGTTAGGGAAGGTTGGGTTACCTCCTCCGGATGTCAATGATGCAGTGTAAGGTGTGTTTTTTGTGTTTCTGTTGACTCCAATTCCTTAAGGTCATCTAGGATGTTGAATCTGATATTAGTAGCCTCTCGTCACATGTTTACCCTGGTTGGTCGGTTGGGTAGATGTGGGGAGAGGGTGTTACAGTGTGGGTGGTGTTGGTGGGGGTAAGGGGGATAATTTAAATGATGCAATATTTTTGCGATAAAAACATGCTAAAAAATTGATATATCATGACATTTTGCATCCTTCTAAAAGATGACATCAAACCCCAAATCATCAATTGAATTATTTTTCCACAACTAAAATTTTGTGGCATGCTTTATGTGGATGTTTGATATAGGACAATGGAGAGGGAGATCAAAATTTATATAGGTTTATCTTAGAGCCACCTTATAAAACCTTGCCACTAGAGGCTATTATAGGTGATATGCATGGGGAGGATTATTGTTGCAGCACACAGTGCATCATCCCTCAGAGAGGCATTTTCTTGTGAATGGAGATGATTCCTAGATTGGTGATGGGTTTCCCGAGTTATATATTGGATATTATAAACATATAAGTTGTATTGAGAATTAGATATATAAATTAGGTAGTAATACACATCAACATTATTGGGTTTAGGAATTGGATTATTTTTATAACCGTTTTGCTTATCTTTTTTCCTATTTGGTCCTCAATAGTCACACCCTTTCCACCTAATATCCCATATTTTGAGTTAGGTATACCAAATCATTATGTCACTCTAATCCACTAATATGTGCTTGAATTTGAAAGGAGAATAGATTTCACGAGGTGTTTTGATGACAATATACTAAGGAAAATGTCTACAAGATGACCCAATTGACCCAAGATGTTGTTACTCCAAGATTTCATGATGTTGTTACTCAAAAAATTCATTACATTGTTACTCCAAGATCCCACTTCACTATTACTCAAACATAACTGGATAATTATTATGATATGTAGTTACTGCCAAAGTCTCAATGTTGTTTTGGGTTGTTATGTGAACTTTCACTCAACACAGTCAACATTGTTCCTTGTGACAACAAGGATTCAAATCATCCTAAACAACATGGTCGATTTGGCTATGGTTGTTATGATATCTATATTTTTAATAATTTTCCTATCAAGGAAAATTTTTGTGGAAACAACCTTATTTCTATACAATCTATTATAATTTTTTATTAACAACCCTCAATTAAATTTATTTGAGTAGCTTGAGAATCGAAAGATTCTCAATATTTTTTATGTTTTTATTTATTACCAAGATTCGATGTAAGGGGAAAACCTATAAAAGGGGATCTCCCTACCTCAAGAATATGGCTAGCATTATTTTTTCTCAGACTATGCATTTGTACGTTTATTTTAAACATAATGCAAGATGCAACAAGTTCATGTGTCATTTTATGAATTATTGTATAACCTATAGGATGTGAGATTTTATCCAGTTCCGTGCTAAGGAGGAAGGGATCTCATCTTTAGGAATGATTGTTGTGACTATATAGGTAACATAACTATTTTATATAATTATCTTATGGGTTGTGAATTAGATTTTTGGAACTTAAGTTGATTGTTGTTACATAATTGATATATATTGACAAAATATTATTGTTATTTCTATTATTTTCGACTGTTACAGAATATTGTGATTTTTTATTGTTAGAGAGTGTTGATTTGATGTTTGTTATAGATTTATTATTGCTATTATCAATTATTGTTACAGGTTATTCTTGTGAAATGATGTTATAGTTTAATAATTACATCCTATGTTTCAAGCCTGAGATTATTAATGCAACTATAGTAATAACATATTTCTCGAGTAATCATGTTATTTGAATCATTTGAAATTTTGTGGTGGATTAATTGGTGGTTGAGTTATAATTAGGTCTGGTGTTGAATGATTTCATTTATGAAATTGAGGTTTTAGTTGTGTTGAGTGTTATTTCCTCTATACAAGAGTGACCAAGTGGTGTTTCCTTCTACAAAGAGTGATATGCATTTCCAAAACCATGTGTAGAGTTATTTTGTTTTCAATAGTGAGGTTTTAATACCTTAATTTAGTGATTGGTGATTTCAATTCCTCTAAGCGTGCAATAATTTATTAGTAAATTTTAGGCTTTGATTGAGGGTTGTGATCTTGTTGAGGAAGTTTAATAGAAAGATGTATATCAGGAAGTAGTTAATTTTAGTAAATGATTGTTGCTTGCACATATTTTCAATGATAGGCTTAAAATAAAAAGACTTACCTTGGTTGATATTTTTTGTTAGAGTGGATACATTGATTTTAACAAGACATAAAAATACCCAACAAACCTTGTTGTGACCTTCATATTTTATTTTGTATTTAGGATCTTATCTAATTTTTCATGCATACCATGATTGATATTCAATCCTATGCTTGCATGACACTTTGACATAGACTCATTTTTGTTAGCTTCGAAACAGAAGGGGAGATAAAATATTGAGATTATTTGGTGGTTGCATGGCTCTTTTATTTCACTAAAAAATTTTATATTCCTATTATATATTAGGGAAGGAAGAATAAGCTAAATTCCACTAGTAATAAATATTATTTACGCTCCACATAGTATTATGATCTCATTCCTTTATTTGTACTTCCTATTGAGAATGAATAGTTATATATATATTATTAATTTCTTGTAATAAATTGGATTTGAATAGAATTTTGTACCATGTGGGACAGATGTGAAATTTTTGATCCATGCCATCATGGATAGTTATCCCTTTGATTCACCTTGAAATCATAGTAGAGAATCTTGAGTTTTCTTGCACTCCACTAGGGAGTGAAGCCCTCATATGGAAGTAATCTGAAACAATTCAAAATACATATTCATTTACCATTTTGATGGGATTTTATTCTCCCACCAAGACAACATATCCTTAAAGTTTACTGGAAATCATGGGTTGCAAGATAATATTTAGGATGCATTGATGGAAACTTTTGATGACATTTCACCATGATTTTCCTTTTGGGAACACATGAAACCGATTTAGAGGCATGGTTGCATGGATTACAATATCTCTTTTTGTAATATTATTTAACATATTTATTTCTTAGTTACAACTAGGACATGTTGATCCAAATTTGATGCATTAAAACCAAGCTCGGTACTTAGTCATTTTCTCATGGGTCTGTGTGGAGGAAACATGCACAAATTCTCTCTCTGCACCAATTTTTCTTCGCACACAACACAATGCCAAAAACATAATGTGTGGAAGGTTTTCATCCTTATTTTTATTCACACATCTTACTTTTCCCACACACCAAACTTCTACACATATTATCTCTACACATATTACCTCTGCACATATTTCTTTTCCCACAGATTACAATCTCTACAAACCCATTCCTCTACATACATTAACTATTATTCATGATAGTTCTATATACATGACACATCAAGAGGCCACCGCACCATATTTTCTTTATCTCCTTCAAGTAAAGCTATCATTTTCCCATATCGACGTTAATTAAGAGCCCATTTAAGGAACGCTAATGCTCAAGATAAAGGAAGCATTTGATGTGGTACAATGTCAATAGCTCTTTATCTCCTTGATATTGCACTATGAAAATTTCTTCCCATCATCTCATAAAGGGAGTGGTGACCATAAGAATTAAATTCTCATTATTTTATCACATGGGAGTGGTATGAAAGAAGATAACATTCTATTAATTGTACCAAGGATTGAGGTTTTAATATTTAATCTCCACTAAATATTTATTGATTTCTCATGCATTTCTAACTACATCGAAAAAATGGGGACTAAAATAAAGGAGGAGCTATTTTCTGGAGATAGAGTTAATTCACTCTCCCACCTTGACTAAGCATTCACTGGTTCACAACACATAGTTACCATTTGAATTTTTACCCTTAAGAGAGGTGAAACAACAAAATTTGAACCATGTGGCAAGAGAATGTTGCATGTGTTCCCAAATTTTTTGACTTCAGGGAAGTAGTTTATCTTTGCGCTAAACATTTTGACATGACGCCTAGGACCATTAAGCTTGGAAATAAAAAGGGTCCATCTTCGATGACCCCCAAGGTATTCAAGAAAATAGTTAAGTTTATAGATCCCATGAGCTAGCTCAAATTATTTGAGGCTAATGATTTTATGGACTATCAATGCACTAGGATTAACATCATCCAAGAAATCTTACCACACTCAACACTATTCCCACCTAATATATATTTTACTAATATATATACATCCATGGAGTGGTATAGAGATTTCTTTTATCTATTCACATGGTTAATGGGATGAGAAAAAACAATGAAATTTCCCATGTCATTTTTATTTGTATTATATTATTCTTTCAAAGGATATGTCAGCTTCGATTGGGCGGAGGTCATATGTAATGAGATTTATTTTCAATTAGTGATTTTTTTGAAGACAATTTTTTTTTTATGACTATTTATATAGTAATGGCTCTTGTGTCATAGGACACTTTTCACAAATTACCACATAAAAGAAATTTGAATCCAAATGTGGATCCACTACAATTTTGGTATCCAATACTATGGGAGCATAACGGTCCATTCCATTTAATTCAATATGTATTTGATAAATAATTAAATCACATATTAACTAGGTGAGATCCCCTAATAATTACTATTGAAGAAAAAAAAAATTAGGGGGAAAGGGAATATGCAAAGAGAGGGAAGACCATACCTTGGTTTCAACCATGGTGATACTATTTGAAGATTTCATCCATAAATATATATATATATATATATATATATATATATATATATATATATATATATATATATATATATATATATTGATGAAATCTTCAAATGGTATCACCATGGTTGATTCTATTTGAAAGAGATAAGAAAAATAAATCATTTTTTTTCTCGTTTACCATTGGGGAAATTACTGTGAGGAATTCTACTCATCTACCAAAATTTTCTAAGTCACTGAATTTTTTAAACTTTTTTGAAGAATAACCTATCCAAGGACTTGAACCTTAGATTATATTTACAAAGAATCTAGCCATCATCATGCATGATAATTTGTTCACAAGAATTATTGAAGAAAGCATAAAAAGTTGCACAACCTCGCCCAAAGAGAAGGAAGTGTCCACCCTTTCCACACAACAAAATCATGGAAACCAAAACCAATACAAGAGGAAAAAATAAGAAAAGAGGCAAAATTTCTAATATTGGTCAACCAACATCAACACCACATTCTTTCCTGATCTCCTCTTATAGTCATTGGAAAGGAAATATTGTCAAGATTGAAAAAGGGAGTAAGGATAGGTGATTCGGTGAAGTAGGTGCAGAGAAACCACCTCCCCAAGTGAATTTTGAAAATTGAGCTATTACCAATAATTGAAGAGTGGAAGCTATACCAAGAAAGGGTCCCAAATTGTAGAAAGTGACTCAATGATATGGAGGTTCATAGTACCACCATGATTAACTGTGTACAACCCGTATGGCTAAAATATATAAAATGTTTTAAAAAGTTGTTACTTAAGAACCAAACACCTTTGATGACCAATTTATGACTATATAGAACACCTAATATGATAAGGAAACTAATAAGTTGTGATTTGAAAATTTCAAGGTTCAAAATAAGAAGGTGATTAGCCATTGGAAGACTAAAGTTGATGTTCTTGGAGTTGGACCTACAAGTCTCTTAAAGTTACATCAAACTATTGGCGAGGACCTTGCACACTCAATTATTGAACAAGAGAAAAATAATTTAAATATTAAGAAGCGAATAAATGACATTGAAGAAGCTATAGGTCTTGCTTCATTATTTATGACTCTGTTGGCTATTCAAGGACCAAAAATTGTGATCACTACCCCCAGAACATCCCAATTATTTAATAAAGTAGTTCACCTATTAAATGGTTTCATATTATATGTCACATTTTATATTATCAAGGGACTATAAATTATCAATAAATTGTGGTGAATTTCATTACATCTAAGAAAATTACCAAATAAGATTCATCCTTTTGTTGAATATTTGAAGAAAGATATCCAAGATGATTAACACTTTGCTGATAATAAATTGTCCACATTTGTGAATAAAGTAAACTCTCTAAATGATTTTCAAATAAAACAGAAAAAAATTCCTAATACAAAGAGAATAAGCCATATCAAATTTGGATGCTTTACTAGAACTAAAATATTGAAGGATGTTATTGCCGACTCTTCAAATATCGATGATTGTGGAAGTAATAATTTTCTTAAATCTCTTAAAATTTTTTAGGACCTTTAGGGTCCATAGTTGATCATAGATTCCATGATTATTACCCTTATTAAAATAAGATTTATGAAGTATTAAAACATCATTGGGTGTTGAATTCAACAACTTAATAAAATTTCCAAAGGCCAAATTAAAAATTGGTTGGTTATGTTGTTAATGTCAATGAGGACAAATTACCTACAACTAGGAATCGACGATAAGATGCATGTGATATTAAGGAGGATATATTTGAGCTACATGTAAAGTAAGATATCACACTCACCTGCCCCCTCCCATGAAAGAATATATTGAAGAATAAATACAACAATCATTAAAATAAATTCTTAATTCCCAATCACTTCCCAAGTAGTTGGAATAACAATATTTGTCGTAGCCAGTTTTAAACAAATAGAGAGAGATCATTCCACTTTTTATCCTTCTACAATTTAATGAGTGTTTTTTTCTTCTAAGGAAATTCCATTTTATCTTCTCAATCATATATTATTCCAAATTTCTTAAACTTGTTTCATGTTTTCTAAAACCAATCCCTTCTTGTTACCTAAGAATGGTTGGCATACATAGGAAAAATTGTTAATAGTTTCCTATTAGCTTTTTCTTAAATCTCTTAGAAGAATCTGTTTTTCTTATTATAAAGGTAGACATACTTAAGAGATTACAAAACAAGAGAAGTTGACAAAATATCATGAAATCTGAGAAATTTCTTTTTTCATCAAAATTGTAATTATTTTGAGATTTCAATATTTTATTAAGATCTTTCAAAATTCTATTACCAGTCAAGAAAATTTATTTTTAACCAAGTAGAGATAATTTATAGAAAAGGACTTTTAACTCTGAAATTGTCATTCTGAACTCTTAACTTAATGATTCTCCCTATTTAAAAGAGTTTTATTTTTCTAGAGTGTAATCCGCAAATATATTTAAACTTAAAAGATAAGAGGTCTCATCACAAGGCTACTTACCATGATCATAGGAGAAAAATAGGCTGACATTACCAACACTGCTAAACAAACCAGGGTAATGGCTTATGATTGCAAACAATTATAAGACAAGGGGTCTCATCACGAGCTAGCTTGTTCAGTCCAATTATAACCAGTGAATGGCATTGTCCACTATTTGGCTACCAAACTAGGACAATGGCTTTTAAGAATTAAAAAAATAAAAATAAAAATAAAAAATAAAAAATAAAATAAAATAAAATAAATAAACATATATAAATGGATTTATCTCTAGGTCAATAATTCTTAAATAGATGGGATTCTGAATCATTCGTGCTTAAAAGGTAACCCTGTCGAGACTATAGATGTTTGCTGGCAGCAGTGGCTCTACCTGTGACAAATGAGTACATTTTAAAAGCTAAGATGTAAAGTGACCCCTATTTTATCCGTACAACTAATTAAGGATTGATATAGAGTTTTGAAATATTTTAATTTATGAGGAATTTTGAGAAAATTACAATAAGATAATTCTTGCTTTTATTCATATTAATGAACCTAGTCAAGCATTCCAAAAATAATTTTCTCTTCTTTAATTATTTTTACTTTAATTTTGAGAAAATCTCATTCATATCAAACAGAGATAACTGGTTCTTCTCTCGTATGTCGCCAATTGTTGTGGGAAGAAACAACCCCCCATTTTTACTTGTTCACTTCAAATAATGGGGACCCTTTCTATAAATTTGTTTGTTAAACACCTTTTAGGATTTTTATTAAGTTAATTATCCTACGATTTTTTTAATTTTTCATTTTCTTTAGATTCTTGTTTTGATTGCTTGGTTGAAATCGATTTTTTCTATAATCTTCCTGTTGATGCTTGTTTCACCTCATTTGCTCAACCGGTTTTTAAATGACACTCCTTTGAAGTCTAATCAATTATGTCGCCTGGGTTAAAAAATGCATAAAATGTACAATATTTCATTTTTGTAATTAAATTAGTTCAATAATGCATTTAGTTTAAATATTAACCCGTAGTTAGTTATTACTAACATTTTTTCATTTTTTTACTTATCCAGCCAAATCATAAATCATCAGGATTTCAGTCATTTATTTCAGTTTTCCAATTTTCAAATAAATTACTAATCTCGAAAATCCAAAATGTGAAAGTGGCTGTAGTTTAATTTTTATTTTTTCATTAAATTGGCTGTAGTTTATTTAGGCAAATCATACTTTAGGTAATTTCCTAATTTATAAAAATAAAATAAAATAAAATAAAATTACATCGCATCGGGGATTTCCAAATGATGCATTCCTTAGAAACCCCAATGGCTTTCATTTGCCGATACTTTGATTGCAAATAAGTCAAAGGCATATGATACATTTTATTACATTGTATCAGAGGTTTTAACTAACACATTTTTAAAAACTCCCGATGGCCCTCACCTCCAATATGCCGATTGCGATGCTATAACCCATGCATTTCTTTGTTTGACTTTTAACTCAATCACATGTGAGTATAAGAGGAATAGTGTAGTGTTAGTTGTTAATATTAATGTAATGTTAGTGTCAGTGGTAGGTGTAGTATTAATTTAATGTTAGTTTAGTGTTAGTGTTAGATTAAAATTAGTGTAGTGTTAGTTTAATATTAGCATAGTTTTAAGCTAGTATAGTTTAGCGTTAGTTTAGTTATTTTAATTTTAGAATTAATATTTAATATTTGAAATAATTAGTTTTAAATTAATTAATAGAATGTAGTTAATTTAATTAAATTATAACTAATTATTAATTAGTTTAAGTTGTTTATAAATAGTTTATTATAATTATTAGTTAGATTAATATTAATTAATAAATAGTTTATTAAAAAATTATTTTATAATTAACAATTAATAATGTAATTATGATTAATTAATAGATAATTAAAACTTAATTTAGAATTAGATTATAACTAAATTAGATGAATAATATGATTGCAATTAATTAGAATTAATTAATTAAATATCATAATCTAATTTAGGATTACAATTTAATTAAAATTTTGATTTTTTTAGCCCAAACAACAAAAGCTCAAGATTTTTGGCAATTTTAATATACCAATTTTAGAGGCTCATAAATGGAGTTTTGCTTGCCCAAATGAGGCCCAAGACAGTTCATTGAAAATATAAAATAATGGATATTATTCCTAAAAATGTTTTATTTCCAGATTTGATCATTTATTGGGCCTAAAATTCAGTAAAATATCAAGCTACGAATTTTTAACAAATTTTATGAGTTTTATTTTTTGCATTTTAATTTGCCACAACTTTTTATCAGTGCAAATTCATTTGTCTATGTTCTCATTGGCCGATTAGATCATCACATAAATCAAAATAGAGCTTATGTTTCCTTTTTATTTATCTAATTAAGTTGTAATTGGATCTATTTTAATTTCTTGATTTGACAATTTGATTTTATTTTTGCATTTTAATTTCGTTTTGGATTTGTTTTTGCAGGAAAACAATTGAAGAGATGAGAAGAAGAGGCTTTCAATCAATGAGAAGACTCCAAAAATTAAAGGTTGGAATTTTTGAGCAATTAAAATTGGATTGAGCAGATTTTTCTTCAACAAACTCTCTTCTCAAAATACTTTTGGAAACATTATAAATTGCAGATTGCAAAATGTAAAAGGGTCTACTCTCCTTTGCAATTCTAGACTTCTAAAAGCATTTCTGTAATAGGAATTTAGAGTTGTAGATAGGGAGAAGAGAAAATTTTAGATCTAAACATTACTGAGAGTTTTTCTTTATATCTTGAATTATGTGTGATGGGCAGAGTTTGCATTTATGTAGCTCTAGTTTTGAAAACAGAAATTCAAGTAATGTAAAGGACTATTAGAGACCAGGATTAGAGAAGCAGATTCAATTAAATGGTATTTTTGGCATTTCTGTATCAAATACCAATTTCAATTTTATGATAATAAAATTATTGTTTCATTTTATTCATGTTTATGCATTTTTGTTGATATGGATAATTTTTCTTAATATTGTTATGTATATCTGTTCTTATGGATTAACACTGATTTCTGAGTAACTATTTACTCAAAAATTTGTCTTATAAAATTGATTTATTAAATGTTGCGAATTTCTTCCACATGTTATTGTTTAATTATTGGCTTGACTGATTTGACAATCAATATCATTTTTATGAATTTATTCCAGAGTGTTGTTGATTTATTATTTCAGTTAAATGGTCTCAATAGGATGTGTTTTGGTATTCACAAATATGAGCTAATTGAATTTCTTCATTAGTTTCACATTAATTAAAATCCAGACATATTTAAATTCTCATTAGTTAATTATCTTGCTCTTAGTTGGGTTAGATATATATCTACCTAATTGAGATAGGGTTTAGATTAGTTTCTTTTTGTTTTCATTATAGAATAAGCTGCATTTAGATTACGTTCTACATTCTTTTAAGTCATTTTCTCAAAGAGGGAAAATCTTATTTGTGGTTTTCCTGAACTCAAATTAGCTTAAGGGTCATTCTTTTGCCTGGTCAGCAAGAAGAATTGATCTGATATCCCTGTCTACTAGTTGTTAAAGGTACATCGTAAACCAATAGCGATAGGGAGAAGGTAACTTGACCTAGTCAAACCAGTCAGAGCCACTATCATAAATGGAAAAGGAGTTGTATTAAGGTCTAGACTGGGTGGTTATCCCCCAATGTTGTTGCAACAATTTTCGAGGCTTCTATATTTTTGGTGCTACAAGGAGGGCTTGAGACTTGTTTTACTTTGGAGTCTTTGAATTCTAAAATTTCATTTTTATTACAATGGCTCCTTTAAAACTTCCAATTTGGAGTTGTATTTCTGGACAAGCATCTTCCAATACTCCACCAGAAATAGTAAGGTTCTTGTCTCAGGTAAATTTTAATGGTAAAAAAAAAAAAATTCTGCTTTTAATCATGTCTTTCAATTTATTCAAAATGTTTCAAATTATGATTTTCAAGGAATTGATGAAGGCATTTTACGCAGACTTTTTACTCTCGCATTTGCGTCCAAAGCCAGAAATTGGTGTAAATCACTTCCATTTGCTTCAATCCACACTTGGGAACAATTTATTACAATATTCCTTTGTAAATTTGATGGATATATATACGAAAAACTATGTGATAATTTTGAAGATCTACGAAGGTTTGAATGTGAGTCTTTAATTGATTTTACCATCAGGTTTCATTTAAATTGTTTAAAATTCAAAATTTAGGATAAACCTTCGAAAAAAGAATTATTATATTGGGTTGAACATATTTTCTCTCTTCATTCCATTCAAAACCCATGTGAAATTATTTCAAACTTTGATCAATTTCCTCCTAATTTTACTGATCAATTTCAAGAAAATATTAGCAGAAATTTTGGATAAAGAGCTGCCTTGAAATCTGAAAATTATTCTGCATTAAATTCAGAAAATCAGATCGCAAATCAACACGTGCAAGCAGCAATCAAAGTGAATAATAAAATGCAAACTGCTGTACAAATTTCTAAATTTTTCCATGATGAACAAATGCCGAAAACAGAGCAGCGAAGCACCCTTCTTCAAGAAAACATGAGTATACAAAGGAATTATCTACTGAAATTTATAGTGAACAGAATGCACAAGATTTCTCTAACAGAGAAAATTTTGAATTCATTATTTCTCATTCTTATTTTTCACTTTATCCTGATATTTTTAATGTTGGTAATTTCTCCCCTATCGGTATTAATGAAATATCAGAAAATAGAGAGGTTAATCTAAATGAATTGCCAATTAGTTTTTATCCGGATAGAAAATTAATTAATGATCATTCTTCTGGCATTAATGAACTTGTGCTAAATATTGGTTCTTGTTTCAATTCATTGAATAAAATGGAAGGGAATTCTAATGAATATCTTGAAGTCATTTATGATAACTACTTTGACATTGAGGATATTGATGAGTCTTCTTTACAATTAAATCCTCATGATAAAAGTCTAATCACATATGAAAATGAAGAACAATCTAATTCAGAAATTGTTCAAAATAGTTCTCATTTTCAAACAAATAATCATACTTATGATTTCAGCATTCAAGAAACCATTCCAATCTATGATTTATATGATGATCAAGATCGCATTCCTATTCAGAGTCATACCCTTCTTTCTAATTCACAAATGTGTATCAACAATCACATTATTTTACCCAATTATTGTGAAGATGAAATTCCTTTAAATCAGTCCCAATTGTGTTGTAACAATAATTGTAACACTAGTGTAAACTGTGATTCAATTTTGTTATTATTTAAACATTTATTTTTAACTTCAGATTTATTTTCTATTTTTAGTGTTAAAATTTTAGATACTTCATACTGGCATATTGAGCAGCTCAATATTGAACACTCAATTGATGCATTTCCTCAATAGATAAATGAAGAATCAAATTATAATAGTGAACATAAAAAATTATTAAACTTTCAATTTCAATTGATGTTCATTCATTATCAATCACTTCTTTCTTCTCAAAAGCAGTACCATCAAGTGAGTGTATTTTCACAATATGACCAACAATATATTTCAATTAATAATCTTCTCCTGGATTTATCGGACTCCCATACATTTTTTATTGATCAGTTTGAAAGACATTTGGCAAGATTTCCTTCACGGAAGATTGTTAATAGTTTAGCACTTAATCATAACACTAACAAAATCACATAGAATATTGTTGCTGAAAGATCATTTCTACAACCTGGCCTGTCATCGTCTCTTTTAAACCTCTCCCACTTAATGGAAATCCATTCAGATTTCTATAATCCAATTGAAATTCAGTTGGAAAGGGCATTTCAAGAGAAAGTAATGGTGAATAATTTACTAATAATAAAGATACATTCTACTTTCAGATTTAGTTTTTGTAGTTTAATTATATTTACAGTTTTACTAATGTTTGACATGTACATACATGCAAGAATTAAAATGAAAGAGTGGTTACATTGGAAATATGACTATACCTAGCCATTTTCATGTATATGGTTAGAATAGAAGTAAAATTAATTTAGTTAGTTTTCTTTGTATAGTTAATTTATTCTTAATAGTTTTGCAGATATAAAATAAAGTGAGCAATCAACCCTTCTCATATCACGTACATGTTCAGGGAAATATTTGTCTCTTATCAGAAAATTTCTAATTCTTGCTTCCCATTTTTTAAATCAAAATTTATTGCAACAATATCTCTACTCTACCTATTTTGAATAATGTCTTAACTAAATTCAATTGAGGTTGCACTTGGCACCAATCACCTCAAAGCCAATTTTCTCTATTTCAAAATATCCTCATATGATTTTCTTCTGAAATTTATTTATTAAAGGTTTTGAGGATATAAAGCTTCATGATCTCACTATCCCATGAAATGTATGACTTTCTATTATAAGCTTGATGCCAATTTAATCATTATTATTCAGTCTAACCTTTTGCTGTAATCACATGAAGTTCATATTTTCTTCTTCGAAATTTGTTAAAATGACTATAAAGGTGTCCATTTTGTTGTATGCACACATTCAAATCTGTGTTGATATTTTTCCACAATTAGTGGCTTTATCCCATTCTGATCTTTAGTTTATTATCTGATGCTACAATGTGCATCATATTTATTTACTAAACACATTATTAAACGGGCACTATAAAAATATATATTTTTCTCAAGTTAATTTGGAATGAGCAGAGGTAATAAATTGTTGTTGCAATTCAAAGGGCAGCTTATTTTCATTTTATCTCTGGTGAATTTTATGATTTTCAGAACAAGAATAAACAGATTTTATTTAGGTTGATTGCACACTTCGATTTAGAATAAATAATGAGATGAGTTTGAACAAAGTCATAATTTTGATAAATAGAAGGAAGAATTGGAATATTAATAAGGTAAAATCCACAGACAATTCTCTTCCAGGTACGCAATTACAAGTTCATTTTCATCTATTAATAGTTTCTCTTTTCCTTAGTTTGTTTTTTATTCTTGTTTCGTTTTATTTGTAGGTTTTCATTTGTTTTCAAAACTTGAAATAAGCAGCAAACGCAATTCAAATTTGCAATAGGTTCAGGGAAATTTTATTTTGTGATTCATTAAAATTTGAGCATTCTTTAACTTTACTTTCATTCATTAGAAAACCTAATATAAAGTTAAAACAGTATCGCAAGATTCATGTTTGAAACATTTCAACTTGATTTTTTATATGCAAGACCTCCGATGTGTTACCTGACTCAGTTTTTTATAAAATACCATATCGCGTTTCGCATCTTGGAGGTTTTCAATTGAATATTCTTCCATTATCTTCACCGATCTTTGATAATCAACTTTACCAATATTGTGATATACACATAATTTGGGACTCGATATTAAATTTAAATCAAGTTCATAAGAAATATCGCATCCATTCAATCGCAATAGTGGTAGGGTCTTAATTTTAAATGCACCGATGTCTTGGACCTGATGCGATATTAAACTTTCATAATAGAATTATCGGGCTCATTCTCCATCGCATATCAACGTATCATATTGTTACATCATGCACTTAATTTTTCTGATCGCCGATCATATATCATATTGGAATAAATTGAAAAGTTTGTTTTTCATCACAAAATTTTCGATGCGATGAATTGGATCACAAACGCGCATATCACATTAAGAATAATGATAATTCTTCAATTTGAAAAGCACCGATGCGATAAAAGCTTTATCGCAATCGCGAATCGGGAAATCACATTCTAATATATTCATTTGAAATACCTCCGATGCGATAATTCTAATCGCAAATCACAAATCGGGAGGAAAATTGAAGACATCCTTGTGCACTTATTTTAAAAAGTTGCAATGTGATAACTCATCACTGATTTCTTTTGAGGTCCAATGCCGGTCCCACCTAAAAGCCACATCATCCATCGCATTCTCGCTATCGCAAGAATCATATTGGCATTTCCAACAAGACTATTTTCCGATATTCTGATATGTCGTTATAGCAATTGCTTCATTGCATTTTTATTTGTTGCCATATCACTATTCTGGATCTGTGATGCGCGATGTGCGATGTACCATGTGCGAAGTACAAAGAACGATGCGACCATTCCCTGATTCTTAATATAACAATTATTCAATATCACATTGCATATATTCTCACCGCATGTTCTCATATCGGAAATTTGCTACTGCAACCCCCGATGCGATAAACTCCAATGCATGCCTCGACATACAATATGAATCATCTATTAAGGCATTGTGTTAATTTAAAGCAATATTGGGTAACCGCTATGATACTAAAGCGATTGATGACAAATTTGTGGCATATTCAAATCATTTTGATTTCTCATATATTTCAGTTTTTTAAATAATTCCATAATTAAATATGAAATTCAAGACCTCTCTACTTTAAATCTCATTATGTTAAATTTGGTCTTAACTCTGCACAAATTTTAAAATCATGGAATTTGTATAAGACTTATAATATTTTGAGAATATTCATCACTGCAAATTCTCAATCTCATTTCGGATGCATTTGTTCTAATTTCAACTCCCTTGAACACAAAGCATTCTATTTTTACATTTTACTGCTTGCTTTAGTTTAAATAAAATAAATAATGATTTTGGGTTATAGGATTTTGGTTAGTTTGCCTTCTTCATATTTTTAATGTCAATTAAAAGAAGTCAACTAGTATTAGAGAAATTGATACATCCAGGTAAGATAAAATGCAATTATCCAATGGTAAGATTCATGTACCCACTTTCATTAATTTCCATTTCATTAATTTAGTTTCAATTTTTTTTTTTAAATTATCTTGACATAAAAAAAAATATATATGTTTTTCAGCTCTTCATAAAAGTTTTCAATCATCTGCCAAATCATATTTTGGAAGTCCTATGCTCTTTTCCTGGTTTTATTTTCAAGAAGCAGTGATAGTCTTCGTTGAAACAACCACACTAGGAAGTTTCTGAACCTTTAGTCGTTGTCTTTAAAGCATTCCTTTTATTAGAAAATGATTAAGATAATTCTTTGAAACAAGAAGATTGACATCAGATAGACCTTTTTTTTATTGTGGCTGAATTTTATGATCACTGCTATCTAAAGCCTAAAACACTTACAACTCTGCAAGGTATAAGTTTTCTGGATCTCGACATAAGAACGAGTGATTAAATGATTATTTTCTTTTACTTCATGTTGTTGAGACATTGGTATAAACATTCTTGTTAGATTTTTTATTTCGAAACTTGGATTTTCCTCTCCACTTTTAAATATCTTCATTTTTATTTTTGTTTGTTGATTTCTTTTCTCACTTTAGCTTAAGATTTCTTTTGCTTTGGTTTTCAGTTTTCATTTTGGTGACTTTGCCATGATTTATATGGAAGACCTTCTTGTTACCTAACAATGGTTAGCATACATAGGAAAAATTGTTAATAGTCTCCTATTAGCTTTTTCTTAAATCTCTTAGTAGAATCTGTTTTTCTTATTATAAAGGTAGACATACTTAAGGAAGAGATTACAAAATAAGAGAAGTTGACGAAGTATCATGAAATCTAAGAAATTTCTTTTTTCATCAAAATTTTAACTATTTTGAGATTTCAATATTTTATTAAGATCTTTCAAAATTCTATTATCAATCAAGAAACGTTATTTTTAACCATGTAAAGACACTTTACAACAAAGCACTTTTAACTCTGAAATTTTCATTCTCAACTCGTAAGGATTTAATGATTCTCTCTATTTAAAAGAGTTTTATTTTTCTAGAGCATAATCCAAAAATATATTTAAACTTAAAAGATAAAAGGTCTCATCACGAGCCTGCTTACCATGATCATAGGAGAAAAATAGGCTGAAATTACAAACACTGCTAAATGAACCAGGGTAATGGCTTATGATTGCAAACAAGTATAAGACAAAGGGTCTCATCATGAGCCAGCTTGTTCAGTCCAATTATAACCAGTGAATGGCATTGTCAACTATCTGGCTACCAAACCAAGGAAAATGGCTTTTAAGAATTAAAAAACTAAAAAATAAAAAATAAAAAATAAAATAAAATAAAATAAATAAACATATATAAATGCATTTATCTCTAAGTCAATATTTTTTAAATAGATGGGATTCTGAATCATTCATGATTAAAAGGTAACCCTGTGGATACTATAGATGTTTGCTGGCAGCAGTGGCTCTACCTATGACAAATGAGTACATTTTAAAAGCTAAGTTGTCAAGTGACCCCTACTTTATCCCTAAAACTAATTAAGGATTGATATAGAGTTTTGAAATATTTTAATTTATGAGGAATTTTGAGAAAATTACAATAAGATAATTCTCGCTTTTATTCAGATTAATGAACCTAGTCAAACATTCCAAAAATAATTTTCTCTTCTTTAATTATTTTTACTTTAATTTTGAGAAAATCTCATTCATATCAAACAGAGATAACTAGTTCTCCTCCCGTATGTCGCTAATTGTTGTGGTAAAAAACAACCCCCCTATTTTTTACTTCTTCACTTTAAATAATGGAGACCCTTTCTATAAAAATTTTGGTTAAACACCTTTCAAGATTTTTATTAAGTTAATTATCCTACAATTTTGTTAATTTTTCATTTTCTTTAGATTCTTGTTTTGATTGCTTGGTTGAAATTGATTTTTTTTATAAGCTTCCTGTTGATGCTTGTTTCACCTCATTTGGTCAACCGGTTTGTAAATGGCACTCCTTTGAAGTCTAATCAATTATGTCACCTCGGCTAAAAAATTCATACAATGTACATGTTCATTTTTGTAATTAAATTAGTTCAATAATGCATTTAGTTTAAATATTAACCCGTATTTAGTTATTACTCACATTTTTTCATTATTTTACTTATCCAGCCAAATCATAAATCATCAGAATTTTAGTCATTTGTTCCAATTTTCCAATTTTCAAATAAATTACTAATCTCGAAAATCCAAAATGTGAAAGTGGTTGTAGTTTAATTTTTATATTTTCATTAAAGTGGCTGTAGTTTATTTAGACAAATCACACTTTAGGTAATTTCATAATTTATAAACATAGAAAACAAAAAAAATAAAATTACATCGCATTGGGGATTTCCTAAGGATGCATTCCTTAGAAACCTTGATGGCTTTCATTTGCCGATATTCTGATTGCAAATAAGTCAAAGGCATATGATACATTTCATTACATCGCATTAGAGGTTTTAACTAAAACATTTTTAAAAACACCCGATGGCCCTCACCTCTGATATGCCGATTGTGATGCTATAACCCATGCACTTCTTTGTTTGACTTTCAACTCACTTACACGTGAGTATAAGAGGAATAGTGAAGTGTTAGTTGTTAATATTAATGTAGTGTTAGTTTTAGTGGTAGGTGTAGTATTAATTTAATGTTAGTTTAGTGTTAGTGTTAGATTAAAATTAGTGTAGTATTACTTTAATATTAGCATAGTTTTAAGTTAGTATAGTTAAGTGTTAGTTTAGTTATTTTAATTTTAGATTTAGTATTTAATATTTAAAATAATTAATTTTAAATTAATTAAATTAATTAATAGAATGTAATTAATTAAATTAAATTATAATTAATTATTAATTAGATTAATTTGTTTCTAAATACTTAATTATAATTATAAGTTAGATTAATATTAATTAATAAATAGTTTATTAAATAATTATTTTATAATTAACAATTAATAATGTAATTATAATTAATTAATAGATAATTAAAACTTAATTTATAATTATATTATAACTAAATTAGATGAATACTATAATTGCAATTAATTAGAACTAATTAATTAAATATAATAATCTAATTTAGGATTAGAATTTAATTAAAATTTTGATTTTTTTAGCCCAAGCAACAAAAATTCTAGATTTTTGGCAATTTTAATATACCAACTATAGAGGCTCATAAATTGAGTTTTACTTGGTCAAATGAAGTTTAGGATAGCCTATTGGAAAGATAAAATGATGGAGATTATTCTTGAAAAAGTTTTATTTCCAGATGTGATCATTTATTGGGTCTAAAATTTAGCAAAAGATCAAGCTACGAATTTTTAAACAAAACTAATTTTCTGAGTTTTATTTTTTTCATTTTAATTTGCCACAACTTTTTATGAGTGAAAATTCATTCGTCTATGTTCTCATTAACCAATTAGATCAGCACGTAAATCAAAATAAAGCTTATGTTTACTTTTTAATTTATCTAATTAAGTTTTATTTGAATCTATTTTAATTTCTTGATTTGACAATTTGATTTTTTTTTTTTTTGATTTGTTTTTGCAGGAAAACAGTTGAAGAGATGAGAAGAAGAAGCTCTCAATCAATGAGAAGACTCTAGCAATTAAAGATTGGAATTTTTGAGCAATTAAAATTGGATTGAGCAGATTTTTCTTCAACAAACTCTCCTCTCAAAATAATTTTGGAAACATTATAAATTGCAGATTGCAAAATATAAAAAGGGATGCTCTCCTTTGCAATTCTAGACTTCTAAAAGCATTTCTGTAATAGGAATTTAGAGTTGTAGATGGAGAGGAGAGAAAATTTCAGATCTGAACATTATTGAGAGTTTTTCTTTATATGTTGAATTATGTATGATGGGCAGAGTTTGCATTTCTGTAGCTCTAGTTTTGAAAACACAATTTCAAGTAATGTAAAGGACTGTTATAGACCAGGATTAGAGAAGAAGATTCAATTAAATGATATTTTTGACATTTCTGTATCAAATACCAATTTCAATTTTATGATAATAAAATTGTTGTTTCATTTTATTCATGTTTATGCATTTTTGTTGATATGGATAATTTGTCTCAATATTGTTATGTATCTCTGTTCTTATGGATTAACTCTAATTTCTTAGCAATTATTTACTCAGAAATCTGTGTTATAAAACTGATTTATTAAATAGTAATGTGTTGTGAATTTCTTCCGCATGTTATTGTTTAATTATTGGCTTGACTGATTTGACAATCAATATCATTTTTGTGAATTTCTTCAGAAGTGTTGTTGATTTATTATTTCAGTTAAATGGTCTCAATAGGATGTGTTTTGGTATTCGAAAATATGAGATAATTGACTTTCTTCGTTACTTTCACATTAATTAAAAGCTAGACATATTGAAATTCTCATTAGTTAATTATCTTGCTCTTATTTGGGTTAGATCTATATCTACCTAATTGAGATAGGATTTAGATTAGTTTCCTTTTGTTTGAATTATAGAATAAGTTACATTTATATTAAGTTCTACATTCTTTTATGTCCTCTTCTCAAAGACGCAAAATCTTAGTTTTGGTTTGGCTGAACTCAAATCAGCTTAAGGGTCATTCTCTTGCCCGATCAGCAAGAATAATTGATCTGATATCCCTGTCTATTTGTTGTTAAAGATACATCATAAACCAATAGTGATAGGTAAAATGTAACTGGACCTAATCAAACCAGTCAGAGCCACTATCATAAACGAAAAAGGAGTTATATTGTGGTCAAGACCGGGTGGTTATCCCCCAATGTTGTTGCAATTATTTTCAAGGCTTCTAAATTTTTGGCACTACAAGGAGGGCCTGAGACTTGTTTTACTTTGGAGTCTTTGAATTCTAACATTTCATTTTTATTACAATGGCTCCTTTAAAACTTCCAATTTGGAGTTGTATTTCTAGACAAGCATCTTCCAATACTCCACCAGAAATAGTAAGGCTCTTGTCTCAGGTAAAGTTTAATGGTAAAAAAAATTCTTCTTCTTTTAATCATGTCTTTCAATGTATTCAAAATATTTCAAATTATGATTTTCAAGGAATTGATGAAGGCATTTTATGCAGAATTTTTACCCTCACATTTGCAGCAAAAGTCAGAAACTCGTGTAAATCACTTCTAGTTGCTTCAATCCACACTTGGGAACAATTTATTACAATATTTATTTGTAAATTTGATGGATATATATACGAACATGTATGTGATAATTTTGAAGATCTACGAAGGTTTGAAGGTGAGTCTTTAATTGATTTTACCGTTAGGTTTCGTTTAAATTGTTTAAAATTCAAAATTGAAGATAAACCTTCGAAAAAAGAATTATTGTATTGGTTTGAACATATTTTCTCTCTTGCTTCGATTCGAAACCCATGTGAAATTATTTCAAACTTTCACCAATTTCCTCCTAATTTCACTGATCAATTTCAAGAAAATATCAGCAGCAATTTTGGAGAAAGAGCTGTCTTGAAATCTGAAAATTATTCTGCATTAAATTCAGAAAATCAGATCGCAAATCAACACGTGCAATTAGCAGTCAAAATGAATAATAAAATGCAAACTGTTGTACAAATTTCTAAATTTTTCCATGATGAACAAATGCCGAAAACAGAGCAGCAAAGCACCCTTCTTCAAGAAAGCATGAGTATAGAAAGGAATGATCTAAAATCTAAAATATATAGTGAACAAAACGCACAAGATTTCTCTAACAGAGAAAATTTTGAATTCATTATTTCTCATTCTTATTTTCTACTTTATCCTGATATTTTTAATGTTGGTAATTTCTCCCCTCTCGGTATTAATGATATATCAGAAAACAAAGAGGCTACTCTAAATGAATTGCCAATTAGTTTTTATCAGGATAGAAAATTAATTAATGATCATTCTTCTGGCATTAGTGAACTTGAGCTAAATATTAATTCTTGTTTCAATTCATTGAATAAAATGGAAGGGAATTCTAATGAATATCTTGAAGTTATTTATGATAACTACTTTGACATTGAGGATATTGATGTGTCTTCTTTACAATTAAATCTTCATGATCAAAGTCTAATCACATGTGAAAATGAAGAACAATCTAATTCAGAAATTGTTCGAAATAGTTCTCATTTTCAAACAAATAATCATACTTATGATTTTAGCATTCAAGAAACCATTCCAATATATGATTTATATGATGATCTAGATCGCATTCCTATTCACAGTCATACCCTTGTTTTTAATTCACAAATGTGTATCAACAATCAAATTATTCTACCCAATTCTTGTGAAGATGAAATTGCTTTAAATCAATCTCAATTGTGTTATAACAATAATTGTAACACTATTGTAAACTAAGATTCAATTTTGTTATTATTTCAACATTTATTTTTAACTTCAGATTTATTTTATGTTTTTAGTGTTAAAATTTTAGATACTTCATGTTGGCATATTGAGCAGTTCAATATTGAACACTCAATTGATGCATTGCCTAAATGGATAAACGAAGAATCAAATTATAATGGTGAAAATAAAAAATTATTGAACTTTCAATTTCAATTGATGTTCATTCCTTATCAATCACTTCTTTCTTCTCAAAATAAGTACCATCAAGTGAGTGTATTTTCACAATATGACCAACAATATATTTCAATTAATAATCTTTTCTTGGATTTATCGGACTCCCATACATTTTTTATTGATCAGTTTGAAAGACATTTGGAAATATTTCATTCACGGAAGATCGTTAATAATTTAGCACTTAATCATAACACTAACAAAATCACATAGGCTATTGTTGCTGAAAGATCATTTCTACTACCCGGCCTTCATCTTCTCTTTTAAACCTCTCCCACTCAATGGAAATCCATTCATATTTATATAATCCAATTGAAATTTAGTTGGAAAGGGAATTTCAAGAGAAGGTAATGGTGAATAATTTACTAATAATAAATATACATTCTACTTTTAGATTCAGTTTTTTTAGTTTAATTATATTTACAATTTTACTAATGTTTGACATGTACATACATGCAAGAATTAAAATGAGAGAGTGGTTGCATTTGAAATATGACTATACCTAGCCATTTTCATGTATATGGTTAGAATAGAAGTAGAATTAATTTAGTTTGTTTGTTTTGTATAGTTAATTTATTCTTAATAGTTCTCCAGATATAAAATAAAGTGAGAAATCAACCCTTCTCATATCATATACATGTTCAGGGAAATATTTGCTTCTTATCCGAAAATTTCCAATTCTTGCTTCCCATCTTTAAAATCAAAATTTATTGTAGCAATATCTCTACTCTGCCTATTTTGAATAATGTCTTAACTAAATTCAATTGAGGTTGCACTTGGCACCAATCACCTCAAAGCCAATTTTCTCTATTTCGAAATATCCTCATAAGATTTTCTTCTGAAATTTATTTATTAAAGGTTTTGAGGATATAAAGCTTCATGATCTCATCATCCCATGAAATGTATGACTTTCTATTATAAGCTTAATGGAAATTTAATCATTATTAGTCAGTCTAACCTTTTTCTGTAATCACATGAAGTTCATATTATCTTCTTCAAAATTTGTTAAAATGACTTTAAAGGTGTCCATTTTGCTGTATGCACACATTCAAATCTTTGTTGATATTTTTCCACAATTAGTGGCTTTATCCCATTTTGATCTTTAGTTTATTATATGATGCTACAATCTACATCATATTTATTTACTAAAGGCATTATTAAAAAGTCACTATAACAATACAGATTTTTCTCAAGTTATTTCAGAATGAGCAGAGGTAATAAATTGTTGTTGCAATTCAAAGGGAAGCTTATTTTCATATTTATCTTTGGGGAATTTTATGAGTTTCAGAAAATGAATAAGCAGATATTATTTAAGCTAATTGCACACTCCGATTTAGAATAAATAATGAGATGAGTTTGAACAAAGTCATAATTTTGATAAATAGAAGGAAAAATTGGAAGATTCATAAGGTAAAATCCACAAACAATTCTCTTCCAGGTATGCAATTACAAGTTCATTTTCATCTATTAATAGTTTCGCTTTTCCTTAGTTTTTTTTTTTATTCTTGTTTCGTTTTATTTGAAGGTTTTCATTTCTTTTCAAAACTTGAAGTAAGCAGCAAACCCAATTCAAATTTGCAACAGGTTCAGAGAAATTTTATTTTGTCATTCATTAGAAGTTGATCATTCTTTAACTTTATTTTCATTCATTAGAAAACCCAATTGAAAGTTAAAACAATATCTCAAGATTCATGTTCGAAACGTTTCAACTTGATTTTTTATATGCAAGACCTCCGATGTGTTACCTCATTCAATTTTTTATAAAATACCATATCTCATTTCGCATCTCGGAGGTTTTCAATTGAATATAATTCCATTATCTTCACTGATCTTCGATAATCAAATTTGCCAATATTGTGATATACACATAATTCGGGACCCATAATTATGTGATATACACATAATTTAAATTAAGTTCATAAAAAATATTGCATCTGTCCAATCGCAATAGTGGTAGGGTCATAATTTTAAAAGCACCAATGTCTCGGATCTGATGTGATATTAAACTTTCATAATAGAATTATCGGGCTCATTCTCCATCGCATATCGGCGTATCATATTGTTACATCATGCACTTAATTTTTCCAATCACCGATCACATATCGTATTGGAATAAATTGAAAGTATGTTTTTCATCACAAAATTTCCAATGCGATGAATCAGATCACAAACGCGCAGATCGAGTTAAGCGTAATGTTAAGTCTTCCAATTGAAAAGCTTCGATGCGATAAAAGCTTGATCATAATCGCAAATCAGGAAATCACATTCTAATATATTCATTTGAAATACCTCTGATGCGATAAGTCTAATCGCAAATCGCAAATCGGGAGGAAAATTGAATACATCCTTGTACGCTCATTTTAAAAAGATGCGATGCGATAACTCATTGCCGATTTCTTTTGAGGTCCAAATCCGGTCCCACGTAAAAGCCACATCATCCATCGCATTCTCTCTATCGCAAGAATCATATTGGCATTTCCAACATGACTATTTTCCGATATTCTGATATGCCGATATCGCAATCCCTTCATCGCATTTTTATTTTTGGCCATATCACTATTCTGGATCTGCGATGTGCGATGTGCGATGTATAATGTGCGAAGTACAAAGAACGATACGACAATTCCCCAATTCTTGATATAAAAATTATTTAATATCGCATTACATATATTCTCACTGCATGTTCTCATATCGGCAATTTGCTACCGCAACCCCCGATGCGATAAAGTCCAATGCATGCCTCTTCATACAATACGAATTATCTGATAAGGCATTGTGTTAATTTAAAACAATCTTTGGTAATCGCTCTGATACTAAAGCGATTGATGACAAATTTGCGGCATATTCAAATCATTTTGATTTCTCATATATTTCAGTTTTTTAAATAATTCCATAATTAAATATGAAATTCAAGACCTCTCTATTTTAAATTTCATTATCTTAAATTTGTTTTTAACTCTGAGCAATTTTTAAAATCATGGAATTTGTATAAGACTTATAATATTTTGAGAATATTCATCACTGCAAATTCCCAATCTCATTTTTGATGCATTTGTTCTAATTTCAACTCTCTTGAACACAAAGCATTCCATTTTTACATTTTACTGCTTGCTTTAGTTTAAATAAAATAAGTAATGATTTTGGGTTATAGGATTTTGGTTAGTTTGCCTTCTTCATATTTTTAATGTCAACTAAAAGAAGAAGTCAACTAGTATTAGAGAAATTGATACCTCTAGGTAAAATAAAATGCAATTATCCAATGGTAAGATTCATGTACCCACTTTCATTAATTTCCATTTCATTACTTTAGTTTCATATTTTTTTTTAAATTATCTTGATATAAAAAAAATCTGTTTTTCAGCTCTTCATAAAAGCTTTCAATCATCTGCCAAATCATATTTTGGAAGTCTTATGCATTTTTCCTGGTTTTATTTTCAAGAAGCAGCGATAGTATTCATTGAAACAGCTACACTAGGGTGTTTCTGAACCTTTAATCTGTTTCTTTAAAGCATTCCTTTTATTAGAAAATGATTAAGATAATGCTTTAAAACAAGAATATTGACATCAGACATAATTTTTTTATTGTGGCTGAATTGTATGATCACTGCTATCTAAAGCCTAAAACAATTACAACCCTACAAGGTATAAGCTTTCTCGATCTCAACATAAGAAGGAATGATTACATGATTATATTCGTTTACTTCATGTTGTTGAGACATTGGTATAAACATTCTTGTTAGAGTTTGTATTTCAAAACTTGGATTTTCCTTTCCACTTTTAAATTTATTCATTTTTATTTTTTTTTGCTGATTTCTTTTTTCACTTTAGCTTAAGATTTTATTTCCTTTGGTTTTCAATTTTGATTTTGGTGACTTTTCCATGATTTATATGGAAGGCCTTCTTGTTACCTAACAATGGTTAGCATACATAGGAAAAATTGTTAATAGTCTCCTATCAGCTTTTTCTTAAATCTCTTAACAGAATCTGTTTTTCTTATTATAAAGGTATACATACTTAAGGAAGAGATTACAAAACAAGAGAAGTTGACAAAGTATCATGAAATCTGAGAAATTTCTTTTTTCATCAAAATTGTAATTATTTTGAGATTTCAATATTTTATTAAGATCTTTCAAAATTCTATTATCAGTCAATAAAAGTTATTTTTAACCAAGTAAAGACACTTTACAGAAAATCACTTTTAACTCTGAAATTGTTATTCTAAACTCTTAAGGAGTTAATGATTCTCCCTAATTAAAAGAGTTTTATTTTTCTAGAGTGTAATCCAAAAATATATTTAAACTTAAAAGAGAAGAGGTCTCATCATGAGCCTGCTTACCATGATCATAGGGGAAAAATAGGCTCACATTACCAACGCTGCTAAACAAACCATGGTAATGGGTTGTGATTGCAAACAATTATAAGACAAGGGGTCTCATCATGAGCCATCTTGTTGAGTCCAATTATAACCAATGAATGGCATTGTCAACTATCTGGCTACAAAACCAGGACAATGGATTTTAAGAATTAAAAAAATAAGAATAAAAAATAAAAAAATAAAATAAAATAAAATAAATAAGCATATATAAATACATTTATCTCTAGGTCAATAATTATTAAATAGATGGGATTATGAATCATTCATAATTAAAAGTTAACCCTGTTGAGACTAAAGATGTTTGCTGGCAGCAGTGGCTCTACCTCTGACAAATGAGCACATTTTAAAAGCTAAGCTGTAAAGTGACCCTTGTTTTATTTGTACAACTAATTAAGGATTGATATAGAGTTTTGAAATATTTTAATTTATGATGAATTTTGAGAAAATTACAATAAGATAATTCTTTCTTTTATTCAAATTAATAAACCTAGTCAAGTATTCCAAAAATAATTTTCTCTTTAATTATTTTTACTTTAATTTTGAGAAAATCTCATTCATATCAAACATAGATAATTGGTTCTTCTCTTGTATGTCACCAGTTGTTGTGGTAAAAAACAACCCCCCCATTTTTGACCTGTTCACTTCAAATAATGGGGACCCTTTCTACAAAATTTTTGGTTAAACACATTTTAGGATTTTTATTAAGTTAATTATCCTACGATTTTGTTAATTTTTCATTTTCTTTAGATTCTTGTTTTGATTGCTTGGTTGAAATCGATTTTTTTTATAAGCTTCCAGTTGATGCTTGTTTCACCTCATTTGGTCAAACAATTTGTAAATGGCACTCTTTTGAAGTATAATCAATTATGTCACCTAGGTTAAAAAATGCATAAAATGTACAATATTTCATTTTTGTAATTAAATTAGTTCAATAATGCGTTTAGTTTAAATATTAACCCGTAGTTAGTTATTACTAACATTTTTTCATTTTTTTACTTATCCAGCCAAATCATAAATCATCGAGATTTCAGTCTTTTATTCCAATTTTCCAATTTTCAAATAAATTACTAATCTCAAAAATCCAAAATGTCAAAGTGGCTGTAGTTTAATTTTTATTTTTTTATTAAAGTGGTTGTAGTTTATTTAGGCAAATCACACTTTAGGAAATTTCATAATTTATAAAAATAACAAACAAAAAAATAAAATTACATCACATTGGGGATTTCGAAAGGAACCATTCCTCAGAAACCCCGATGGCTTTCATTTGCCGATACTCCGATTGCAAATAAGTCAAAGGCATATGATACATTTTATTACATCACATCTGAGGTTTTAACTAACACATTTTTAAAAACACCTGATGGCCCTCGCCTCCGATATGTCGATTACAATGCTATAACCCATGCATTTCTTTGTTTGACTTTTAACTCACTCACACGTGAGTATAAGAGAAATAGTGTAGTGTTAGTTGTTAATATTAATGTAGTGTTAGTGGTAGGTATAGTATTAATTTAATGTTAGTTTAGTGTTAGTGTTAGATTAAAATTAGTGTAGTATTAGTTTAATATTAGCATAGTTTTAAGTTAGTATAGTTTAGTGTTAGTTTAGTTATTTTAATTTTAGATTTAATATTTAATATTTTAAATAATTAATTTTAAATTAATTAATAGAATGTAATTAATTTAATTTAATTATAATTAATTATTAATTAGATTAAGTTGTTTATAAATAGTTATTTATAATTATTATTTAGATTAATCTTAATTCATAAATAGTTTATTAAATATATATTTTATAATTAACAATTAATAATGTAATTATAATTAATTTATAGATAATTAAAACTTAATTTAGAATTATATTATAATTAAATTAGATGAATAATATAATTGAAATTACTTAGAATTAATTAATCAAATATCATAATCTAATTTAGGATTAGAATTTAATTAAAATTTTGATTTTTTTAGCCCAAGTAACAAAAATTCCAGATTTTTGGCAATTTTAATATACCAACTTTAGAGGCTCATAAATAAAGTTTTACTTGGCCAAATGAGGCCCAGGATAGCTCATTGGAAATATAAAATGATGGAGATTATTTCTGAAAAGGTTTTATTTCTAGATTTGATCATTTATTGGGTCTAAAATTCAGCAAAATATCAAGCTACGAATTTTTAAACAAAACTAATTTTCTGAGTTTTATTTTTTGCATTTTAATTTGCCACAAAATTTTATGAGTGCAAATTCATTTCTTTTTTATTTATCTAATTAAGTTTTAATTGGATCTATTTTAATTTCATGATTTGACAATTTGATTTTATTTTTGCATTTTAATTTTGTTTTTGATTTGTTTTTGTAGGAAAATAGTTGAAGAGATGAGAAGAAGAAGCTCTCAATCAATGAGAAGTTTCCAGCAATTAAAGATTGAAATTTTTGAGCAATTAAAATTGGATTGGGCATATTTTTCTTCAACAAACTCTCCTCTCAAAATACTTTTGGAAACATTATAAACTGCAGATTGCAAAATGTAAAAAGGACTGCTCTCCTTTTCAATTCTAGACTTCTAGAAGCATTTCTGTAATATGAATTTAAAGTTGTAGATGGGGAGGAGAGAAAATTTCAGATCTGAACACTATTGAGAGTTTTTCTTTATATCTTGAATTATGTATGATGGGTAGAGTTTGCATTTCTATAGCTCTAGTTTTGAAAACAGAAATTCAAGTAATGTAAAGGACTGTTAGAGTCTAGGATTAGAGAAGAAGATTCAATTAAATTGTTGTTTCATTTTATTCATGTTTATGCATTTATGTTGATATGGATAATTTGTTTCAATATTGTTATGTATCTCTGTTCTTATGGATTAACTCTAATTTCTGAGTAACTATTTACTCAGAAATCCGTCTTATAAAACTAATTTGTTAAATAGTAATGTGTTGCGAATTTCTTCGACATGTTATTGTTTAATTATTAGCTTGACTGATTTGACAATCAATATCATTTTTGTGAATTTCTTCTGGAGTGCTGTTGATTTATTATTTATGTTAAATGATCTCAATAGGATTTGTTTTGGTATTCACAAATGTGAGCTAATTGAATTTCTTCGTTAGTTTCACATTAATTAAAAGCCAGACATATTTAAATTCTCATTAGTTAATTATCTTGCTCTTAGTTGGGTTAGATCTATACCTACCTAATTGAGATAGGATTTAGATTAGTTTCTTTTTGTTTGCATTATAGAATAAGTTGCATTTAGATTAAGTTCTACATTCTTTTAAGTCCTCTTCTCAAAGAAGAAAAATCTTAGTTGTGGTTTAGCTGAACCCAAATCAGCTTAAGGGTCATTCTCTTGCCCGATCAGAAAGAATAATTGATTTGATATCCCTGTCTATTAGTTGTTAAAGATATATCGTAAACCAATAGCGATAGGGAAAAGTTAACTAGACCTAGTCAAACCAGTCAAAGCCACTATCATAAATGGAGAAGGAGTTGTATTAAGCTACAGACCGGGTGGTTATCCCTGAATGTTGTTGCAACGATTTTCGAGGCTTCTACAGAACCCAATTGGGAAAAACCCCTCCTCTGTTTGTATTATATCAGTGATATATTACAGTGACAACTTCATTCCTTCAAGCTCTGTGTGAATTGCAGTACTAATCTTGTACTAAGTTTACTCTAGAGAATATTGAGCTTTCACTTTCTCTGCCTACACTCACGTTCATCCACTCTCTCTACCTGGACTCGCGTTCCTAGACTAGTGTTTCTACATTTGTTTTTCTACATTCACAATCCTTCACTCACCGTTCCTACACTCAATCTTATTTCCTTACACAATTCTAAGGAAATTATCTCATATTCTACATGCAAATTCTATACACTAATTAGTATACACCAATAATTACATTGATGAATTTTTCCTCCACTTAACTAGGAAATTTGAATTGCATGCATGACTAACGATATTTTTAGTAAACTGGCTAGCTAATTAAGACATCAGTGAATCAAAAATAATTACAACTACTCAATTGAACTCATACTAACTCTATTAATGACTAGGGCTCACATAACTGAGTTTCACTAACTATAACTCCACTAGATGTCTATATCTTAGCAATCAACTCATGCACAACTCTACTTCTATCCCAAAAGCTCGAATTGACTGACTTATGTAAGTGACAATTCCATGTCACTCCTGCTAAGTTCAACTCAATTCATCCTACTGATGTGGAGATTTTAATTTCTCCATTTGACTAAGGCACAAGTCAAACGAATCCTTTTATTTCTATAATTTAGCAAGTATATGATTTTATAGTTCTCTTTATATATCTAGGTCAATTATTTATATTTCCTTCTATTAAATTTTCTTCATTTATCTTTCTTCACATATGCTTATGGATGTCGATGTGGAATGAGATTATCTCAATTTAATTTGGTGTTTTATTTTATTTTCTTTTCAAAGAATATCTAGTCCACTCACACATGCATGAGTTCAATGTTTAATATTTAAAATTTAAAATTTATATGAGTGTGTTCAAATATATGAGAACCACGTAGCTAAAAATGTAGAGGGATTTTGTAAATAGACACTATGAGATTGACCTTTTTCCTTGTTAGGAAGAAACACCAACCTTCTTAGTGGCCATACTAGGGATCAAAAATTAAATATTATTTTCCTAGTATATGACTCTTCTCATCCCATTCAACCTAATAGTCGCCATGGAATGGAAGACCATCTATATTATTTATACAACTTGTTCTTGGAGACTTTGCAAATCTCAGAAGATCTCAAATGAGCATGGAAAGTTCTAGCCTATTAGGAATTTCCTAAACTTTGAAATCCAAAAAGGTGACTTCATTGAAATACAAATTTGAAGTTGGAGGATTCATAGAATCCAAAAAAGCCACTAAAAAGGATCTTAATAAGAAGGTTTGTTGAAAAGGTCGATATCTATGAGAGCGAAAAAAAAAATTATATTTTGTTTTCACGTGAGAAAGAATAGATGTTGAATCATGAATAAATATGGGAAGAAATATGGGAGGTTGAAAATAAAATAAATCAGAGTCAAGAAGCCAATAATCTGAGAAGAAGAAGGAAAAGTCATCTTTCCTTGCAAGGTGAAAAGAATCCACTTCCTACAATACCTCTAAGAGTTCTACCTATATTTAATGGATATGGTGTTATTGGTCCAAACTTATGCATGAATGTAATAAAATGTAGAAATAAAAATAAACACAGATATGCAACTGGAAAATAAACTATCTCGGGTGACGATATCTTATCTCTGAGAAGAGATGTGGAAGCTAAATGCCTTTGAAATGTGTGGAAATCAAGCTAAAGGGATTTTTTCTTATTGAAAAACATGGTAAAACCCTAAACAACCAAAACCCTGACCCTAGGATATGGAACACCAAGAGTTTCTGGGACTCGTTGAGGTTAATTGGGTGGCCAAATTCCTAGGGTCATAACTTGGTCATAGTATCTCCATTTGGTTCATACAATATATCATTAGAAATATTTCTCTGATTACTATAGATTTTTCCATAGGCCCCTACATAAGGCTATGGTCCTACTGCAGACCTCAAAAAAATTCCAATTAGGGGGTCAAAACTACTTCAAAAGATTAGAACTCGAAAAAATGCTAAAAATAGTAAATGATACTATATATAAGGAAAATAATGAAACCAACAGGATTTCTACATGTAATAGGTGGGTGGCCACCAATAGCCACCTATATCATTACTCCCCACTTAGGAAGAAATGGTCCCCATTACGTGTAGAGCCTCCATGAGGTGAGGAGATTTCTATTAAATCTGGTCCTTGGTGAACCACATGCCCTCGTGAAGGAGTTGGACTAATTTGACAACTCAATATAGTTGGATCCTTTGCTAGTGGGTGTTATTGATATTTGTGTCCATGATCTGATCAGTTGTGGCTTGTTCCATGTAGTCGAATTTTAACTATGTTGATGTGAGTTCTTATGCAATGTCGGATGTTTCCAGCAATGGTGGAAAGTAGGGCCGAAGGCGGTCCACATTGAACATTGAGTGCAAACCAAGGAATGGTCGAATACTAAGCTCGAAGGCATTGTCCCCTACCACCTTGGTCATGGTGTATGACCCATATCATAGCGGGTGAAGCTTGTGGTGGGGCCCAACGAGCTGCTCCTTCTGCAAATGTTATAGGTCAATTTGGGCACCATTCCCAATGACTCGGTTAACTGTAAATCATCTCTAGAACCAATGAATAGGGTCTATCGTCCCCTATTATTTTAGTTGTTATATGCCCTAAGACAAATAACAGGACAAATCATCCATGACTTTCATCTACAAAGGTTTCCAAGATTTGAAGTTTATAATATACCATATGAGAGCTCACCAAAATTGCCTCTAAATGGAATAAGTACATTGCATATGCAAGTAACCTCACTGAAGGGTGCTCTGCAAAGCACTTCCTAAAAGCCAAGGGTGCATTGGTCACATTGAGAGTTAAATTATCATTGTTCTAGAATCTCCACTTGGCCAGTGCCTTCTAGAAGAGTTCACATGTGTCAAGATTAGAATCCATGTGTCCATATGATACATCTGAGATTGGGAATATCTCTTGCCTATTATTAGAAAGTCATTTATTGTAAAACTACCTTCAGCTCCTTTATAAATTGAGCACAGATCTTAGTGTTTGAGAAGTTATAATTTGAGTAGAGAAATATTAGTGAGATTTCAATTGAGGAATTGATTTGAGTGACATGTTGCTGGAGAGATGTGCATTATGATGAGGCTATGATACTGCTAGAGATGGTGATATTAAATCAATCAATAGGTTGTAACCTCCCCTTCTATCCATTAATAAATATTGTTTCTTACTTTCCCACATATGTATCTATATAAGATCATGTATTTCATATTATGAATTGTTATTTCTTTCATATGGTTCATGTTTTATTGATTTAACTAAATAACTTGAATAGAAATATGTATTATTGCTATCTTTTTTCGTTTAGTGTTCATCTTTGTAGAGAATATTTTGGTGAATTAGCTCAAATTTGAAGCTACAACAAGAGTGATAGAAGGAGAATAGGAAGCGCTTGGACTCCAAGTAAGTGATTTGATTTTCTCTGTGTGTCTATTTACAATTAGGAAAAGTAGTTTCAAAGTCTTTAACCTGTTGTTCTAGATGGGCACTACATCTAGGGAAGAATGTTTTACCCATAATCCATAATTCTGCATAAGAAATTGGAAACTCTGCTGCATTTGAGAGCCATATTCTTATGCTACTGACACTACAAAATATGCCTGAATCCACATAAATGTGTGTTTTGTATTGGTTCTGGTCGTTTGCTTGGATTTGTAGTCTCAAAATAAGGAATTTGAATCGACCCATTGAAGGTTCAGTTCATTCTTGATTTTCAGGGCACCATCACCAGATTTCCGAGATACGTGTAGTTCAAGGAAAGACTAACTTCCTAAGAAGGTTCATTCCAAATCTTATGCCAAAATGAAGGAAGGATTTACTTGAATCTTGAAAAGGGGTTCCCTTCCATTGGGACCAAGTTGTGCAAGCTTCTTTTGATGTCAAGATACACTTCTGGAATCATTAATGTATCCCCCTAATTATCAAAATGATTATTTCATAATGGAGGATAAATGCATCACGATATGGTTTTGGTCCAAGCAGAAGATGGAATTGAACATATGATCTATTATTTGAGTCAGACCCTAATGATATGGAAGTTAAGTATTCATATGTAGAAAGATGACTACAAATATTCAAGTATCCAAATATTTCATCACTATATCCTACTCTCAAAGACTACCTGGCTATTTCGGATTGCAACCCCATGACTTATATCTTATCACATCAATTTTTGGGGGGAAAGTATTCAAAATGGATTTTCATTTTGTACGAATTTGATTTGGAATTCATCAAATCCAAGTCAAAGAAGTCTTTGGTTTTGGCTGAGCTTCTTTGTGACCTTCCCTCTGATAGTAATCCTACTACGTCGGAACCATCTATTCCTGATGAGTCTCTATTTTTGATTGGATCATCTGATCCTCGATATGGAGATTTTATCATTTATCTTCAGACTCAAACTTCTTGAGATTGGAGTACTCACTTGGAATCAGTTGACGTATTCGATACCAATCCAAATATTATTCTAATGCTAGCATAATTTACCACTCAGAAATAGATAATATTTTATATAAAGCCACATGAGGGATACGAAAATGTCTTAAATGATTGTCATGCTAGAGCTTGTGGTGGTAATTTATCTAGATACGCTATCGCGCAGAAGATACTGTGCACCAGTTACTATTGGCCTACAATATTTCGTGATTGCATCCTCGTGGTAAGAAGTTTTCATGCGTGCCATATTTTTTACTGTGAAATCCACAAACCGCCAGTGCCAATGCATCCTGTTGCCTCTGTGGTACCATTTTCGAAATGGGGTATTGACTTCATGACCTGTAACCCTTGTTCATCTGAGGGGCATGGTTATATTATTGTCGCAGTCGACTCCTTCACCAAATTGGCTGAAGCGATGCCTACATTCAACAACATAGGATAGACAACTACATTGTTCTTCTTTAATCATGTTATTGCATGGTTTCCGCAAGCTATAGTTACAAATCATGGGAAGAATTTTTGCAACTACATGATGACTGAATTAAATTCCTAGTTAGGATTTTCACATGATAATTCTACTCCTTATTATCCACAATCAAATGGACAAGTTGAGGCTGTCAACAAGATTCTTAAACGTATGCTTCAATGAATGATAGGATTTCGTAAAAGAAATTGGCATTTGATCCTATACTCGGCCTTGTGGACGTACTAAACGACAGTGAGAAATGCAATCGGATTTAGTACCTTTCAATTGGTGTATGGTCTGGAAGTTATCTTGTCAATCTAATGTGAAGTACCATCGTTAAAACTCGCAATAAAATTGTTACCTGACACCTCTAAAGAAGAAGCGCATATTTTTAACCTCATCCATCTTGATGAAATGTGTTGTGAAGCCCAATTGGCCAAAGAAGTGCATAAGAGACATATAAAGATGCAATACGACAAAAATAACAGCCTTGCATTTTCTCAGAGGGCGACATGGTATTACTTTATGATCAAGAAGCTAATGTAATAGGTACAGGAAAATTTGAGCCATTATGGCATGGCCCCTATATTTTCAAAATGGTTCTTGCTAAGGGTGCCTATGAGTTAGTTGATTACGTTGGAATTCCATTGGCATAGCCCAGAAATGGGTTGTATTCGAAACCTTACTATGCTTAATCACGAGCGTAGTAATTTTATGAATTATAATGTATATATATGTTGATGATTTACATTCACTATCTTATTTTTTTTTTAGATTTTTCTTGACGTTAGTAATCCAATCTACATTTTATCAGATATCTATGAATCTTCGGAACCATTTTTTGGATATGTGGATGGTGCTAGTCATAGTACGTAGAATCTATCCTCTGCAGGGTGGGCCATTTTCGCTCAAAATGGCGAGTTAGTGAGTTTTCAAGGGATTTGTATTGGTAGATCGACAAACAATATTTCTGAGTATAGCGTGTTGATCGAACTTCTCTCTGATGCCATTTCATTTGGTACTAACCGCATCATCATAAGGTGAGAATCACAACTTGTGGTATTACAACTTACTAGTGTTTATACTGTTAGAAATCCAACACTTCATAGATTGTTCCTAAGAGTTAGAATTTTGGAAAGACACTTTGATTTTATTCAATATCAACACATTTCCAGAAATTTGAACACATTGACTGATCCTTTAGCTAGTCAAGTTTTAGATAGACATTTGAAACACATGTAAATAAAACATTCACATCATTGAATAGGATTGCACAATAAATAAAAGAAAAACATTGGAATCAAATAGATAGATAGTTATAGGTGTTTACAAAAATTTGTGCCCAAGACACATTGGTCATTTGACCTCACAATGTATGCAAAATATCAAAAGTAAAATAGTGGTGCTCTTGGTAACATGCTATAGATTTATCTATCCTACATAGTAACCGCATCCAATGGTTAGGAACACCTATAGTGTGACATTGTAGTTGCATGGGTAACTCGTCGATCTAAAAATCTAGAATTCTGAAGGTCAACCCCTCTATGTGCTGCCAAAGCTTAGCCAGAGTCTCAGCCATATCAAGATCCTACAGGATTGCTCTCCTGACATCTCTCTCTACTGGCTCATTTGCTACACGCTCTGGTTCTTCCACCAGTTGAACCTTACCAACATCTACATTACATCAAACATTTATTTTAGTTTTTGGAAAACATCAAAACTACAAAACCATTGTATATACCTTAGGAAAATAAAAAACATTGTCAAAACATTCTTACCCATTTTACCCCACTGAATACCTTCTGCTAAAGATAAATCTGGATCTCCTCAGAAATCAATGTCTGCGTATGCATACTCATCGATGGCAACAATATGTCACCAGAACTAGGCAAAGAATCCAGTCGAGAACACAATGGTCGATTGGCATGAATCCATACCCATTAGTTCTACCCATCTCTAAATCTCTTGATCTCTAGGATTAGACACATCCAGTGTCACATGCTGTGGCTACATCGGTGGAATCCATTCTAAGGCGGATGATATGAGGATTGAACCATAACTGATTTTCTTCTTCCTTCCTCCTTTGCTTTGTGTAGTTGTTCCTTTATCTGAGAAAGTACAGCTTCAGACCAGTTGAAAACGGTTGGCTCCATACACTCTATCACGTACTGTAGATACGATCTATTCGCTACATGTAGTGTAACGGTGCCATGACGTTTTGCGATCGTGAAAAGGATAGTTCTCAAAGGAAAATATCTAACATCCCAGATGTTTATCTTTCCATCTTTTCTTGGCTTTTCCCTTAGATAGCAATGTTGCAAAACATAATCTCTCATAGTCTCTCCTCCAACAATAGACCCTGAGAGTGAAAGAGGCAAGCCTCTCCTCAACAAACCTGTAAGAAAGTATACATCCTCAACTATTATAGGAACCACTTGGTTCTTAATATGAAATGCCTCGATATCTGGATCCCATGCTCGAACTAAGAACTCCAAGAGTTCTATTTGTTGCCTCACCCTTGACAATTGGAAGTACTTTAACATTCCGCAATATCTTAGGGCTCTTACTATGCTCGGATCATTTAAGGCAATCACACCCTATTCTTCATGTTCTCTTTCCCTCCATGTAATCATTATTGTAATCCGGTGGAAATCTGAAATACAACCATAAGAACCATTAGATTCCATTCAATGCAAAAAATTGGGAAATTTTTGGGTATAATGAAAAGAAAAATGTAGATTGTGCCTAACGTAGGCTCTAGTAAGAGACAAGGCATTATGTATGCAGGTAGCCTTCAATTAAGTTGTTATGTAATGCAATTTTTGACATCAAAGGGTGTGTTGCACTCTTTTGGAGCAGAATTTACCCGAGGTGTTAGTATGAATCTTAATTCCAAGCATACGAAAAAATACCACTTTAGTTGCGCATAACAACAGCCCTAACAGCAAATATGGTTGTCAATATCTTCAATTCTGCAGTTGCGTGATGAAGATAAATGCTGCAAAAATATATATCTATGCATTAGAAGACATTAAATAGTAGAAAAAAAAATATTTACTCCATGCATCCAATAGACAAGACAAGAATATGTTGAATTAATTTTGTATTAGGGGCACCTGGGAGGAAAACACAGGAGGCTGTTCCCAGTTCTCCTCAATGGGATGGGTTCTTATAAGTCTTCAGCACTTCAGATCTGAAATTACTCTCTCTTGATGGTATAGAGAACTGAGACAAAAATGGTAGAAAAATATGACTATGATGGTGGATCAATAGTCAGACCAAAAGTATAGATCCAAAGTGATCTTTAGGCAACAAAATGTGATAAATGAATGGAAAAGCCCTTCTATTTATAACAAAATATTGAGTTAGTCTAGATATTGGTGCATAATTAAAATATTACTAACCAAATCAAGATCCAACTTTTATGGAATATTTTATTATATTTGTTGGAGGGAAAAGTAATTTGACTTGGTTAAATCCCTTTATTTATAAATAATAAATAATAAATGATTTATTTATCATTTTAAGGATGTGGTTGAGTAATAATCAAATAAATCATAATAATCAAATAAATAATGATTTATTTAATTATTTAAGGGTGATTTAGTCATATTTAACAAAGAATATTATTTAAATAAGGTTTAAATAATTATTCTTATAAAATAATAAGATAATAATGATTTATCTAATTAAATTCCTTGTTTTGGGTTATTCCTTGAGGAAAATCAAACAAATATAGATTTATTTAATATTTCCTCATGGGGTTTCCTGTTTATACCATAAACAACTTAATAAAGGTGGTTTACTAAGTTATTTTCATAGTGAATGTGATTTTACTTAGGGTAAAATTGGTCTTACATGGTGTATTTGGGTCCATCTAATACCAATGGGTTAGATGACCAAAAAATGGTGTAACAGATTGCCCCCCAGTATGCGAGCATGAGGAGCTAATTGTATGACCGAAGTACGTTGTAAGAAATCAATCACTAGACGTCGAATGGGAAGTCAAAGAGAGAGGAGTATAAGGTAGACCAAAGTGCTGAAAGAACTAGACCCTTGATGAGTGAGTACCTATGCTATAGATGGTGGGGGAGGCATACCTATGCCCACCGAGGAAAAGTACAAACACTGAGGTATCCAGAAAACCACGAGATGAAATAATAAAGCATATACTATCATAAAATGAGCCAGATAAATAACATGATAATGAATCCCACATACATATTGTTCTTGGGATAAAAGCCAAGACTTGTACAATAATATTTGAGTACATGAGATATAAATACGACCCAAATGCCCCTGTAAATAGGAAAGGGCTCTGAATATATGATTGATATATAAAATCAAGAAGGCACTGCAAGCGGCTGAGGCTGATATCATCAAATCTATGGAGCTACATCAAAGTTTGAAATGAAGAAATCATCCGGGTATGTGGGGGGCTATCTGTAGGGCCACCCCCTCATGAGGGCTATGAAATCTCACACACACTCGAGAATCACTAATATCAGCTGCTCCATCACTGAACCATCAAGTATATGATCTCGATCATGCTGAAAGGAGCTGGAGTTGAGAAACAATCAAGTCAAAGGGAAATAAGGAGTGCCTTTTCCTAATCTGGGGCACCGAACAAAAGTGGAAGCTGGAACCAAGGTACACCAACCTCTAGACATATCTTCTGGAATGAATGAGCTGATGTTGACAGAAGGAGGTCTACGATATGTGAGGAAAAAATGGATCCTCAACTAAGGCACGAGAGAAAATGGTAGAGTGATTGACAGACTAACACCAATGATGATGAAGAAATGGAGGGTGCTGAGTAGCGGATGGAAAACTTCCCTTGTTAGAGCATAAAGGGCATGGATGATCGAGCAGCGACTGACACAACATCATGAGGGATAGAGTACAGTGGGATTGAAGGCCATAATGTGTGACACGATAGAGGGACTAAGCAATGAAGGATGGAGGACTATAGTGGGATGCAAAGGGACTCGGGATAGACTCCATGAACGCAATGATGACTCAACTCAGATGCTCTAAACAAGGGTGACTCTATGGTGCTGCAACATAGAAAAGGTTCAATGTGGACAATAAGAACATGAGTCCAAGATGGTGACTCATGACGGAAGTTGACATGAGCATGGACAGGTATGGAGACAAAGTGGTGCCCCCAGTACTATTGTTGTAACTGAAGAAATTCGATTTTGAGGAGGGGTGAAGTGACGCTTCTTGGACAAAATGTGTCTTGGTGGAGTATCAAATCACAAAAAGCATGAGCTGGCTACCTAAAGAAAATAAAACATGCCTTCCAAGAAGGGAATGCTAAGGGTAATATTTCTTTAGATAGAGTGCATTGCGAGGATTAGGAAGGGGATGGCCTTCGAAGTCCTATAAAAGATATGATCCTCGACCTACATCCTTACTAATGATGTAAGGTCCTAGCCATAATGAGTCAAACTTCCCATGACCAAGTACATCATGGACTTGGTCATACACCAGAACAAGATCGCCTTTGTGAAAAGTACGAGGGTGGACTTTTCGGTCATATTCAGCTTTGGTACATTTCTTAGCTGCCTCAAGGGTTTACAATGCAACACGAAATTCTTCGAAATCACGCTAAAGCATGATAAGTCATTGTTATAAAGGTTGGGTGTCAGGGAGAATTTCAACGGCTAGATGAAGGGAAGGGATTTCACACTCGATTGGTAAGGCTGCATCCTCTCCAAAAATGAGGTGGAAAGGAGTAAACCCAGAGGCAGTTTAATAGAAGTTTGATAGGCCCACAAAGCATGGAATACCATAAGATGCCAGTTGGTTTTGTTCTTATCCATCATCCGTTGAAGAATAGTTTTAAGAATTTTATTGATTGCTTCAACTTGGCCATTACCTTGGGGAAAATAAGAGGAGGAATATTGGTGCTCAAAGCCCAATAGTGAGGATAGCTCACACCATATCTCATCTTCAAAATTTCGGCCATGTTCAGAGACCAATTGTTTTGAAACTCTGAATCGATTGATTACGTGGTTGAAGAAAAAGAGGGCTGCGGTAGCTACCATGTTGTTAAACATTGGCATGGCCTCAACCCATTTGGTGAAATAGTCAACTGCCACAATGATATACTTGTGGTTACCAATCGATGACGGCTGACACTCCATAATGTCTATGGCCCACTTACAGAAGGGACCAACTGAGATGACAGGATGGAAGGGATCCGGAGGGGCTCGTGCCTTAGGGGAAAAATGTCTGCAATTGGGACAGTGTTTGATGCCTCAATGCAATCACCAAAGAGAGAAGGAAAAAAGTACCCAACGCGCATGATTTTTTGGGCAGTGGCCAGATTGGAGAGGTGGCCACCGCAAGCACCATTATGATAGGCATTGAGGACTTGTTCTGCTTCAGCGTGTGTGAGACAACGACATAGGACAAAATCTACACCACAACGATAAAGGTCGTCACCGATAAGAACGAAGCGGGGAACCTGGTGTCGGATACGTTGTCGAGCATCACGTTCAAGATGGAGGGAGAACTTTTGGGTTCGTAAATAAGTGAGGATGTCCCCATACTAGGGCTCATCAGTGGTAATGGTGAATAAGTGTTCGTCGGGGAAGTTATCATTAACTGGAGGATCCTGTGTACCTGTAGGTAGTTCAGAAATGAGTTCAGCAAGGGCTAAACCTTCTTAATTTTTGGTGTGACAAAATCAAGATCAAATTCCTGGAGAATCACAATCCAATGGGCATACTTCCCACTAATGATTCGATGACTCAATAGGAAGGCCATGGGGTTGGAATTAGTCATGACATTGGTGGAATGCATGAAAATGTAATGACGAAGTTTTTGGACTAAGAACACGATGGGAAATGCTAATTTCTCTTCGTGTGAGTAGGATACAGGAGGTCCGACCAGGTCCTTGTTGAAATAATAGATAACATACTCAATTCCGTTATCACCTTCCTGAATAAGGACTCCAGTGACTGAGTGGGTGGAAGTGGAGATATACATGATGAAACCCCTATCAAAGTCAAGGGGACAAAACAAGGGATAAGATGTGAGAGCATGCTTCATGGCATCACAAGACTTTTGAGCATAGGCATCCCATACAAAAGGGATATTAGAGGGGAGAAGTCTAAGGAACCCATGCATGGTGGTGGCATAGTTAGGTACGAACCGACAAAGGAAATTAGCTTTTCCTTAGAGGCTTTGTAACTAGCGTAAAGTGCGGGGAATGGGAAGCTCAAGGATGGATTGAACGTTTAATGGGTTAAGAGTGGTACCATCTTTAGACATAATGAAGCCTAGAAGATGGCCGGTAGGTACGCAAAAGACACACTTCAGCAGGTTAAGGTGGATATTATACTTGCAACATCGAAGAAATATGGTACGCAGATCGTGGAGGTGCTGCGCCCAATGTTTAGAATGTGTAGTAAGGTCATCTAAATAAGCAAGGATAATATGACCCAGATGATGAAAATAGTAATACATAGCCTGCTGAAAAGTGGCTCCTATGTTTTTAAGGCCGAATGTCATGACTCGATAGGCAAAAGTTCCCCACAGACTAATGAACACGGTTTTGAGTTGATCAACACGACGGATAAAAATTTGGTTGTACCTAGAGAAACCATCCATAAAGGATAGAACCTCGTGCCCCGCACACTCATCAATGATTTGGTCAATGAATGGTGTGGGGAAGTTGTCTTTGGGACAAGCTTTGTTCAGATCACGAAATTAAGTGAAGACATGAACGGTGCCTTGTTTCTTGAGAACGAGAACCGAGTTAGACACCCAAGTGGTGTATTCAATGGGATAGATAAAGCCATCCTGCTTGATCTTATCAATTTCGGCTTTGACATATTCTCTTGGGGAAGGATTAATGGGTCTCATCTTTTGACGGACATTATTGGCATAAGGCCATGTATCGATATGGTGTTCAACAATTGCAGGAACAAGTCCAGGCATTTATGAATAGGACCAGGCAGAAATGTCACGGAATTATTTGAATAGCTTGGTGTAAGCCTCAACTTCTTCAGCAATGCAATTGGTGCCTAAGGTGATTTTTTCTTCTATCCCTTGTTTGTCAGAAATGTCAATTTTAATGGTAGGAGAGATATTGTTCATATTTCCTTCTTTGAAAGCATCAAGTGTAGGGATGGGATTTCTAAACCAATTGACCTCATAGGGAATGAAGTCTTTAGTTTCCACAACATATTGGTCATGGGAGTGCTGTGGGAGGAAGTATGCATGGTGATGCATATCTTCCCATGGAAAGTCAGGTATGTTCATAGCTTCCATAATGTCTTCATCATAATGAAATATGGGGTGACTAGAGGAAGAGAGAGCTCCTGACGTGGTAGAAATTCCTAAATCATTATCATGTAAAGAGAGACTTACATGCGCAACGTCATGGGGGGTGATAGAAGAGTAAGCAGATGAAGGATCTACCAAATTTGAGCGTAGGGTAATATCTGAAGGGAGGTCAAGCGACATGTCAGGGGAAGCCTCCAAGGAGACTTGTACCGAGGGTCTCATGGATGATGATAGGTAGAAAATGTGGGTCGTAAGCTCCATCATCTTTACATCAGGAGGTGGAATGTCAATGGGATCAGGTCGATCCTCTAGTTCTGCTGGAGCAGAACTTGTGAGGTGAACTTGCCATGCTTGGCCTTGGTTTGGAAAAAGGCTTCCAACGAGGAGCGATACTCTTTAAGGTGAGGGTAGAGGTGAGTGTAATGGCCACGGAAGTCACATAGATCAGAGGGGTGATTGGTGCACAAAGTTCTTAGTTTCGGGATTGAATCGGGTAGAGTGACATAAACCTCAGGGATATCAAGCTCCGAAAACATCTCATTAACTATGGACCTAAGGTGAGGCATCTCTGGACAAGTATGGGTGGCATGACCGATAATATCACATAGAGCACATTAGATAGTGTGTTTAGGTGGCCAAATAGGGGCAGGATTTGTCAAAGTGACCTTTTCTTTGGTTGCCCCCATGCAAGCTTTTCCCTTCCTACCCAAAACGGTCACAACAAAAGGTGGTTCCTATTGAGGTGGCTGAGGCATAGTTGCAGCCAGAGGATTCATGGGGACTGTTTGAACCAAGGTCAAAGCAAGATAAAGCTTGGGCTGACCAGGCGAGGTAGCAACTGGAGAATCAAGGTACCAGAAGGGAATCCCAATGTTCAGGGTGGGGAGGGAGAGGGTGGCAATGATAGGTACCATATAAAGTCCTGGAGGGGGGGCTATGAATGGTATCTGACCAGAGAGGTAATGGCCAGGTGGGACGATTCCTAAATGGTTAAGGCCTGGAGAAACTATTCTAGGAGGGAAGAGAGGCTTATGGATACCAACTGAAGGGCCAGGAGGAGGAGGTCCTAAAGGCTGAATCGAAGGGCTAGGAGTAGGCTGCGGAGGGTGCAGAGACTACTGAATAACCGAGGTGGGCTACTTGAGAGCAACCTGAGATGATTGCATCATGCAAACATTCGATGAGATAGGAACAGAGTTCATCATGAGAATCTGGTAATCGAAGGTACTAGATGGAAGAGGCTGAGTGGCCACCTGACCTTCAAGTGGTTGGGTAACCATAAATCCTTGCTGAGGGAAAGGATCCGTAAGCACAACCGGTTAACTAGGTGCAGGATTAGGAGGAATGGAAGGGACGGCTTGCTGTCCTCTCAAAGTTGCTTGAGACTCCCACAGTTGTCGCATTTGTGGCAGAAGAGGAAAATCATGCGTGTAATGACGATAAACACCACAACAAGAACAGGGCTTGTTCATGCGAACAGGCCTGTCCTGCTTGGACTGAGTGCCCTGTTGCTGGTTCGTAGTGTTAGGAGAATTAACTTGATTAGGTCTAGGACTGCCAGGAGCAGACTGATTTTGAGTGCCTTTCCTCTTATTTTTGGAGGGAGGAGGATTAGTCGTGCCCTGTTGTGCATACACCTACCCCTGAGGGGGCGATGGCTGCTATTGCGGGGGTTGAGAAGGCAAGGGAGGAAGAGGTGCTAATGTTGGAGGAGCTGGAACACCAGACTGTGAATACGAGTTATAAGAAGGTTGGGTAACAATGTGGTAAATAGGAGGTTGGGAAAAAATAGGAGGCATGCCGTATCCTAGATACGTGCTATTGGGAGGGAGAAAAGTGCAGGAGGTGTTGGCCCCCCCCTGAGGAAATCCATAGCCCATGGGAGGTTGAGCATATGGATTAGAGAGAGATCAAACTATATTGTCGGTGGCGTGAGATGCCCCTGGTGTGCTGGCACCACCGGGTCTGGGAAGATTAGGTATAATGGTATAAACATAACATGACTGAGCATAGATCAGGTCATATTTTAACACAATTTGGAGAGCGGCTTCTTCAGTTTGAGGAAAGTGCGATGCGGCATCTTTTCCGATAGGTGGCAAAAGAGATATAAGGAACCAATCCATGTAGACACGGTCTTCGAAGGTAGGATCTCGACATAGGCTCTTTCTTCTCTGCCATTCCTGGACATGATCGAAGAGGCGGGTTGCAGACGATTGATGGAAAGAAGTCAAGAATTTGGTACCAGTGTCGTAACAAAGGGGAAGCTGGAAGTAAGACATGAAAGCTCAGGCAATAGTCGAAAAGGCGGTATGAGAGGAAGGGGCCTGTTAAACATACCACTTATAAGCTTCACCTTTAAGCATACGTTGGAACAACCGAAGATGGACAGAGTCATCAGTAGTGGGGTTAGATGAACACCACATGTGGAAAGATCTAACATGATTTGTAGGATCTTCTCTAGCAAGGCCTTCAAAAATTGGGATGTCGGAAGGGAGCTTCGTTGGCATAGTACACCAACTAGCATCATGGTGTATAGGGTCGTTTATCAACTAGTCAAAATCGGGGAGGCTGAGGCCTGCCATGAACGGGAGCAAGGGTGTAGCTGAGGTAGTGTCTGTTGTGGTCCCACTAGTGGTATTCCCAGCATGAGGGTCGGGGTTAACACCAGGATTAGTTTCCGCACCAGACATGGTAAAGCTGACATGAGGAGAACCAAAGGTAGAATGAGGAGGAGAACCCAAAGGACTAGAAGAAGAGTAGGAGTGTGGACTCGGTGGAGGACTAACTTGAATCCTACGACGAGGAGTAAGCCTTCCTAGCAGAAATTGAGGATGAAAGCCAAGAAGTCTTCGGGATGAATGCCTTAGTGGTAAAAATATGATGACACAAACACTACACAAAGGAAGAGGAGGCCGACAAGGGCAAGGAGGTGCAGGATCAATCGATTACAATCCATAAACAAGGGCAAAGAGGTGCAGGATCAATTGATTTCAATGTTTTAGAGTCTTTGCTTGGCGGTGTTAACCAAGACCTTTTTCATTTAGGGTGTGTGTGTGAAGTGTGTAAATTTTGAATTTTAAACCCATATGTTTGTAGAGAAAAAGAAAAAGTGTGTTGTATAGCTACAAATAACCTTCAAATTACAGTATATAAGCCTGTAGAAACATAAAATAAACAGCTAATACTGCAATAATGTAAACCCAAGGAGGTGGGCCTCTCAAAAACTAGTCTATAGGTGAGTGAAAAAACTAATCAAAACACACAATAGCCAATAGATATAAGGTCATAAGGGACAGGGATCTGAAGGAAAAAATCTGCTGGAAAATGGTGTAGAAACAACAACAGATCAGAGGAAAAATTGCTGTAAAAAGAGGTGGCAAAAGGCTATCTCCAGGAGGGAAGTGGAGTGGACCCTAGTGGAAAACCCAAACAAATCTAAATGAGGATATTTGGATGAGCGGATCTGAGGTGGATCTGAAGGTGAGGTATTAGATCTGAAAAAATGGCTGAAGACTCGAAAATTTTAGACAACCTGCAATAGCAAAAACTCTTCCACAAGAAGTGGAGGGTACTCAAGCCCTAAGGGGTTAAGTTCCCACTTAGTTGAGCAAAAAATAAAAAGTAGAGGTCCAAAATGGGTGGAGACAGAGGTCAGAAAACCCTGAACAGAGGCTTAGACAAACCCAGAAAACTTTCAGAAAAATTCCTGCAAAATGTCCTGGTCGCAGTTCTTGACCTATTTTCAATAGAGGTCGCACTTTTTGGGCTGTAAGGTGCGCTGTGAGGGTCCAGGTCGCAGGTTTTGGGATAAAAACTGTCACCTACACTTTCGGCACTCTCGGTGGCAGATTTCAAAAAGAATTGTCGTCTCAACTGCGGTTGATGTCTGTCACCTGCGCAATAGGTCCGAAAACACGTGGAAGTTAGAATTTTTATCATTTTATGTTTTTATAAGTTAAAAGCAACATCAAGAAAGGAAAAAAAAGGGGGCTAAAGATAAATCCTAGGGTTTGAAACAACTGGATATGCAAGGATCATAAAAACGACAGCAGTCGTAATCGTAAACCTGTGTGAAGTCACCAGTTGTTAGTATGAATCTTAATTCAAAGCGTACGAAAAAAGACCACTTTAGCTGTGCATAAAAAAAACTCTAATAGAGAATATGGTTGTCAATATCATCAGATCTGTAGTTAGGTAATCAAGATAAATGCTACAAAATTCTAGATCTACGCATTAGAAGACATTAAATAGTAGAAAAAACAAGATTTACTCCAGGCATCCAATCGATAAGACAAGAATATGTTGAATGAATTTTCATTAGGGGCACCTGGGAGGAAAACACAGGAGGGTGTTCCCAGTTCTCCTCAATGGGATGGATTCTTGTAAGTCCTCAGCACTTTAGACCTAAAATTCCTCTCTCTTGATGGTGTAGAAAACCCAGACAAAAATGGTAGCAAAATATGACTATGATGGTGGATCAATAGTCAGACCAAAATTATAGATCCAGAGTGATCTTTAGGCAAAAAAAGTTGATAAATGAATGGAAAAATCCTTCTATTTATAACAAAATATTGAGTTAGTCTAGATATTGGTACATAATTAAAATATTACTAACCAAATCAAGATCCAACTTTTATGGAATATTTTATTATATTTGTTACAGGGAAAAGGAATTTGACTTGGGTTAAATCACTTTATTTGTAAATAATAAATAAATAAATGATTTATTTATCATTTTAAGGATGTGGTTGAGTAATAATCAAATAAATAATGAATTATTTAGGGTGATTTAGTCATATTTAACAAAGAATAGTATTTAAATAAGGTTTAAATAATTATTATTAGAAAATAATAAGATAAATAATGATTTATCTAATTAATTTCCTTGTTTTGGGTTAAATACAACTAGGAATATTAATTAAACTGTTGTTTAACTAATTATTCCTTGAGGAAAATCAAACAAATGTAGATTTATTTAATATTTCCGCATGGGGTTTCATGTTTAGACGATAAACAACTTAATAAAGGTGGTTTACTAAATTATTTTCATAGTGAATGCAATTTTAATTAGGGTAAAATTGGTCTTAGATGGTGTACTTGGGTCCATATAATACCAACGGGTTAGATGACCAAAAAATGGTGTAACACTAGGGACTCCAAAACCCTAAAAATTTGCAGAAATTGGAAATGAAATGATTATTCAATGAAAGAGAGGGTTCGTATCACTAACCTATATCAAACGGTGATGAAATCTGTCCTCTGAAACAATTGCAATCAGCAGCTAAAGTTCGGGGGAAAAATCAGGTTCAGAGCTCCAAAATGCAAATTGTAACCATGGAATGGTAAAAATGAATAGTAAAACACTTTTAATAGTCATTTAATTGTTTGCAAATCATATTTATTTCTATGACTATGGTTTTATTATGTTTTTATCATGAAATAGGTATTTTTAATCCATTTGATGTTGTTCTGAACAGGTCTTACAACTGATGAACAGAGTAGTCGTGCACATTTATTTCAAGAATGATTTTACCAAAAACCATACTTTTTTTCCTTATTTTTCGAGCTTTGTTAAAAACGAGAAAGGATTTGAAGCGCAATTTTATCTCTTTTTAGAGCTTCGATAACAGTGAAAAAGGAACCCCTGAAGTCTTCTTTCAACTCTTTCTAGACTCCGATAATATGAAAATATTGCTAATTACTTGTCTTTTCGAGCTCGTAAAATTAAATGAATTGATATCTACTAAGTATAAGTTTAACCCTTTTTTGGACTGAGATATATTATTTGCAAAAATGGAATACCTTCATCGAACATGAATAAAGAGGTTCTCTCAGATATTATTTTAAACTTTTTTCGGATCTGAGCGAAAAATTTACGGAAAAGCACTTTTGGAGTTTTCTTTCATCCTCTTTTTTCAAACTCTCTAAATATTAAAAAGGATCATGCTGTCACTTTCATTAATCTCGTTAAAACATAAAATAGTGACAATATTGTCGATCATGGCAAGAATAAAGTTTCATTCATTGCTAGATTCGTTAAATTATTAAATAGTGATACTTTATTCGCCCGAAGGGTTGAATTATAGATCAATAAAATGTTATCCTCCTCAATCTTATTAAAAAATAAAGAGGTACTGGTCAAAAATGACCGAGGAAAATTTGGGAAAGTGAAAAAAACTTTTTATGATAGTAGGTCACTCTTGAACATGACACTTCACTCCATCTCTGCGACTGTTTCGGTTGGGTAATCTTCTTGAAAATTAATTCATACCTATGGTTAATCATACCTTCACTTCAGTTTTGGGTCAATGCTGCCAACTCATCTCAGTGTCATTGATATGTTCAAGAGAATTCATCTAATGAATACTCATCCTTCTTCAATAATCATAAACCTTGTTTCTCATGACAATCATCCCTAAACATTGCTATATCAAGTCATACCTTTGTCTCAGAAATCAGTAATTCTTGTTTGTCAATAAGGTGGCTTCCTGTCGACGAAAAATCATTATCTAGGAAGTTCACTTAGAAAAATTATTTTCCAGTATCATGAGGCTTGTTACAACATTGACAAGATCCTCACTTCTGGACTTTTGATTGAAATATCTTGTTTCGTGTTCAACATCAAATCATCTATTCATGCCTTACGAAATGTATTGTAGTACCTTAAAGGCCATTGACATCAATGGTGTTCCTCTCATGTTTGTTAAAAACTCACATCATTAGCTAGTAATCAAACGATGTCTTTCCATGTTTGACTACAAATCGTATATTCGCATAGCTATACTTGTACACGAATGATCAAGTGAATGAGATAAGAAGACCCTGGATCTAGTTTCAGCCATCTGTGCTACAATTTCAGGATTTTTGTACATATCATCTGTACAGTGACGTTACATACAAATCGTCATCCGAACATGGGTCTATATCTATAGGCCCCAGTCATTTTAGTTGTTATATGCCCTAAGAGAAAGAACAACACAAATCATTCATGACTTTCATCTGCAAAGGTTTCCAAGATTTGAAGTTTATAATATATCATATGAGAGCTCACCAACGCTACCTCTAAAGGGACTAAGTGTGTTTCATATGCAAGTAACCCCACTCAAGGGTGCTTTGCAAAGCACTTCCTGACATCCAAGGGTGCGTTGGTCACATTGGGAGAAAAATTCTCATTTTTCTGGAATCTCCACTTGGCCAGTGCCTTCTAGAAGAGTTGACATGTGTCAAGCTTCGAATCCATGTGTCCATTTCATACCTCTGAGACTGGGAACATGTCTTGCCTATTATTAGAAATTCATTGATTGTAAAACTAATTTCATCTCCTCCATAAATTGAGCACACATCTTAGTGTTTGAGAAGGAAGAATTTGAGAAGAGAAATGCTGGTGGAATTTCAATTGAGGAATTGATTTGAGTGACATGCTGCTGGAGAGATGTGCATTGTGATAAGGCTAGGATGCTGCTAGAGATGGTGACACTAAATCAATCACTGGGTTGTAACCTCCCCTTCTATCCATTAACAAAGATTGTTGTTTATTTTCCCACATGTGTATTTGTATAAGATCATGTATTTCATATTACGAATTCTTATTTGATGCATATGGTTCATGTTTTATTGATTTAACTGAATACCTTGAATAGACATCTATAGTATTGCTATCTTTTGTTGTTTAGGGTTCATCTTCGCAGAGAATATTTTGGTGGCTTAGCTCAGATTTGAAGCTATAGAAAGAGTGATAGAAGGAGGATCGGAAGTGCTTGGCCTCCAAGTCAATTCTTTGATCTATTTTGGGTGTCTATTTACAGTTAGGAAAACTAGTTGCAAATTCTTTAATGTGTTGTTCTAGATGAGCAGTACATCTAGGGAAGAATTTTTTATCCGTAATCCATAATTCCACATAACAGGCCACCTGGAACTTGTGTGGCACTCGATGATGGTCATGCCACTGCTTGTACTTAGGATTGGCTCTGTCCAATATGTCATGGAGCTGTTGGGGAATTTTTTTCATGTTCTCAACGAAGATGTTCTCCTTATCAGCTTCGAAATGGAAATAAGTTGAATCTACTAGAGTAGCTACAAATGGTATGGCCACATCAATGGGACATAGTGGCTGGAATCCCAAGGCCACCTAAAATGGGATGTGGCCAGTTGAGCTACGGAGAAACTAGTTCTAGCTATGCTAGACATTGGGAAGGCTTTTATCCCATGTGCGTGGATGGTTCAAGTTGTACACGCTCAGAATGTGTACGTTCATCCTGTTGATGACCTCTGTTTGGCCATCAGTTTGGCAGTGGAAAGTTGTGAACTTAGTGAGCTTGGTGTCTTGCATCAACTAGAGGCTTGACCAAAATGTACTGAGGAACCTACTATCCCAATCTGAGATAATGGGCTCTAGGATCCCAAAGTGTACCCATACTCGTTCAAAGAAGAGTTTAGCATTGTCTTCTGTTGTGATATTCTTCTTGCAGGCCGCCATAATGGCCATTTTAGAGAAATTTCCGACGACCAAAAAAATGAAGGCATCACCATGCTTGGTAGAAGGATGTCGAGACATGTAATCCATGGATATGGATTCCTAAGGAAAAATATGGGTAGGAAACGAAGTATATATTCCTTGTTTCTTGATGGTCGGTTTGGAAATGGTGCAGACAATGCATGATCTGATGTACTTCCCAACATCATGTCAAAGGTTTAACCAATAGAAATACTTTTGCAGTACTGCCACTATTTTCTTGACCTTTAATTGTCTAGTGACCCAACTATAGTGCGCTTCCAAAATCATCTTGGCACGCTGGCTTGAAGGGGCACAAAGGTGTCCCAAGTGGCATAATAATGCATCCTGGAGGTGAAAATTTGGAACTTTCTTCCCCTCCATGAGCATCTGGTATGTGTTGTCAAATTCTATATTACTTTTGTAGATATGTGGCCGACCCAAAGTCTTGTGCCCACAAGAGTCGAGCACAGTGGTTAGCGCCATGATCGACATTCGGCTGACGAAATTTGCAACGTTATCAGTGCTGCCCTACTTGTACTTGATGTTCAAATGCAACTTTTGGTGGTATATGGACCATTTCTAATGGTGATCATTCTGCAACTTCCCTTATGTCTGTATGAACTATAGGGGTCAGTGATCTGTGTGGACGATCATTTCCTTCCCTAAAATGTAATGATTGCATTGTCGATAGGCCTGCATAATGGAATACATTTCTTTGTCATAGGTGGAATACTTTTAGATTGTGCCTGAAAGTGTCTCAATGTGATATGCCACTAGATGCCCATACTGAGTAAGTAACACCCCAATAGCATATTCAGAGGCATATTTCTCGATCTCAATGGTTGTTGCAAGTCTAGCAATGTGAGCACTAATGTAGAGCAAAGGCAATGCTTCAACTTTGCAAATGATTTTTCCTTAGATTCAGACCAAAAGAATTTTGATTTCGCTCCTCCCTTGGTTACTTGACTCAAAGGCCAAGTGATATGATATAACCTCAACATGAACCTGCAGTAGAAATTGGCAAGACCCTAAAAGCTACAGAGATCTGTTAGAGTGGTTCGGGTTGTCTAATCCTAAATTATATGGATCTTGGTTGGGTCCACATGAACCACTCACTCATCAATAATGTATCCTAGATATTGAACCTAGGTCATGCCAAAATTTCATTTCTCCAAATTGACACACAACTTGTGTTGGCATAGTGTTTGGAGGACCTACCTATAGTGGCGAAGGTGCTCTTTCCAACTCTGATTGAAGATTAGGGTGTCATCCAAATACACCACCACAAATTAGTTGGTGAATGGTCACAATATGTCTTCCATAAACCTCATGAAGGTTTCGAGAGCATTCATCAACTCGAAAGGCATGACCGATCATTCAAAATGTCCCTCCTTAGATTTGAAGAAAATCTTCCACACATTAGAGGATTCGATTGGTACTTGGTGATGCCTGCACTTCAAATCAGTCTTGCTGAAATATTTGGCCCCCTTGAGTTGGTACAGAAAGTCATCAATCTACGAAATCAGATACCTATTTTGGACAGTGATATTTTTCAGCACCCAATAGTCAATACAAATTTTCCAAGTCCTATCCTTCTTTTGCATCAACATGATCAGGCTCCCACAGGGTGATGAACTCGGTCGAATGTGACCTTTCTGCAGTAGCTCCAGAATCTAACTCTTGATTTTTTCATTCTCCATAACAGAGCATCGATATATTGGTCCAATGGGTAGCAGCGTTCTTGGGGTCAGATCGATGGTGTGCTTGACTTGACAATGCATAGGTATGCATGCGGGTGAGGTGAAGATGTCCGTATACTCCTCCACGACCTTGTCCATCTATTTTTTTCATGCAGAGGAGCCTTTCCTAGAGTTCATGGCTACAATATTCTTCTTTCCCTGAGGGCAGATCACTAGGAAAATAATTTTTGCAGCTTTGGAAATGATTTTATTTCATTGGTTTGTAATGATCAAAGAGATGGTGGTAGGCGATGCTACATTTGGTACCTTATACAACTTATTTCCCAAAGTAATAATAACAACACGAGGCCTAGAGTCATACACAACATGTTGCTTCCACAAGTATGGTATGCCTAATAATACATCACAAACATAGAGAGGAGAAATATCACATAATACCTCATCTTTGAAGGGCTTGATGCTATAGCGAAGGCGACACTACTGGATGACGTGGAGATCCCATCATTGGTGAAGCCATGATATGGTTTATAGTTGTGGGTGTGTTGTGGTCGGAAGGCCCAACTTCTTCACAACCTTTACTAAAATGAGGTTCTTTTGTCTCCCATTGTCGACAATGTACTGTAGTGGGGAACCTTTCCCCCACATTCGGGAATGGAAGAGGCGTTCCCCCTCCTCTGGATATTCGGGTTCCTCCTTTGGGATATTGGTGCTGGCAACAACGGTGTTGGGCTCTACATTGATAATCTGCTTCCCTTTATTATTCCCCTTGTCTAGTTCTTACTCAGAGATAGAACATGCATCTTATTCAGAAGCCTTCAGCTCAGCCACCAGTGACTACTTGGCCTGACACCCCACTTGTGTTGTGAGTGGAGCGCTTGTGTAAGTCACACCATTTTCCCATGTCCTTCTTTGGCTTTGCAGTGTTTTTCTTCACTTGTGGATTTTTTGGGTTGTCCTAGGTCACCCCGCCTTGGATTTCTCCTTTTCTCCATTGTTTGGGGGCACCTTTCCCTTACTTCTGATTCATAGATCCAAATTCTCTCTTCTTTTGTTTTAATTTCTACTCAATCTTGGCAGCATACCGGTATGTTGCACCAAACAAGGAGATGTGGAGGAAATCCATTTCCTCCTTAATGTATTTTTGCAGGAAACTTTCGTACTTCAACAGCAAATGTTTCTCCAAATCTTTGATACCCAACTTTGTGCGCAGGGTATGGAACAAATTCATAAACTTATGCACATCTTGATCCCTTTGTTTCCACAACATAGTCTATTGTATGTACTTATCGTCATAGGTCCCCAAGGGATAATATTATTCCTTGATGGTGTCTTGGAAATAATTCCATGTGACTGCACTGAGAACGGGGAGGTTTCCCTCTTGTCCTTTTGCTCACAATGGTTTTCCCACTAGTCCATGACATGGGGGGCAGCTTTGACGAGTGCAAAAGTAATCATTTCAAGATTGGAAAACTCATGAAATGAGAAATATCCTTCTAATATATTCAACCATCTATCTATGGTTTCTGCATATATTTTTTCCTTAAATATGGGAATGCCAAAGTTTACTTGTACCTTAGAAGGAGTGGCACCTCCAAAGTGGTTGTTGGTTGAATGTGCACCACTAGTGGGTAGTCGTTGAAGGATCTAGGAAACGTTATCCATCATCGCGTACCTTTGCTTCTTGAGGGCCTCCTTGTGAAATATTATGATAGGATATTCTGCTCCCTCGTATTTATTTTCTTCTGCCATGGGAGGCTGTCAGGGTTTGTGAGTTTGATCTTGCAATGGTTCAACCAGATCGATCCCTAACTCCTTATACCCCAACCTCGTTGGGGACATGCAAAGAAAAATCAAGAAAGGGAAGACTGATTTGATACCACTAATATATACTTATGAAAGAATGTAATAAAATATAGAAATAAACATAAATGAAAACATACATCAGGCATAACACTTCATTTCATTAATATCAAATACTAAAAAATTCTTACAAATAGAATGGAAAATAAACTAGCCCGGGCGATGGTAGCTTATCTCTGAGAAGAGATGTGGTAGTTACATGCCTTTGAATTGTGTTACAATGAGGCTCCAGGGCCTTTTCGTTATTGAACAACATGGAAAAACCATAAAAAACCAAAACCCTAACCCTAGGAGATGGAACGCCAAGAGTTTGTCGGCCCCATTGGGGTTAGTTGGGTAGCCAACTTTCTCGGGGTTATCAATTGGTCGTATTAAATCCATTTTGCACGTATGATATATTGTGAGAAATATCTCTCATATTACTACAGGTTTTGCCATAGGCCCTTGCCTATGGTTATGGGCCTGCTGCGGACCTCAAAAAAATGTTGTTTAGGGGGTCAAAATTGCTCCAAAATTTTAGGACCCGAAAAAATCCTAAAAATAGTAAATGCTGCTATAAATAAGGAAACTGATGAAATCGACTGGAGGTCTAGGTGGAATAGGTGGGTGGCCACCACTATCCACCTAGATCAGTTATGAACCTCAACAAACATTTGGACCAAGTCTTGGATATTTGTGATATCTAAGGACTTATGCATGAAGATGTTATGGTTGGAAGATTTCTTCAAACTGCAATAGAAACTTCTTATAACTAGTATCTTTTCTTGACTATTTCCATGATTACCTACTTTGATGATACTGAGCAGGATTGGATAGGGAAATATTACCAACCCATTTCATACCATACCTTGTTTACTCAGTTCACCCAAATTCATTTAGAAAATAATGAAAAGGTCAGAGATTTCAATCTTAAATTCTTTAAGACCCTATAGTACATTCTATGGGAAACTCACCCTAATGAACCAATTTTTTTGGTTTCTATAAAAATGGCATGCCTTCAAATGTCAAATATAATATAAATTCTATGCATATAAATATATTTCAAGAGGCTATCATAACAATGCAAGATATGCAATAAGATATGCTAGAAAGCATTATTGATTTAGATATTATTATGGGAAATGTAAAAGAAGAAATTTTATTTTTGAAGACAATAGATATCAAATTATCATCGGAATTAAATTACCATGATACAATGGTTGGAAGGGGTATTTTCCAAAGAATCCCTCCCAATGTACAAATTGTCCCTACATTAGAAGAACCATCCTCTTCAAAAATTCAATTAAGAAATTTCTCAGCTAAAAAAATGGCTGATGGGATGCAAAATGAAATAATATGACTAACAATAGGAGATAAGAAGAGGCTAGTAGTGCAACAAAATGTTGGAGGACCAACATACGACTTTAGAGAAAGACCCAATTCAGGAAGAAATGTTAATGAAGTACCTCCATGGGGAAAAATACCACCAATATTTCAAAATCAAAGTGTCGTGGTGATGGGAGAAGAAGAAATACAAGATGTGCAAGTCATAGATTCACCTCAAATTCTTATATATGATAATTTTACCACCTTAGAATCCATAGATATGGGTGATTTCCTAATATCTTCACTAAAGGAAGAGCTTATTGAAGAAAATAAAGAGGTCATGGAAAAGGATAATATTGCAGTATTCAAGTTTCTATCATTGGAGTTGTTTATTGATATAGGAAGATTCACATATATGAATTTTGTTGTCTATGTTTCAAAGCCATAATTTGGGTCCATTGTCAAGACATGTACAATAAAAATAAAATCTATGAATTTTCCTATAGCAATAAACAACGAGAATATGATTCAAACCAAAGCACAATTGAACAAAGAAAAAACAAAGGTTCTAGTTCAAGATACCAATATGAGGAATCAAGGAGAAACATCAGCACAAAGAACTAGGGATGAAGAGAAATTTTTATTAGCTCACATAAAGAGCAACTGTCATGTTGTTTCAACTAGGATATCTTATAATATCATGGATGATTTTTATAAAATCCATATATTTCAACCATTTTTAGAAGTTATTAATATTCCTTAGGAAAGAGAAAACCTTATCAAAGCTCTTGAAAATGAATATTTATATAAGATTATGGTAAAGGTATCTATTCTATAACACCAACCAAAGAGTTATACCCCTCATGTTAGGCATCAAGGTAATGTACAACATTTCTACATCTGAGTGGAAAATACATAGTTTATATTGGATCATTTTTTAGTGGATTGGGATGCAACAAATAACATCATGCCATTTCACATCATGAAAGAGATAGTTCTAGCTTACACTAAATATTATGATATTGATAAAAGTATATATGCGATCAATTCAAGAAAGGTATCAACATATGGTGAAATTAAGGATTTTTGTGCTTCTATAGGTTTGGTACCAAAAATCACTATCATCTTTACTATAGTAGAGGTTCACCTAACAATTTCTTATGGAATTATTTAGGGAAGAGAGTGGAGTTTTTATTTTGGAGGATAAATGATGAATGATGGAAGTTGTATGATGCTTCTAGGTAAGGATGATCATATTATAAGAATACAAATAAAATTTAGGAGTCCTTTATTCTGAGACGAAAAAATATTGATTAATGAATATATTGATAATGGTCATGAGAATTATGCCATATTAAACTATGTAAATATTATAAATAGTAGCAGTGTAAATTTACTCATGATAGATGGAAAATTATCTTTGATGTTGCTCCATCTAAAATGGGATCCAGAGTTGGAATAATATTCGAAAGCAAAAATGAAGAATGGTTTCCATATGCATTTTCTTTGCAATTTACGTGGAAAAATAAAGAAGCTAAATATGTGGAACTTGCTCAAGGATTTATTCAATATCTATAAAGAGGAATTGAAAATATTGTTGTTTTTGGATATTCATGGGCTATTGTTAGAAAAATTATCAAGAAATATAATATTAGGAAGAAAAAATTAAAACCCTATGTAGAAATAATATGGGAGCTCTTGAGGAAATTTGATTCTTTTGAAATATATTTTTTCCCATACAAACATAATCAAAAGGTTGATTCCATAGCAATGACAGCTTCCTTGTTCAAATTTGAGTCAATGAATAGCTCATATCTAGTTGAAATTTTGTTCAACCCATCTATCATTGATAATTAAGAAAACTAGCAAGTTTTTGATAATGAAGAGCATATCATTGAATTTCTTGCTTGGGAAGATGAAGAAAATGAAGAAATGTTGGAAAAAATGAAGATACCAATATCTTTGAAACCAATTTTAAAAATTGTAATGATCAAATATAGATGTTCCAATTTTCAAAAGAATCATCAATTAAGAAATTTCAAGAAGTTAGAAAGAAAAATATTGGAACTTTTGAAGAACCCAAATGGTTAAATATTGGGACAACCTATACTCAACATGGAGTTGATCAATATGTCACCCTATTTAAGAAATTATAGAATGTATTCACATGAACATATCATATCAATATTTGAAAGAGTATGATAAGAGTATCATCCAACATGTCATTTATTTAAAAGAAAAGGCTAAACAAGTCAGACAGAAGCCACATATAATTAATCCAAAACTACATTCTTTGATTAATTTGGAAATCAAGAAAACGAAAAAATATGGAATTATTTTTCCAATAATGCACTCGAAATGGATATTTATTCTAGTCATTATTAGGAAGAAGAATGTGAAAATAAGGTTACACAATTATTTCCATGCTCTTATCAAAGCATATCTTAAGGATACTTTTCCCTTCCAAATACGGAAAAGTTATTACAACAAGTTACTGGAGAGACAATAATGTCAATTTCAGATGGATTTTTACATGCAATCAAATATCAGTTGTAGAAGAGCATAGATATAATACTGCATTCATCACAGCTTGGGGAACTTATTCTTATGCTCAAATGTTGTTTGGATTAAAGAATTCCGGGGCTACATTTCAATGAATCGTCGATTGCACATTTAGAAAAATGATAGGGATAATCATGGAAGATTATCAATATGATTTGAATCTATGTTATAGACTTAGGACCTCTCGTTGGGATCATTTGGATTTTTTTTTTGAATTATGTGCATAATATATTTGTAATAAAATTTTGAAAAATGTATACAATATAGAGGATCCCTTAATCTCAAGAAATTTTTATTCTAGTATTAGAAGGGAGATTTTTTGGCCACAAAGTGAGCCAAAAAAGGATTTATATAGACCCAGATAGAGTCAAAGCAATATGAAAACATAAGGGCCCTACTATAAGAAAAGTGCTTCGATCATTTTTGGGGAAAGATAATTTTGTAATATTTTGTCTCTCCAATTATGCGCCTATTTTTAAACCTCTCAACAAATTGCTAAAGAGGGATTGTAATTTTGAATAGAAAAAGAAAACTCAGAAGGCCTCCATTGATATCAAATTAGGAATAGCCTCTAATCCTATTTTACTCATCCCTTACTTCATAAAATATTTTTTCTCGTACACAATTGAATTAGGAAAAAATATTGTTGTATTCTTGACTGAGTGAAAGGAAGAAAAATAAGAGAATCTTATTTCCTTCATGAGTAAATCATCACAAGCACATTAGTTGAAGTATTTTTAATTTAGAGAAAACGTTATTCCCTACTCAAAGGTATTTCTTATTTCATAAGCTACATTTTGACATCACATGTCATCTACCTATTAAAATGGTGTTAAAAAAATAGTTGTGAGAAGAGAAATGGGCTAATTCGTTGGAAAAATAACAAGAATATGATATTGAGATAAAGCCCCTAAAATCTATAAAGAGACAAGGCCTGTGTAAACTAATTGAAGTGATCAAACAAGTGAATATTAATCCGTGTAATGAAGAATATCAAGATGATTTCTTACAAATGTTTAAATCATACACAAATATTATGAATTATTTCAATTCCAAGACAATTTTCAAATGCGATGATAGGAAATGAGAGAAGAGCCATGAAAATGAAATGCAATTTTTATAAATTGGTATCTGAGGATTTTTTAGAAGAAACATTTCTAGAGTATTATTAATATACCTTCCTCAGGTAAAAACCCTTGGAATCATTAGAAAAATGGACAAAGGTGTATGTGGAGGCATTTTTCTCCCATCGTGATAGCTTATAGAATTCTTAGAGTTGGATTTTACTGGCCTACACTTTTTAGAGACACTCGTGATTATGTAAGGAAGTCTCTCTCATGTCAAAAGTTCTTAGGAAAATAAAGTAAAGCTATTATATTTCTGAAGACTATTTTTGTATGTGATCCTTCCATTTAATGGGGAATAGATGTTATTGATCCCGTTAACCCTAGATCAAGTGATGGCCATACTTATATCATAAAGGTAATAAATTACTTCACCAATCTGTGAGAAGTGGTTTCCTTAAAGAAAGCTAAGATAGAGAGCCTAATAGAATTTTTAGAAGAAATCATCCTTGCAAGATAAAATTCATGAATAATTGACCTATATTTATTGGATCCAAATTTACAAAATTATGTGGAAAGTATTAGATAATTGCAAGAAATTCCTCCAGTTATTAACCACAAGGAAATGGTTTAGATGAATCTATAAACAAAATTCTAATTAATATTCTAAAGAAAAATATAACATAGAATCAAAAGAATTGGCGGAAATTTTTTTTAAATGATTTATGGGCTTGCAAAGTTAGTCCAAATGTAACAATAAACCAAACACCATTTTGTTTAATATATGGAAAGGGTGTTAGTATAATTTTTCACATATAAATTAATGCACTCACCATAGAATTACATATGTATGATGAAAATCAAATCACAACTTTTCAAGTTAAGCTTCATCAACCAACTCAATTAGAAGAAAAAAGGGAGTAATCCCTCAATAAGATTCATAAAAAACAAGAGATAACTAAAAATTTCAATAAGAGAATGGTGAGAAATACTTTTTCAACATGGCAACTAGTTCTATTATGGAATAAACCCAAGGAGAAGACTTCAATACATAAGTAGTTCAAATATTTATAGATTGGAAAATACATCATTGAAAAAATTAATGGCTTTAATTCATGCATTTTGATGGAAATGGAAGGCCAGTTGTTGAGTTTTCCTATTTAAGCGAAACATCTAAAACATGTATTTGCCTAAGGGATCTTCAAAAATATTTTTGTAAATAGAATTGTATAGTCTTGTACACATCCATCATGTATTTATGTTTCTTCCACCTGTATATTTTGATTCCATAACCCAACATAATAGGTCACTAGCCATGTTTTCTATTCTTATTAAATCAAAGGGGGTCATTATCCACAATATGAGCCAAGTTTTTATCCAGATTCTATGCATTTTAACCAATCTCCATACTTAATCATTTTTCATTGGTTTTTGTAGAGGAAACCCCTATAATTTACCCCACACTAGTTTTCCTGGAGATACATCTTCTCCACACTCAACTCTTAGCCAAAAAACTAATGTGCAGAAGATTTTCATCTATATATCCATCCACATCTTACTCTTCCCACACACTGGACTTCCACACATATCACTTTTCTTTCACATTGTATCCTTCCACACATCCATTCCTATGCATACATTGATTCTCATGCATGAAAGTTCTGTATATGTGAGACATCAAGAGGCCACCTCACTAACTATACTTTAGTGCCTTTATGTAAAACCACCATTTTATCATATTGATGTTAATTAAGAGACCATTTATGAAAGTTTTATCCTCGAGGTAAAGGAAGCACTTGATGTTTTACAAATTCAATAGCTCTTTAAGTTATTAATATTATACTATGTGACTTATTCCCCATCATCTCATGAAGGGGGTGGCCATAAGTGTTAACTTCCCATTATTGTGTTGCATGTCCCAATGAGAGTGGTATGAAAGACATCCTATTAATTGTATTAAATAATGAGTATTTATCAACTAACCTCCATTATAAATTTTGTTATTTCTCATACATTTCTAAGTACACCTAACAGATGGTGACTAAAAGAAGGGAGGAGGAATTTTGTGAAGATATAGTTAATTCACTCACTCACCTCAACTGAATATTTCACTAGTCCATAACTCATAGTTAGTATTTTAATTTGGCCCCTGAAGAGAGGCAAAGAAACAAAATTTATACCATAGGGCGCAAAAAGTGGCATGTGTTCTAGAATTGTTCGACTTTAGGGAAGTAATTTATTTATGTGCTAGACATTTCAACTCAAATACCAGGACTATTAAGCTTGGAATTAAAAGTATTACAATTCCTCTAACCTCCAAGGTCTTGAACAAAATATTTAACTTTCTCGATCCTACCACATAGCTAAATGTTTTAAAAATTGATTCTTTGTTGGACTCTTAAGGTGGCAGGATGAATATCATCCAATAATTCTTGCCACACTTAGTACCAATGAGATCCAATATATTTTTTATTGATATTTCTAAATTCTAAGAGTTGTATATATATTTATCTTGCTTATCTTCATAGCTAATGGGACGGGAAGAAACTAGGATAGTTCCTAGGTCAGTTTTTTAGGTGTTGTATTATTCTATTAAAAGATATGTTACCTTCGACTAGGTGGAGGTTATCTCTAATGAGTCTTCAAGTTAGTGGATTTTTTCAAGCCTAAAATATTTTGTATGATCGTTTATATAATAATGGATTTTGTCTTATGTTTTACTTTTCATGTACTACCACATAAAATAAATTTGAATCCATATGTAGATCCAATGCAATTCTACTATCCTATGTTATGGAAGCATAAGGATTCATTCCATTTTTGTTAAACTCAAGATGTATTTGTTAAAGATGTTAATTACATGTTGAATGGGTGAGATCCCTTGAGAATTTGTGGCTAAAGCACAAATTTCCCTATGGAGAAGTGACGAGATGGAGAACCACAGTGATAGTTGGCAGTCTCTAGAAGTAGTTAATCACAAACTATCAGTTGTCCATTATAAAGATCCTAGTGGTTTTCTATGACCAAAAGTGGCTTAGAGTTAGGTCTTAGCATGTTTTTCCTTATAAATAGGCCCTATTTTGATGTAAAAAAAAGGAAAAAAAAATTGTACAAAGATTCTATCAAAAGTTTTTGAAATCTATTGGACTTGTAATCAAGAGATATGATCAAAGTTTGGATTTTGCAATACATGATAGACCGTCAATACTTTCTTCTTTGATCATGTGATTCTGATGTAATTTGAATTTGCAAATTTAAATTTAATACCATATGTAGTTTTTCATGGAAATTTTAGATTGTACATCTTGTTGTCTAATGTATGATTATATGTTGTATATAATGGAAGGAATTAAATCAGTATGATTTTCATCTTATTTATGTGATATGAATTAGTATTTTATGAAGTATTCATTCTTCTTATGAGTTATCACATGTATTTTGAAATGAAAATTTATTTTATGTATCTATTCAATGATTGGATTCTTAAGTTCCCAATTTTTATTATTTTCATTTCATTCATTTTATAACATTTCCACCATACCCATAATATGTATGTCAAACCCTAAGTATATGAATGCCTCAACCTGGAAATTTGTGAAAGAAACAAATCCAATAGTATTTTTCAATTTTTTCAAGTGTTTCTGACTTAACTCATAATGAACAGATGAAACAAATACAAATTATGAATAAAAATTGAGGAAAATAGAAGCAAGAGATCTTATATGTTCCCAATATCTACACCATTTTCACAATGCGGTGTGACTATGGGCCCCAATAAATATTTTTTGTTAATATTTCATGCTGCTTGACAATAATATGTTATAGTGTATATGATATATATGATTTAAGGATTAATCATGGTTGTTTTGTTAGTGATGATGAAATTATTTAGGAATAACCCTATGGAGAACAAGCATGTTGAAGGTGTTCAATGTTGCCAACATTCATGGGATATCCTTGATATAAGGTCCCAATTAAACCTTACATTGTTTGGTGTAGGAGTCCCATCCAATTATATGACCGATATTCCATTATCGTAAATATTTTCCTTTGATTAAACAATCAACACGAGACGAAAATGCACATGTATTCTTGAATGAGCAAGAAAGTGTGCCTTTTGTAATATTCAATTGTCGATGTATCAAGGTTATACTACTAAAGGTAAAAGAATAGAGTCTCTAAAATACAAGTAAAAGTAGTAATATGGAAGAGACGCACGTGGAAAACAATAAATAATCGTTAAACATCAATCAAAGTAGTTCAAATAGATGCAACGATAATTATATCATGACAACACACTCTCAACAAGATACGCACTAAATCCACTGAAATGGTTTAATTTCTTCAGTACATGTGAATCCAACATAAACCACAAACATTAGAATAAAAGTATTAAAACATCCTTGATTCATGCATGAAAAATTGTTGGCCAAAAGGCTTCAAGCATTAAGCACAAGTTCTAAGATATGTAAGTACAATGAACACCACTAGCTCCAATAGTGGAGCATTAGAGCCACTAATTGCTCCCAAAAATTACTAACTCTATCTCTCTAATGCCTTGGGGAAGAAACCAAGGTTAAAATTACTTTACATGACTAATGAGACTCCTTTCATAACTATATGAATGACCTTTCATATCCTCATGACTCTTGAATTTCTAACTTCTAATGACTCTTGGACTTATATGACTTTTGAATTTCCAAATGACCCTTGGAATTACATATGACTCTTGGGATTACATGTCCTTTAAACTTCTTTACATGGCTTCTTTGTCCATACATGACTCTTAGAATTCCACTTCTTTGTCTGTACAATGATTACATAATTATATCATGACTTCCACATCATCAAATGATAAGAATAGGATGTCTCACTATGACCGATGAAATGGACTTCTCCAGTAGGTGACATGGTTGCCACCTGTGTCTTTCTTCTTGCATGCATATTTTGGTTGTTGTTGTCTTCACCCTCTAAAGGGTCTTTGATCTCTGGATTTATCAGGTGCTTCAATCATCAATATTCAATGTGTTCTTGTTCTTGAATGCTTCCTTTGATTGCCTTATTTGTCTAATCCTCTTCATGCATTCTTTTTACGATGTTCTTGAAGTACATGTCACTGAAATAACACATGACAAGCAAAAATCAGCATGGAAAATAACCTATTCTAACATGTTTTATGCAAATTTTCTATTCATCTCTTAACATTGTGTTTGGGAAAAGGAAATTGAACTTCTGGGTGCAAAAGAGCACTTTGAAAGGCTGAAGAGATGAATAAATGAGGCGTTGAGGCTTCAGGATGTGCTCATGCACTCAAGGGAAGAGAGTCAACTCAAGGAGGGTGCAGGGTGGAGGTCAGAAGGAAGGGAGAAGCTCCAAGGTTTCAAATTAGGCTATGAACTCAAGGGATACAAGGAGGCTGTAGGGCACACTGTCGAGGTTGAAGGTTGAGGTTTTTTTCCTTCTGGGTGCACTCATGCACTCAAGAGGACCAAGAGGGTGCATGGTATATGTATGAAGGCTGAAAGTTGAGGATTCATTCCTTTGGTGTGCCATCATGCGTTAAAGTGACTAAGTGTCACACAATAATTTTTCACCTTGTTCACTTCCTGTCCCTAATCCTAAATTTCCCTAAGAAAAAAACTGTGCATTATATCCACCATGGAGAATACATAAATATATCCCTTGAAGACCAAAATAAATTTTCCTTGAATATTTTCTAAATAAGCTCAAATTAAAACCTAAATTTTTGGGTCAGCGCCCTTTTCCAGTTTCCTGCCCGTGCTGATGGCATGTTGCAACAATTTTACCTAGCACTGCCATTATGCTTTTGATAGGAAAAAACACGTTGATCCCCTTCTGGTATTGTTTCCTCCAAAGGAGAAGAAGCTTTGTGCACTAGAAGATTCTAGAACGGCGAGTTGGATATACTTCGGTGCAGATATGCTCAAGCTCTCTCATTTAGATCACTTGATCTTATCATTAGGGGATTTTCCCTTGATAAGTGGGCCTTACTCCTCCTTTTATGGATCCCTGACTCCCTCTCCCTACCTATAAATTCAATCTCATCCTTCCACTACTGGTTGGTCTTGCCTAATCATTAATCATTTGCATCCCTATACTGTGATTATGCCCGAATTTCCACTTGGGAGAAGGATTTCTTGGAGAGCCTCGATTTTGACTTGGACATCACCAAAGGGAGGTCTTGAACATCAAGGCCATAGTTTTATGCTTCCTATTTCCTATAATTAATAATATATATGATGTTTCACTTTCCATATTTGTCTAGATATCTATGCAAGTAGCCAAATACTCCTTGATCTGTTAGCTAGTTTGTATGTGATGTATGCTATGTATCCTATCACATTTCTTGTTATTGTATCTTGATCTCCTATAGGTATTTGAATGCCACAAGTGGTGAGGAGAGAGCCTGAAGGACTGTGGAATCAAGGTATTCACCAAAGAACTAGATGATAGCATCAAGAAGAGGTAGGCTTTCCTTCTTCTTCTTCCATTTTGAATAAAAACTAGGAAAGGGTTCCTTAGTTGGTCTCATGCATTGCTAGACCCAATCTAGGGCTAGAGATATATCATATGTCCACAAAGGGTATGTTAAACACCATGTTAAACACACACATGGTGTATGAGAAAGATAAACACACATACACAAGAAACTCAACACACAATGAAGGATAAGCATGTAGCTCTCTTATTTTTCCATTATACATGATGTACATTTATAGTACAATGGTCTGACTCTTGGTTTCACATTCCAATGTCACTTGGACTCTATTGTGACTTTTTGCATTCCACACCTACCCATGGAGGATTAGGTGTTAAAACATTCACCTCCTTAATCCGAAGCGGTATGTCTGAGTCCAAGAAGAGAGTTGTAATACAAATCTGCAAGGTATACATGGCAGCACTTAGGCTGAATCAACTCTCTGAAATGTTGGCAAAAAGAGGTGGTTTAAGGATGACCACAAACACTCAAACGCAATATTTGTTGCAGTTCCTGAAACTCTTCCAAAAATAGCAAGAAGCTGAAAGCTTTTGCTAGAGGAATTGTCCCTCATAAAAAAGGGAGACCTTCAACCTAAAATAAGGGAGGTATACTACCTGTGATGGTTTAAGGATGAAAAACAACACTGGAATGCTTGAAGCATTTCCTGGAACTCAACCAAAGCTGGCAAGAATCTGAAGGCTTCTGCTAGAGGAAGTGTCCCTCATATATGAAAGGGAGACCTTCAACCTAAAAGAAGGGAGGTCTAGCACCTGTGATGGTTTAAGGTTGTCCACTAACAAAAGATGATGGTCTAAGGTTGTCTACTAACCGAAGGCATGCTCATGGGCATCCATGTCTCTGGATACAACTCTGAATCTAGCATGATAGATTGTGGCTCAGGCTCGCTTGATCTGACGTCAAGGCTTGTACATGACCACCATTTCCCCCCTGTCAGGGACAAGGTGAGATGATGGCGATAACTCAACTGCAAGTTTGCTCAATATTCGTGAACAAGTTTTGACATGTGTCTTAAACATCTTCTTGGCTTCTGATGCCCATTGCTAAGAAGCGATCCACCCAAGATGAATCTTTGTTCTTGCAGGAGGCTTGTTTCTGAAGCATTTTTCTAGAGAATGGGTGTGTCGATCACAGTGCTTGCATGAATGAAGATCAATATAGTGATATTTCATATGGCCAACTCGATCATAGTTTTGGAATTTTTTAATATGTTGTTGTTGTGGAACTGGAACAGGATCTGGAACAGATGCAGGTAAACTGTCATACAGGAATCCAGCACTCTGAAATATGATGGGCTTGGTGTAGTCTGGAATATGAAAGGACACATCCTTGTCATATCCAAGACCAATTCGGTGCTTGTTGTGGATAAGCTCTTCCCAAGGTCTGATGATGGGCTTGAGAAGTGCAGGCTGAGCTGTTGCATCTGCATGTAAATCTGCTCTTATACAAGGAACTAAATGCGAATCAACTGCAACTTTACTGAGTTGCTGTTGATGGGAGTCCTTCTCAATATTTTGAACAGAAATAGGTTCAGAATGGTGACTCTTTTGCTGAAGTTCATCTTGCTGAAGCTAAGTTTCCAACTGCAAAAACTCAATATTTTCTTGTGCATCTTGTAAACAATTTTGAGTTTTACAAAGAGCATTCTTGCTCATTTTTACCATATCATGAACACTGGAATGAATGAGGTTATTCAAAAACTCTAATGCCTCATTGATTTTAGCCATTTTTCAACAACTTTGGCTCAAAAATGAAAAGGTGTCGGCTTCAACCGATAATGCATTCGTTTACAATGTGATTCAACTTTCTTACAAATGACTTCAAAGACCCCCTCTCTTTTTTATTTTTTTTCGAATTCTATCCTTTCAATGGTTTGTTACATAATAATGCTTAAATGTCACAAGATGTAGCAGACGGTGTGAGATCACAATTTCAATCCAAATGACAACAATAAAATGTCTATCACAACTACTGCAAAATCCCAAGCAAAATAATATTTCAATCTTTTATCTAAACACCAATGCTCTCAAAGAAAATCCTTGAAAATCCCATCAATAATGACTCTATGAAAACTATGTCCAAGCAAGGGACAAAGTGGTTGACTTCAATGCTAACAAATGTAGCAGACAAACGCGGGTTCGACAGTTAGGTAGGGTGCACAGTGAGAGAAATGCCACACAATTTTTGCAGGATGAAACTATCTTGACTTTTTCCTTCAATGTTGTACTGGAGATAACAACCACGCCCTCGGGACTAGCAATGGAAATGGAAACAAACTAGAGTAGTTCCCTTACATTCAATATAAATACACATAGAATTAATGAAATAGAGGAACCTGGGAATTTTTCCTCAATAATAGCTTCCACAATATCACTTGAAGATGGAGTGTGACCAGCAATGTAAATTTATCATTTACAAACCCAAACTAATGTATATCGTGCCACTTATTTTACTATGGGATTTGGCCGACGCAAATCTTGAAATTATGGACAACACAGCCAAGTCTGTGTCCTGCTCAAGGAAATCCTCCTCTGTGTATCAGTCCTTTTCTTTAGCAATACATTACCAGCAGTTTGTCCTAATACAATTTCAACAGACTAGCATTAATAAGGGTCACAGCCTACCCAGAATTTGTTAGCAACCTCCAGCACTGAGATTTGCTCCACACAGCCAACAAGAAACACTAAACTCGGTCTCTTTTAAAGATACGCTCAGCCATGGATGTGGTCCCAGTACAAAGGTAAACTCGACCTCTCGATAAACAGAACCTGACCCGGAACATTAAAGATGATTTGGACTTTGAGAAAGGGGAACTCGTCCCTCTTTGAGGAAGGACTTCAACCTAGGTAAACTCAGATATGCTCAGACCCTCTTAATGAAGAAACTTGACTTCAAAACACATGAAATTGACCCAATGGTTTATGGCAGAGTGCTCAGACCAATGTGGAGAGCTGTGCAGAGGGCGTGGGGGTGTAAGGAGAAGGTTGAGCGGTTTGAGCTGAGGGTGCTGTGGTAGCACAGTTAAGGGATGAGAGTGAACCAAAATATTTGAGCTCGTGAGGAGTCAGGACACCAAGGGGATTTTAACACAGAAATAAGAGCAATGTGGTATGGGATCCAATTATATAGTTTTTAACATAACTAATAGGCCACGAAAGTGCATTATCACCGGAGACAGGTAACCAATTTCAAAAATAGAACTGCTATTACACACATAGAAATGACCATGTAAGAATAATAGGAAAATGACAGATATGCAGGTAGAGCGCGCACAAGACAGAGTCACCTCACCAGTAAAGACTGCACATTTTATATTTTGCAATGTAGACAGCACAGAGAATGCAACTAGAATTTAGCTGATTTGAACAGGGCCAACAATAACCTGCTCTGATACCATGTTAAAAACCATGTTAAACATGGTGTATGAGAAAGATAAACACACACACACAAGAAACTAAACACACAATGAAGGATAAGTGTGTAGCTTTCTTATTTTTCTATTATACATGATCTACATTTATAGTACAATGGTGTGACTCTTGGTTTCAAATTCCAAGTTCACTTGGACTCTATTCTGACTTTTCGCATTCCACACCTACCCATGGAGGATTAGGCATTCCAACAGGGTATTGTCTTCATAAAAAAAATGGTGACTCCACTGTGGAGCTATAGCCTCTTTATGTCTCCTTTTATGATTTTTTTTTTGGATCAGTTTGACTGATATTCAAGATATGAGTTCGTTTGTGTCTCTATAGGTCTACATAGTGTTTGATTTTTTCTTTAGAGTCTTAGCTATAGGTTTCTGGTTAATCTCTTATTTCTTTTCATAAGAATTCCTTGATCAACGCATCCTTTTCAGACACAGTAACACTGCCAATGTGGATATTTATAAGTAAAATTAAGCTGAAAACCCTATCTTCCATTGTCTCCTTGTGGTGGTGTAGTTTCATAGACCAACACGGGTTTTTCTATGCAAAATAGCACTACCAGCATAGGTTTCGGGGTCTTAGGTAGCATTAAAGACCCTATTAGCATAGGTTTTTCTATGTAAAGTAGCGCTAGTCCTTAAATTTGAGAAACTTTTGTGTTTCCGCCAAAAGGTCTAGTGTGTCCTAGTCTCTAAGGTCGTTCTCTTGCTCTGTGTGCATAAAATTTTGTTTGTTTGGTGTTATTTTCTTTTTGGTGTGAAAATTTACATCCCAAACTTGAAGTGGTAAAAGTGAAATTTTGGTTAAGTCTTTGATTCTTTATGTCAATTAAGTCATTGTTTTTTGCTTGTATGTTTGGAAGATTATTGGTTTGTTGATCATTAAGCATGATTAGTTCTTTTGCAGTCCATAAAAGGAATTGATCTTTTTCCTTCATTTATTTTTTTATCTCAAAAGTTTACTTTTTGTAAAAGTGGATTAGATTACATTGCATTCGAAAATTCAATTTTTGCATCATCATTAGATATTTATTGCATTGTTTAATGGTTGAAAAACTAAAAATCGCATTGAGTGCATTCCTTTTTATTTCAAATTTCATTAAGTATATTTTCATTTCATCGAAAAGTGCATTGAATGCATTCTCATTTCATCGAAAAGAATAATAAAATTTTGCATAGATTACGTTGCATAGTTTTCAAAAAAGAAATTGTGCATAGATTACATTGCATCGTTTGCATCCTTTAATGTTTTGAATTGAATTGGGATAGTGAATGTGACCTAGTTAAGAAAGTTTTGGTTGTTGAATCATTGTTTGAAAACTCTTCCCTTAACTAGATAGCATTCATTGAATTGAAATAATATTTTTCTTATATAGTTGCATCTTAGGTGTTTAGTTGGCATTGTTTTGAGCCCAAAATAGAAACTTAATTGAAGATAAACATTAAAATTAACATAAGGATCATTTGGAATTAACAAAAACATATAGCCATTTAGGCTAGAGATTTGTTTAGGTGTTGTTAAGCGTAGCAGCTGTCACTAATAACTTTTGTTGCACCATAGGGGTGATATCCTGTCCCATGTACAAAAGTATACAGGATTATGCTCCACATATGGTAAGTATATGGGGATGCTCTTGTCGAACGGTTACACATTAGATAGTGCTACTTTAGACTCAGCTCCCACGTATCATTGTCTATATTTTGGGAGACCCCACTAGGCTTCAAACCCACCATAGGTAACTGAGTCTACCGCCTTGTAGACATGATACACCGAACACAACATTTTGGGAGATTGGCTACAGTACGTCAATTCCTTGGTTCATCAAGGTGTATATTTTAGTTCACAGAAACCTGGTAATTATTTTTTGCGTAAATTACCATTTTTGATTTATTTTGTTTAATTCTAAAATTTACTACACATGGAATAACATCTTACCCATGCATAACTCCTTAACAGGTCTTAGGTTGAGACTAATAGAAATAATTCTTGATTTTACCAATAAAGGAATCCCATCAGATGGGAATCCTGGTGCTTTTCCTTCTTTTGTAATTGTTTGCATTCCCTATATGGAAATTTTATCCCTCTTGGGATTAACCACTAGTTTGCCAATTTGGTTATTTTCAACCCCCATGGTTCTAAATGTCCAAACTATTTCTCAGCCAAGCTCGCTTCCACCTAAATAGTGTCAACCTCATGTTAATCCTAAAGTTGGTCCCTTGCCTTCTTCTCCTGTTTCTCACCTTGTTCTTCCTCTTTTCCTGGTGAAAGTCTAGATTCTAATAATGAGGAATCTATGAAGAAGAAGAAGTGGGAGAAGAAGAAGAAGAAAAATAATCAACGAGGCAGCCAAGCGACCATCTCTACTAATACAACTGATTTTGAAAAACCTTCCACTTTGTCCCACAAAGTCAAATTCCCTTGCAATTTATGCAAGGGTGACCACCTTCTTAGAGATTGTCATGGAATTCCTAGGATATCATAAGTATGGTCTACCAACTCACATCAACCTTTGTCATCAGCCTTTGGAGACCATGCTGGTGAAAAACCCTCAACTTGTGATAACAAGGCCCATGGGAAAAAGGGTAAAGTCAAATTTCCCTGTAAGTTTTATGAAGGGATTCATCCCATTCACATTTTTCATTATATGGATGAAGCCTCCAAAGTGTTGGATAACCTTATGGCTTCTCAGCCCCATCTTCCTGCTAGCTACCAGAAGCTTTCCTTTGATCCTCCACTAGTTAATCAAGTGATTGATCAAAATTCATCTCTGGTCAATCCCACTCTCTCCAATAGTGAACCCCATGAGTTAGTTCCCGACCAACAATTTTTTGAGGAAACGGTTGACTTGATTTCACCTTCAGTTGATCATGCTTTTCCCATAGAGAGTGAATTTCATTCCACTTAGGTTATTTTTGTTTGATCAGATTCCCATGAATTGGAGGGAAATCCTCTCATTCCCATGGTACAAGAGGGCGATCCTCCCGTTCCTATAACACAAGGGGGCAATTATCCCATTCCCACGACACCCCCTCTAAGTAGTCTAATCACTTCTTTTGATTCGAGTCGATTGGAAGGATATTTTATTCCTTCTTATGTGCCCTTTTAGATCACGGTTCAGGCCCATAATGTGGCCGTACCTAGCACCATAATAGATGAAGGCACATCTATTAGTATTTTGTACTCAACTACTTGGCAAGAATTATATTCTCTGTAGCTTGTGACTATTACCTAGAATCTGTTAGCTTTTAAGAGAGGATCCAATCAACTGTTAGTGATACTTCCTAAGTTGCATATTACTTTGGGAGGAAATATTTTCTATATAGACATGATGGTTGTCGAAGGCCCTTTGGACTTTAACTTACTCCTTGGGCATGGCCATACTTATGTCGTGGGAGCTCTTGTCTATTCTCTCTTTCATGTGATATGTTTCAGCATCAAGGAAGAATCATGACCATTGATCAACTTTGATTAATTGGTACTAATTTGACTCCTAGTCAACCAACCTCCCTAAATGGGTCTTTTATGAAAGTAGTATCTTCACCACCACAGGTTAATTATGTGGCCACCTGTTCCATGCCCATGTCGACTGATGATCTAGTTAGTGATATAATGCATCATGTACTTGGGGCAATAAACCCTAATTTCCATAGTGTTGTTTTCGCATCTAATGAGAACCTCTTGGTTAAGCCATGACCTCTTATGTGCCATGGGAAAAAGGTATCAGAGTAGAGTTCCTTTTCTTTTGTCAATCTCTTTAAAAAATGAAACAAGGTATTGCAGAGCAGAGTTCCTCTTCTTGTGTCAAGCTCCTTAAAAACTAAAAAAAAATGTCTTCAGAGTAAATTTCCTTTTATAGTGTCAAGCTCCTTAAAAAATGAAACAAGGTCTTTGCAGAAAAGTTCCCTTTCCTGTGTCAAGCTCCTTAACAAATAAAATAAGGTGTCATGAGGATAGTTATTTTACTGTGTCCACCTCATTAAAAAATGAAAAAAATTTCGATGAGCATATTTATTTTCCTATGTCAAATTCATTAAAAAATTAAACAAATCCCTTTGCAATTTGAGTCTTTGAATAAATCTCGTAAATTGTCAGTCGAGTCTTTCACTTGATCTCATCAATGAACCTTCATTCCATCCACCTATTAGTAACCAGTAGTCTACTTGGGTGTATGAGATGAATCTTAGGGGGAATGTACCTCGAATTGAGTCACCATGTTGGCATGCAAACTTATTTCAAGCATAGTTTTTCTATGTTTCAGGCTTACATAAAAACAAAACCAATTCCAAGCATAGTTTTTCCATATGTATCAAGCTTGTGAAAAAATGAAACCAATTTCAAACAAAATTTCCCATGTTTCAAGCTTGCATAAAAATGAAACCATGCTCATACATCTCTCGTGATTTTCGTTTTATCTGCCTCTTCTACTAAACGAGTCTTAGGTTTTTCATTCCATCATCACCATCTGCTTGGTCGATCATACACTCTCGCTTGATTGTTTTGCCCTTTCCTAAGGAACTACTATAGTGAGTGACCTTATTAGCTAGTATCTTGACCTTTACGTGTTTTGATCAGTTCCATCATCATCAAAACTAGTTGCTACCCTTTATAATACTCGTTCCTTCAAGAGGATTTCTCTTTCATCTCTTTTCAGACTCTATAAATATGAAAAGATATTCGAGAACTTGTCCTTTAGATATTGTTAAATTAAATGAATTGACATTGTCTAAGTATACATTTACCTCTTTTTCGAGCTGAGATTGACTATTTACGAAAAATGAATACTTGATCGAACATGGTCAAGAGGTTCTATCAAATATTGTTTTCTACCTTTTCAGATTCGAGGGACAATTTACGAAAAAGGAACCAATGGATTTTTCTTCTCTGTCTCTTTTTAAAACTCTATAAACATGAAAAAGACACTGAATTACTCTTCTATCAGACTCGTAAACATCAAATGGAAAATGACTTGTCACCATGACAATATTGATTTACTCCTTCCTAGAGCTTGTTAAACCTACTAGGATGGATTGATTCGAATAGTGCACTTATACACTAAGAATATGCTATCCTCTTCATGCTTTTTATCAAAAATAAAGAGTTACCCGTTAGCAATAATGGGAGAAAATTGAAAGTGGAAGTTCCCATGTCTTTTGAGGTAGCATGTCATTCTTGACCATGACACTTGTGTGCATTTCATGTCGAGTTGGGGATATCCTTAATTCATCACTTTCCTTCCTGGGTTTGGAAAATTCATTTTCCTCTTATCTAATCACCATTTTTTCATCATGACCTTTGATCCCATTTTGAGTCAAGTGTTTCCACACTATGGAATCGTGCCGTCGATATGTTGAAGAGAAGTCCTCTGTACAAGTCAAACATCCTCTGCTTATTTTACCCTCTTTGCAATAGTCCTGAATAACTCCTTTGATCTTGAGAAATACTTTGTTTCATGTCAATGGTCTGGGAATCATTATGGCCCTCCTTCGACAGATCACTTCATATCTAATTCAGCTCATTATCTAGGAAGATTATTTAGAAACTCCTTTTCAGTACCCTGGATCTTGCATGCCTCAATTGCAAGTTCTTCATGTTCGATAATAGGTTCACTTTATTGGCCTTCTATTTATGATTTTACAAGTGTTTGACTTCAAATCATTCATTCACACTTGTAGATTGTGTTGTTTTACCTTCAAGATCATCATCACTATTGGTGGTTTCTCTCGTTCCTATTAATGGTTTACATTATTGACCAACAATCAAGTGGTTTTTACCACGTTTGAAATCAATGCATTTATTCACATGATTAAATTTGTACAATGGGTAGATCAAGATAGAGAAGAAGACTCTGGATCACATCTGTTATTCTCCAGGCTGCATGGAGTTATTGAGTATTCATGATTGTACACATGATCCTTTCTATACAAATGGTTGCGACCATACCTTGGATCCATTTCCATGATCTCTTTCAGATGGATGTTTGTGACCATGTCATGGGTTCATGTGTTATTTTATTCCTATTTCGAGATGTGTTATTAGGCATGTTTATATCAAAGATGTCGAATATTTTTTTTTTTTTGATTTGGCACGTCTTTTGGTAGTATTCTGAGTCCTTACCTTGGTTCGTGAAACATTTCACCCATCACTCCCTATTATGCCTTCATGCTTTAGGGGACATCTGTTACACAATAATTTTTCCCCTGTTCACTTCCTGTCCCTATTCGTGAAGTGCCCTAAGATGAAAATTTTGCAGTATATCCACCATGGGGAATAAATCAAGATATCCCTGGAAGACCAACAAAAAGTTTCATTGAATATCTTCTAAAGAAGCTCAACTTAAAACCTAAATTTCTGGGTCAGTGCTCATTTCTAATTGCCTACCCGTGATGATGGCATGTTGCTACACATTCACCTAGCACTTCCAGTGTGCTTTTGATAGGAAAATATGCATTTATCCCCTTTTAGCAGTGTTTCCTCAAATGGAGAAGAAGCTTCGTGCACTAGAATCTTCCAATACAGTGAGCTGGATATGGTTCAGTGGAGATATTCCCTAACTCCCTCTCCCTACCTATAAATTGAATCCCATCCTTCCACTAATGGTTGGTCTTGCATGATCATTAATCATTTGCATCCATATATTGTGACTATGCCCAAATTTCCACTTGGGAGAACGATTTATTGAAGAGCCTCAGTTTGGACTTGGACATCACCAAAGGGAGGTCTCCAACATTAAGGTCGTGATTTTATGCTTCCTCTTTTCTATAATTAATAATACATTTGATGTTTCACTTTCCATATTTTTCTAGATATCTATGCAAGTATCCTAATACTCCTTGATATGTTAGATAGTTTGTATTTGATGTATGTTATGTATCATGTCACGTTTCTTGTTGTTGTCTCTTCATCTTCTACAGGTATTCTAATACAGAAAGTAGCAAGGAGCGAACCTGAAGGATCGTGGAATCAATGTCTTCACCCAAGACCTGGACGATAGCATCTGGAAGAGGTAGGCTCTCATTATTCTTCGTCCATTTTGAATACAAACTAGGAAAGGGTTCATTAGTTGGTCTTGTGCACTACTAGACCCACTCTAGGGCTAAAGAGATTGCCTCTGTCCGCAGAGGGAATTGTCTTCACAATAAAATTGGTGAATCCACTAGGAGTTATAGTCTCTTTGTCTCTCCTTTTCCGATTTGGTATTTTGATTAGTTTGACCGATCATTACGATTTGAGTCTATTTTTGTCTCTATAGGTTTACATAGTGCTTTATTTTTTCTTTAGAGTGCCAGGTATAGGTTTGTGATTAATCTCTTATTTCTTTTCCCAATCATTCCTCGATCAATGTGTATTTTTTTAGACACAGTCGCGCTGCCAATGCGGATTTTTATAACTACATTCATACTGAAAACCATGTCTTCCACTGTCTCCTTGAGTTGGTGCAGTTTCGCAGACTAGCACGGACTTTTCTATGAAAAATAGTGCTGCCAGCACAAGTTTGGGGGTCTAAAGTAGCGTTGAAGACCCCGAAAACATAGGTTTTTATATGTAAAGTAGCATTGGTCCTTAAATTTGAGATATTTTTGTATTTCTACTAAAATTTCTAGTGTGTCCTAATCTCTAAGGTCATCCTCTTGCTTTGTGTGAATCAAATTTTGTTTATTGGGTGTTAGTTTCTTTGTGGTGTGCAAAAGTCCATCCCATACTTGAAGTGGTAACAGTGAAATTTTGGTTGAGTCTTTGATTCTTTAAGTCCACTAAGTCATTGTTTGTTTATTGTATGTTTGGAAAGATTATTGGTTTGCTGATCATTAAGCATGATTAGTTATGTTACAGTCCATAAAAGTTATTGATATTTTGCATTCGTTTAGTTTTTTATCTCAAAATTTTAACTTTTGTAAAAGTTCATTAGATTACATTGCATTTGAAAAGTCAATTTTGGGATCATCATTAGACATTTATTGCATTATTTAGTGATTGAAAAACTAAAAAGCACATTGAGTGCATTATTTTTCATTGCAAATTGCATTAAGTAGATTTTCATTTCATCGAAAAGTGCATTGAATGCATTCTCATTTCATCGAAAAATAAAATAAAATTGTGCATAGATTACATTGCATGGTTTGCATCCTTTAATGTTTTGAATTGAATTAGGATAATGAATGTGATGTAGTTAGGAAAGTATTTTTTTCTTCATCATTGTTTGAAAACTCTTCCCTTAAGTAGATAGCATTCATTGCATTGAAAGAATCTTTTTCTCAAATAGATACATCTTAGGTGTTGAGATGGCATTGTTTTGAGACAAAAATTGAAACTTAATTGAATATCGACATTAAAATTAACCTCAATTAATCTAAGGAGCATTTGGAAGTAATGCAAACATTCAGAATTATAGGCTAGAGACATGTTCTGGTGTCAGTAAGCTTAGCAGTTGTCGCTAAAAGTGTGTGTTGCATCCTGGGGGTGATATTCCATCCCACGTACGAAAGTATATAGGACTACGCTCAATGTATGGTAAGTATATGGGGATGCTCTAATCGAATGGTTACACATTAGACAACGCTACTATAGAGTGAGCTCCCATGTACCGTCACATATATTTTTGGAGACCCCACAAGGTTGTAAACCTACCATACATAACCGAGTCGACTGCCTTGTAGATATGGTACATTGAACACAAAATTCAGGGAGATTAGTTGCAATACGTCAAGTCTTTGGTTTGCCAAGGTGTATATTGCGGTATATGGATACCTGATAATCCTTTTTTCCTATATTACCCTTTTCGATTTACTTTGTTTAATTAAAAAATTTACTGCTGGGGGAATAACATCTTACCCATGCAAAACTCCTTAGAAGGTCTTAGGTTCAGATTAATGGAAACAGTTCCTGAGTTTACCAATCAAAAAATCCCCTTAGATGGGAATCCTGGTCCTTTTCCTTCTTTTAGAAGTGTTGGCATTTCCTATATGGTAACGTTTTCCATCCCGGGATTAACCATTGGTTTTCCAGTTTGGTTATTGTCAACCCCCATGGTTCCAAATGTCAAAGATACTTCTCAATAAATTTCGCCTCCACCGGAATAGTGTCAACCTCATGTTGATCCTAAATTTTATCCCTCACCTTCCTATCATGTTTCTTCACCCCGTTCTTCCTCTTTTCCTGGTGAAAGTGTGGATTCTAATAACCATGAAGCTAAAAAGAAGAAGAAGAGGGAGAGGAAGAAGAAGAATAATAAGAAGAGGGAAACCAAGTGACCATCACTATTGATGCAAATGATGTTCTAAAACCTTCCACTCTGTCCTGCAATGTCAAATTCCCTTGAAAATTATGCAAGGGTGACCACCTTCTTAGGGATTGTCCTGTAATTCATGGGATACTAGAAGTATGGTCCACCAGCTCAAATCAACCTTTGTCATTAGCCTCTAGAGATAATGTTGGTGAAAAACCCTCAACTAGTCATAACAAGGCCCATGGGAAAAATGGTAAAGTCAAATTTCCCTGTAAGTTATGTGAAGGGAGTCATCCCATTCACATTTGTCCTTATATGGATGAAGCCTCCAAAGTGTTGGATAACCTTCTGGCTTCTAAGCTTCTTATTCCTATTTTCTACTGGAAGCTTTCCTCTGATCCTCTGTTATTTGATCAAGTTATTGATTATAATTCATCTCTGGTCAACCACACTCTCTCTGAAAGTAAACCCCATGAGTCTGTGCCTGAATAGCCATTAGTTGAGGAAAAGGTTGACTTGATTTCACCTTTAATTCATCATGCTTTTCCCAGAGAGAGTGAACCTCATAACACTCAGGTTCTTTTTGTTTCTTCATATTCCCATTAATTGGAGGGAGATCCTCCCATTCCCACTATATAAGAGGGTGATCCTACTAGTCCTGTAACACAAGGGGGGAATTCTCTTGTTCCCACAATACCCCCTCCAAGTAGTGCAGTCACTTCTTTTGATTGGAGTCAACTGGAACAATATTTTATTCCTTCTTACATGCCCTTTGTGATCATGGTACATGCCTATAATGTGGTTATACCAAGTACCATAATAGATGAAGGCACATCTATTATTATTTTTTCCTCAACTTCTTGGCAAGCTTTAGGTTCTCCACAGCTTGTGCTCGTTACCCAGAATACATTAGCTTTTAACAAAGGAACAAGTCAACTATGAGGGATCCTTCCTCAGTTTCCTATTACTTTGGGAGGAAACATTGTCTATATATACATGATGGTTGTCCAAGTCCCTTTGGATTTTAACTTACTCCTTGGGCATGACTATACTTATGTTATGGGAGCTCTTCTCTCTTCTCTCTTTCATGTGATACGTTTTCCGCATGAAGGAATAATCATGACCATTGATAAAGTTTCATTCATTGGTCCTAATTTGACTCCTATTCAACTAGCCTCCCTAAATGATTCTTGTATGAAAGTGGTGTGTTATAGGAAAAATGACCTCCTCATCAGCTTAGAGGAGAAGGTAACATGGAAGGAATAAAATGACCTAGACAAGACCCATTTCTGCCAAAGTAACACATCCCAAAAGCATCTAAAAAACGTTATAATGCACTTAAGACATGTAAAGGGAGAATTGGTACCTAGGGTAACACTCTGTCTTGCCCAAGGGGAAGCATTATCTATCTTTGAGTGTGAAAAGGGAAAATATCTTGCGGAAAAGTGATTGGCACTTCCAGTTTTTTCTCAAAAAGGACCAGCACAAAATAGAAACTAAAAGGCACAAACATTTTATTAGACCTTTCCAAATACAATTGGACTCCTAAGGGAGGCAAAAGCATGGAAGGACATGGAAACATCTTTATCTTTCCCATTACGAACTGGTGGAATAGGTTGGCAATGTTTGCCCTCTCCATCTTCTATAAAATGGAGCTGTGGGCTCTTGGTATAAGGTCGAAGGATTGAATATATGTAGAACAGAGTTTCATTGTTAGGGTCTGAGGTTTGAATATTGGTGAAGTTCATTGAGAGATTTCTACCTTGAGCATCATCACACTCAGAAATAGAGAAAGAAGGAGAGGAATTGGGAGGTTGAGGAGGGATTGGTGCAACCAACAGTTGTAATCCTCATTTTTATAAATCAATAGAACTGTATCTATTTTTTCCATTTGGTGCATCAGTGTCACAATTTTTTTTCAATCATCTATGTAGCATGATGTGAGTGGCTTAGATCTGTATTGTTTCATGTTTCTTATATGATATTTTAATCAACAACAAACTATATTGTTGTAGAGATTACACAGGTGCTTTGATTTATTGCAGGATCTGGATTTGGAGTCGGTGAAGAAGGATCTCTACTTCACTTCTCATTGTTCTCCATAGGATCCGCTACCGATAAAGAGGTAATCTCTCCATCCTACTTTGTTGATTATAGACTTTAGCATGAACATGTATGCACCTTCTTTGTGAACTTTACAGCTAATCTAACTATCTGCCTTGGGCACCGGAAAGCCTTGAGAGGGATATTAAGTAACCACCACCCAAGCATATTACCCTATCACAAAATTGGCAACTCCACTTGGGACATAATCCCAGGTTTCCAGATTGTTCCTATCACTTTCCATTTTTCCTTCTGTTCGCGTATCCTTCCAACCAGCTTATATTCTCAAAGAACATCTCAAAAGCTCACAGAGTTTAGATCAAACCCTGCTTCGCCATCTGTGCAACTTTACCCTAATTAATGCTTCCCCTGTAAGTGTTTCAGAGCATTATAATGTGGTCTTTGCTTAGATACAGTGCATTAGTATCATTACTAAGGCTCTGTAGTCTCTGCTTGCCTGCGTTACCCAGCCAAAAAAGCTATTTACACTCCTGTTGTGTTTCTCCTTTGGCTGTGGAGTTATTGGCCATCATAATAGTTTCTCTTACTGGATCCCCGTGCTTGTTTACCAGCTAGAATTTTTATCTTTTTGTTCTTATTTTGAAAATTTAAATGTCAATCGCATCTTCTTTTTGAAAGAAGAAATTTTATTTTTAGTTTTCTGAACTTAGCTGCATTATTTTTGAAATTTTTTGGTTAAGAAGGTTGTTACGAGAGGATAGATAGATGTCTAAATCTTTAAAGATGAACTGTGTTATTTTAATGTTTGGTGCATGGATGTTGAAAGAATCTCTCCTTGTAGAAACACTCTTCATTGAAATTGAATATTTAGAGCATATTTTCTGCATATTTTGTGAGTCAGAATCTCATCACATTTCATACATCCACCCCCCCTCCACAAGACTAATAATCAAGTATAGTAAGAATAAAGTGATAATAAAATTAATCATATAAATTTTTCTCAGATCACACCAACAGTAGTTCAGGCTAGGATCTTGGGGTAGAAGAAGTGAGAAAATCACCCAAGATCTCAAAACTTGAGACTAGATTCATTAATAATTGAAATCCTACTTCACTCATATTATCGAGACCACTCCACTACCACTGGAGTTAAGCGCGAGACAACACCAGGGTGCATGAGAAGGTAACCCACCTTCGAGTGCATTTAGTGGGCATGCTATATATTGGGGTTCCCTTCAGGGATGTCAAAACTAGATCAGGGATCTAGGTGTTCTGCCCATATAGCATGTTGTCTACGACCATGACCCCCCTGATGATGTCTATGATTTGAGGTATCTTTAGTGGCCAAAATTTTTAGGGACTTACAGGAGGTGACTGGGACGGGCTGTCCTGGTACCTAAAACAGATGGGACTACTCTATCTTCAGTCTTTGGGAGGGTACTCATCTTGAAGAGAGTTCTCATACCTATTTTCTGAGGTTTAGGCAAAGCTCTGGAGTAACCGTAACTATTTTTATGACTAACCCTCTCTGTATGCTATTGTGATACTAGCTTTCATTTCTAGCAAATGGTAGTGTTCAGGTAGGGCCACCCTGTTCCGACTGCTTGTCGATAGATTTTAGAGAGTCCTTTTTTATTTTTTATTTTTTAGGTGTGTGGTTACTATCATTGAGACTTTATAATACATCACAAATAATAAAAATTTGATAAAAATAAACAGGTCACCGTGGCGTTTTTCAACCCTCGCCACCTGTCTTGATGACATTGAGGTCTCCGTCTCTTGACACCATATGAGGATTCGAGTCTCGGGGAGCCCGTGCCTTCTTCGGAAGAGCAGTCTCCAGTGAAAACCCCTGATTTTCACATAGCACCATACCACACAAAATTTCCAGAGGATCCTTTTACGGAAGGAGTCGTACCTCCTTGCAATCCTCCACTCACTGATCTGTCAGTGCCAGTGTTAGTTCAGATTACACCAAGCCAAGATATGTCTTTGGCTACACCAACATCCATTTCACAATCGGCGCCCATGGGGTCCATGGCTATGGCAACCAACCTAGGTTCGCGACCATCTTACCCACTGATAGTCAGTTCTGCACTGCTAATCGGCAGCCCCAATAGCCATTCTATGCCTGGTCTTAGGACTGCGGTCACCACAAATGTTAGTGGGTCTTTGAATCCTTTGGGATCTACTCCTACGGTGATTATGTCAGGACCCACGGTACCCGCTCCCACGAGCGTGGCTACTTAGGTTCCTTTTAGCAACCCTTTCGGTTGGAACCCTTTGCTGAGTTCAAACCCCTTGGTTATCATGCCAGGGGAAAATGTCACCAACACACAGATGAGTGGGGGCACTTCAGTACCCTTGGAATTATCCATACAAATGGGACAGCCCACTATTAACACTGTTACCTTAAGTGGCCAAAATTTTGGTATAGGATCTATGTTGTTGCTTAACTATGTGAATAGCAGCATGCCTCCAGCTAGCTCTATTGCGCCCATATAGGAAAATCAACACCAAAATCCATTTGGACAAGGGAGAAAATTTTACGCTAGGGGCAACCAATAGTTAGCCCCCCAGTACAATATACCATACAGACAGTAACCATACGTTCCTACACCCCCACCCACAGGGAACTTTTATCAACAAAGTCCTACCTATCCTATTGGTAACACATTGATGGGCGGAACCTATGGTCTGAATAGTCAGCCTATTCTTCCTTGGTTGGACCTGGGGCCAAACACACAATTGCCATTTTTGGAAACTCTCGACATCCCCAACATCTACAAATTGACCAATGATCCTATCAATCAAAACCCACTTTGGCCTCTAGTACCGCACAAGATTCCATCTGACATTCCTAAATTTGACGGGAAACAAGGGGAAAATTTAGCTACACACGTCACCACCTTTCATCTATGGTATGTCTCTAACTCCATGGTGGATGATAGTATCCGGATTCGACTTTTTCCCCACACTCTCAGAGGCAATGCTGCTAAATGGTACATTGAGTTACCATGTGGAGCCGTCAACACTTTTGGCGCTTTAGCTATGGAATTTTTCATAGTATCTCGTTTCCCCGACTTTTTCCCCACACTCTCAGAGGCAATGCTGCTAAATGGTACATTGAGTTACCATGTGGAGCCGTCAACACTTTTGGCGCTTTAGCTATGGAATTTCTTAAAAACTTCCAACTACCCATTAGATACGAAACTGACACAGAACTCTTAACCTCGTTGCACCAAGGCACGACCACCCACATCTCCGATCACATTCATGAATGGTGAAGTAGGAGGAGGTTAGTCAAAGCGCCAATCCCAGATCATCTCTTATCTAATTGGTTTTCTAAGTCACTCTTACCAAACCTAGCTAAAGACATTTGTCTGTCTGGTGCGGTCATGGAAGATCAATCCATTTGTTGTGTGCAACATCTACATTTGATCTATTCACAATATGGCATGCTATATGATTTACTCCCCTATTCCCCTAGTAACCCAAATCCTCCCACTACTCAGAAACTCGGAGCACACGTTGATGGCCTCATTGGTACAATCTCTGGTATAGCCATAAAATAACCTAGTGGGAAAACCTCCCAGCCATCTTCGGTTGCCACCACCCCTAACCAATCAAATACTCTTCCTACCACTAAGGTAAATTATGTGCAAGTTTCACAAAAACCTAGTGGAAAAAACAAGAAGAAAAATAAAAATTCCTCTTCTTCAGAAGAGCAGTCAGACCATCAAAGTAATCCTAATCAGAAAAACGCTTCTAAAAACAACAAAGGGAAAGAGAAACCCATGAAATTTCCTTGCAGAATCTGTGTGAAGAACCACTTGACATACAAATGTCCTTGGCTGTAAGAATGCACATATTTTATCACAAACAAGGACTATGGGAGGACACCTGTCGTCCTTCATAATCCCTTCCCTAATCCACAGCAACAATAGCAACACATGATTACAAATCCACCACAACCCCCACAAAGGGGCAATGGTGGTACGCATCCTTCCGGTGAAGGATCGTCCGCCATTTATGGCGTAGAAAGTGTTGAACTCCAAAAGTGAGCCAAACTTTATGGAAATCCTGTCATTGATACTCAAGAACCTAGTACCAGTTCAAATCCACCACTGCCCAATGATTTTCATATCGAATGGCCCACTATTGACCCCGCGATTCATCCCCCCAAAGGGACACTTCGATGCATGACTCATAACACCTTTGCACGTGCCACCCAAAACTACAATATTGTAGAAGATTTGATGTAGGCACTATCATCTATGTCTGCTCTCGAAGTATTGCAAACTTTCCCAGCACAAAGGAAAGCCTTGCTTTCGGCCTTTGGTGTGATTGACCCCCAGGATTCTATGCTAGCTATTTTGACATGGAGAAATCTAAAGCTCACCTCTCACACCAACTTGCATTCGAGGTACAAGTTCTGTCGAAAGGGAGACCAATCCATCATACTGTCATAGATGAAGGTGATTCGACCTACGTTATGTCAACTACTTGCTCGCTCACTTTTGGTTCTCCCACTTTGTCACCATCATCAAATTCCCTTAAAGCTTTCGATGGCCAGACTTTCCTCCCAAAAGGTTACCTTGCTAGCCTTCCCATTTCCCTTAGTGGGAAAATGATAATGGTGGACATCGAAGTCATAGATCATCATCTCGACTATAATCTATTGCTAGGTCACAGTTGGTCATAGGAAATGACTGCCATTGTTTCTTCAGTTTTCTGACTCATCCTCTTTCCATTTGATGGGAAAATAGTCACAGTGGATCAATTATCCTTTTGCACCCCTGATTATGCCACGTTACTAAGTAGCAATGTACCCCTAATAGGAGGCGTTCCTAACTCGCACGTCAGTATTGGTATTGGTCTTCTGAAAGCATCTTCCCTGATGGGTTTCTTTCCTCTCCCACCACTTGAGGTTCCACATATGGTTGCAATGATATCTACCACTTTGGATAGCTCTATCTACCCATGGATCTTACTGATCCCTTCAGAAATTGATTCCTATGGAGATCAGATGCCGCTCTCACCAACTGAGTTGGCTTATCAAGCCATCCATATTACATCTGAACCCTCCACAGCTATGGTTTTGACCAATGGTACAAACCTCCTACCCATCACGATTCTTTCTAAGGATCTCCTCGACAAAGTCCTGCCTATGGACGAAGCTATTCGAGAGATCATGTCTTTAGAAGAACGACCTTGGGAATAGTTCCACCATTGTACTTCGATGTTCGATTCAGACATGATAACTACTCAAATCCCATATTTTGACCCACCTGAGATCATCTCCTCTGTTTACAAGACTGTTCAAACTATCAATTCGGAAGGAAACTTGGGCAACCTTTCTAAAACATTGCTCATAGATATCTCGGTCAAAACGAGTATCATGGAAAATATTCAAATTGGAGCAGATTGCAATCCTGAGGAAATCGCATGCTTCACATCCCTTTTTAAAGAATTCCGCGATGTGTTTGCTTGGTCTTATGATGAAATTACTTGCATAGATCCATCTATCGTTGAGCATGAAATCAAAGTTTATGGCGATGCCAATCCTATTCAACAGAGACTCTGACCTATCCACTCGTGCCAAGCAACCACCATTAAGACTGAAGTCAAAAAAATTCTGAACGCTGGTTTTATCTATCCTGTTATTTTGACAGAATGGATTTCCAATCTCGTCCCCGTAGACAAAAAACAAGGCACCATCCGAGTTTGTGTTGATTATCGCAATTTGAACGCCGCTTGTCCCAAAGACAATTATCCTATGCCATTCATATATCAGATCCTTGATGATTGCACCGGATGTGAGTCTTTTTCCTTTATGGATGGTTTCTCAGGATATAACTAGATTGCGATTAAAAAATATGACCAGCATAAAATCGCCTTCATCTGTCCTTGGGGCATATTTACGGTATGAAGAATGTGGTAGCAACTTTTCAAAGGGCTATGGACTATGCCTTTCACGACATTAGGCATATTGTACAAGCTTACTTGGATGACCTTTCGGCTCATTCCAAGAAGCAATCCCATCACCTCGCACATCTGAAACAAATATTTTCTTGGTGTAGGTTCTACAATATACGTCTAAATCCACATAAGTGCATATTTTTCATCGAGTCTGAATGCCTTCTAGGTTTTATTGTCTCCAAGCATGGAATTGGGGTTGATCCCAATAAGGTTAGGGAAATCGTTGAATTACCTACACCACAATCGATTCTGCAACTCCAGCATTTGCAAGGGAAGGAAAATTTTTTACGTCATTTCATAGTGAACTATGACGAGATGATGAAAGGATTTATGTGCTTATTAAAGAAAGGAACACTATATTTATGTGATGACCAAGCTGAACTATCATTTGACACCTTGAAACGAGCACTCATTTTTTCCCCACCTCTTAATGCCCCCAATTATTCACGCGACTTTCTCCTCTACCTGGCAACCTCACCATCCGCACTTGGCATGGTTCTGGTTCAAGTTCATGATGACGATAGTGAACATGTGATATATTACTTGTCAAAAGGTCTCATCGGACCCAAACTACAATATTCACATGTGGAAAAACTCTGTCTTGTGGTGGTCTTCGCTGTCACCCGACTCTGACACTATATATTACTACATCAGACTACTATTATTGTTTTAGAGAATCCCATGTGACACATTTTGTCTCGCCAAGCTATTGGAGGAAAATATTCCAAATGGATAGTGATCCTCCAACAATTTTACTTGGTATTCATTGCTGCCAAAGAAAAGAAATCTCTAGTCTTCGTCTAATTACTATCGGACCTTGCCAGAATCGACCCAGGAGATGTAGCTCATGATCCATTCTCTAATGAATCTGTCTTCTTAGTTGATTCTTTTGATCCTTGGTATGGAGAAATTTTGGTCTACCTCCAAACTCAATGCTTCTACCCAACTCTCACGTCCAAAGAACGCCATCGTATTCTCCACCAAGAAAAACAATACCTCGTACTTAAAGGTACTCTATATCGTCGTGGTTTCGATACTGTTCTTCGGCGTTGTCTCACTTTTGACGAAGCAGAATGCGTTTTAAATGACTGTCACGCAAGGGCGTGTAGCGGTCATCTTTCTGGCATCACTACTGCCCAGAAAATCTTGCGTGTAGGCTATTCATGAAGAAAATGCATGCTCACCCCGCCTCTCTCCACCCGGTTGTCTCCATCGGTCCTTTCACTAAATGGGGAATAGACTTCGTTACATACAACCCCACTTCAGTCGATGGACACAACTAAATTTTTGTGGCAGTCGACTACTTTAGGAAATGGGTAGAAGCCATTCCCACTTTTAGGGTTGATGGAGAAACTGTCGCTCTATTCCTATTCAATCAGGTTATCTGTCATTTTTGTGTACCCCTTTCAATTGTAGTGGATCACATTTTTAGAACCATATGATGATAGAATTAACTTCCATGCTAGGATTTCAACAAGATCAGTCTTAATCCTACTATCCACAAGTGAATGGTCAAGTCGAAGCCATAAATGGCATCCTCAAAACCATGATTCATCGGTTAGTCAACAATCAAAAAACCACATGGCATCGGATGTTATATTCCGCGTTTTGGGCATATTGTACGTTAGTCAAAATTGCCATAGGCTTCATGCCATTCCAACTCGCATTCAACCTAGAGCCAGTACTCCCAATCTAGTGTGAGATTCCATCACTCAAGCTCGCTGTTGAACTCCTACCTGGCACCACCGCCATAGAAGAGCGCTTTCTATCACTCAATCACTTGGACAAAACTTGTCAAGATGCCACACTGGCGCTCGAAGCTCACCAGCGCTGAGTTAAAACTCAATATGAAAAATCTGTCAAGCCTCGTTCTTTCCAAGAGGGTGATCTCGTTCTACTCTACGATCAGAGACACGACCTCTTGGGGGAAGGAACACTTCAACCATTATGGCTTGGTCCTTACATAGTCACCAAAGTCCTCTCAAAAGGAGCTTATGAACTTAAGGACTGTAATGGAATTCCACTCGTGGAGCCCCACAACAGGCTCTATCTGAAGAAGTACTTTGCCTAGTTCTCCGCTAGGCATATGCTTTGTAATTTTATGTATATGAGTTTTGCCATTGTTTTGATGTCTCTGGATATTTTCGGTTTTTGAGTTTTTCTCATACACATTCTTTTTCTTTTTCACACAGATTCCTTCGTCATCCTTATCATACGTCAGATATGCAGATGGTTCTAGTCATCATACTGGGCACATTGCGTAAGCTGCTTGGGTCCTCTACACACCTAAGTCGGAACTCCTTAGTTCCGGGGGGATCTTCCTGGGCAATGCCACCAACAACATTGCTGAGTATATGTCAGTGATCCAACTCCTCACAAAGGCTACCTCTCACAACATCTCCAATCTGGTGGTCAAGTTATATTCCCAACTCATAGTTATGTAGTTAAACAATCATTATTGTGTTCGTCATCCTGTCTTGTTACGCTATTTCTTAAGGGTGTGACTTTTAGAACATCACTTTCAAACCATTATGTTTGAGCACATTCCTAGAAAATTTACTGCATTCGTTGATTCATTAGAAAATTATGTTTTAGATTGGCATCTGTCACACTTATTATAGAAAGAGTCATACATGAGTATACATTTTTACTTCAGAAAATACATAAACATTAAAAAACACATGAGATAAAAATCACCAATATATATATATATATATATATATATATATATATATATATGTCGTGTCCAGTTTAGATTACATCAAAAAACTTCCCAAAACTCGAGTGTTTTACAAAAATTGGCTTCTCTAAAGCCTCGCTATGACATTTACACATCTTTCTACCCCTCGTACTAAGCCCGCTGCTCAAAATAGCAGACAATTGCTTTGGATATCCTCCTCAGAGGCACCAAGTGTCTCTCTGGCACACCCATGGTATGTCGATGTAGATGGGCTGGGATCTCTCTCATGGGCAGAGGCGACACACCCATACTTAAACCATCTAGGTTTCTAGTAAACTCCTGCAAAATCTGTGTGTCATCACCCTCTTCGGCGACTTCTGCAACCTCCGTTGTTGCACCAGCCCTAGGTAGCTACATTCCTCTCCTTGCATAGCGAGGGGCTCCGGCAGGACGGTCAGGTGCCACATCTGTGTCAAAAAACAAAGCTTCATGTCAACATAAATTTTCACCCGTTAAACAAAAAAATTACATAAAAATTCAAAAGATACTAAAAAATACTTCACAACTACACTAATCACGCTCTTTCTTACCATCTAGACCCCACTGAGTGCCCAGGGAAATACCAAATACAAATCTCCTATATGGTTCATCCCTGCGTAGGGATAATCTTCAATAATGATGATCTAGTCTTCAAGCCACTCGAAGAATCCCTCATCAAAACAGTGATGGATTGGACCCTCTCGAGTCTACGGAATCAAAGCTGCCCAGCGAGCCTGTATTGGCTCCCAGAGGCCCAATGCATCCATGACCATTCTTGTCCTCATGGTCGACACCTGCTCTATTATGAATGAGATGATCAATGTACCATACCCAAACTCTCTTTGGGTCCAAGTCTTACATGCTGTCAACTCTGCACGAGCTCGACGGATAAATCCTTCACACCAGTCAAATACCTAGGGCTAGATACAATCTAGTGCTAACAACACCTGGGCCTTGGTGGCCACATGCTGACTCTTAGCACCAACTAATTGAATTATCATCCACAGTAAAGACCTCAGCGGTCTCGATGCCACCCGTGCAATAGGCACCCGGTTACTCACTACCACAATATTTTTTATGTAGTGCATATGGATCAAATCAGCAGTGGTGTGGGGATCAACCCTAGATCCTGTCAGATTGGGCCTTTTCCCTCGGCATGACAGGCCAGTCAAAAAATAGATATCATATTTCTCGATCGAGAGTTCTTTACCCCCGATATGAAATACATGTTGGCGGTCATCCCATTGTTGAATTATCCATTGCAGAAGGTCCTCCTATCCCCTCATGATCTCTAAACGAGCATACTTTAGAAATCCACATCTACAGAGAACTAGCAAGGTAGCTGCATCGGTAACCATTTCAGGTTCTTCTAGCTTATGCTCCCTCTCATGCCAAACACTCATGGTAAATAGCTTTATACCTACACAAACAACCATTTGACTAGATTATTTTTTATCTGGAGCACTTTAAGATGCTAACAAACAAGTTTCTAAAATTACTGTAGCAGCTAATGCGGGCTACAGTGCCCAACAGTGTGTGCTAACATGTTGTTTCTTCATGGGAAGAGCGTTTAATGCGGGCACAGCACTCATCACCCATGTTAGCCACTTAAATTTTTTAGGGCCTACTAAAATTGACACTTTGAACTAGTAAAAAGACTTGAAAACACAATGAAATGATAGAGAAGGGTTCAAGATTTTACCTGGATCTTGCAGAATGAAAAACCATCGCCCAGATCATCCATAATCGACAGCTGAAGTTTCACCACCTTTTTCTCCAAACCTCTATCACAACACTCAACAAAGTGAAAATGAAGGTCTATGACCTTCTTATAGCCATTCTGGAGGTCATACTCACTCTGCTAGTCTGATACAAAGAGGTAAATTCGTGCTATATTTCATCGCGACTATTGGTTTTTATATATGTTACTGATGCTCTGATGGGTTTTAAAAGTTTATATGCAGATCTAACCATGTTCGACCTGGTTACGAGCTTTCTTTTCGGGGAGTTTTTCTAGCTCGTAAAACTAAAAAACCTCGAGTTGCCTTTTTCAGGATTGTTAAACTCCCATGACAGAGACTTATGAGCCATTCTTTTCATCCTTTTCAAAGCTCTTTAAATAGAAAAAGCAACTGAGTTTTTTGGCGTGAATCGTTAAAATTTCACGGAAAGCACCGAGTTTTTTCCATGTGATTAGTTAAAATTTCACAGAAAGCATCAAGTTTTTCCTTGTTGGACTCGTTAAAATTTCACATAGAACATTGAGTGCACTCCATCTCCTCGTACTCATAACAAACTAAGTTATATTTCCATCAAACATATCTTTCTCACTATTCCGAATTCAGTGGACTAACTCACGGAAAATGAACTATTATGGGCTTACTATTCTCCCTTCGCCGCGCCCAGTTATCAAACATGACAAAGGTACCCCCTGGAGTTGTCTTTTATGGTTTTTTTCAGAATCTCTAAATATGAAAAAACCACTGAGTTTACCCGTCTGGACTTGTTAAACTTAATTAGAAGGGGAAAAAATTTGGACATCATGGACACTTCTTCGGTTACATTTTCTAAAGGTCGATTTGGCAGCGCAAAATCTTGAACATGGCACTCCTCAGAAAAATCTTTCACATTTAGCCGAACCCTACCATCTATGAGTTTAGCCTTCATCTCCTAGTGTTCCTGCATTGGTGCATCCTAACACTCTTTGGTGTTCATTAAGCCTAAGCTACCTCATACCCTGTTAGAGTGTCTTCTATTGTTCAAGAGGATCTCGCTATCTACTACTCCCTGTATCAACCAAAGTCATCATATACCAAAACTTATTTGTCGTCAGTTATCCCCATTTGCTCTTGATTATTTCCATCAATACAAAATCATTTTTTCCCATTTCGTGTCAACTTATGTGGGATGCCTCAGTGCCTACCTTTTGACAGATCTCTTCCTATCGACTTCAACATCTTATCTAGGAAGTTAATCCAGAAACACATCAGTACCTAGATACTTGTAGACATCAGTGGCAGGTTATCTTCTGTTTGGTTGGCGGTTCTCATTATTGGCTCTCAATCGAATGATTCTATGAGTGTTTGACATCAAAACCTTTTATTCACACTCGCTAGATTGTACTGTGCATCGGGGACCATCATCATTATCGGTGGACGCCCTCGTGTCTATTAACAGTTTTTGTTATTTACTGGTAATCAAACGATTTCCTGCATGGTCAACTATGACTCATTTATTCACATGTACGGAAATATGCAATTTAGTGAAACGGTGACCAAGACCTTGGGTCGAGGGTTACACCATTATAGCTGTGTTTACTCCCCCAAGTTGCGATATTGTTGTTTGGAGACAACTTTTCAGTTTGATCCTATTATGACAGAAACTTTCATGTTATACTTATCGGTGGACATACTGTTCATATTTCTACTCTATAGAAATCATGTTGATTACCTACTGAGCATGAGAATGCCCGACTCAAGACAGATACTATATTTTCTGACATATGTTCTTGTTTTAGGTTTTCCTCAGTCCTCCAATTCCTCTTATTCTGCTACACTTGTTATAAAGTATTTCAGGCATCGGCTTCATCTTTGACATCACACATTAGGGGGCATCTGTTGCAGAAAAAATGAGCTCCTCGTCAACTCAGAGGAGAAGGTAATATCGAAGGAAGAAAATGACCTAGACAAGACCCATTTCTGCCAAGGTAACGCACCCCGGAAGCAACTAAACAATGTTATAACGCACTTAAGACATGTAAATGGAGCGTTAGTACCTAGGGTAACGCTCTGTTTCGCCCAAGGGGCAACGTTATCCATGTTTGAGTGTGAAAAGGGAAAATATCTTGCGAAAAAGTGACTGGCACATCCATATGTTTCTCATAAAGGACCAGTACAAAATAGAAACTAAAAGGCACAAACCTTTTATTAGGCCTTGCCAAATACAACTGGACTCCTAACGGAGGAAAAATCGTGGAAGGAAATGGAAACATATTGATCTTTCCCATTATGAACTGGTTCAATAGGTTGGAAATGTTTGCCCTCTCAATATTCTATAAAATGGAGTTGTGGGCTCTTTGTCTAAGGTCGAAGGATTGAATATATGTAGAACAAAGTTTCATTGTTAGGGTGTGAGGTTTGAGGATCGGAGAAGTTCATTGAGAGCTTTCTTCCTTGAGCATCATCACACTCAGAAATAGAGAAATAAGGAGAGGAATTGGGAGGCTGAGGAGGGTTTGGTGCAACCAACGATTGTAATCCTCCTTTTTATAAATCAATAAAACTGTATCTGTTTTGTCCATTCGATGCATCAGTGTCACAATTGTTTTTCAATTGTCTATGTAGCATGATATGAATGGCTTAGATCTGTATTGTTTGATGTTTCTTATATGCTACATTAACCAACAACAAACTATACTGTTGTAGAGATTACACGGCTTCTTTGATTGATTGCAGGATCTAGATTTGGAGTCAGTGAAGAAGAATCTCTACTCTGCTGCTCGTTGTTCTCCATAGGATCCACTACCGATAAAAAGGTAATCTCTCCATCTTACTTTGTTGATTATAGACTTTAGCATGAACATGTATGCAGCTTCTTTGTGAACTTTATAGCTAATCTGACTATTTGTCTCGGGAAATGGAAATCCTTAAGAGGGATATTTAGTAACCACCAACCAAGCATATTACCCTATAGCATGGTGTCTTCCCCACCACAGGTTGATTATGTGGCAACCTGTTCCATGCCCGTGTCCATTGATGATCTAGTTAGTGATATACTGGATCATGTACTAGGATCATTAGACCTTGATTTCCAGAGTGTTGTTCTCCCATCTGATGAGAAAATCATGGAAGCCATGACCTATTATGGGCCATGAGAAAAATGTGTAGGAGTAGAGTTCATTTTCTTCTGTCAAGCTCCTTAAAAAATGAAACAAGGTCTTTCAGAGAAGAGTTCGTTTTCTTGTGTCAAGCTCCTTAAAAAATGAAACAAGCTCTTTGGATAAAAGATCCTTTTCTTGTGTCAAGCTCCTTAAAAAATGAAACAAGGTCTTTGGAGAAAAGTTTCTTTTCCTGTATCAAGCGCCTTAAAAAATGAAATAAGTTGTCATGAGGATAACTCTTTTATTGTGTCCACCTCATTAAAAAATTTAACAAGTTCCAATGAGCATAGTTATTTTCCTATGTGAATCTTGTTAAAAAATGAAATAAATCACCTTTCAATTTGAGTCTTTGAATAAATGTCATAAATTACTAGTTGAGTCTTTCACTTTATCTAGTAAATGAACCTTCATCCCATCCACCTGCTTGTAACCAGTAGTCTAATTAGATGTATGAGATGAAGCTTAGGGGGCTTGTACCTCGAATTGAGTCACCATGATGGGGACATCCAAACTTATTTCAAGTTTGTCTCCATTTCAAGATTGCATAAAAATGAAACCAATTCCAATCATAGTTTATCCATATGTTTCAAGCTTGTGAAAAATACAAATCAATTCAAGTATAATTTCCCATGTTTCAATCTTGCATAAAAATGAAACCATTCTCATACATATATCGTCATTTCCCTTTTATTTGCCTCTTATTCCAGATGAGCCTTGGTTTTTTCATTCGATCATCACCATCTACTTGGATGATCATAATCTCTCACTTGATTTTTTACCCTTTGTTGAGGAACTGTTGTAGTGAGTGGTCTTATTGGCTAGCATCTTAACCTTTACATGTTTTTAGTAGTTCCATTGTCACTGAAACTATTATCTACCGTTTGAGTAGTTCCATAGTGATGGGAAATCAGTTGTAAGGTTGGGAGGTACATGTTTGGTGGTGGGATAGCTTCCTTTCCATACACAAGGAAGTAGGGTGAAGTTTTGAGAGAAGTATTAGGAGTAACATGGTGAGGCCAAAGTGCATTAACTATAGAATTGTTCCAATTATTTTCTCAGATAAAATGGTTTTCTTAACAATGTGAATTATATTCTTGTTTATTGATTCAGCTAAACCATTTTCCTACGGGTAATTATTAGATGCATGCTTTAATACAATCCCATTTTCTAATGCAACTCATAAACGTTCAATGAAGAAAAGTAGGTTGCATTATCCAAGACGAGTGATGTTGAAACACTGAACCTAGTTATGATATCTTTCTTTAGAGATTGGATGAAATCCTAGTCATTTACTTGTCTTAATGGAACTTTTTTAGCCCACCGAATGAAATAATATTTTTCTGTCAAAATGTACTAGTGTTTCTTTCAGGAATTTGATAATATCTCTCGAATAACATCCAATCCTGATTGTTGGGAGGGTTCCTCAACTATTATTGGTAGCATTGGGGCGACAGACTTTTGATCTCGACCAACACATCTTTGACAAGTTGAGAAATTATGGGTGTAAGCGTTAAATCCTTAAATAAAGTGGGCCAATACTAAGCGTACCTCATTACTTTATGCACAGTTGTGTCACCCGCAAAGTGTCCTCTTGCTGGTCCATCATGAAATTATTTTAATACCTTCTTAGTGTCATGCAGCTCTAAGACTCTCACCAACACACCATTGTGGTGATTTATAGAAATGACTTCATGAATAAGCTGGTATGATATAGTTTTGAGCTTAACTTTTCCTTCTTTTTTTATTCAATAAGTGTTCTGGAAAGGTTCCATTCTCTAGATATTGTCAAATGTCCAAATCCAACTGCATTTTGGGACTCCTTTGGGGAACTTTCTCAATTTTGTACATTTAAATTTCCTGATCCCATCCTAAAATATCTTTCTCAACAATGTGCTAAGCTTATGTTGTAAGCCTACAAAGGTCATGACCTTTAATGGTATGAACTGGTTTTAACTCCAGCTAATATTCTGGCAAACAAGTGATATAATTTTCCCTCTACCCACCCTTCTCTTTTATAACTACTCGGTGAGGTATATAAATAATAGTATGAGCTTTAATTATATAGGGCCTAAATTTTTTGACCACCTTATATACTGCATATGCTTGTTTATCAATGGAAATATAATTTAATTCTAACTCTTGCAAGTCAACATTAAAAAAATAAATAGGTTGTTCACTTCCTTCGTGATCCTTTTATGTCAATACAATTGCAATGAAAGAATCATAAGAAAAAGTATAAAGTAGGAAATCCTTGACATAATTGGGAATATATAGTGCATGAACGTTAGTGATGGTTTTCTTAATACATCCGAAAGCATTTTCTCCCTTCTGTTTGATTTGTAATTTTCATCTTTCTTAATCATATCATGCAATGGTTTAACAATTTGAGCATAATGAGAAATGAATTTTAGAAAGAAATTAATATTTCCCAAGAAATATTACATCACGTTCTTATTCAATGGGGAAGGAATCTGAGCTATGGATTTGACCCTTTCAATATCAACTTTTATTTTATTATTTGAGATAATTTGTCCCAAGGGAGTGCCTTCTAAGACACCAAATATGCTTCTCTTTGTATTAAGGAAAATCCCATACTTTGAACATCACCCAAATATTTTTTTCAAATGATGCACACGGTTTGATCTACTTTTGGAAAACAAGGTGACATCATCCAAATATACCACTACACTTTGACAAATAAGGCCATGAAAAGCAATGTTCATTGCTCTCTAGAAAGTACCACTGACATTATGTTTTTTGAATGGCACATGTTTGAAGACAAAGGTTCCCTGCTTGGTTATGAATGTGTTCTTGAGCAGATCTTGTTCTACCACTAGCACTTGATTATAGCCAGAGAAACCATCTAGCAACAAGAACATCTCAGACCCTGATATTGTTTGGAGGATTTGTTCCATCAATGGCATATGATAGTTATCTTTGTCTAATGCTTGATTTAGATTACTAAAATCAACACATAATCATATTTCACCAAAATATTTCCTAACAGGGACGAAATTTGAAATCCAAGTTGAATGTCTAAATTTGAAAATGATAAAATAATCCATCATCTTTCTTAATTCCTTTTGGATTAGGGGCTCCAATATTGGATGAAATTTTCTTAGCTTTTTCTAGAATGTTTTCATCCCTTTCTTCGATGGGAATTATGTGTTGGATAATTCGAGTATCATATATTTTCAGAGCATCATGAGTCCATGAAAACACATCCCGGTACTTCTTGAAATTATAGATGAATTCCTACCATTTATGTGGAGAATAACATGTACCAATGTTTACATATTTCAAATTTTCATGAGTTCCTAGATTGACTTGTTCATGAGATAGCTTTGAACTCTGATTCTTGGCATTGATTGGTCCTCTGAAGTGATTTTTTAGGTCATAATTTTTTTCAAGAGACACTAAACCTTTACAATATTTCCTTTCTTTCTATTAGCAACTTCTTGCAAAACCATATCACGCTTATCTTCATCGATGGTTACATCCCTGAAAATATATGCATTAGACATAAACTACAGTATTCATTGGTTGTCATCGAAAACATGAAAATTAGTCATGTTATTAGGCCCATATGGTTTATATATAATCTCTATACAAAAACCATGTTTCAAAGGTGACATTCTAGCAACTACATTGCCTAATGTATCTGCAGTGGAATTTATAATTCTTGGAACATATTTAATATTGAAATATTTGAAATGATTAACCAAACTCTATACCTCCTGTTGGTAGTTTTTCTGCTTTGGTGAAACACAATGGATATTATTTTGTACCTCACGAGTAACCACCTCTGAATCACCAATTACCTTGAGCATTTCTACTTTTAGGTAAACATCTTTCTTTAGACCAATAACGAGTGCTTTGTATTCAACCATGATGTTTATCCACTCAAACTCCAAACTATATGAGAGGATGTGCTTCCCATTATAAGGGTCTACATGAATACACCTTTCTCAAGAACCATCTTGATTTTTTGATCCATCAAAGTAAAAATTCCAAATAGTATCAGCTACTAAACTGCTTCCTACCTTATTAGTACAAATTCATAAGCGTTGGTTGAAGAACAAGGAATTTACTTCAACTAGGTGTCTGATGGGACAGGTGATGAATTTTCATGATAACGCATGTGATCTATCTCCAATTTATTTTTCCAAAAAATCATGTCTGCAACGCTGACAACTTCATTATGACCCTCAAGAGGTGTCACAATTTGTTTCATGTAAGGTTCATTTTATACTCCAATATGAATTTTCCTGCCCTTGTATGGGAGCCAAAGATGTGACGAATTTTTTGGAAAACAACCTTGTAATTTTCTAGACCAGACTCTACTCAATAGTAAGCCATAGGCTTTAGGTATATCCAAAATTACTATGTCTATACATTGGTGCACGCTATTATCTTTTGACATATAAATAAAAACATCTTTGAGTTCACCAATATCTGAGACAAGTGTCATGTATAGTTGAATAACTTGTACATCTATCTTATCCCACATGGAATTGGTTTTATTATCAATTGATAATGGGGTTACATTCATAGATGCATTAGAATCAACCAAAAAATTGTGGACATTATAATTAAATATTTCAAAGGTTAACAAAAATTGAGGGAAAATAGGATTTAAATCTTAAGTTCAAAGAATTAACAATAGTTTCAATAGTTATATAAGAATTAACTGACATTGCTTGAGAAGTAGAAGCTTTATTCCCTGAGGGAGGTTGTGATGAGAATGCTTCGGAAAGAAATTCACACTAGCCTATTATTTTTCGTGAGCTCAAAGATGGAAATATTGGCACGAGCCCTTTTCATATCTTCAACAATGTTAGAATCAAATGCTTCATCCTTAGCATTTAATGTTGAATTTTGTGGAGGTGTTTCTTTGCTTGAAGAATTCTTAGAATTAGTAGGAGTTCCAGACTTGTTTTGTGTCTTTTAAGCAAGATTTTCTAGTGGTATAATATTTCTCAGCAACTTGTTCCTCATCTCTTATTTAGATGTTTCCTATTCATAAAATACTCCTTTACTCCTCAAATTATAACTGTTGGTTTCTTTCTGAGGAGGGGCTTAATTTTCGAGGGGCTCTTCAACACTCTTCTTCTCTTGATGGAGTGTCCAATAATTGTACTTTCTTTAGTATTTTCCATCTCATTTGTTTTCTCTGTCTATTTATACTTCTCATTAGCTACTAGAGCATCAATGATATGGGCTGCCATGGAAGTCATGTTATTGTTCCATTGCGGGCAAGTTTTCTCTGAATGTTGCTCCTGATGGAATGTACAATATTTGTCAATGCCAAGACATTCAAAATTCATCACAACATTGGAACTTTGGGAAGATTTAGTTGGTTGGTTAGTTTTGTTCCTTCTAAGGAAGGAAATAAGTGGGGGCGTGTTAATGGTAGATGTCTCACCTAACCTCACTTTAATTTTGATATCTCTTTGGTGAGTGACTTAACAGTTTTGCTAAAGATTTCAATATCGACATATTATTTCTCTTTAGCCTTACTTGAGTTATCTTAAGGCTTATTTCCAGTGTCCTTGGAGTCTTTATATTTTTCATCATCAACAATAGCTCCAATGGCATGCAATTCCTCCTCTATTGCAATAGCTTCTACAAATTTAAATTTAGTGTATCCTTTGCAGTTCACTTTATAAAGACATAAATTTTAGTTGGTAAGATAGATGCATAATAATATACAATGTTAAAATCATCAGGTTGTTTGTTTGGGGGAAAATTTTTCAATAGATGATTTAACCTTTGATTGAAATATTTAAACTTCTTATTTTCCCCCATTTTCAAGTTTCCAGGTTCTTTCATTAACATGGCAAGAGTGTTGTCATTATCAAAATTTTCCAAGAAAATATTATTAAACTCCCTCTAACTATGAATTGAATTGACCAGAAGTTTATGATACCATGAAGATTCTCTATATTATAAATCAAATGGAAATATTCTACAAGCAACATCATCAAAGTGTACTTCTATCATCCATAGGTGTAAGTAGAAGTTATCCATATGATCTTGTTCTTTAATATAATTAACAGAGTAAAACTTAGATAAAAATTCTTCGGATGTCTTGACATCTTATGAATATTAACCAAAAGAGAAATTAGGGACTAGGACATCCAATCCAAGTCTTATTCAACCATGTATTTTTTTCCTTCCTCATCCTCTTCCTCTGATTCTAAAGGATCTTCCCCTTCACCGTTCAAATCTTCATTATGCCCAGTATGTTCCTCGTCAACAAAATGAAATCCTTCTCCCTCGCCATTAAAATTCTCCTCAATGGTTTCAATTTCCCCTTGGCTACTTGTTCCTTTAGCAGGCTCAACTAATTGTTCAAGATTTGCGATGACCAGATCTTTTGTCGAAGAGACCAATATACCACTATGATTTTTCTCTTTCCTAATAGGCATATGGTGAAAAATAGCAGCGGCATGGATAACATGAATATATTTCACAAAATTATGGTTAATGGGTCATATAATCTGTATTTGATCATACGTAGTGTAAAATGCTTGACCTGGACTAAACAAAGAAGTTGTTTCCTCTATGACAGGGATGTGAGATAGAGTGGAAATGGGATTGTTACATCCTTGTGAGAAAGTTTTCCTTTTTGGGTGTGGTGATTTCTCAGCCATAAAAAGGTGGCTTCCCTCCTTCTAGAACCATAAATTTTGACATTGTTGGATGCCACTAACATTCAGGGGATCTCCCTGATATAAGGTCACAATTAAACCTTACACTTTTTGGTTTAGGAGTCCCATCTAGTTATATGGCCTGGTTTCCATTATCTTAAATATTTTCCTTGGCTTAAATGATCAGCATGAGAGAGAAGCACACATGTTCTCTTTAATGAGAGGGAATGTGTGCCTTTAGGAATGTTCAATTATCGATGTATCAAGGTTACACTACTAAAGGGAAAATAATCGAGTCTCTAAAAGACAAGTAATAGTACTAATCTAGAAGAGACACGTTGGGACAACAAGAAATAATTGTTAAACATAAAGAAACGTGGTTAACATAGATGCAACGATCATTATAACATCACAACACATTCTCAACAAGATTATAACTAAAGCCACCGAAATATTTCAATTTCTTCAGTACATATTAAAGCTAACATAAACCACAAACATTAGAATAATAGTGTCAAAACATACATGATTCATGCATGAAAATGTGTTTTCCAAAAGGAATCAAGTGTTAAGTAGAAGTTATAAGATACATAAGAATAATTAACACCAATAGCTCCAATAGTGGAGCGTTAGAGACACTACTTTCTCCCCAAAAGTACTAAATATTTCTCTCTAATTTGTTGGGGAAGAAGTCAAGGTTAAAATTCATTTACATGAATAATGAGGCTCATTTTATAACTATAGACATGACCTTTCATATCCTCAATACTCTTGAATTTCTAACTTCTAATGACTCTTGGCATTATATTACTTTTGAATTTGCAAGTGACCTTTGGAATTACACATGACCCTTGGTATTACATGTCCTTTGGACTTATTTACATGGATCCCTTTTCCATACATGAGTCTTGGACTTCCACTTCTTTGTATTTACAATGATTACATAATTAAATCACAACTTCCACATCATCATGTGATAAGAATATGCTGAGTCACTATGACTAATGACATGGACTTATCCAATATATGACATGGATTCCACTTGTGTCTTTGTTATTGCATGCATCTTTGGGTTTGTTAGGGTCTTATATCTTATAGGATCTCAAGGTGATTGAGTATTTTATCTCAGTAATCTTATATTGTAAATAATTTTCAATATGAAAATGATTTCCAAAAAATATATATATAAAAGAAAATGAAAAGAGGGTATATCTAAAAATAATGAATAAAGAGAAGAAAAGTTGAAAAAGAATAAAAATAAAATCATAACCCCACAAAACAAAAAATAGAGAAAATAACACTAAAAGTGCTACAAATTCAAATGCCACTACTGATAGAGAAGTTTCTTTATGTCAAAATCAAATAATGTTCTGCGCAACTTGTTTAAAAATGCCGCAATGAATAGATATTTGTTCAAATCATACAGCTTAATCATGGTTGAACAATTGTGAAGTTTTTTAAATTAGGTTAGAGAATAAAGATTTTCCAAACAATTTGATCTTGGTAAATCAATAGTTAGGCAAAAAATGAAATTTATTCAACTATTTAATCCGAATCAATAGAATAAATAAGTGATAGAGTAGATTAGATTTTTCATAATAAAAAAGAGATATTGGTTTTTTAGTGTAAATGCACCCCAAAAGAAAGAAGTAAAAAATGTTAGCCTAGAAAAAGAATAAAAATTTGAAGGGTAGGTAGAGGTGTTTTGGGCTTTGAAAAGGATTAAAATCACTTTATCCTAAGTTTTGAATTGGGCGCACAAATGAAAAATTTGATCTATTTTTTTCCTAATTTTTCACTTTAGTTGAAAATATAGCTACCCAACAAAAGGTCAAGCCACTAGATATTTAAACCCCTTGAATTTGTCTGCCATCCATTTCACCCGCCTTCTCCATCAACGACCCTCATCAACATTCTACCTCCCCTCTCCATCTTAGCTTTACAGCCAGGGGAGGGTCCGAAAAAAGTAGTTTTCCACTTAGACCCATGACCACGTGGCCGCCTCTCCTCTATTCACGCCCCCCTCCCCCTAAACAATTGACCACTCTGTACCCCCACCCCCTCGAAAACTAAAATTCCCCACATCTTAAATACTGGCTCTCGATCTTTTACCTCCTCCACTCTTGTTGCACCATATCATCTATATGTTACCAATCAAATCTATTCCCATGGTAATTGATTCGTTAACTCATTTGATTAAACTAATGACTGTTAAAATAACAGATCCATGCCATGTTAAACGAAAAAAAATATTTTCTTATAAAATCATGCAATATAACCATTTCGACATTTATTGTGCTCTATTCTATAAAATTTCAGTTGTTTAATAGGTTTAAAACATGCTACTTTTATTCATTTATTTGTCTCCAACCAAAGCAACTGCATATACCATACCTCCTTCAACCAATTCCAGAGCTCTGTGCATTCCCGGTAAACTAGTTCTATTCCAATTACATTTAAATTCCTCTGAAAAAAATTGAAAATTCCTCATAAAAATAAAAACCAAGAGGAACCATTCAATCCTTTAGTCCACCCTACCCTAGATTTAGATCATATTCCACTAGCTGATAGAGAATACAAAATCAATGAAACTCTGTGTGAATTTGAATTTTTTGAAATATAATGTTGGTTAAAATATAAATATATAGATAAATATGATGATATTGGACTCTGGGAGTCCAATTTGCCTCATTACATCTTCCCCAACACTAACAGTGCCCCTGAGTTTATCCTAAAGTGTCAAGCCTACTATATACCCAGTCAAAGAGCCATCATTTCCCCTACTGGTGAAATCCTTTTCACCCTCACTGCACAATCGATTGATCAGATGATGTAAGCTTCCTTTGTGGAAAATAGCACTCCTTTCTCCCTAGAAGCTCTAGATGAGTTATACCAGAAGCTTGATTTTTCCAAAAGACTTAAAATTTTTGACCTTTTCCTACCTGAAGACACTCAGCTCCTAAAGAAAATCCCTCCATACCCTTCCTCCATCTTCCCTGATAGAGAAAAAAATATTATAATAGTCATTGCATACCTCCTTGGCTATTATTATGATCAATGAATAGATGAACCCATTATAGGCTTCCTCTAAATATTTTCTACAGACTCTAAACCATCCATCATCTTCAATTTTAGCCAATTCCTGGTAGACAACGTACATGATCAGTTTATCAAATTTCAGACTAAGGAAGTATTTAAATACTCCTCTATTATAGTATACATGTTTATGTATTTTCAGGCAAATAGGTTTAAGTTTTCTATGCAGAAAATTGATGAATATGGAAACCAACAATCAGTCATCTTCTGAACAACATTGGTAATGAAAAATCAACAAGAATTTTCATACCAATAGTTCATTGAACTATTTGTACATCCATCCATGAGCATTCTGTGTAGTACATCTGATCGAAGAATAAGTGAAGATATAAAAAGGATCCTTCACTTGTCATATCAGGACAAGACAGGAGATTCGTACTTGTACTAGAATTACACAGTGATAAGAGTCTATGGTTGTAAGCTTACTCCTTACAAACACCCAAAATTCCTCCCATTGAGGATTGTTTCTATGGAGTATATCAGACAAATGTTGAATGCTAATGAAATTGACTTTTTATCAGTAAAGAACAAGTCCCAATTTAGGATTAAAGCACAGATTGGACCATTCATTTCTAATAACAGGTCAGCAAGCTAGGAAGTAGATAAGATACTCAAAGAAATGAACTTTAGCCTAAGCTTTACCTGGTCTTATGATCCTCTACGAAACATTTCAAATCTCAGAGTAGAGAATAAAACTACTCCTTACATACACACCCATAGGCTAGAGATATAAAAGTATATGAACTAGTTAGAATAGGCTGAGAACACATTGAAGGAAGCTGAGGAGCAGCATGCTCAGGCTGGAGAGCAAAAATTTTGCTTGCCAGTACGCAGGTTCTTACCTCTCATTTTCAATAACCAATTCTTCGCAGCAAAAGAAAGAAGAAATAAAGGACAACACTCTTAAACACTCTCCTTGGCAACAACGCCAAAAATGTTGGATATAAAGGCAACTGTTACAGGAAACTTCAATGCTTCTCATTCAATTTTCAACCTAGGGCAAGTCTTATTATTTCAAGAGTGTGAGCACAGTATATGCAAGTGATATCAAAGAACATCTACACTAAATTATCATAAAGAGGACTACCTAATTATCGAAGTTAAATCAATTCAAGGGGAAATGGAATTATAAAACGTTGTTTAACTACTCTATCTAAGTAAGCACAAAAAAGAGAAACCTACGATTGAACATCACACCGATGAATTCAACAACAATCTGACTAACTTTAACAACAGCTTTAATAAATTGAACAACAATTGTTTATCTAATTTTGCAATCAAATTCTCTTTTAAATTAAATAGATGACATATTTCTAAATCATTTAACAACTAGATACCTTGCAGTAATGACAAAAGGATCCAAATTTAGTTATTTACAGAATTGAACATCAATCATGCTAAAACTAATGAAACGTGCATAAAGCATCAGGAAATGATGTATGCATCTAAATAAGTATGAAATGATTTACTATAAGAAAGAAGGTATGAATGACGAACTATTCTAATGAAAGAGAAATTTGAAGCATCCTATGTTCACAATTCGACTAATTAAATGATATCTCATGAAATGTATTAGACAAATGAAACATAAATTCTGTAATTGAACATATAGCACAAACATTAGTGCATAAACTCCTAGGGCTAGGCCCAAACCACTAGAAGTCTACCACTATGGAAAACTCAGAGATTGACTATCCAAAAATGGAAAAATATTTATTAAGCTGAAAGTTAATACATTGATATAACTAGACAATTTTGTCTCGATACGTCTATTACAAAATAAAGTCTCTATTTTGATCTATCTATCTTGTTCATTTTCGGCCTTTTCAAGGGGATTTCAATAGTGGTAACGGTCTTTTCCACACAGGATTCTGCTACTTATGGATGTTGTTTGAATTCTTCAGATGTGGAGGTGTATTTCCTTCTTCCACCGGCCCGTGGGAGTCATCATGATCCCATTAGTCTCTGTCTGTTAGCTTTCTTCCTATTATCATCGATTCAACTGCTTTGTTTCCCTGTAAATAAACATACAAGTAGTCAATTTCTCGTTGTTAAACATCCCTTTTACTGTTAGTTCATTTTGTCCTAATTTTACATTAATGTTCCTTTCCTTTATTGTTAAGATGAGGAAAAATTCATAAAGGTGCATAAAAATTCATGGTAAAGGTAGGGTGAAAACGAACCTTATTCTCGGCCCAACAGGTACTACCATAGTTAGCCTGCACCTCTGCAGAACATGACTAAGAGGGAAATTCGATACCACCAGTCGTGAGGAGATCCATACCTCCCTTTTAGGGAACTCAATACTTAGCTAGGAATATTGATACTAGAGAGTCATCCCAACATACATATGTCAACTAGGGGCAAGCAAACCAATACTCTCCTTTCCCCACATTAAATCTACCACCAGTGTAGAAAAACCAGTGTAGAAAAACACACCGATTAATCTAGTGCAACCATGCCAGGCTTAGCAACAACCTTCATATGACTAGGATAATAATAATAATCCTCTGAAATTTGCAAAGAAAAAATAAAAGAGCAGACCAAAGGGAGACCCTAGGTAGGGATCCAAAAATCAGCAATGCCCCCTCAGAATGGTGGCAATCCCAACCAAAATCATAACCAGGAACCAACCAATAACTCTCAGAGGAAAAAAAATATGACCATTCTAAGGACAAATCACTCTTGTGCCATATGTGGGGAGTACGGTCATTACACCCACCACTGCACCGAACTCCCTGAGTTGAAACAACTTTAGTGTAGTTGATTACAAGGGGGATAAAACCAGCAACCTGCATTCATGCAGGAACCTTTCCCCCATCAAGGAGTGGTTAACACCCAACAAAAACAACCAAACCAATAAAACAATGTTGGAGGAAACACTAAAAAAAATCACGATATTTTCATGGCAGAAGAAGACTTGTTCTTCCAAACAGGGAACAAATATTACGAAGCACCCCTGAATACGAACCCTTTAGGTACAAGCACGCATTAGAGGAAATTTCAGCCCAAAAATGGCCTCCTATTGAAAAATAATAAAATAATAGTTAAAATAAGAAAATAAGAGTTTGAATTTTGGAGGGAAAATAAGAAATCTACTTTTTTTAATTGTATTTTTGACTTATCTCCTTATAGGTTTACTCAATTTTCAAGTGTATACACTCTTGGATGTGAAATAAAATTTTGCATCCAACCAGTACCCATTATGCATACTTTTGAGAAGACCCGCATTGATTAAAAAATGAAGATACATTAATAAAACAAGTTCAACCCATTTTTTTAATGTATCTTCAACTTTTATCAATGCGGGTCGTCTAAAAAGTAATCATAATGGGTACTCATTGGATGCGGAATTTAATTCCACATCCAACGAGTGTCTACACTTGAAATTTGGGTAAACCTATAAAGAGATAAGCCAAAAATACAATTAAAAAAGTAGTTTTTCTCTTTTCCCTCCAAAATATTTACATGTACCTCTTTTTAAATTTAAAGGATTTTGATTGGTTTACATATTATGACATGGAAATTATGTGAAAATTTCATAGGAACTTTTAGGCTAAAATTTCCTCTAACGAGCACACCAATAGCCTTGTTCGCCATCTCTAGGTTACCTATCAAGCCCATGTCAAAAATCATAAAGGGGCTGGCAAGGTGCCCAAGGCATCATTCCAAAAATGCTCACAACTACAGTATAGTGGATGACTTAGATAATCATCCCTCAGCTATGGAAGCTTTAGAAGTCATGCAATATTTCCCAACCCAATGGAAAGCCTTACTTTCCACATTAGGTGCAATTGACCCTTCCTATTCTTTCTTAATGGTTTTTGATCTAGATAAAGCATGCCAAAGGATTCCTTCACTAGTCTCTTTCAAAATACCATTTTTGGTCCAGAACTTCTCCATTCACCATTGCATCGTAGATGAAGGAGAAACTACATGTACCATGTTGAAAATAGTTTGGAAGAAGTTAGGATCACCAGAATTGAAACCACCTGACATCATGCTCAGAGCATATGATGGGCACCCATCAGCCCCCGTAGGAATTTTCAAAAATGTACTAATACACCTTGGCGACAAGACGGTTCTCATAGACATTGAGGTATTGGATGTGAAATAAGACTATAACATCCTCCTTGGGAGAAGTTATATGTATGCAATGATCGTTGTAGCATCGTTTGTTTTCACGGTGATGATGTTCCCCCATGAAGACAAAATCATCACCATCAACCAACTCATGTGTTACAAAAAGAAACCCATGATCACTCAGGATGGCATACTACCATACATAGATACATATACTGAGTTGATCACAACATAATCAAAATTTAACCCCAGCCAATTCAAACCATCCACCCTCCTCAGACTATGCCCAGGAGATTCCCCTATACTACCTGAGGAAACCCCAGAAAATACAGAGGAAACAATGTGCATGATGAGTTCATCAAACACTAAGAGTGGCTCAGAACCAGAACCCAATATCACAATTGTATTCACCGCTGATTTGACATTCCTACCATATGCCATCTCCCAAACCCCATTTTTATATACCCCACATAGTTCTGTTACGCAACAAGTCATGGCAACTCTTACATTGCCATATATGGGTCTCGCAATGCCAGTTTGTTATGGGACCCCTCCGGCAATGTTGGGAAACCCAAGCATTTCTGCTACATGAATAACTCCTATTACCTCTGAATAGGTCACCATAGCAAATGAACCCCCTGTAATAACACTAGCTAGTACTACCGAAAAGGATAACAAGAAAGGGAAGAAGGTCGACATCCCTAGAGTTCATCAGGCATTACAACCTTGCACATTGTGCAATTTCGTAGGCCATCCTACCAACATTTTCCCAGAGTTGGACGAGTTGAAATCTCTTCTACATGTTGAAAAAATGACTACGAACCCAACTCAAAATAAATGGGAAAAGGTCATAAACAACCAAGGAAATGCATTACGCATAAACCATGGATGCGCCATATGTGAGCAGTATGGGCATTATACCCATCATTGTTCAGAGATTCCTTGATATAGGGATGCATTACATGCCTTAGAGAAATCCAATTCCAAGGATCCATCCATCTAAATAGGGTAAGATGGATCGAATACCACCTTATACATATGATAAGAGCCAACATAATTTTCATACCCAACCAACCCAATGGTGGAAACACCAAGAAGGAAAACTAAGGCCACACCTCATGTTTTGGTCTACATTGTGCGACGAACCTAATCATTTGATCTATCAGTGCCCTAAATTAAGGTAATTTAATCTTTGGTACCCAATTCCTGACGTTTCCCAAAGAAACTTGTCTAGGAACATACGAAATCCATGTCAGATCTATCAAAGTAACCACAATGTATGTCATTTCCCCATTGTTGGGTGCTAACAAGTGTCTTTAAAAGCTCCTAATTGCCTCACATTAATTATCAACCAGGTTAAGTCCTTTTATTTCAAGCGTGTACACAATATGTGCAAGCTATTCATACAAAGAGTAATGTCAAAGCCAATCGTTTAATATAGATGCAATCATAAATATTGAAGCTTTAAAGGAAGTGATTCATATACACATTATTACCCAAAATTGTGATTCATTCTTAATTCAACTAATTCAAATGATAACCAACTGAGAGCACTGAGGCATTCACCAATCTCTTTCAACTGGATCTAAACTATTGAACAGAAGGAAAGTATTGGAAATAACTGTCTATGCTTTAAATAATCAAAACCAATTATTTTAACTAGCAACTAATTCTTTAAGGAAAAAAATTGGAAATGCGTATTCAAAGGAATAAATACCAAAAATCTGAATTATCAAAAGGACTTCAATTATAACGCAGAAAAGCAGAATATACTTGCAAGAAATGGAAAAGTGTAACACAAGAAACAATAGTGAGATTCACCAGAGACCAGGCCCTTAGCCACCGGCGAATACTGCTTAACTACTCTAGAATACTTGAATGAACAACAATGCGAACTATATATTAATCATCACAGTCAATTAACATCACAATCCGATATTGTTGATCAGAACTATGTTCTATGTAATACAATTATGAATTATGCAGAAGTAAAAGATACATCATATCGATATCCATATCCAAGAACTAGCTCTCCCTGTCCCTTTATGGCTAAAAGGAATGATAAATGTGATCCCTCAGGATTAGGGGATCCTGAGGGATCCATAAAAAAATGCCATCCTCGGACGGTTAGTTCATTCTTGCACTAATCTTGACTGATTTTTCCTCTGATTTGACCATGTTCAACGCGTCTTCTTTCCTGTGATCAGGTCTTGTTGTTCCTTCTTTTAAACAACCATTGTTTCATCTATTATTTTCAACATAAAAACAACGGGAATTAGTTTGGATGGTTAAATCATATCAGGATCATTTTTCATTCATTATTCATCAAAATCCTTTCATTATATTATTATATCATGGCACAATATGGATAACGAAGAGGAAAAATGACAATAATCAAGAGTAAATACATACCTATTGCAAGGCTCAACATACTCCCCTGCTTACCTTTTTCATGTCCCCATCAAAAATAAATGATTTTTATGCAAGGAATTTAAGGAGTAGACTGGAGAAAATATATCCATAGTAGGCCTGAGACCATGATGTCATGCTAGGTTTGCAAAGGCTGCCGCTTCCTGTCCTTCAGGAAACTCATAGTCAAGGTGATACCCTTCAGGAGGATACCAAATAATGGGGCTTCTAAAGTGACATCCCACCCAATAGGGTCCTTCTCTTAAGAGAATATTGTTGTATGGGACTAACTATCTCGTAGCAGCTTTGAAATTTCCATAATTAAATGGTTCTCTTTCCTTAACATTGTTGCTTGAAACCATCCATCTCATTTTGGATGCAACCAGGGATCTTTCCTGAATGGAGAGGAAATATGGTGTCCCTTTTTTCACAATTTCCTCATGTATGGGCCCTAAAATTTTAAGCACACCCTCCTGTGTGATCAGTATTTTATGCTTATTAAAAAATTGCAGAGGGTGAGTAGGTTCACTTCTTACCAAAAGATCTAAGTTGTGTTCCTATCTTTGGAACGAATTATATGCCGTCAACCACTTGAGTTGGTTCACTACAAAAGAGATAAAAGCCTGAAATTGAATATCTCCAATAAAAGGGCTAGGATTCACATCCACTTCTTAATCTAATATGAAATTATGCAAATAAAATTCACAAAGAATCCTTTGGACCTTTACTCCATGTGTATTACAGTAATTCATAAAACCATCGATCGTCTTCAGCTCAATTGGCTTGTCGGCTCTAACAACTTTGATTTTTAACAATAAATATCGTTCTAATAAAAACAAGGCATAGTTCGTAGCAGGAGATCGACAAGTCAAGAGATCCGAATATAATTAACAAATGGTGTCCAACTGATCCCTTACATTGTTTAGCTTAGTTTTTATCTTCGTTAGTTTTTCTTCTTCCTGTCTAACCTTATGAAAATCCTCGTTCTCTGCTAGGGCTAATTCCCTCAACTGTTATTATTGCGGGGAGACTGTTTTCTGTTGAAGTTGTTCTAAAGAAAGCTAGGCTTGTGTCATTTTTTCTTGAAGTTTTAAAATAATAGGGCCATTCCTTGACAAGAAGTCCTTGGATTTCCTGTCTGTTTGAGTGCCGATGCTGCGAGAGAATACCTCTTCAATTTTTATTTTCCTATTGTGGGAGGACCAACCTTCCGTTTGAACAGTCACATTATGCAAATTAACCTGGGTGGCTATTGTTCGAGCCGAAGTGAGTTCGGTTTGAATTCCTATTGATTTATTCTCGCATATTCTTGTTTTTGTAGCTATAGAAGTTACCTCAGGAGCGGTGTTCTGAGTTTTATAGTTTTTAAACTCTCGTCATAGCCTCCTGACTCTCTTCTAGAGCTTTCACTATTTGTTTCATAGTTTCTTAATTTTTTCTCCGGCTACTTGGCTCTTTTGAGTAGCGTCCACTCCACTAACAGGTTTATCAATGGTTTCTAGAGTTTCTTGTTGGTCATTAGGGTTGTGTTCCAAAAGAACCATATCACCTGACTGATTGTCCGACTGGTGACTAACTTCTATGTCTACAGACTTCTGCTGGTCCTCATGGTTGTTTTCCAATGGAATCGTGTCACCAGACTGGTTGTCAGATTCCTGAAAAATTTCTGTGTCCGCAGCCTCTAGAGATAGCGGTGTTTCTATATGCCTAGACTTCTGATATTAAGTCTTCTGGAAGTCTAGGATCAGTAAAGGGTGCAATGTGGGTTTGAGTTGGAGGTGTACTGGCTCTTGGTCTAGGTGAAACAAGTGGTGTTCTAGGAATCAAACTTCTGCTTCTTATGAATCTACCCCTTGAGTCTCTCTCTCTAAGCATATCATTGTTTTTGGGAGTTAAGAAACAACGCTACCTAGTTACACTTCCCCGGCAATGTCGCCAAAATGTTTGTGCTCAACTTAGTGTTCCTAAATTGAGTTCATTAATTGTCAACCAGGGCTAGTAAACTACTGAAGTGTGGTGCACTATATGTGCCTAGGTATTTGTTTCTCACTACGTTGTGTTTAGTGTTTTCTGATGTTTTTGGTTTTATGATTTTATGTTTGAAAATGGAAAGAACTAAATGCTGGTGAAAAGAAGCTATTGGTTATATTAAAGCAGAACAAGGCCTGAACTATGGATGGAAAGCAACAAATGCAAACCTTGATAATGACTTCATTGAAAGGAAATAAATCACAACATGAGCTTGAACTTATCCAATTCATTCATTAAAGATGTGTTGGAAGAGCTTGAGAAATGGACAAGTTAAGTGTGAATGAAGTTCTCCTAAATAAACAATCAACTTATAATGTTACAACATCTCATCCATGATTAAAGGTTCATTGGAACATATTTGGAAAAGAAAATTTGTAGCACAATAATATTTTTACTCTAAACTAACTTCTAATTCTGTTCTGCAACTCAATTTAGCACCATTAGGCCTTACTCAAAAGTTATAGGTTTCGTTTTAAAATAGTCCTTGAGAAAAGACTTATTTGTGAAATGGTAAAAAGGTTGCAAAATACTCCAGGCCTTAGACTGATACTAGCTTCTGTCTAGATGATTATGTATTAATATGAGGTTGGAACAAAAGAAGTTTTTGTAAATAATGAAGACCGTGGTATCTAAATTTAACAACTAATACAATTTAAAATGCAATGGATAACAACTAAACTGGAATGCTAATACAGTGAACTAAGACTAAACAAGAGTGCTACTAATCTACTTGAAGTACAGTGAACAGAGTTAAATTAAAATGCCATTATCAAACTTGAAATGTAGTGACAGAGCTGAACTAAATGAAATCATCCTCCGGAGTGTTATGACTAAACTAACATGCAGCTAGTCTATTGGAATTATACAGCCCATCTTGTTCAATGTGAATGATATTTTGGAAGAGTTTGTAAAAAAAATTCTGGCTGTATTATTCAATGCAATTGAACATAAACATAATATTTGAAAGCAAATACAATTAAAATCTAAGATACCACAGTTGTTTCTTATTCATTGTTAATGATGTTTTGGAAGAGTTTGTAGGAGTAAGACCGGCTATGACACTTAGTGTAAACAAGCATAAATCATAAAATTCGAAAGGAAATGCAACTAAAACCTACAACACCACAGCTATGCCTTATTCATCGTGATGATATTTTGGAAGAGTTTATAAGAGTAAGTCTAGCCGTGATGATTAATGTAAACAAGTATGAAACATAAACTTCAGAAACATGCTTAAGCTAGAAATGAAAAACGAGACTAAAATACTTATCTAAACCGTATAAACAAAGCTGCTCAGGAGGCAGGGGCCCTCTACCACCGGAGTAGCACGCAAAATCTACTTCAAGATTGACTCAGTGCTTTCAATAAAGTGATACTTCTTGCATTAGAGAGAAATTACTTCAAAACAGAGTGTTTTCGTACTTCTGAAATCTAGCAGTCAAATACAAAATCTAACCTCGTCCCTCGGTTTCCCGAGCCATATTTATAATCAAAATTACATAACTGTCTTGAGATAACCTGGGGATAATTTTCTTTCCAAATTAAAATCAAACTAGGACTCTGATGGTGGTCTCGTAACATGATTAAGGACATACGGAGGCATCCTATTTCATTCTCATTCTTGATATGCATGTTGAGTAATTCTAACTCATACCTATCTCTTCTTAGCATATCAATTTCAAACTTTGGTGGGCTAGGGGTTCTGTCTCTAAATTCTAAAGCTCTCCTCTCTAATGTTTCAACATAGTTGTAAATTTCTTGCTGTGCTGGGTCAATTTCTGGAACTTCTTCATCAAAATCCTCCTCAGTAGGTGTTTCTTCATCTTCTATGTTTATGACTCCAGTTTGTTTAACCTTTGTTTTCTTTAGTATCCCTCTAAGTCTATGGCTCCTTCTTGGTTGAGATGGCCCTTCTCCTTTCTCTCTGGCAAATTTTCTTATTATCCTCTCTTTCTTAAGCTGCTTCTTAATCTGAGTCAATTTCTCAGAAATCATTTCTTCACTGCTTTCTTGTATTGTTTTACCAGTTTCAGTTTTGGAGGTTTTCCATCTTCTGCTTCTTTTTGTAGGTTTGTCTTCAGGTGGAGGTTCCTTGGGTTCCTCAAAGTGATTTCTCACTAAAAACTCTTCCCAATTATCTCCCATTTTGCTCAAATGATGTTCAATCAAAATTTTGACTAAACCATGGTGGTATAAGGTTGTTTCCAGAAATTGAATTCTCTTTTGAACACTTGAGGCCATTTTCTTTAAACTATGAAGCAAGAAAAAGGGAAAATTGAGTTCTTCTTCTAGGAAATGCATTATCAACCGAATATGATAGACATAGAAAGTACCATCTCTTCCTTCACAAGTGATGAATTTTTGCAAGATAAGCAACATGTTCCTCCATTTTTTCTTTAGTGCAGAGCTAGGGATACCCTTTTTAAAAATGGTAACATCCATACCTGGTGACTTGAGTATCTGCTTCCATGCTTCGTTATGAAATTCTCTATTCTTGAACCACCTTTCTCCTTGTCTGGGAAATTCGGTTGCTTCTGCAATGGAAGCTTCTGTAATGGTGAATTTAATATCTCCTATCTCGACCTCAGCTCCGTTGAAGGATCTTGCAAACGTTTTGGTCACCTCTTTGTGAAACCCACTGAATTTTTCAAAGAATTGCAACCACCCTGCTTGTTGTAACATTTCTCTGACTTGAGGATAACCTTCCAAGTACTTAGTGCCAACCGGTTCAGTCCTCACTATAAGACCCATAACTCCACTTTCCAACCTTCAAATTGTTTCTCCTCTGTTCACGGTGACAACGGCTGTTACAGAGATGTTTTTGCCCCACAGATGTTTCCTCTGTTTTACAGACTGAAATGGTTAAGAGTTGGCTACGGGAAAGAATGATATGGAGTGATTGCGGAATGAATATAATGAGGTGAGGATGATGTATATGAGTTGAAAGATATCATGGCAGAAAAGACCGCGGAGATATTTTGTAACAAATTCAAAATCATCATTAAATGCTTTGGCCTAGTGACGTGACTAATCCAATCACTTCAGCACTTTAACCGTTTAGATTTTTAAATGATGATCGAATATGGGATTTGAAATGGTGGAATAGAAGGAGTTTTATCCAAAGTTTTTGTGGGAGGTTGGTTAGGCATGATCAAAAAAATTAATTAAAACAACTTTTTGAATTATTCATAACTTAACTATACTAAAATCTTTCATGATATGTCATTATAATCAGAACTTTTACCTTTTCCTTTCCTCTGATTTTTTTGTGTTCTTCATATGCTTTGTTCTCTCCTGAAAATCATTAATTTTTGAGTCTTCATAACCTTCTTGATTTTGCTTGTTGTCATGGATATGCAGGATCATTTTATTGCAGATCAGGTGATTACTAGACAGTGCTTTCAGGATCTCTGGCTGCAGAATGTCTGACTGGCTGCAGAATGTACCTGTAGAGAACTTGAATATAAAATGGAATGGTTTGGAGCATGAATGGAATGTTGTATGGAATGAGTGAGGATGGATAATAAAATATGGTGTAATGGAATATGAATGAAGTGAGTAATGGAGTGGAATGGATCACATCTTATGAAATGGAGTGAAGTATGAGAAGTGGCTTGCAATTCATGATATGTATTATTCAATTGCAGAAAAACATCAGACTTAAAAATCTGGGATGGAAATGAGGTGGACCATGGGGTGAAATGAATGAAGTGTGGATGAATGAATGAGATGGAGTATGGATGGATGAAATGAGATGGACCATAAGTGAAATGAATCTGCACTTATGATTTTGTAATAACTACTTGCAGAAAGAACATATTTGAAAAGCTAGAGTGTCAGAAAGATTCTGATTTTCACTCCACCTTTTCTGTATAAACATGCCAATCAGTGATTGGTTTTCATGTTTATACTTTTTTTTTTCTTTTTTTTTTCTTTTTTTTTTTCAATATCTGACTTCAGAAAATTCACTTAAGTTGATGAAGAAGAAAAATTCTTCTTCATTAACTTCATATCACTACTTTCCTGGAATTTCTTGACAAATTCTTCTCTTGAGAGTGGCTTATGATACAGCTTCAATCTATGACCATTCACAAGAAAAGTGACCTTCTCTTCATCTATTGTCCTGATTTTTATTGCTCCATTGTCAAAAATTATTATAATTTCATATGGCCCAAGCCAATGTGTTTGAAATTTACCTTGAAAATCCTTGAACTTTGAATCAAACAAGAGAGCCCAGTCACCTTCCTTGAACTTCTTTTCCTTGATGTACTTTTCATGCCATCTAGTCCTTTGCTGTTGGACTAGACTTGTTTTCTCAACTGCATCTTGTTTGATCTCATCTAATTCATTAATATACTCCAATCTGTGCTTTTGTGCCTCTGATAGATCAAGTCCTAGCTGAACTACCATTTTGAAAGTTTGAATCTGGAACTCTATGGGAAACAAAACTTGCTTTCCATAAACAAGTTCATAAGAAGTATGGCCTGTTGTGCTTCTCCATGTAGTTATATAGGCCCACAAGGCTTCAGGAAGCCTATCTACCCAATCTCTTCTGTGTAAATGGACAGTATTTGTTAGGATCCCTTCAATAACCATATTAGTAGATTCCACTTGACCATTTTCTTGTGAATGATAGGGAGTAGATTTTGTGTATCTAATTTTATAGCTCTCCATCATTTTTTCCACTAGCCTTGATGTGAATTGAGCTCCTTGATCTGTAACAATTTCCCTTGGGACACCAAAACGAGTAAAAATATCATCAAAAAGAAAATTAACTACAGATGCTTCAGTAGAAAAAATTAATGGCTTGGCCTCTACCCATTTAGTAACATAATCAGTGCAAACTAATATATATTTCTATTGTCTTGATGGAGGACTAATAGGTCCTAAAAAATCCAAAGCCCATTTTTCAAAAGGTTCAATATGTACCTGAGGTTGTAATGGCATCTCACCTGAAGGAGAAGGTTTCCCTACCCTTTGGCAACTGTCACACCTTTTGACATACTCTTTAACATCTTTAAACAAGGATGGCCAATAATATCCTAAATGAAGGATCTTATAGGCTGTCCTTTTATCAACAAAGTGTCTGCCACAAGGTTCATCATGACATGCTTTGAGAATCTCAGGAATCTCATCTTCCAGAACACATCTCCTAATGATAAAATCTGGACCAGTCTTGTACAACTCATTAGCAACCCATGAATATTTTGCACTGTCATAAATGATTTTTCTTTTATCTCTTGCATTCATTATTGAAGGAAATTTTCCTGAAACTAAATAATTAGCAATGTCAGCAAACCAAGGAGTTTGGGTAGAAATTGCAAAAAGATATTCATCGGGAAATTGATCTTCAACTGGAGTGTCATCTTTGATGTTTTGGAGTCTAGATAGGAAATCAGCTACTGTGTTTTGTTTTCCAGGCCTATCTAGAATGGTAATGTTGAATTCTTGTAAAAGAAATAACCACCTTATGACTCTGCCATTAGTAATTGATTTGTTCATTAAATATCTAATTGTAGAGTGATCTGTGTGAACAAAAGTTTCATAGCCTGTTATATAGTGTCTGAATTTGTTTATGGCATGAAAAACAGCTAAAAACTCTTTTTCAGTTACAGTATAGTTTAACTCTGAAGGAGTCAAATTTTTACTGGTATAGTAGATGGCATAAGGAATCAGGTATTTTTGTCCCAATACTGCTCCTAGAGCTGTATCCGAGGCATCTGTTGAAATATGAAAAGGTAACTTCCAGTTAGGTCCCCTTAAAATAGGTGCTTCAGAAATTTTTGTTTTCAGGGTCTCAAAGGCTAACTGGCAATTAGAATTCCATTTGAATTCACAATCTTTGGTAAGTAATTTGAAGAGTGGAGATGCTATCTTGGTGAATTTTTCTATAAATCTTCGATAATATCCTGTAAATCCTAGAAAACTCCTAACATCTTTTTGACAACTTGGAATAGATAAGTTAGAGATGACTTCAACTTTTGACTCATCAACTCTAATCCCATCCCCTGAAATGTGATGTCCCAAAACAATTCCTTCAGTAAACATCATAAAACACTTTTCATGACTTAGTGAAAGATTTGCTTCTTTACATATCTTTAAGACTTTTTCCAAGTTTGCTAAAGCTTCTTCAAATGTGTTTCCATAAATTGTGAAATCATCCATATATACCTCTACACAATCATGTATTAGATCTGAAAAAATTCCTAGTATTGCCCTTTGAAATGTTGCGGGTGCATTGCATAGTCCAAATGGAAATACTCGGTAAGCATAGGTACCCCAAGGACAGGTAAATGTGGTTTTGTCTTGATCTTCAAGTGCTACTTGAATTTTATTATAACCACTAAACCCATCTAAAAATGAGAAGTACTTTTTGCCAGCTAATGTATCTAACACCTGATCTATGAAAGGTAGGGGAAAATGATATTTAAGAGTAGCTTTGTTTAATTCTCGGTAGTCAATACATACCCTCCATTTACCATTTTTCTTTGGCACAATTACCAAAGGAGAAACCCACTGACTATCTGAAATAGGATAGATAAAGTTGACATTCAACAATTTATGCAATTCTTCTTTAACAATCTCCCTAAGATTTGGATTCATCTGTCTTTGAGGTTGTCTGATTGGTTTACAATTTTCCTCTATGTAGATGTGATGAGTGCAAGTCTTGGGGCTTATCCCTTTCATATCAGTGTACTCCCATGCATATGCAGAAGAATGTCTCTGTAAGATCTTGACTAGCTCTTCTTGTTGAGATTTTCCTAGGTTCTTGTTTATGTTTAAAGTTTTGCCTGGAAATATCTCAATTGTAGAGCTGCCAAATTTATCCATGGAATAGAGAGACATCTGCCTTGATGAAAAAAACTCAATGTTGGATTCTTCTTGAAATTGTTCATGTTTATATTCCGAAGAGGATTCAAAGTTTTCCAAGGTATTCAGAATTTGGCTATCTTCACTCATTTCTGAAATTGTGAAGAGAGGTTGTAAGTCTTCTTCATCCTCTATCCATTGAGTATCATCTAATTCTGTAATTGTTCTTGCTGGAGGATACAAGGTAAATTTCTTGGTTGAACTACCATCAGAGATGTACATATCACCGGATCTACAACTAATGAAAGCATCGGCTGTAGCTAACCAAGGTCTTCCTAATATAATAGGATGCCCTCCTAGATTATTCTTAGGAGTTAGGATCATGAAATCCACAGGGTACTCCCAAGAATCTAGGGACACTGGAATGTCTTCTATTACCCCATTAGGTTTGATCACAGATCTGTCTACTAATTGTAATAATGTGGGTGTAAAGAGAAGATTAGGAAGTTTCAGTTTATCCATGATTTGTCTACTCATGATATTGATTGTTGCTCCTAAATCAATGAGTGTGTTTTGGATCTCAATTCCATTGATGTGAATTTTGACAACTGGATTTCCTAGGTCTAGATACTTTGGAATAGAAATCTTACCCATCATGATATCTGCTATTTTTCCTGCCAGTTGAATTTTCTTTGTCTCTCTTATTCTTTTTCTTGTTTTCTTCATGCTCAACTCCTTTATTGTCTTTGCTAAAATTGGAATTTCTTTGATAGCTTGTAATAATGGAATCTTAATATAGACATTTCTTAGCTCATCTAGGAAATCATAATTAGGCACCATAATTTTTTTTTATACACCTCTATCAATTTGTAATTTTTCTGGAAAGGGAGGTGTAGGAGTGGATGTTGATGGCTGCTCTAATACAGGAGTTGAAATTATTGGTTATTTTTGTTTTGATTTTTCAATGTTTGGGTCTTGAAAAGATGTGTCTTCTTCAAGACTTTTATTTTCCCGTAGAGAATCTTCCTCAGAGTTATCTTGTTCTTGTATGATCACAAAAGGTTTCCTCTTTTCAAGTATTCTTCCAGACCTAAGTTTAACATCACTAAGGTCTAGAGGAGTAATTAAATAAGTTGGAAACTGTTGGCCTTCTATCATGTATGTGTTCTGAGGATTTTTATTGTTGGGGTTTGGTATGGGTTGAGCAGGTAACTGATTTGATTTCTGAGGAAATGGTAAGGGGAGTGGTTGATTTTGATGTTGTGGATTTTGAGGATTCTGTTGAGGATTTTGTTGAGGATTTTGAGGGGAAAAATGTGGGTATGGTGGATAGGATGTTGGATATTGATAGTACTGGGAGTATATTCCATAGGGATTTTGTGCTCCTTGTGCCCAAGCTTGAGATTGATTTTGAAATTGGGGCCAAGGTTGCTGCCAAGAATTCCAGTTTGGTGGGGGTTGATTATACATTTGATCATGAAATCCTTGTGTTTGAGGTCCTTGCCAAGGCCTTCTAGAGACAAAATTGAGAGATTATGTGGAACTTGTAGGAGTATCTTCTTGAAAGACAACTTTAAGACTAGGAAGTGAAGGAAAACTCTTGGTCTCATGTTTTTCTGAACAAATTACACAGGTCTCTACAAATTTTGCATCCAAAGGACATTCTCTCAAGGCATGCTTCTTTCTACATTTGGGACAAAAGATTGCTAAAGCATCAGATTCAACTTTTTTCTTGTTTTGTAACTTAAGGGTGTCTATTTGTTCACTAAGACTCCCTAAGATGTCAGATTTGAATTCATCAAGCATATGCCCTATCTCTGCCCTACTTACTGTCCCAGAAGCAGACTTACTTGCCCTTGCAAGAGCAGGGTCTCTTGGACCTTTTACAGTTTTGGATTTCCCTCTTGAAAGGTTGATACATAACTCGGATATTTCAGGTAATGTGAGCTGAGATATATCCCCTTTTCCCATCATGTTAAGGATATCCAACCATTCATCCCTAATTTTCTTCAACAAGAGAGCTTTTAAGGTGTCTTGATCTAAGTTCTCCATTTTTTCTCTTTTGATGTTGTAATGAAATCTCTCCAACAAATCTTCCAGGTTTTCATCCTCTTTTTGTATCATCTTGAACACTTCCTCCTTATGATTGACTGGCATACAATAATCCAAATACCTTTCTAGAAATGCTTGTTTCATGTATTCCCATGTCCTAATAGAATTGTTGATGAAACTCATAAACCACTTCAATGCTACTCCTTTCAATGTTGAAGGAAATAGTTTAAGTTTTTGAGCATCTTGTAAGTAGTCATAAGTTCTACATAGGACTTCAAATTCAAATAGGAAGGTTTCAGGATCTTCAGTTTTAAGTCCATAGAAGTTTGGAAGGACAGAGGGTGAAATGTTTTTCATAGTTGTATTGGTTTCTTCATCTACTATGGGAAACCCAAAAGAGTTTCCCATTTCTCTTCTACCTCTTCCTCTACTTCCTTCTCCTTCTACACCTCTACCTCCTTCTCCTCTACCTCTACCTCTACCCCCTCCAAATAATGTGTGTTCTCCATTAAAGACTCCTCCTCCCCCTTCTTCTGCCATAGTTCATTCTTCTGTGGAAGTGGAAAAGTTTGTGTCTCTAGCAGGGATCATTGAATCTTCTTCTAAGACAGGTTCGGTGGATGAAGTGGAAGGTATTTCTAATGGAATATCTGATCTTAAGTCTTCTGGAAGTATAGGATCAGTAAAGGATAGAATGTGGGTCTGAGTTGGAGGTGTGTTGGCTCTTGGTCTAGGTGAAACAAGAGGTGTTCTAGGAATCAAGCTTCTGCTTCTGCTTCTTATGAATCTACCCCTTGAGTCTCTCTCTCTACGCATATCATTGTTTTTGGGAGTTAAGAAACAAGGCTACCTAGTTACACTTCCCCGGCAATGGTGCCAAAATGTTTGTGCTCAACCTAGTGTTCCTAAATTGAGTTCATTAATTGTCAACCAGGGTTGGTAAACTGCTGAAGTGTGGTGCACTATATGTGCCTAGGTATTTGTTTCTCACTATGTTGTGTTTAGTGTTTTATGATGTTTTTGGTTTTATGGTTTTATGTTTGAAAAGGGAAAGAACTAAGTGTTGGTGAAAAGAAGCTATTGGTTATATTAAAACAGAACAAAGCCTAAACTATGGATGGCAAACAACAAATGCAAAGCTTGATAATGACTTCATTGCAAGGAAATAAATCACAACATGAGCTTGAACTTATCCAATTCATTCATTAAAGATGTGTTGGAAGAGCTTGAGAAATGGAAAAGTTAAGTGTGAATGAAGTTCTCCTAAATAAACAATCAACTTACAATGTTACAACATCTCATCCATGGTTAAAGGTTTATTGGAACATATTTGGAAAAGAACATTTGTAGCACAATAAGATTTTTACTCTAAACTAACTTCTAATTCTATTCTGCAACTCAATTTAGCACCACTAGGCCTCACTCAAAAGTTATAGGTTTCTTTTTAGAATAGTCCTTGAGAAAAGGCTTATTTGTGAAATGGTAAAAAGGTTGCAAAATACTCCAGGCCTTAGACTGATACTAGCTTCTGTCCAGATGATTATGTATTAATATGAGGTTGTAACAAAAGAATTTTTTGTAAATAATGAAGACCGTGGTATCTAAATTTAACAACTAATACAATTTAAAATGAAATGGATAACAACTAAACTGGAAGGCTAATACAGTGAGCTAAGACTAAACTAGAGTGCTACTAATCTACTTGAAGTACAGTGAACAGAGTTAAATTAAAATTCCATTATCAAACTTGAAATGTAGTGACAGAGCTGAACTAAATGAAATCATCCTCCGGAGTGTTATGACTAAACTAACATGCAGCTAGTCTATTGGAATTCTACAGCCCATCTTGTTCAATGTGAATGATATTTTGGAAGAGTTTGTAAAAACAATTCTGGTTGTATTATTCAATGCAATTGAACATAAACATAAGATTTGAAAGCAAATACAATTAAAATCTAAGATACCACAGTTGTTTCTTATTCATTGTTAATGATGTTTTGGAAGAGTTTGTAGGAGTAAGATCGGTTGTGACACTTAGTGTAAACAAGCATAAATCATAAAATTCGAAAGGAAATGCAATTAAAACGTACAACACCACAGCTATGCCTTATTCATCGTGATGATATTTTGGAAGAGTTTATAAGATTAAGTCTAGCTGTGATGATCAATGTAAACAAGCATGAAACATAAACTTCAGAAACGTGCTTAAGCTAGAAATGAAAAACGAGACTAAAATACTTATCTAAACTGTATAAACAAGGCTGCTCAGGAGGCAGGGGCCCTCTACCACCGGAGTAGCATGAAATCTACTTCAAGATTGACTCAACGCTTTCAATAAAGTGATACTTCTTGCATTAGAGAGAAATTACTTCAAAACAAAGTGTTTTCATACTTATGAATCTAGCAGTCAAATACAAAATCTAACCTTGTCCCTCGGTTTCCCGAGCCATATTTATAATCAAAATTACATAACTGTCTTGAGATAACCTAGGGATAATTGTCTTTCCAAATTAAAATCGAACTAGGACTCTGATGGTGGTCTCGTAACATGACTAAGGACATCTGGACTGTCCTTGTCCTATTAGGTGTCTATCTCCTAGTTTGAGTTCCCATGTGCATAACCACCTACAGAATTTCGTTCAAACTTCGTGGAGAGAAAAAAATGATGAGGGAATGATGTCGAATATGCCCATATGTGTTTTTCTCCAAGATGACACCTGGAACCTGTGTAGACATGAAGACAGCTGCAGAATCAGAAACTAGCTACAAAATGTCTGCATTCTGTACCTAGATCTAGTTCAAAAAGTACTACAATGACACAATAATAAAAACATAGCAAGTTTGTCATGATATTCATTCTTAAAGCAATTCTAATTAATTCTATTGATCATTTGAGCCTGTAATTAATAATGGACAAAAGAAATGGAGTGGAATTTGGTGGAAGAAAGAACATCTTTGGAGCTCAACAATTTGCAAACATCCTCTGGGCTAGTTCAATTCTTACAGACTTCCTGCGTTTATGGCATTCAACCTATGAACGGGTAGTCTTTTTTCTTTTCGAAACAGGGTTCTGTTGGCTTGTCTTTGCAATTTCGGGGTGTTGGATTACAGGGTTTTGCATGCTCTATAGGGCCATCAAAAAACCATCCCAAGTTAAGTTGTATTGAACCAAGCTATGACTGATGATCAATCTAATCAATCCATGGTGACTTATTACAGCTTTAGGGTGTCCGGCCCGTCTTATTCTAATAACAGTATCATGCAGTAAAGAATTCAAAAGAGATGGTAGATTAACAGTGAGTTTTAGTTTCAAGATAGCTAATAGTTTAAGTTTTCGTGGTCTTGCCAAATCTTGGCATCCATCGCAAGTAATGTACCTTTGGATAATGCTTGCTAACTCTTTCCATGGTTCTACAAGAGAAGATGGTTGGATTCCTTTGCCTTTCCTGACTACTTTCTCACCTTTTTCTTTGAAATTTTCCATCGCGTCTTGCAGCAATACATGTTTTTGTGACCATATAGTTCCTTCTACCGGCAGCCCAGATGCTTTAGCTATTATGGTTTCTATGACTGTAATTCTTCTACCTTCACCATGGATTCCCCATTCTGAAAATGTTGTATAAATTCAATGGCAATTTCCTCATTCGAGGGCTGAAATATTGTGAGATAGGATATCCACCTTGGACGGATCAGAATTTCCCTGGCTCTATCGGAGACCTCTAACACTAAAGGTTCGCGGTGCACTACCTTACCACCCATAATGCTTGAATTATTCTTACTATTGCAAAGGATGAGTGTAATGGGAAAATGTAGCAATATTGAAAAAACACAGCAATACTAAAAAAACGCATCAATACTAAAAACACAGCAACACTTACAGAGATAGAACATCAAGTTGTTGTAACAGCTAAGTGTAGTTGATATTATTTGTGTTATTAAATTTCCACATGCTGCATGATCATGGAATATCTTATCATTCAATGAAATACTGACAACGCATGCCTCATGTAATGGAAGTTCTCTACCCCTTCGAAATGAGAGGTTGTATACGACTAAATAGATGGGGAATGGCTGTTCCAGTGGTGGAATATAAGGATGAAGGGTTCAGTAGTAAATGGAACAGAGTACACAAATAAATGATACGACAATAAGAGAGATGGATAGAGTAAAGGCATGGTGTATAATCATAGTAAATGACAAGAGACAAGACGCTTTGGTTGATGATAAGTTATGTGATAAGGAAAGAGGACAACAATATGTACAAAATGAGTCTTTACCAATGACAATGTAGCTGTACACAATATGATTGAGTAAAAACATGAACGCATGCATAAAGGTTCAAAGTAGGGAAGTGTTTAGAGGAAATAATCTCTCGGATAAAAAGATAAATGGGAAGAGGGTATTATAAGATTATTGATTGTGGAAATATAACTTCCATACCATAAGCATAGCTTCTGCTACCAGTAGGCATCCACAGCGTCAACAGAGTTTCTTTTTAACCCATGTGAGCCAAGATCCTTAATTTATAATTGAAAATTTTCATTGTTGTTTCTACTGAAGAGACCAGTGTGATGGCATGGTACCAGATAACCATACTGCCATTCACTGGGAAGTAGCAAAAGTGAGCAGGCCAGCTCATGATGAGACCTCCTATTCTAAGGATGTTTTAGCCATCCAATGGATCATAAACCTAGTGTGGTGGCCATAGTGGGAATGCCACATTGCTACGTCCTTATTAACATGGTAGGCTAGCTCTTAATGAGACCCCCTATCCTCTATTTGTAGATAAAATTTAGTTGTTATTACATATTGTTATAATATATAGAAGGAGGCTTAGTACTCCTTGAGAGTAGGGATGGTGTAAGAAGTCGAAGCATGTCAATAATAAGAAAAATTATACCAATAATCCCATTGATAATAGACAGAGAATTATAACCAGGGAGAGTAGAATCAGCATGGTTAAGATGATCAATCAGTATCATATACAGTAGAAATCAGTATAGTAAAGTGAAATATAAATAATTGTGTCCCTTTCAATTGTTTTAAGTCTATTATCAAGAAATTGTCTTTGTCAAAAATCATAACGTTAAAAATATTCACCTTCTTTAATTCTTCAGGCCATAATTCTTATCCGCATGAAGGTACTGTACTTCAGGCCATAAAAGGAATCAAGGAAATGAGGCTGAAATGAGCTAGGAATAATTCCATAAGAGGAAAGAGGTGTTTTTGAAATATAAAAAAAGGTGTTGTTCAGAACACGCAAAAATTGTATAAGAAACAAGAGTCTTGTTCCAAAATTGGAACAAAAAAAACAAAAGAGAATGTTGTTCCAAAGATGGAACAGCAAAATCAATAAGTGTTGTTGCGACGATGGAACAACAAAATAAAAAAAAGTGTTGTTCCAAAGATGGAACAACAAAACCAAAAAGTGTTGTTCCGAAGATGGAATAGCAAAATCAAAAAATTTTGTTCCAAAGATGGAATAGCAAAACCAAAAAGTGTTGTTCCAAATATGGAATAGCAAAATCAAAAAGTGTTGTTCCACATATGGAACAGAAAAACCAAAAAGTGTTGTTTCAAAGATGGAACAAAAAAACCAAATAGTGTTGTTCCGAAGATGGAACAACAAACAAAAAAGTGTTGTTCAAAAGATGGAACAGCAAAACCAAAAAGTGATGTTCCGAAGATGGAACAAAAAAATAGGAAGAAAAAAAAATTGAATCAACAATCCTATTTACAATTTACAAAAGAAATGAATTTTTACAAATATGAAGCTGCCGAAGAATTATCTTCTGCAGCTAAAACTTGCATGGTGGAGTCCTTGCGCATTTATTGACAAAAATATTCTCTTGTGAGTGGTATTTGGTAGAGGCGCACTTGATGCCCATTTTCTTTAAAGGAACAATTAGACCCATCAATGGTGGCCAATGTAAGAGTGCCATTGTCATGTACTTTCTTTATTTCATAGGGACCTAACCACCTAGTTTGCAATTTATGAGGGAAGTCTTGAAACCTAGAATCGTAGAGAAGTGCCCAGTCACCCTCATGAAATTTCTTTTTCTTGATCAGAGAATCGTGCCATTTGGCTCTTTGTTGTTGAATAAGTGCAGTATGCTACAGAGCCAAAAGCTAGATTTCATCTAGTTCATTTATTTGTTGTAATCTATTAATCTGGGCTTCATTTAAATCCAGTCCCACTTCCTGGGCTATCCTCAGTGTTTGTATCTCAAAATCTATGGGAAAAATAGGTTCCTTACCAAATCTCAGCTAATATGGGGAGTATCCAATAGTGTTCCTCCAAGTTGTGCAATATCCCCACAAGGCTTCTGGCAGTCGAGTAGCCCAGTCTCGTCTATGTAATGAGACTATCTTTGTTAGAATAGCTTCAATTACTTTGTTGGTGCTTTCTACTTTCTCGTTCTCTTTTGGGTGGTATGGAGAGGTAATTCTGTGAATGACATAATGATTTTTCAGTGTAGCAGCGATCTTGTGGCCTACAAATTGTGGCCCTCCATCAGTGATTAGTTCTCAGGGTAACCCATATCGTACAAAAATTCTGAAAAGAAAATTTATCATAGTTTCTTCTGTGGCTCTTGGTAATGCTACTGCTTCTACCCACTTAGTTACATATCTTGTTGCAACCAATATATATGATTTCTGTTTGGATGATGCATTGATTGGCCCAGCAAAATATGAGGCCCAATGCTCAAAAGGTTCTATGACTAGTTGTGGATGCAGGGGCATCTCATCAGATTGGCCACGACATCCCATCCTTTGAAAACTATCGTAGGCCTGAACAAATTTCTTAGCATCCTTAAAAATCGTGGGCCAATAATAGCCCATTTGTAAAACTTTATGTCCAATTCTGCGGTCTGCAAAATGTCCACCGCAAGGTCCATTGTGGCAGGATTTTAAGATATCATAAATTTCGTCATCACTGATGCACGTGTGGATGTGCATATCTGCCCCTGTGTGAAAAAGGTATCTTGCAATCCAGGAGAATCGAGTGCTACACTATACTATCGATTTCCTTTCTCTGGGTGTCAGATGTTTAGGTAGTTTTCCCATTGCTAAATAATTTTCCAAAACTGCGTACCATGGCGTTTTCACAATTACATCAAACAGGTGTTCATCCGGAAATTGATCCTCTATTGCTATTGCGTCATTTGTTCTTGGCACTCAGGAGAGGAAATATGCCACAAGGTTTTCCTTCCCTGGTCGATCCCTTATAGTTATATCAAATTCCTAAAAAAGTAGCAACCAACGTGTCACTCTTCCATTCGTAATGGGTTTATTATTTAAGTATTTGATAGCAGAGTGATTCGTATACAAAATTACAAGGTATCCAATTATATAGTGTCTGAATTTGTTAATAGCATAAATAACATCTAAAAACTCCTTCTTTGTTACTGTGTAATTCAATTTAGTAGGGGTTAAGTTTTTTCTAATGTAATATATAGCGTAGGGTTTCTTGTCTTCTTCTTGGCAAAGAACTTCTCCATTTCCTGTGTCTGATGCATCTGATAAAATCTGGAATGGTATATCCCAGTTTGGACCTTGTAATACAGGTGTTGTTGATACGAGCTATTTTAAATTTGTAAAGGCAGTGTCATATTTGTCAGTCCATATGAAATCACTGTTTCCTGTTAAGGCATATAATGGTGCAGCAATTTGTGAAAAATTATTGATAAATATACGATAATATCTGGCAAATCCTAGAAAACTACATACCTCTATTTGAGTGTAGGGAGTAGCTAGTAAGAGAATTACCTGTATTTTTTCCGGTTCTACCTGAATTCTAGCTGCTGAAATGTAATGACCCAAGATCAGGCCTTATGTCATCATCATATGGCATTTTTCATGACTTAAACATAGACTGGTAGCAATACACCATTCCATAACTCTTTCCAATGTTTGTAATGCTTACTCGAAGTCATCTCCATAGGGCGTGAAATCATCCATGTATACTTCCAATCCTTCATTTATCAAGTCTGCAAAAATATTGAGTATGGCTCTTTTGAATGTGGCAGGTGCACTACACAATCCAAAAGGTAACACCTTGTAAGTGAATGCTCCCCACGGGAAGGTAAAGGTAGTCTTATCCTAGTCTTCAAGGGCAATCTGAACTTGGTTGTAGCCACTTAAGCCATCCAGGAAAGAAAAAAATTTCTTCCCTGCTAGTGTCTCTAGGACCTAATAAATAAATGGAAGGGGGAAATGGTATTTTTGCGTTGCCTTGTTGAGTTCTCTATATTCAATGCATATTCACCATTTCCCATTCTTTTTGGGAACCAAAACTAATGGAGAAACCAATTTACTATCAAATATAGGATAAATAAAATTAACATCTAACAGTTTTTAAAGTTCTTCTTTAACAATATCTTTTAGGTGAGGATTTAATCTACACTGAGGTTGTCGAATTCTTTTTGCATATTTTTCAGTGTAGATGTGATGCATGCATAGCTGAGGGTCAATCCCTTTCATATCTGAGTAATCCCAAGAGAAAGCCCCTGTATTTTTCCTAAGGATTTAAACAAGTTTCTCTTGTTGGTCATCACTGATATTACTGTTCATGTTTAGGATCTTCCCTAGCTCAATTTCAATAGGTTTGCTATTATAAACAGTGGCTGTTGGTATTGTTTGGATATATCTCAGGGAATATTCTTCGATTTCATTGTAAAGGACTACTTTAATCATGTGGAATTTTGAACTTGATACTCTGGTAGGATGATTGATAAAGGTATTAATAATATCGTCTTCAGTTTGATTTTTGAATTCAAGGGCATCTACCACAGTCAATGGTGATAGAATATTCTCTGTTAATTATGTTGTAGGATTCTTCCTGGTTTTCATAATAGTGAAGCCCGACTGAGCAGGAGGGTATAAAGCTAAATTTTTCACATCATTCCCCCTGGTTATAGTCATACTACCTTTCCGGCAGCTGATATAAGCATTAGCAATCACTAGCCAAGGCCTTCCTAATATTAAGGGATGTCCAACTAGCTGGTTCCTAGGGTTAATAATCAAAAAATTCGGCGAGTATTCCCAAGTATCTACAAAGACCATCACATCTTGTAATGTTCCTTCTAGTCTAATGACTGAGCGATCAGCTAGTTCCAGTAATGTAGTTGTTGGTTCCAAGGCTGTGATGCCAAGAATGTTGCAAGTTGTAGTTGTGAGAGTATTAACTAAGTAAACTAAAGCATTGGTAAAAGAACGGCCATTTATCTGGGCTGTGACAATGGGGTTTACGGGATCCTCATATTTTACAGGAGTCTCTTTGCCTAGTAATAAATCAGACAAAGTCCCGACAACATGGACAGTAGGGGTTGTTTTTGTTTTCCTCACAGACTTCTTTATACACAATTCTTTAATAGTTTTAGCATATATTGGAATATCTTGGATAGATTGGAGGAGGAGAATTTTTATACAAATATTCTTAAGTTCACCCAGAAGATCAAAGTTAGGATATTCAATCACGCATGGTATCATCAATCTTTCTAGGAGTGGGGGGGAAGTGGTTGTGATTTGTTCAAGATTTTTTTGTCTAACTGTATCTTCCCCTTGTTTTATTTGTTGATCATCTACAATCAGAGGCTTATTTTTGTGCGGTTCTTCAGGTTTCAAATATTTATCCTTATCTAGAGTGATTATGCATCCAAATCTCAACTTAAGTTTGTTACATTCTTTCAACTCATCTTCAGGGTCCAGATCCTCAATAATTTGTATTGACTAAACTGGTATGTTGTTATGATTTGGGTTGGTTTGAGTTGGAAGTTGTGGTCATATATTAGATTGAGGATTCTGTTGCAACGTGTAAGGTGTTGGTAAAGTTGGTTGAGATAGAGGAACTGTTCCCATAGGCTGGTTCGTAGATCTTTGCCAATTTGATTTCCAGTTTTGGTTTTGTGAGGTGGAAGGGGACCATTGGGAGGAATAAGGGTTGTTCTACCAGAATGGTGGTGGGTAAGGAGAATTTTTCCAATTCTTATTATTTGGATTTGAGTGATTGGGCCATGGTGGCATAAAAAATGCTCGAGGTGGCGAAAAGGGTGGCCCTTGAATATTGCTAAGAATTATATTGTGAGGGAGGAAAGAACGAAGATGGATTGGTAGGCATACGTGTCTGATGTGCTTGCCATTGATGACGCTGGTTCAACAAATATACTGGTTCCACTTCTTCTTCCGCTTCAAGACTGCTTTTAATCTTCGGAGTGACGGGAAACTTTTTATGGCGTGCTCTTTAGTGCATATGGGACATGTTCGTATTGTATCTAGGGGGAAATCTTTATGACTATGCTTTTTTCTGCAACGGGGACAAAAAATAGCCAAGTTATGTTCTGTTATAGCCTGCTTTTTCTTAGCTTGCATGACATCCAATTGTGTCGCCAGGGTCCCTAGGACATCAGTCTTGAAATCCTCCAACAAATTTCTGATTTCACTTCGGGTAATGCTTCCTCTTGAGGCTTTTATGTCTCTGGGGCTTGCATCACGTCTGACTGGTTTCAACCTTGTACTACCCCTAGAACACTTGATGCACAAATCTATAATATTGTTATAGTTTTCTTGAGAAATGTCACATTTACCCATTATATTCAGTGTCTCTACCCATTGGTCTTTCATACCTCTGATCATTGTGGTTTTTAGAACATTATCGGGAATATTTGTGTAAAGGGATCTTTGCAGATTATACTGGAAGCACTCTACATATTCTTCCAGAGTCTCGCTAGGCTTAGCTACCATTTGAAAGATTTCATCTTTTAGTTCTCTAGTTTGGTAATAATCTTCATATTTTTTAAGGAACTATGTTTTCATTTGGTCCCAGTCATTGATGGTGCCTCCACCAAGTCCCATGAACCAACGCAGAGCTTCTCCCTTCAGAGTAGAGGGGAATAGTTTTAGCTTCTGGGGGTCGGTAGTGTAGTCATAAACCCTGCATAATACATCAAATTCGAAAAGGAATGCATCGGGATCTTCTAAAGTTAGCCCATGAAAGGTAGGAATGTTCTGTAATGGGATAGCCTTCATGGAGGCATTGACAGTTGTGTCAACAATAGGGTATTCCAATTTAGAAGTTTGAGGTCAATGGTTATTACCTATTTGGTCAAAAATATGCCAATATTCTTCAGGGATTTTCGGAGAGTTATTCCTGGGATGTCTGCAAGAGGCTGGAATTGTTCTAGTAGCACTACCTTGATCTGGAACATTAGGTGTCCTCTGCTAAGTCACTACTTTAGGAGATTTAGGTTCTGATAATTTAATTTCAAGATTTCCTGTCTCTCCTTGTCGTTCACAGAGGTTGCAAGAATTTCCTTCTTGTGAAGGGCAATTTTGTGACTTTTCAGTATCTTGAAAACTCTTCTCAATCCCTTTAGTCTTAATGTGAATCTCAGCGTTAGCTATAAATGGTGATCCTGTGGCTTGAAGGAAGTTAGTAGGATGTCTGGCAACAACAATTCGGGGTCCTACTGATGACTGAGACTCAAATTTTCTTAAGATTTCATCGATAAAATTTGATCGTCCAAGGGTGATCGGTCCCTTAGGTTTTTCAGCTTTAGAAGGATGAATTTTGTCCTTTTCAAGTCTTTTACACTTAGTCATTCATGCAAAAATACAAACATTCATTCCTACCTTAAACTCTTATGCAATTCTGCTAGAAAGCGAGTGGATGAGGGAGCATGTTACTTGTTCGTTACGCAGGTTCTTACCTTCCGTTTTTAATACCCAATTCTCCCTCAGCAAAAAAAAACATTAATCTTACATTACTCTTTTTACAGAGTGGCAACACACTCCCCGACAGTGGCACCAAAATTTTGGGTGCTAACAAGTGTCTTTAAAAACTCCTAATTGCCTCACATTAATTATCAACCAGGGTAAGTCCTTTTATTTCAAGTGTGTACATAATATGTGCAAGTGATTCATACAAAGAATAATGCCAAAGCCAATAATTTAATATAGATGCAATCATAAATCTTGAAGATTTAAAGGAAGTTATTCATCTACGCATTATAACCTAAAACTGTGATTCATTCTTAATTCAACAAATTCAAATGATAACCAATCGAGAGCACTGAAGCATTAACCAAGATCTTTCAGCTGGATCTAAACTATTGAACAGAAGGAAAGTATTGGAAATAAATGTCTATGCTTTAAGTAATCGAAACCAATTATTTTAACTAGCAGCTAATTCTTTAAGGAAATAAATTGGAAATGCGTATTCAAAGGAATAAATACCAGAAATCCAAATTATCAAAAACAGTTCAATTATAACACGGAAAAGTAGAATATACTTGCAAGAAATGGAAAATTATAACACAAGAAACAACAGTGAGATTCACCAAAGACTGGGCCCTTAGCCACCAGCGAATGCTTCTTAACTACTCCAGAATACTTGAATGAATAGCAACGTGAACTATATATTAATCATCGCAGTCAATTAACATCACAATCCGATCTTGTTGTTCAGAACTATGTTCTGTATATTATCATTGCGAATTATGCAAAAGTAAAAGATACATCATTATCGATATCCATATCTGAGAACTAGCTCTCCTTGTCCCTTTATAGCTATAAGGAAGGATAAATGTGATCCCTCAGGATCAGCAGATCCTGAGGGATCCATAACAAAATGCCATCCTCAAATAGTTAGTTCATTATTGTGCTAATATTGATTGATTTTTCTTCTAATTCAACTGTGTTCAACGTGTCTTCTTTCCCGTGATTAGGTCCTATTATTCCTTCTTGTAAACAACCATTGTTTCATTTGTTATTTTCAGCATAAAAACAATGGGAATTAGTTTGGACAGTTAAATCGTATCAGGATCATTTTTCATTCATTCTTCATCAAAATCCTTTCATTATATTATTATATCATGGCACAATATGGATAAGGAAGAGGAAAAATGACAGTAATCAAGAGTAAATATATACCTATTGCAAGGCTCAATGCCCATATCCATCATTTCCAATCTATGTTATATTTCATGCGTCGCTTTATCGCTGAAAATTCTGACTTAGCAAATTCAGATTGTGAATCTATGGACAATACTACAACTCAAGGGACTGGAGAATCTAGGACCATTTTTTATATATCGGAAGAGAGGCATCCGTAGGGGAATGGTGCCTCCCTCCCGTTAGAATCACCAAAGTCATGTCTCGGTCTGTGCATTGTGTGATGCACCTGTTCATTTGATCGCTCAAAGCCTGGTTTTAAGTACATTTCTTTGCTGGTACCTAATCACCCCTATGGTCCAAAAAAAATTTTCCAGATGCAGATGACACACTTGTCTAATTTTTCAATATAATCACCATTTTTGTCACTGTCCCCACATCCCTTTATTTTTCTTGGTGTTAGATTTCATGTGCCTATTCAATGTTGAAAATCCTCACTTGGAAAGTTCAGATTCAGAATCTGCTGAGAGTTTTTTAACTCGAGAGAATGAAGCATATAGGTCCATCCTATGTGTATCTTAAGGGATACATCCAAAAAAAATGTTACATTCCTCTTGTCATCACCACCAACCTAGATATGGGAAGGTGACCAGATGCTCTGACAGGGTAGGGTGCAAAACCAACTTCCCATGTGTCCTATGCGATAAACGTAACCACCTGGTTAACCAATGTGGGGAGCTAGATAGGTTCTTCAATTTATTTTCCTTGTGACCCCTATCCCCCACATACATCTCTCTAATAAAAATAATATTTCTCAGTGCTATTGTCAAATTTTCTCCTAGTTTCATCATATGAATAACTGTGAATATATTCCACAATTAAGAGTAGCCAAAGAAGCGTTAAACCAAGACCACCCAAGGGAGCCGTACCCCACTAAAACTAATACCCAAATATGGAAGAAATGAAAAAATGCACCATTACACAACCAACACCAATCATCGTCATCTTATGTCATAAGTAGTATTATCTTGTCTACCATTTACTCGGTGAGTACCTATAATTCGTGAAAAATTTGCAATAATGACTCCTATGGTACAATAGCATGCCCTATGTTATAAAAACTTTAGCATCTTTGCATCCAATAACATTCCCCATCAGAGGAAATTTATTCTACCCCGTATACACCACCAAGGTTACATGATCCCCTTCTTACCAAAAACACCGATAATCCAAGAAATCCATCTTCCATCTAATGTTGATGACACACAACATCATATATGATTCATCTCATGATCCATGGGAACCATGTTTCGTGTTCTCTTCTCACTATTTCTTGGTGTCAAGACTGATGTAACTACCGCACCGGTAGTATTACCTTCAATGATGCAGACCCATCCCATCTACACTTTTTCAACCTCATCTGGTTCTACAAAATCAACCAATGAATCATATTCTTTTTTTTCAACCAACACTGCTAGGCCCAAATCCACTCCTCATAGTGTCACACAAAATAATTCCCCCTTAAACATCTTGTTTCTCTCTGATGAGGATATATTAGAGGCCATGATATAACTTGAATGTCAATGGGATTCCATGCACCACCGATTTATTTTTCTACCAGAAAAAGAATTCATTCCTAGCAACATAGAAAACCGTGATATTTGCGCCATTGAATCAAAAGATTTATTGCCATCAACAAAATTAGATTGGTTCAATAATCCCATCCTAGCACCTAATGCATTTGGTGATGGGAATATGTCAAACATCTCATGTACCATCAAGGTCAATATTTTGAAAAATCTTGGAAAAATAAAAGAAATGTCTCTGGGAGTAGCATGCTCTCCAAAAGAAGTAGCTATACCATAATAATCGCCCACATGTATGGATATCTTTACATGGGACTATTTATAAATTCTAGGTCTATGTACCACCATTGTGGAACAAAATATTGACACATGGCCTGATGTCTACCCCGTTCACAAAAAACAACGTCAAATGCACCCATCTAAATCCGAAGCAATAAAACAGGATATAGACAAAATCTACAAATTCAAGTTCATATACCATATTTCTTACACATCTTGGGTTTCTAACCCTATACCCATCATGAAAAAATAGGGCATGATCTAGGTTTGTACCGATTTTTCAGGATCTAAATAAATTGTATCCTAAATAAAACTACCCCACTCCATTCATTAACCAAGTCATTGACTCTTGCGCTTGTCATGGGGCCTTGCCCTTCATGGATGGGTTCTCAGGGTATAATCAAATTCAAATCTCACATACATATCGGTACAAAACTGCATTCACTACCCATTGGGGCACATTCGCATACTAGGTCATGCCATTTCATCTTCAAAACATTGGCGCCACTTTTCAGTGGGCCATTAACTATATCTTCCATGACCTAGCTCATCTCATCCTCGCCCACTTGGAATATCTCACTGTACGATCCAAAAATTGGGACATCTTAGCCTATATATCACCCTTTTCACCATTTTTAGGAGCCCATAACTGGAGCTTCAGAGTATCCATTCGTAGAACCATGAGAGATATAGCGATCAACACTTCATCATCTTCAATCTAGATCTCCTCATTATAGTTTTCAGAAATAATTGTTTTTGGGCCCATCGCCCCACTCCATACTACATCTCAGGTATGTACTTTCTTGTTTATTTTAATTCATGTTATTTCAAAATATTTATATGAAAAATATTCTTTTACTTTGGGTATTGGCCACATACATTGAAAGTACACCAAATCACCATATTTCTAAGGCAGTAGAAGTACAAGAGCAGGTATCGGCCTATTCTTAGCATGATGGGATTCCCTCCAAAGCTTTGCATATCCTCACATCATTTCTCTAGAAGAACAAACCATAGGCTTGATTCACTTGGCCATGTTTATCATCATCTCACCTTACAGATGATAAACACCCTTCCAAGTCAGTAGAGCCACACCTCCCATGGCATCCATCAATTTCTTAGACCATAAGTCACTATTTGGATCCACTCCCACCAAATTTAGCCTGAGAACCATCTCACTCCTATGCATTTATTATCAAAATTATTCTATTCGACTCATCACATATCAAAACCCCATTTCCTAACGACCATTTTCTAGAGCAGTTCAGCAAAAAATGCATCACTGCATTTCACATTTGGCCTACCATACCCTCATAAGCATAGCCCATATGTGTCATTCCATATGCCTCATCACCCTTGCATCGGTACCAACCAATTGGGCCCCCACCCTTAGAAAAATACCCTCCTCGCATCATCATGAAAGATTTCACATGTTAATGAGGCACCTGTCTCTGTGCTTGTACATCCAAACCACTTCCAAATTCTTTCAAAAAGTGCACAAATATTATTTAGGAGAAAGAATTCCACCCATATTTGTATGTTTTGTACCTGGAAGCAGTCCCTAGTCACCCTTGGTCAGAGTTGCGCATTCTTTACCACACCTAATCACATCAGTTATAGCAAACATACACCCACAGTGGATGTCTTACTGTCGACACTCGCATTAACAACTATGACCTCAAGATAGTTAACCATCACCATAATATTTAGCCACTTATCGTCATCATGCCTCATTAATTCATCACATTATTCCCTACTTCACCAGAAACCCTGATCCCTTATATCAATACTTCTTTAAAACTATTGATGCTTCCTTCTTGTCGACTTTAACGAACACTTTCCAAGAAGGAGGTAGTACATTGGATGGGTCCCCACAACCATAGGGGCATCCTTGTATGGCACTGTTAGGGTCTTGTGATTTGGCAGATTGGCTAAACCAAATGATAGGGTAGCATCAGACTAGTCTTTGGAGTCCTAGGACCTAGCCTTCCTGGACTCAAAGAGGGCCCTCTCTATTGTGCGAAGGATGTGAACTTGTTCACTTCGGATGATTGATTTTAGGATAGTTGTTAATTATAATTTGTTTGCTTATTTTGGGTTGGGGTAAGATGATCAAGTAGGATAGGTGGAATGAGAGGCTATCAAATCAATAGGGTATGGGGTCAGATGAAGTCTAGGGTGTCTAAATGATGAAGCAGAGTGTATTGCAGGGCCGATTTAGTAAGGTTACACCATTTTTTGGTCATCTAACCTTTCATCATTAGATGGACCCAAGTACACCATGTAAGACCAGTTTTACCCCAAGTAAAACTACTTTCACTATGTTAAATTAGGAAACCCCAAAAGGAAATATTAAACAAACCCATATTTGTTTGATTTTCCTCATGGAACAATTAATTAAACCATAATTTAATTATTATTCCCAGTCATGTTTAACCCAAAAACAAAGAAATTAATGAGATAAACCCATAGTTATCTTATTATTTTCTAGGAATAATTATTTAAATAATATTCCTTGTTAAATATGACCAAATCAACCACCATTAATCAAATAAATCATTACTTATTTGATTATATCCCAACCACTTCCTTAAAAAGATAAATAAATCATTTATTTATTTATTTTTCACTAATCAAGGGATTTGACCCAAGTCAAACACCCTTTCCCTCCAACAAATAATAAAAAAATATTCCATAGAGGTGGATCTAGATTTGGTTAACATTATTTTAATCATGCACCAAGATCTAGAATGACCCAATATTTTGTTATAAATAGGAGGGTTCTTCCCCATCATTCCTCACCTTTTGTTGCATATTAGATCACTCTGGATCTATACACTTGGTCTCATTTCTGCCATTTTGCTCCCATTGAGCTCTACCTTCTACATTGGGTTTTTCTACATCTACAAGAGAGAGAAAAGCTTAGATCTGAAGTGCTGAGGACTACAAAAAACCCATCCCATTGAGGAGATCTGGATACACCTTCTTGTTTCCTCCCAGGTGCCCTGTAATATAAAAATTCATTCAAAAATCGTGTTCTTGTCTTGTCTGTTGGATGCATGGAGCAAACCCTTTACTTCACTGCTTAATATCTTTCCATTTATAGATCTGTTTGTTGCAGCACTTTAACTACTAATTGCAGATCTGAAGATGTTTTGCAGCCATTATTGTTCTTAGGGCTATTAGTTATGCGTAGCTAAAGTGGTTCTTTTTCGTACACTTCGACGAATAATTCATACTAACAAATGGCGACTCCACACGGGTTTTAAATTACGACCGCTGTCGTTTTTCATATTCCTGCATATCCAGCTACTTCAGGCCCTAGGGCTTCTTTTCAGCTGCTTAGTTTTCCTCTTTTTATGTCATTTTTCTCACCTAAAACCCTAAAATTTTAAAATTTCTAACTTCCGTGTGTTTCTGGCCCTATTGCGCAGGTAAGCGACACCAGCCGCAACTGAGACGGCAACTTTTCTGAAAATCTGCCGCCGAGACAACCGAAACGGGGGGTCGCACTTTTGCCCATAACCTCGCGACCCAGAGGCCCAAAGGTCGCACTTTTCGCTTCATTTTTCGTGACCTCGCACCGAAAACAGCTCTTAAACTCGCGACCGCCGCTTTTCAAAGGATTTTTCCGCAATTTTTCTGCCCCGCCGGGCAGCCGCCAGGTCTTCCGCCCGTCTCCACCCCCGCCTTGACCAAGATCTGATCTCGTTTACCATCTATGGGAACCCACTTCTAGGGCTTTAGTACCCTCCACTCGTTGGTGGAAGAGTTTTTAGCCGTTTCAGCCGCTTTGCCGTAGCCACCTCTCTTTTCCAGATCTGTTACCTCCCTTTCAGATCCATTGAAATCAGCCTCTTTTCCTTTCAAATCACCTCTTGTTGTTTTGTTTGGACCTCCTTTGAAGGCCTCCGCCTTGCCCCCTCCGGTTTTTGCTGATTCCCTTCCTTTTTCCAGCCACCTTGCCTCTGTCTCTTGGCTGTGATCTGCACCTCTTTCCTGCAGCTTTATCCTCCAGATCCCTGTCCCTTTCGACCCTAGATCTGTTGAGCTCCCTTTATGTGTGTTTTACATAGTTTTTCCCTTTCTTTTCAGCATAGTTTTGAGAGACCCACCTTCTTGGGTTAGATAGATGCACACGTAGCTGTTATTTTTCTGTTATTTCAACATTATATTCTGTTCTCTGTAGGTTTATTTTCAGCTACGCAGCACACTTTTTCTTGCTCTCAACAACGGAAAGGGTTTAAAAATTAAAATTAACGCACGCCACACACTGACCCTAAGTGAAGAAGCGCCTGGTTAACACCGCCCGGCAAAGACTCTAAAATCAATTGTCACTGCACCTTTTCTGCCCTTGACCGTAATTGATTCTGTCCCCTTGTTTCCCCTGTCGGTTTCCTTCTTCCTGTCATCATCGCGCCCCCAAGGCGCCTTTCCCGGAGACTTCTTGGCCTTCACCCTCAGTTTCCAGTTGATCGACCTGCTCCGCACCGCCGTCGTCGAGCCAGTCCACCTTCGAGTCCGCACTCCGACTCCTCCCCTGATTCCTCGGGTCCTCCTTCTCCTCCCGGTTCTCCTGCCCCCTTCACCATGTCTGGTCCAGGGCCTAACGCTAGTGGTTCTCCCGGCCCCAATGCCGGCCCTCCTACTAGCGGAACCGCCACAGGAACTACCCCGGCCACCCCTGTGCTGCCGTACATTGCAGGCCTCAGCCTCCCCGATTTCCATCAGTTGATCAATGACCCCATTCACCACAATGCTAACTGGCCCGCTATGCCAACCAAGCTCCCCTCAAACATCCCTAAGTTTGAGGGCCTTAATGGAGAAGATCCAACCAACCATGTCCGATCTTTCCATATGTGGTGTTCCTCCAATTCCATTACCGATGACTCCATCCGTCTTCGTTTGTTCCAACGCATGCTTACCGGCGAAGCTTCTAAATGGTATGTTGAACAAGCCACCTCTACCCATACCACCTTTCAGACTCTTGCCCAAGCCTTTTTGTCGTACTTCCAGCTCCCCCTCCGATACGATACTGGCACGGAACTCTTGACTTCCTTTAAGCAAGCCTCTTCAACACGCCTTTCCGCCCATGTTCAGGAATGGCGACGAAGACGGAGCTTATGTCGAGCCCCTCCCTTCGAAGATCGGGTTTACATGGACTGGTTCCTGCGCACCCTTCCCGCTCCCATCGGAAAAGATGTCGCCTCTCATTTTCCTCAAACTGAAGAAGCCGCCCTCCAAATAGCTTTGAAATATGACCTGATCTACGCTCAATCTGGTTATGTTTATACCGTTCTTCCTGACATCCCCAGGCCCGGTGGCGCTAACGCCCCGGGGGCATCTCATTCCGCCGACGGTATCATTGGATCTCTTTCCCATCCATCTGCTCATCCTCCTATGGGCTATGGTCTCCCTCAGGGAGGGGCCAGCACCTCAAGCACTCTTCCCCCTCCCGGCAACATGTATCCAGGATACGGCATGCCTCCTCCTTTTGCCCAACCTCCTGCTTACCTCAATGTTGCCCAACCCAACCCTTACCTTTATCCACAGCCTGGTGCGCCAGCTCCTCCAGCATATGCGCTTCCCCCTCCCTTGCCTCCTCACTACCCGCAACAGCACTTACATCCCCCTCCAGGGCAAGTATTTGCACAGCAGGGCGCGACTAATCCCCCCTCTTCTCAAAGAAGGCGGAGAGGCAACCAAAACCAATCTGCCCCTGGTAACCGCGGACCCAATTCTGGTGTGGACCCTAACACTAGCAACCAGCAACAGGGCATTCCGCCCAAGCCGGACAGGCCGCTTCGCACAAACAAGCCCTGTTCGTGTTGCGGTGTTTATGGTCATTACACTCACGATTGTCCTCTCTTACCCCAGATGCGGCAGATGTGGGAGTCTCAAGCCACATTGCGCGGAAAACACGCCTCCCCTCATGCTCCTCCTAATGTGGCCACTACCTAGCCAGCTGTGTTCACTGATCCTTTCCCTCAACAGGGATTCGTGGCTACCCAACTTCCCGACCGCCAGGTAGCCGCCCCCCCTTCCATTTCTGGTTCCTCACCAGATCCTTATGATGCACTCCGATCCTTCCCCATCCGTCGACCTTCACCTTCAAACTCGGTCTCGCCAGTACCCCAAGCCTCCTGCTCAGTCTGCTCTCGAGCCTCCCTCTTCAGGTTCTACAGAGCCTCTTTCGACATCCAGTGGCCCCTTACACATCCCTCAACCCAAAGTTGAGGTTCATCCAAAGATTCCAAAGGGCCCATTACGCCGAAATGTTGCTTCCGGTCGAGCCGCTCAATCGTATAGTATAGTAGATGATTTGGCGCAATCCCCTGCTGCCATTTCCACACTGGAACTCCTCCAGTCGTGCCCTTCTCAAAAGAAGGCTCTACTATCTGCCGTGGGCGCTGTTGATCCTGCCGATGACCAAATGATTGTTTTCGACGCCACTCAATCGGACCACCCTCCTCTTCCTCCTTCCGTTGCTTTCCAAATCCCAGTCAAAATCCGGAACGCCACTGTATCCCGGTGCATAATTGATGAGGGGGCATCCACCTGTGTGATGTCCGCTTCGGTTTGGAAGCAACTCGGATCCCCTGATCTGGCCCCTTCCACGATCACCCTTCGAGCGTGGGACGGTCATGCCTCCCAGCCTATTGGCCTGTTTCGTAACTGTCCCATCACCCTCGCCGGTAAGACCGTGTGCGTTGATGTCGAAGTCATTGATGCCCCTCTAGACTACAACATTCTATTGGGGCGAAGCTACACCTACGCCATGTCTGCTGTCCCATCCGCGGTTTTCCGCAAGATGTCTTTCCCACACAATGGGAAGATAGTCACTATTGGCCAGCTATCTTATCATGAGCCGCCATCTCAGACCTCCTCCGAGACGACCATCTCTTCTGTAGCCAACAAGCAAACCGTCGATTCCTTGACCAGTGTCTCCCCCGGCGTTTATAAAGATTCCACCCTGCTTGGTACTTTTCCTCACCTTCCCCCCCCTCCTATTACGGATCCCAACTTGTCGAATATTTGCATGATGCAATCGTCTCAGGCTGCCCATAAACGGCCTGCCTCGGCTAGTCCGCACCCTCCCCCCCGCCCTCCGCAACCCGCTCCTAGCCATTCATCTCCGCCAGCCGGACCTCCTCCTTCCGGCCCTCCCCCTACAGCTGGTATCCCCAAACCTCTTTATCCTCCAGGCTCGGCCCCCCCCGGCCTTAACCATCTTGGAGCCATACCTCCTGGTCACTACCCTGCTGGACAGATCCCCTTCTTGGCTCCCCCTCCCGGAGTATATTCTGTCCCCGTCATGGCCACCCTCTCTCTCCCTAACTTGACCTTGGGTATTCCGGTTTGGTACCTTGACCCCCCAGCCGCCACCCCCCCTGGTCACCCCAAACCTTACATGGCTTTGACACCGGTTCAACCGGTCCCCCTCGCTTCCTCCATAGCCACTGTGCCCCCAGCACCTCCACAGGACCCTTCTCCTGTTGTGACGGCTTCCGGGAAGAAAGGCAAAGCCCGCAAGGGGGCAACCAAAGACCAGACCACCACAACCGACCCGGCTCCTTCTCCGCCCGCGAAGCCTTGTGCCTTATGTGATGTCACTGGTCATGCCACCCATGCTTGTCCCGAGTTACCCCGTATCCGGCCCATGGTTAAAGTCGCGTTCCCCGACGCCACGGTCCCTGAAGCCCCCACTCCTTCTTCGTCCGTTCCCAAGAACCCCAAGACTCTCCGCACCAACAAACCCTGTGCCTTGTGCGGTGTCCATGGCCACTACTCCCACCATTGTCCTCACCTGACGCATTACCGCGCCTCCCTAGAGGTGGTCCGCGAGTATGAGGTTGAACAAAATCAATCCGCCTCTCCCATTCTCGTGCAGTATGCTTCAGGACAGCCTGAGGACCCCTTCGCTCCCATCGACATTCCCCCCCCTGATGTTCAGATGACGGATTCTACGGTAACCATCCTTTACCTATCCTCCTCTCCACGACACTCGGAGCCTAGCTCGTCTGTATCCTCCCCTGTTGTGTCCCTTGATCACCCTATTCCCCCTCATACTCGAGATCACTCCACTTGTGTCTCTGTTGACCTCCGCAGCCCGAGTCCTCACCATGTTTCCGATAGCTCTCATACACCACCTTGTTTGAGTCTTGATCATCCTACCACTTCCCCCTCCTCCCGCCGTTGCCACCCGATGACTTCTGTACCCTCACGCTGCCGTCATTTCCTTTCATCCCCTCATGTATTGTCTTGTCACACCATTCTGCAGGACCCCCCGTCCACACCCTTTATCGGTTACGCCGATGGTGCAAGTCGCTACTCCAGGAATCTTGCCTCGGCAGGTTGGGCCATCTTCACCCCCTTGCATGACCTTGTTCTTTCTAATGGGGTATGCATTGGTTCTGCCACCAACAATCAGGCCGAATATGATGCAGTGCGTGGCCTATTAGCTGATGCCCTCTTTCATCGCATCCTCCATCTGCACGTTCATTTGGATTCCCTGCTTCTTGTAATGCAACTAAATGGTGTTTATCGTGTGCATAACCCTGTGCTGTTTAGACGCTATTTACGAGTGAAAGTCTTAATACGTGCGTTTGAAACCATAACTTTCAACCATGTACCCCGAGACCAGAATCACTATGTCGATAGTATTGCAAACCAGGTTCTATATTGGCATTTATCACACACATTTCATACAAGACAATAACATTCAATCAACCACCAAAAGACGATACATATCCATAATATGTGTCGCAAACCATATATTTAACAGTCCATCTACTCTGATACATACGACAGGCCCATAGCATGTTACAAACAAAAATCCAAACACTGGGGGCACCACCTGCCCCTACATACATCATCGGGGGCACCATGTGCCCCTACCTACATCATAGGAGGCACCACCTGCCCCTACATACATCAGAGGGGGCACCACATGCCCCTACCAATAATCACTATCTGGAGGCTCTCGGGCCAATGGCTCTGCCCCTGCAGCATGTAGATCACGCATAGCTTGACCGGCCATCGCCATGCGCCGCATGATACCTCGCCACTCCGAGGGGAGACCAACACATGGCTCTATGTACTGGTCGTCTAAATCCTGCCATCCGCGCTCCGATACTCCAGTCAACAGCTGCTCACATCTACGACGGATGTCCTCCAGTAGGGCAGCTGCATCCTCATTCTACGCTGCTCTCGACCCACTCGGACCTGTAGCTCCAGACGCTGCCGGTCGTCCCATATATCCGGCCGATTTTACCGGTGCTATATCTGCATACCAAAAGTCCATGAATCAGTATCATTATTTACTATTCAAAAACTTTAACATGCCCACATAAGAATAGAAATTTGTCACTTACCATCGGGCCCCCAGACTCGACCAGACGGAAGTGGCAGATCCGGATCCCCACAGTAGCTCATCCCACTATACGGGTAGTCGTCTATGTACAACGGCATCTGATCCCAATGGGAAAAAAACTCCAGTCGAAACACTCGCCCGACCGCCCCTCCTCCTCCCCTGTAGAGTAGTCGTCCCCAACGACGCATCCTGGGCTCTCTCGGGCCCCCATCTGGAAGCTGCACACGAGGCCTCAAGGTCGGGATCTTCTCAAAGAAGAAGGCACACAATAAAGTCCCATATGAGCAATCATGATTCACCTGCCGCCTGCATAGAGACAACTGTCGCTTTAGCGCCACCAACATCATTTGGGCCCACCCAAAGTAGGTCCCACCCAACACACTCTCCACTATCATCATCTGCCCACCGGTGATGTGATGGAACGCCTGGCTGCCCAGGATTCGCAGCACAGCTGCGGCCACTGCACGGGTTTCTAGCCTCTCTAGATCCCCGACCGATATTTGAGTCCCCTTGAGTTGAAGACCCGGTCGACAATGGCGTTCCACGAACTCCATGATATGCCGCCCCCGCGGCAGCACTGGCTGCGTGTCTCCCACGATCCCCAGTGGTGGGAGGCCGGTCAGGAAGTACACATCCTGGACCGTCAGTTCGATCCTATGCCCTTGCACTACAAAGATCTCCTGATCTGGATCCCAATAACTGATAATCCGGGCCAGTAATGGTTCCCCTGCTCTCATCAACGGGTTCTCCACAAACTTGAGAACCCCAAATCTGGCCAATACACGACGGACGCCCTGATCCGCCTGGATCTCTGCCCGAAGTGTTCCCAGATCCCTCTCTCTCCAGTTGACCCGTAACTCTGCCATACCTACACAAACACATTCTCTTTGTCAGGGTACAGATCGGGAAAACCATAACCACACACAAAAACCCAACTCCCAGCCATCAAACAGCACCAAGCCCCCCTCCCCTCCCAGGTCGCAGTTTTCTGCCCATTTCTGGACCAGGTCGCACTTTTTGCCCTCAAACCTGCGTCTTGGGTCGCACTTTTTGCCCCAAAAAGTGCGACCCGGCCGTAGAGAGGAGGGAGGGGCTGTTTCTGGGGTGTTGGGCCCTAAACTGCAAATCTAATCCATCCAAATGCAAGAGCAAGGTTAGGCCTCTTACCTCCAACTGACAGATCTCGAATCCAACGGTCGGTTTGTCCGCTACGTTCGCCGCAAGATTTAGGGCCTTCTCTCCTCTCCACATTCACCACAGCAACAATAGAAAATGAATGATTTTGGAGGGAAAACCGCCTCATTAAAAGAGAACCCCTGTTTCTTCTTTCGACTGCTGCGACCACACCGTAGCCCCGTTCGACGAACCGTCAGCACCGCTGGACAGATCTCACCGAGCTCTCAAATGGGTTTTTATTAGTTTTTGGTGATTTGATACTTCACCCGGACACATTTTGTCCACGAAGGGTCACTTCACCGCTCCTTAAAATCGAATTTCCTCACTTACGACACTTGTACTTGGGACACCATATCGCTCCCTTACTTGTCCATGTTCATGTCGATTTTCGTCATGAGTGCCCACCTTGTACTCATGCTTCCATGGTCCCCCATTGGGGCCTTTACTGTGTGGCAGCACTATCAAGTCGCCCTTGTTTAGAGCATCCAAGTTGAGTCATCATTGCATTCATGGAGTCTATCATGCGTCCCTTTATACCCCACTATAGCCCTCCATTCCTCTTTGCTTGGTTCCTCTCTTGTGTCGCATATCATGACCTTCAGCCCCACTGTCCCCTGTCCCTTCCGATATTGTGTCAGTCGCTGCCATGTCATTCATGCCCTTTATGCTCTAACAAGGGAAGTCGTCCATTCGCCACTCCATCCTTCCCATTTCCACTATCATCATTAGTATCAGTCTGTCCGTCGCTCTATTGTTCTTCTCTCGTGCCTTAGTTGAGGATCTCTTATTGCCTCACCTACGGCGGACCTCCTTCTGTCGACATCAGCACATTTATTCCAGAAGCAAGGTCTAGAGGGCGGTGTACCTTGGTTCCAGCTTCCACTCTTGTTCGGTGCCTCGGATCAGGCAGGGGGATCTCTCACTTCCCTTTGACTTGATTGCTTCTCCAGCTCCTTTCAGCATGATCGAGATTCGTATACTTGACGGTCCAGTGACCCAGCAGCAGCTCTTGATGATTCCCGGGCATGTGTGAGATGTCTCAACCCTCATGAGGGGGTGGCCCTGCAGGTAGCCCCCCACATGCCCGGATGACCTCTTCATTGCAGCCTTTGATGCCGCTCCAGATTTTGATGATGTTGGCTTTAGCCACTTGCAGCACCTCTATGATTTGCATGTATCAGTCAGATTTTGTGAGCCCTTCCCCATTTACAGGGGCATTTGGGTTGTATTTATCTCATGTACTCAGATGATATTGTACTAGTCCTGGCTGTTATCCCAGGCACAGCATGTATGTGAGACTATTCATTGTATTTTTATCCGGCTCTTGATTATGCCAGCTGTACTCTATGGTTCGGTCCCTTGTTCACTGGACACACTATTCTTTTGTACTTTGTCACGGCGGCATAGGTATGCCCTCCCCCCGCCTTCAAAGACAAAGTACCTCTCATAAAAAGAGACTTGTTCGCGAGTCTCTTGCCTCCTCGTGGTCTAGTCCTTCAGCAACACACTATCTACCTCACATTTCGCTCTCGACATCCCTTTTTGTTGCTCAGTTGATTGTGTTCTCACAACGTACTTCGAATACACGATTTGCCCCCGACACCTTATCGGGGGTAACCCCGTTATACCATTTTTGGGCTATCTAACATTTTATCATAGGAGGACCCAAATATTACTATGTAAGACCATGCATTCCTATAAATCACAAACTATATGTTAAAATAGGAAACCCCAAAAGGAAATATTAAACAAACCTATATTTGTTTGATTTTCCTCATGGAATAATTAATTAAACCATAATTTAATTATTATTCCCAGTCATGTTTAACACAAAAACAAAGAAATTAATGAGATAAACCCATAGTTATCTTATTATTTTCTAGGAATAATTATTTAAATAATATTCCTTGTTAAATATGACCAAATCAACCACCATTAATCAAATAAATCATTATTTATTTGATTATATCCCAACCACTTCCTTAAAAAGATAACTAAATCATTTATTTATTTATTTTTCACTAATCAAGGGATTTGACCCAAGTCAAACACCCTTTCCCTCCAACAAATAATAATAAAATATTCCATAGAGGTGGATCTAGATTTGGTTAACATTATTTTAATCATGCACTAAGATCTAGAATGACCCAATATTTTGTTATAAATAGGAGGGTTTTCCCCTTCATTCTTCACCTTTTGTTGCATACTAGATCACTCTGGATCTATACACTCGGTCTCATTTTCTGCCATTGTTGCTCCCATTGCGCTCTACCTTCTACATTGGGTTTTCTACATCTACAAGAGAGAGAAAGTTTAGATCTGAAGTGCTGAGGACTACAAAGAACCCATCCCATTGAGGAGATCTGGATACACCTTCTTGTTTCCTCCCAGGTGCCCTGTAATATAAAAATTCATTCAAAAATCGTGTTCTTGTCTTGTCTATTGGATGCATGGAGCAAACTCTTTACTTTACTGCGTAATGTCTTTCCATTTATAGATCTGTTTGTTGCAGCACTTTAACTACTAATTGCAGATCTGAAGATGTTTTGCAGCCATTATTGTTGTTAGGGCTATTAGTTATGCGTAGCTAAAGTGGTTCTTTTTCGTACACTTCGACGAAGAATTCATACTAACAGCAAGGTTAATGGATCCTTTAGGTGATGTATGAGGTGAACATTAAGTTTGGGAAAAAACAATAGATCTTAAACATATATATTCTAAAAGCAATAACTCATGAGGTAGGGAAAACCATTAATCTCTATGAACAATACTCAAACTAATAAACATGTAAGATGAACATTCGGGTGATACATAGAAGCATTAGAACTCGTAACTTTAGAAATTCACCTTCATCTTTTTGAGAAAGCACATAAGATAAAAAAACAACTCAATATATGGAGAGGGTACTCGTAAACAACATATATCAAACTATTGGGAACTCTGAAACAAGTTGGTAAGCATGGGCAAAGGGCAAGATCAAAACAAGACCTCTTTGTCTTAACCTAATCAATCAGTATTCCATAGAAAAGCTTCACAATAAGGTTTTGAAAAATTTAAATAAGAAGGGAATACCATGAATAATATTTATAAGATAACATACTAATCATTCATGAAACAAAGAACAAGTTTTAGTGGGCCTAAAGAGAAGTCAAGAATTCCTTAAGATGAACTAAAAGAAGAAAACATCAAAACTATAGAAAACAGGAGGTTTGAGGTGCTTTCATGAGCATATCTCAACCTATACTTTTGTGATCTATAGAAAACAAGTAGACTGAAACAAAATGAGGACAATAAAACATTAACAAGTTATAAAAACATCACCATTCACCAAGCTATTAAATCTTGCAAGCAAGCTTCTCTAGCATCAAGCCACGCAAGCCATTCATTCACTTAATAAAACCAAATATCTTCTCCTATCTCATAAAACCATATATTTCTCTTAAACACATCAAGTCCCCACGTTTAAAATGAATCCTCATGGCTTATATAACAAGCAAGGAGGAAGAGAGCTCACTAGAGCATATAGAAGCCTATTGGCCAAAAACAAATATCCTAACTTGTCCTTGGGGCCCTACAAGGTCCAAGGCACAAAATATCTTTCAAAATATATTTTCTGGACTAAAATAGCAAAAATATTGACTTGTAGGCTATTAAATACATTATGAAACTTGCCTATCTCACATTTTCTCAGTTACACACAGGAACACAGCATACTGTCTCAAAAACTTAAAAATTTTCCAAGAGCGCAACACCAAAAAAGGTCTTCTTGGAACAAAGTTTTGGAGGCCTTCCCGATGTCGGAAAAGGCTCCGTGATGGCCCGTTGGAAAGCTGTAGATGTATAATTTCCAAATATGCCTCTTTTTCCTCAATCATACCTCTTCAATTTTCCCATTAAGTGGAAAAATCCAAGGCTTACAAGAGCACAACACCTGTTCAAAAAAGAGGGAAGAAAGGTGAAAAAATGAGTGTTTTTGACCCTTTTGGGGGATCAAAACAACTCCAATTGAGCTGAAATTTGGTGAGCATACTCCTCTCATGATGGGAAATCTAAAAATTTAAGCTTCCTCCTCTGAAGATGCCCTAGGAAAAAGCGCATCATAGAAGGTGTTGCATTCCTAAGCTCAAAAAATAGCAAAAACCAAAAACTTGTTCAATTTGCTCAAATTTGGTAGGTAGGTGCCTCAAGGGTCCTTAGAGACCTGTAGAGAAAATTGGGCCAAAACACTAAGCCTAGACTGGTGTCTTTCATCATTTGGTGCTAGGACCTCATTTTGGGTAGTTTTGAGTTTTTTTCCTTGCAAAGTGGTTTCTTCATTCATAGTGCCCAGTCATTCTCCCTTGCAATGTAAGAGGTGCCTTGATCATTGCTTGGTACATTTTTGTCTTCATGAGTGTCCTCTTCTTCATTATTTGACCCACTTTTTTCACTGTCTAACTCAACCTTTGTATCACTGTTTTCACTCTTGGTAGGGTCACTGTATTTTTTTTCCTATTTGCGTCTTTCATATGCCTCCTCTCCACTATCCTTTGTATTTTTGATGTCACTTTCTTCATTGTCTAATTCTTTTCCTTGATTTTCATTTGTTTTTTTACTATCATTAGGCTTACTATTTTGGTATTTTTGTAGCTCATCATGGGAATCAATGGTTTGAAATCTGTTTTCTTGCTCACTGTCTTCTTCTTGAAATGTTGCCTCTGATTGTGTGTCTTTAGTGTCATCGTTTTCACCATGGGATCCACTGTCCTGACTTCTTTGCTCATCACTTGCCTCACTGTTTTTACCTCTGTTTTCTTCTTCATCGACATACTCATCCATGTTACTGCCTTCACTGTTCTCTTCTCGGCCATCTCCCTCTTTGACATCTTCTTCTCCTTCACTTATTTCTTCATCTCCATCATTCTTTCCATCACTGTTTTCTTCATGATCATCACTCTCTCCCTTATTGTTTTCTTCATGATCACCACTGCTTTGGGCACCTTCATTATCATCACTGCTTTCTTCATGTTCAGATTTCTCAGGGGAAAGCGAATGAGGAGGGTCTATTTGAGGGAATGATTCATGTGAAGAATATGAAGCTACATTTTTGCTCTTTGAGTTGCCTTATTTAGGTCAAAACTCACTTCTTCGAACATTGTGTCTTTCTTCACCCCTTCCTCAAAATATTTAAATAGAAATTATACTTGCTAGTGAAATAATGTGTAAATACGGTTAAGGAGATGTTGAGTTTGGTAACAAGGTTAGGATACTAGCAGAGAGTAGGTTAGGTTTTCTTTATAAGTTTTCTTCATTCTTCCCTTGACATAAGTTTTGAATTTTCTTGGCGCCCTTAAACTTTATAAAATCATGAAGAGGCGATAACAGTCAAAATACCTTTTTAAAATGTCCTTCATAGAAAATAAAATGCTTTCTCAACAGTTGTGGGCGAGTTGGGTGATGCTGACTGTATTTTTGTGTAGTGCTACTCTTTTGTGGCAGGAGCGCAGCGTCTGGGCGAAGGGGTGAAAACCTTGGCAGTAGTGCAGCACCTAGGCGAAGGGGTGAAACCTTTGGCAGGAACGTAGCATCTAGGCACCCGAGCGGCTCAAGTTAGCCTGAACATAGAATCATGCATCATTTGGATAGTGGTCGGAGCACAACAATGTTTATCTCGGGCTATTGAACGAGTGTTCATGTAAGGTTGCACTCATGGCAAAGGTTGCACACCCGTTTCAAGAGCACGACACAACTATCTGTTGGTTGGCTCGTGTGTTCAAATTGTAACTGTGTAGTGCTTGAAGTCTTTGGTGGGATTGCAGGGTGTCGGAAGGAGGGCAGGCAGGACTGAACATAGTATCATGCAGGGTTGCAGAGTGTGGCAGGAACATAGCATCTCTGGGAAAGCTTGCACAATGTTTCGGGCCTTCCCCAGCACACCGACTGGAGTCATAAGAGTGCAGCGCCAATCTACAGGCACGCATCACTTCTATAGGAGCACAGCGTACTTCTATAGGAGCACGACACCTTGATTTTTTGGCCCGAGGACTCCGTTAGAAAAGTAAAAACCTCACTGCGTTTTTTTTGCAAATGAAACAATGAGTGGGAAAAGAGTTGATGTAGTGTTTTATACCCCTTTTTTTTTAAATATTTAAACTTAAAACCTCCTTTTCTAAGGTTATTGTTGCACCCTTTTCCTTTTGATAATTCCTTTTGGAGTTGATTCTGAATGTCCTTTACAACCATTTTTAACCACTATTTATTTTTTCACTTGGACAGTTGGTTAGATCCAAAATGATCCCTGCTTGTCAAAATCATTTCTTAGAGGGGTTTTTAAATCATGTTTTGCCTCCTTTAGACATTCTTAACATACCTCTGAGTGTTTCTTTGTTAGTAACCATATTCTTGAGCTGATGCTTTGCCTCCTTGTGTTAATGTTTCGTTTAGTTCCCTATATCTATCTCCTTATATTTTTTAAGAAATCTAATCTTATCCTTTGATTAAGTGGGATTGCTTCTTGTTTTCCAAACTTAGCAGATAGTTGGAAAACTGTTGAAACCATCTGCTGTTGGTGAAGGAGGTTTCTTTGCCTCTTATTATGACCACTTTTTTCAGTTTCCCAACTTCTGAGATTTTAGGGATGTTTAGAAAGGCACATAAGGTTGCCTTCAAAATTCTTAAAGAAAACATCCATTCAAACTTATCACTCATACCTGAAAGGTTTCTAGTGATCATTTGGAGGATTGGGGGAGTTCTTTGACCTTTGTAAGTATTTTTCCATTGTTTGGTCAAATCATACATATATTTGCATTCTCAGTAAATACACACCTACTTCTTTCTTCTAAGTTGTGAATGGGATTATTGTATTGATCCTCCTTGTTACCTTGCCTCATAGCTTATCTGATGGATTTTTTGGTCTTGTTTGCAGGAATGAAGCAAAGTGAAACTGTCCCTCTACAAATTTCATGCTTGAAACAAAACAACCTTTTAAATGATATTTTTTATTTGAGGTACACAATTGCTTATGGGCCACTGTCTTTTATGACCTGCATTGACCCTTTGATGGGTAGCACTTCATAACACTCTTTGATGAGATCATGTTTCTTCCTTGTAAACTTTAAGTCTGTTTGTATCTTACCAGCTGTTGTGGATGCCTTTATGAGATTTTAGGCCTCCTTCTTTGACTCTATTCTGTTGTTGACCATTTACAAAACATTCCTGCAGAAATGCTTGTCCATGGTAAATTGCTCCTTTGCAGGCTTGCTGCTTGATCAAGAGGATAATATTTGGAAGTCTTTGATGTTCTTTGGACAATGATAAGATTCATCTTCTTTTGATTTGATTTCATCTATATCAGAGCTTTAGAAAACCTTGGAGGAAAATTGAAAGGGATCTGAAGTGGTTTGAGGGGTTACTTTGCTTAGGAAGACCTCCTGGACAAGGGCGCAGCACCATTTCTAAGGAGTGCAGTGCCATGTGTAATTTATATGGGAAAATATTTCTAGGAGCGCAGCACCACCTCCTAAGATCGCAACACAATTTTGCAGAGGGAATTTGGAGGCCTTCCCAATGTCAGAATTGGGCCCGGGATAGCTCATTGGAAATATTAACTTGTATAACTTCCAAATATACCATTTTTTTACTAATTGAAGTTGATATTTCTAGTCAAAAGTGGATTTTACTATGATTGGTCAAAAAGTGCTGAGTGATGGTGCAGAAATGCACAGTGCTGGTGCAGACAACATTTGGAGGCCTTCCACAACTCCAAATATAGCTCATTATAGCGCATCGAAATTCGATTCAATTCTAGCTGTCATTGGACTCATCAAGAAATTCATTTGGACAATCTAGCTATGAGAAAAACTGATTTTATCAAGGTCACTTTGGCAATGCAGAACTTCTCCCATGACACTTGTATTTTTGACATTTGTCCAAAACCATGATACCTATGTAAAAACCGAAGAATATTTTTCTTCTTGGCCCTATGATGGACAAAAAGCTCTCTCACATTTGCCAAATTCATCTCTGTTTGGCCAGAAACATATTTTTAAGCAAACATGGCCTTAGGTGTGAAAAATGACTTGGCCCTCAAAATGAATTCTTGGAAAATGATGGAGGCTTGATGTTTATGAGTTGGCATGGCTTCATGGTTGCTGATATGACCTACCATATTTATTTTCTTCTCTTATGCCTCTTTCCCATAGAAGACCCTAGCTTAGTTCAAAGAGGAAAAGAGGGTTTGGTGTAGGGGATTTAGGACTTCCTTGTAGAGGGAATGGAATGAAGGGGTTAAGGGTTGTCTAAATTCTCGGGGAAATTTTGGGGGATAGGGATAGATGTTATGGAGTAGGGGAATGTGTAATTTCAAGGATTGAGTGAGGGGAAGGGGTCCAAAAGGGAAAAACATAGGCCTATTCTTAAAAGGTATCAAATTGCAGTCATAGACAAGGTTTTGGTAGAAAAATGATGAATTTGAGGGATAGGAGTGGTGGGGAGTGTTTATGAAGGTATATTAAGGATAGGAGGAGTTGTAAGAGCATCAAGATACAAGCCTTGTTGATGTTTAACCATGGAGGTCTTGAAACCAAGAAAAAATTCCTTTAAAAGCCCTAGATGGACAATGGAGGAGTTAGGCAAAGGACAATCGGAGTAATGAGATTTATGGGTGTGAAAATGGGACAGAGATGAGAGGCATGAGTCCATGATGGATTTTCCGTGAGTGATAGGCAGACTATGACATGATATAGTAGTAGAACAGTGAAAATTTTATCCTAAGGATAATGAAGGAAGTGAGATTTATAGAACTCACAAGATTCATGAATTTTATTTCTATAAATCTAGGATAGAAATTTAATCATCTACAAAGGAAAAAAATTATTGATGACTAAATGTGGCTCCACTTGGGGAGGGAAGATCCTTTTCAGGAGGTGTCCAGAACTTTAGATCTCTGGTTTATGGTGACCAGTGACTCATCCATTGGGCAACCTTTTCTTCTTTCATTTGCTAATGCTTCCTTGAAGTTGTGATTTCAATGATCTAAAAACATTATTAGCTCAACTTCATCTCTACCAACCCAGCCTACTTGCCTAAAAAAATTTTTTTTTCTTCCTTGGGTGCACTGGAACTAGCAAACGCATTGACATTTTTTCTTTTGAAAGAAAAAACAAACTATCTATTTCTACACTTATTTCTTCCAGGAGTTCATATTATGCTAGTGAACTCTTCTTATTCTCTACCTAGACTATTTGACTATCAAGATTAAGCAATATGAGAGACTTCATTCTCTAAGCTATTTGACAATAAATTTAAAGCATGAATTGAAATAGGATTAGGCAATCTGATTCATTGTGAGTTGTGGAATTTGAGACAAGCATCACACAAACATTATTTTTATAAGAAAACAAAGCTAGAAGGTGTGAGGGATATGTTTCATCATTTGATAATCATCCATATCCTTCTCCTTGGTTCATATTTAAGCATGTGGAACCAGTATCTTTCATTCCTAATCTATTTTATTTTGACAAGTCAAGCTTAAATGATTTGACCAACATTCTTTCACTAACTTATCAACAATAAAGTGAAAACATGTTCAGCCGTGATTAGGCTAGATGACTAAACAAGACCTTCTTTCAGAACAAGTAGTGGCATTTAGGCTTGCACACTTTTGGTATCACTATTTATTGGGTATGGGGCTTTACCTTATTTTCAAATCTGCCCTCTTTTTCATTTTTTCTTTGTTTTTTACTTTTTCTCTCTTTTTGGTCAAAATAATATAAAAATAAAGGTAGAAAGATGCTCATAGGGCTGAGCTTATTTTGCATGCCTATCTATCCTATCTAACATATATATGATATACATTCAGCTGGTGAACTCTCTTTTCCAATACAACCAATCAAGCAGACGATTTCGTGAGGGACCTTGGTTCAATTTTTCGAGGGTTTTGACAAAATAAAAAAGCCACTCCCACCTCACTTGTGTTTGAATAGTAGTGTTTAAAATTTTCTTTAATCCTTGCATCAAACTTCACCTAGCTTATTTTACTCCTTCTTCAACTGTCTTTAAAAAATCAGAAAAGGGATCTTGAAACAATACCTGAATGTGAAGATCAAGAACATAAACTTGATCCAGGACTACTTCTTCCTCCACTTGGCTAAGCTTAGCAATCCTTTGGGAAAGAAAAATTTCCTCTTCCTCATGATCATCTAAACTAGTAGACTCATCATATATTTCCATGTTGTCTTCTAGCATACTTGGTATGTTTTGATTGAATGGGCTGAAAATTGTGTGAAAGTCATCATGTTGATGAGCAGGGATACTCTTTGGCAATAAATCCTCTTGAGAAGGAAACTGAACAACTCTCTTGTGATTATCAACTTCCAAGCCTTCATCCGCAATTGGAAATTCAATGGGACTTAGTGACTGCTCATCTGGAGCTGAGGAAAGTTCTATGTCATAAATGATTTCCTAAACCATTTTAGGAGAAGGCTTCTTATTTAAAACTAGTTCAGGAAACTCATTAGCTTTCCCAACCTCATCAACAAAACGGAAATACTACTGATTTCCAATCACATGAAAACTATTTCTGATGGACTGAAATGAAGTAGAGAAAAGAGTCAGAGACTCTTCACTTACTTTTAAACTTTCAAGGCTTTCCTCATCAGTGTCATAGGTGACCTGTCTTAGCTGATTACTACTTTCAATCTTATGATAGTGAACTTCATCCCACAAAACAACTGTCGATAGCTCTGTAAGGTTAGATTCTATTTAGAGAACATCATCATCATCAGATTTATCAAAATTTGGAGAATCGTCAACAGAAATAATTTCACCAATCAAACATATTGGGTTACCAATTTGTTCTTCTTTGAACTGATCTACAAGTTTACTTTCTGATTTATGGTAGATGGCATTAGTAGGAGGAGGAACAACAATTTTTTGTTCACATGAAGGTTTAGAGGTTGGCTGTGTGTTTATCATCTGATTAATTTCCTTTTCAGTTAAAGGAGGCAGCATTTATTTCTTCCTATGGATAATACTACAACAGTTCTCTTTCTCTTGTGGAGGTTGTTTTTGAGGCTAGATGTCTTCTTGAGCCTCACTTAGAAGGGACAACAAATCATTACTTGCGCTTTAAGAGAGATATTGTGGGTTTTCTTCTATTTCCTTATTGATTTCTTCCTCAACTAACTCCTCTAGGTCATTATGATAGTTATTTTGAGAATGAAATTCATGGATTGCTGCTAAGAGATCTTTAGGATGCAAGTTTCCTAAATCGTCATCACTATCTAAAAGGTATTCTATGATGTCCTGAGATTGAACACAACAGTTTTCAGCTAATGATAGAGATGGAAAATACCATATATAGTACTTATGAAATATCTTGTAGAAATCCTTTAATGAAAACAAGATGCCAGGTTCTAGCCATTCATACCAATTTCTTGCCTTACCTTCTAATGTTACCATAAACATTTTCATGAGACAGTCTTCGTGCCATTCAAATTTTAACCTCCATATGTGTATATGAAATTCAATGAGATGTAACAAAGGGTCATCAACGTTTTCATCATGAAAGATAGGTAGGTTTTTCATCCAATTTATTTCAGGCATTTTGTGTGGGAATCTAGGGATATGAGCTCTATTCATTAGAGCATATCTCCTTTGTATCCTTGGATACATGTTGTAAATTAGAAAGGGTTACTGAATCTTTTCAACCAGTTTAGAGTTCTCTACCAGTGGAGTATTTTGGTCTATTAAGGGTTGTGGAGTTTCCAGGTGGAAGATTTGAACTTTGCTATGCACCATCAGCATGATTGGGATTTCTCAATGCATTCCCAGGGGATCTGTGAGAACTTAGTGAAGTAGTAGGCCTACTGGAGGCTAGTGGAGTCGCAAAGTGGATATTTTGAGTTGTTTTGAAGATATGTTGTCTATGGTCCACCACCAATACTAACAAAAAGCCAATCTAGAAATGTTTTTGGGGTTTTTTGAGTTCCTTTATGTAGCCCTTAAGGTATGTAAGAGTGTCCTATGGCTGAGTCATCATTTTTCTAAGATGGTGAAAAAGCTAGATTCTACTCTTAGCCTATCATTTGAGTTATCTATGATTTGAAGAAGGTTTCTGAAGTCCCAAGGGATACTTAGTTTGTCACTGACATCAGAGGTTGCTTCATAATCACCATTGTGTTAGTGATAGTGATGAGGTAGCTATAAATCATAAGATATTGTTTGATGAAGGGATTCTCGAGTCCTAAGGGGTATTTAGATTATTATGAACTCAGAAGGTCCCACTGTGACTGCCATTATGTTAGGGAGCAGTGGGATAAATCCACAAGATATTTTTCCTAAGTACTGCTGAAATTTTTAGGGAAGTCTAAGTTTGTTTCTTACTCAAAGTCCCACTGTGATCGTCATTATGTTAGTAATGGGGATGAGGTGGCAGATTCATTGGATACCCTATTTATCAAGCTAAAGATCTAATGAGTTTTAAGAGGTATTTAGGCAACTACATACTTAGAGTCCCACCGTGATCGCCATTATGTTAGGGTCCTGTCATTTGGCAGATTGGCTAAACCAAATGACAGGGTAACATCAGACTAGTCTTTGGAGTCCTAGGACCTAGAATTCCTAGACTCAGAGAGGGCTCTCCGTATTTTGCAAAGGATGTGCACTTATTCGCTTAGGATGATTGATTTTAGGCTAGTTGTTAAGTGTAATTTGTTTGTTTGTTTTGGGTTGGGGTAAGAAGATCAAGTAGGATAGGTGGAATGAGAGGCTATCAAATCAACAGGGCTATGGGGTTAGATGAAGTCTAGGGTTTCTAAATCATGAAGAAAAGTGTATTGAAAGGTCGATTTAGCAAGGTTAATGGATCCTTTAGGTGATGTATGAGATGAACATTAATTTTGGGAAAAAATAAGAGGTTTTAAACATATATAGTCTGAAAGAAATAACTCATGAGATAGGGAAAACCATTAATCTCTATGAACAATACTAAAACTGATAAACATGTAAGATGAACATTTCGGTGATACATAGAAGCATTAGAACTCCTAACTTTAGAAATTCACCTTCAGCTTTTTGAGAAAAAACATAAGATAAACAAAAAACTCAATATATGGAGAGGGAACACCTAAACAACATATATCAAACTATTGGGAACTCTAAAACAAGTTCGTAAGCATGGGTAAATGGAAAGATCGAAACAAGACCTCTTTGTCTTAACCTAATCAATCAGTATTCCATAGAAAAGCTTCACAATAAGGTTTTGAAAACTTTAAATAAGCAGGGCATACCATGAATCATATTTATAAGCTAACATACTAATCATTCATGAAACAAAGAACAAGTTTTAGTGGGCCTAAGGAGCAGTCAAGAATTCCTTAAGATGAACTAAAAGAAGAAAACATCAAAACTATAGAAAACAGGAGGTTTGAGGTGCTTCCATGAGAATATCTCAACCTATACTTTTCTGATCTATAGAAAACAAGAGGACTAAAAAAAAATGAGGACAATAAAACATTAACAAGTTAGAAAAAAATCACCATTCACCAAGCTATGAAATCCTGCAAGCAAGCTTCTCAACATCAAGCCACACAAGCCATTCATTCACTTCATAAAACCAAATATCTTCTCCCGGCTCATAAAACCATATATTGATCTTAAACACATAAAGTCCCCATATTTACAATGAATCCTCATGGCTTATATAACAAGCAAGGAGGAAGAGAGCTCACTGGAGCATCTAGAAGCCTATTGGCCAAAAACAAATATCCTAACTTGTCCTTGAGGCCGTACAAGGTCCAAGGCACAAAATATCTTCCAAAATATTTTTTCCAGACTAAAATAGAAAAAATATTGAATTTTAAGCTCTGACATACATGATGAAACTTGCCTAACACACATTTTCTCAGTTACACACAGTAACGCAACATACCGTCTCAAAAACTTGAAAATTTCTTAGGAGCACAGCACCAAAAAATGTCTTTTTGCAACATAGTTTTGGAGGCATTCCCGATGTCTGAAAAGGCTCCGTGATGGCCAGTTCAAAATCTGTGGATGTATATTTTCAAAAAACACCTTTTTGTTTCTCAATCTAACCTCTTCAGGTTGTCCAAAAAGTGGTAAAATCCAAGGCTTCTAGGAGTGCAACACCTTCTAAAAAAAGAGGGAAGAAAGGTGAAAAAATGAGTGTTTTTTACCCTTTTGGGGGATCGAAACAACTCCAGTTGAGCTGAAATTTGGTGAGAATACTACTCCCATGATGGGGAATCTATAACTATGAGCTTCTCCCTCTAAATATTCCCTAGGAAAAACCACATCATAGGGGGTGTTGCATTCCTAGGCTAAAAAAATTGCAAAAAACAAAAACTTGTTCAATTTTGCTCAAATTTGGTCGGTAGGTGCCTCAAGAGTCCTAAGGGACCTGTAGAGAAACTTGGGAAAAAATACAAAGCCTAGCTTGGTCTTTTTCATCATTTTTTTTTGGGCCCTCATTTTGGGCAGTTTTAAGTTTTTTTCCTTGCAAAGTGGTTTCTTCGTTCATAGTGCCCAGTCATTCTCCTTTTCAATGTAAGAGGTGCCTTGATCATTTATTGGTACATTTTTGTCTTCATGAATGTCCTCTTCTTCATTATTTGACCCACTATTTTCACTGTCTAACTCAACCTTTGTATCACTGTTTACACTCTTGGTAGGATCACTGTCTTGTTTTTCCTATTTGCTGCTTTGATATGCCTCCTCTCCACTATCCTTTGTATTTTCAGTGTCACTTTCTTCATTATCTACTTCTCTTCCTTGATTGTCATTTGTTTGTTGGTTGGCACTACGCTTGCTATTTTGGTATTTTTGTAGCTCATCATGGGACTCAATGGTTTGAACTTTTTTTTCTTGCTCACTATCTTCTTCTTCAAAAGCTACCTTCGATTTTGTGTCTTTAGAGTCATCCTTTTCACCATGGGACCCATTGTCTTGACTTCTTTGTTCATCACTTGCATCACTATTTTTACCTCTATTTTCTTCTTCATCCACATACTCATCCCATTTACTACCTTCACTTTTCTCTTCTTGGCCATCTTCCTCTTTGACATCTTCTTCTCCTTCACTTCTTTCTTCATCTTCATCATTCTTTCCATCACTATTTTCTTCATGATCATCACTATCTCCCTTACTGTTTTCTTCATGATCACCACTGCTTTAGGCACCTTCATTATCATCACTACTTTCTTCATGTTCAGATTTCTCAGGGGAAAGAAAATGAGGAGGGTCTATTTGAGGGAATGATTCATGTGAAGAAGATGAAGCTACTTTTTTGGTCTTTAAGTTTCCTCATTTAGGTCAACACTCCCTTCTTTGGACATTGTGTCTTTCTTCACCCCTTCCTCAAAATCTTTAAATAGAAATGATATTTTCTAGTGAAATAATGTGTAAAGAGGGTTAAGGAGATGATGAGTTTTTTAACAAGGTTAGGGGACTAGTAGTGAGTAGGTTAGGTTTTCTTTACAAAATTTCTTCATGCTTCCCTTGACATAAGTTTTGAATTTTCATGGCGCCCTTAACCTTTATAAAATCATGAAGAGGTGATAACAGTCAAAATACCTTTTTAAAATGTCCTTCAAAGCAAAGAAAATGATTGTTCAAGGCTTGTGGGCGAGTTGGGAGATGCTGACTATCTTTTTGTGTAGTGCTGCGCTTTTGTGGTAGGAGCACAACGTCTAGGCGGAGGGGTGAAAACCTTGGCGGGAGCGCAACACCTCGGCAGAGGGGTGAAACCTTTGGCAGGAGCACAGCACCTGGGCGCCCGGACGGCTCGAGTCAGCCTGAATGCAGAATCATTCAGCGTTTGGACAGTGGCTAGAGTGCAGGAATGGGTAGCTTGGGCTACTGAATGAGCAGTCGTGAAAGGATGCACGCAGGGAAAAGGCCACACGCCTGTTTCTGGAGTGCAACACAGCTATCCGTTGGGTGGCTCAGGCGTTCAAAGTGCAACTGTGTAGTAGTTGAAGTATTTGGTAAGAGCGCATCACACCGGCATGAGGGTGGGGAGGCCTGAATGCAGTCTCCTGCAAGGTTGTAGAGTGTGGCAGGAATGCAGCATCTCTGGGCAAGGCTGCACAATGTTTCGGGCCTTCCCCTGCACGCCTGGCGGAGTCGCAAGAGCGCAGCGCCAATCTACAGGTGCACAACACTCAGAAGGAAAAAACAAAGGAAGCCACTATAGGAGTGCATCATACTTCTACAAGAGCACAACGCCTTGATTTTTCCACTCGAGGACTCTGGTAGAAAACTAAAAATATCACTGTGTTTTTTTTCAAATGAAACAATGAGTGAGAAAAGAGTTGTTGTAGTGTTTTATACCCCCTTTTTTTAAAATAATTAAACCTAAAAACTCCTTTTGTAAGGTTCCTGTTGCACCCTTTTCCTTTTGACAATGCCTTTTGGAGCTAATTCTGAATGTCCTTTACATCCCTTTTTAACCACTGTTTCTTTTTTCACTTGGACAGCTGGTTAGATCCAAAATGATTCTTGCTTGTCAAAATCATTTCTTAGAGCGGTTTTTAAATTATGTTTTGCCTCCTTTACACATTGTGAACATGTCTTTGAGTTTTTCTTTGTTAGTAAACATATTATTTAGCTGCTGCTTTGCGTCCTTGAGTTAAAGTGGTGTTTAGTGCCCTATATTTGTCTCCTTAGAGTTTTTTAAGAACTCTAATCTTATCCTTTCATTAAGTGGGATTGGTGCTTGTTTCCCATGTTGGGTGTGGAGCCTGATTATCTTTTTTACTTTGTATCACGGCATTGGACCCCTGTACCTTAAAAAGGGCGGCAACACCGCCCGAAATTGATCGCTGCCATGGGGGGTCCAGGGGGGGCGGCAACGCTTTTCGGAGCCCCCTCCTGGCGGGGGTTTTCGGGGGCAGTGCCCCCGAAGCTAAAAAAAAATATAAAATTGCCTTGTAAAAGTATAGTAATTTCTACTCAATCTGGGCCGTTCATTAGGCAAATGATCTGATGGTATAAATTATGTTTAGATTAGGGTTTTTTGCCCTAGAAGGCAACCCCCTTGTATATATGAGGGTATTGTATTGCAGCTGTGTATTATGTGTGTATTATTGGAGCAAGAAACAGAGAGGGAGACTGTGAGAGAGAACAGAGGATATTACAGCAGATCTGCTGTAGGTTTTGTCTCTTCATTTTTGCTGGATAATAGAAAGGAAGGACTAGTGGTTCAAGGTGGACGTAGCCCAAACTGGGTGAACCACCTATATCTGTGTCTCTCTGGTTTTATGTGTTTTGTGTGCTTTTATTTTCCACATATTTTATGTGTTGCATTGCTCCATAATATATAATTTTCTAACATCCCAAACTTAGAATATAGTTGGAAAACTGTTGAAACCATATGTTGTTGGTGAAGGAGGTTTCTTTGCCTCTTATTATGACCATTTTTTTTAGTTTCCCAACTTCTGAGCTTTTAGGGATTTTTAGAAAGGCACACAAGGCTGCCTTAAAAATTCTTAATGAAAACATCCATTCAAACTTACCACTCATGCCTGAAAGGTTTCCAGTGATCATTTGGAGGGTTGGGGGAGTTCTTTGACCTTTGTAAGTATTTTTCCACTGTTTGGTCAAATCAGTCATACATTTCCATTCTCAGTAAATACACACCTACTACTTTCTTCTAAGTTGTGAATGAGCTTATTTTATTGATCCTCCTTATTACCTTGCCTCATAGCTTATCTGATGGATTTTTTGGTCTTGTTTGCAAGAATGAAGAAAAGGGCAGTTATCCCTCTACAAATTTCATGCTTGAAACCAAACAACCTTTTAAATGATCTTTTTGATTTGAGGTACACGGTTGCTTATGGGCCACTATCTTTTATGACCTACATGGACCCTTTGATGGGTAGCACTTCATAACGCTCCCTAATGAGGTCGTGTTTCTTCCCTGTAAACTTTAAGCCTGTTTGTATCTTACCACCTGTTGTGGATGCCTTTATGAGCTTTTAGGCTTCCTTCTTTGACTCTCTTCTTTTGTTGACCATTTACAAAAAAATCTTGCAGAAATTCTTGTCCATGGTAAATTTCTCCTTTGTAGGCTTGCTTCTTGATCAAGAGGATAATCTTTGGAAGTCTTTGATGTTCTTTGGACAATGATAAGCTTCATATTATTTTCATTTGATTTCACCTATACCAGAGCTTTAGAAAACCTTCGAGGAAAATTGAAAGGGCTCTAAAATGGTCTGAGGGGTTACTTTTCCTAGGAATACCTCCTAGCCAAGGGTGCAACACCACTTCCCATGAGCGCAACACCATGTGTAATTTATATGGGAAAAAATTTCCAGGAGCGCAGCACCATTTTGCAAAGGGAATTTGGAGGCCTTCCCAATGTCATAATCGGGCCCCGGATAGCTCGTTGGAAATCTTAACTTGTCATATTTCCAAATATACAATTTTTTTCCTGATTGAAGTTGATTTTCCTTGTCAAAATTGGATGTTACCATGACTGGTCAAAAAGTGTTGAGTGATGGTGCAGAAATGCACAGTGCTGGTGAAGACAAGCTTTGGAGGCCTTCCACAACTCCAAATCTAGATCATGGTAACTCATTGGAAATATCGTCAAGTCTAGTTTTCATTGGACTCATCAAGAATTTAATTTGGACACTCCATCTATGTGTGAGAAAAACTAATTTTACCAAGGTCACTCCAGCAGTGCAGAAATTCTCCTATGACACCTGTATTTTTGACATTTCTCCAAAACCATGATACTTGTGTAAAAAATAAATGAGGTTTTTATTCTTGGACCTATGATGGAAAATAAGCTCTCTAAATTTTTCCAAATTCATCTCTGTTTGGCCAAAAATTTATTTTTAAGAAAAATTGTCCCTAGGTGTGGCAAATGACTTGGCCCTCGGAATGAATTCTTGGAAACTGGTGGAGGCATGATGTTTATGAGTTGGCATGGCTTCATGATTTCTGATATGACCTACCATATGGATCTTCTTCTCTTATGTATCTTTTCCATAGAAAACCCTGGCTTAGTTGGAGGAAGAAAATAGGGTTTGGTGTAGGGGATTTAGGACTGCCTTGTAGAGGGAATGGAATGAAGGGGCTAAGGGTTGTATAAATTATTGGGGAACTTTTTGGGGATAGGGATGGATGTTAGGGAGTAGGGGAAAGTGGAATTTGAAGGATTGAGTGAGGGGAAGGGGTCCAAAAGTTAAAAACATAGGCCTAGTCTTAAAAGGTATCAAATTGTGGCCATAGACTAGGTTTTGGTAGAAAATGATGAATTTGAGAGATGGGAGTGATGGGGAGTGTTTATGAAGGTATATTAAGGATAGGAGGAGTTGTAAGAGCATCAAGATACAAGCCTTGTTTATGTTTAACCATGGAGGTCATGAAACCAAGAAAAAATTCCTTTAAAAGCCCTAGATGGACAATGGAGGAGTTAGGCAAAGGACAAGCAGAGTAATGAAATTTATGGGTGTGAAAATGGGACAGATATGAAAGGCATGAGTCCATGAGGGATATTCCATGAGTGATAGGCTGACTATGATTTGATATAGTATTAGAGCAGTGAAAAACTTATCCTAAGTATAATGAAGGCAGTGAGATTTCTAGAACTCACAAGATTCATGAATTTTGTTTCTAGAAATCTAGGATAGAAATTTAGTCATCTACAAAGGCAAAAAATTACTTATGAATAATAGGCATATTGGGAATTCACATTTCCCATGGATTTCATCGGTCCCCTTGACATTCGACATGAGCACCAGTTTTCATGTCAAGGTGGTATCATACTTCACAACCATTTCACTTTGTCAAAATTAGTCAAAGACACGGTTACCAGTAAGCATCTCTTTCAGAAATTCTCAAATTACTATACATAGGAAGGTTACCAAAATTCAAATACCCATGCCTATATTGAGCACTTCATCCAAAAAGTGATATAGCCAGAAAATGAATGTGGGTACCACATTCATTCCTTTTGTTCGAGGAAAAAATGCCCTTGAGGGCATCACAACTGTCATCATCAACCAATAGTAGGTCACCTACCACAATGTTACTTGACAAAAAGAATATATGTGGCATTATATTAACTAGTCATCATCACAAGCATGTGGCATGCCCGCCCCATAGAAACATTTCCTATTTTACCACTTACAGATTTCCTACAGAGCATGGTTAATTTTTTACTTCAGACAAGGGGTTCCCCTAATTATCTCCACAGCAAGTTACTCTCTCTCTCTCTCTCTCTCTCTCTCTCTCTCACACACACACACACTCAAAAGCATCACGAATAAAATGTAATGTATTTCAGTTATATGTTTCCTCCTATACCTCATACATTAGGGGGGAACTATTAACACCATAAAATTGTGAAAGAAAAAGACATTATACAATGTCAAGAAAATAGTACAAATAAATATTTTCCAGCATAAATACATTATGAAGGATAAAAATTTAATAAATTCCTAAGGCTCAGTCATAAATTAGTGGAAAACACACTAGTAATAAAGAAGTTTTGCTGAAAATGCACGTTTTCCTTTGATAGTCACGTGGTCCTGGTGATGGCGAAAGTCACCATCCGGGACCACTTCCCACACTTGGTGAAGATGATTCTAAGTTAGTAACAGTGAAGGAAAGTTGAATTCGAGCCACCTTAAAGATTTATGCACCACCCAAAGGAATTTCTTGTCCTACTCTTGAGTCACTATCAATCTTGAGCCTAGAGAGGGAAGAGGAGTTCAAACATTTCTATATAAAATGGCCATGGGGAGAGAAAAAGGAGACACATAGTTATGCTAGAAAAATTTCTGCCATAGCAACACCAGCTTTCAATTTTTGAAGGAAGAGGTTTGAAGGCATTAGCATGTTGTCGATCCAATATCCTAGTGAAGAAGCGAACTCCACCATTGGAGAGTTGTCGCATTCCTTTTGAGAGAGGGAGGAGAATCTTGCAAGGAAACCAAGGAACGAGAATCCCTTGCTAAGAATATTTGAGATCATATATCAAAGGACTCACTGCATGTGTGTTAGTATTGTATTCTTCTTACTACTAGCAACCAATAAACTAGGTTTCCTCCACAATTGTATTGGTTTGTTTGCTCCATTTGAGCATTATTATATTGTGTTCTTTTTGTTTAAGCACATTTTATTGTATGAATTACTTACCTTATGAGTTTTTCTTTACTTTGTTTTCAGTTTTTCCATTAAGAACACCATAATATTCTATGTGATATTTTCAGGAAGAACCCTACTGCTAAAGAGGTTTGTTTTGGCACACTAGTGTGACAAAAACACTACCACACTATGTGTTGGAGAGAAATGTCTATTGCTCAAGGGCTTGAGGGGTACTTGGAGACCCTAGAAAAGAAACAAGAACTCTTGGAGGCACGAAATATGGAATGGTCCTATTTAGTAATAAGTCACCGTGGAGGTGGTGGCATGGAACCCGAGGGACTATTCAGGGCAACAAATGGGTGAACCACTTTTGTTTAGGATGATGGGGGGCATGAGTCCATAGGTTGGAGGCTGATATGGTTTGGTACCTTGGCCAATTGAGGTTACTAACTATGTACCTGGTGATGGGAACTTAGATTACCCATAGATTCAAAATCATATATACTACTACATATAAGTATTGATTCGATATGAATATCTATAATTCTTGTTGTAACAACCGGGAGTTAAAAATCCATGTAATAAAGTTAATGAATTCAAAATAATACCAATGCCATTAGACACGTATTCGAAGATGAATGTTTGGAAAAAACATCACAATCAGTGTTCAATTTGGTTTATTATGGCTAAGTATATTGGCAAAGGCATTGGAAAAGGAAGAGAGGCATTAGTTGACATTTTATTTATTAAAATAATGGAAAATAGGAGAAAAGGAAGGTGAAAGGCCCCAGGTTGCATGTGAAGAGGTAAATGAAGGAAAAATAGAGGAAAATGATGAAATTAGAGGCCTCATTGACAAAAATTATTTTTAGGATCATTTGGTAACCTTTTGTCAGCTTTATCTTGGAGCTATCTCTATTATCTCTACTCTCTCATACACTTGCACTCTTCGATGATTCTTCGATAACTCTAGCATTGGAGCAAGGAAGGACAAAGAGGGAAAAGGGTAGTAAAGATCAAGCAAGGAAGAGTTGGGTCAAGCAACTACAACAATATTACTTGGAGGTATCGAGTTTCATGTATGGTTTCCTTACTAGCTTTGACATGGATGGTATATGCATGTGTGTATTTAGTTCTCTTGATGTCATTGGCATGGGTTTTTCTACGTGTGACAGTGGTTTTCAACATTTCCTTTCCAATTCTGGATAACGATGGTGTGATGGGGTTTCTCTTACTTAGTTGAGTTGATTTTTGGATGCTTTCAAAACTAAGTGGGGTGGTCTAAGGAGGAAACACAATGCCTAGGAATACATGGCTTGGTGAGGATGGTATTGTGGTAAATCCTAGCTGTATATACTCTCGTTGGGCGTAGGAATCCTTCAACAATGAGTGGTGGTATATACAACAAATTCTAGAGGGTGGATATAGATAAATTCATCATTGTTTAGGTGGAGAGATATGGAGGAATCCATTCTTGTATAGTCCTAGTGATCCCTAGACCAGAATGTCATGGGATTGCGGTAAATCCTGGGAGTGTATGCTTCTTGTTTGGGCCTAGGAATCCCTTGGTGGGATTGAGGTAAATATTGGTTGTATAGATGAGTTCTTGGAGTTGGGTCTAGGTATCCTTTGGTGGATTTTTCTAAAGCATGAGGAATCCCTAGTTGTTTTGATGTAAGTCCCACATTCATGCTTGGAATATGGCACGAGGGTGATTTCCTCATGCCTGGTTGTGAAACCAGCTCCAAAAACAGAAGAAAAGAGATATCAATGCCTTAGAAATAAGCCACTTTGAGGGGAAAACCTCCAATACATTACATGAATGAAAAATTCTTGGATGATACAAATTAAAAAACCTCCTTCCTATATATAGGAGTCCATGGGGCCACAATGTAATCCTAGCCAACCTAACAATAATAATTTATGGGCACAATAATAACAATATGGGGGTTACAAGGGTACAATCATAACAATAAGGGGGCTACACTAACATAATAAGGGAATACACTATTAATATAGGGAATTAACATGCCCCTCTCCTTCAAACAAGTGTTGTCCTCAACTCTTCATTATTTCTTGATGCTTCTGTATAAAATTCTCATCCTCCCATGTGGAATCTTCTATAAGAAAGTTCTTCCACTTGCTTTTGAGGAGCTCGATATTGAAATTGAATTATCTCTATAATTGCAGATCCTCAATATCTAAAATTCAAAGCTATAGTAGCCCTCTAGAGCATATTTCAAATACCATAGGTTTGATCTGATTTGGATTCTTCAAGGCAAAGTTATGTCTAATATCCCACAAAGACCCAATTTTGGACTGGTTCAGTAGAGTGAAGTTGTATGACTTTCCACGTGTCACTTTTTCCTCCTTTGGCTCTAAAATTGATAGACCGAAAAATACAGTCCATGTACTTGTGATATTTTTTTACAGCATTATAATTTGATGCTGAGAGAGAGAGCTATGAAGGTTTTCCCACAATCACCTCTTTGAGACGAAATTCAGAAGTGTCAAAAAGCCCTAAATTCCACAAATCATATCTCTGAAATATTGCGAGCTAATATCTGAAATTTCATGATGATGTTCCTCAGGATTGCAGCTTCACACTCTAAAAATTTCTGCTTCTGAACCTTTGTAGAAAAAAATTTATTACAAAAATACCATGATGACCTGTTTAGGTTAAATTCAAGAGCCTACAAAATGACCTAACTTGCACAGATCATATCTCCAAAAATACTGTGAAACAAGCTCTAAAATTTTGCAATGATGTTCCTCAGGATTCTGGCTTCGTACTCTAAGAATTTTAGATTTTGAACCTTCGTAGAAAAAACATTATAGCGAAAATTCCACAATGACCTATTTGGAGCAGTGAAACCCTAGAATCTTAAAGCTCTGATACCAAATGTTGTGAAACCATCTCCAAAAATAGAAGAAAAGAGATATCAAGGCCTTAGAAATAAGCCAAATTGAGGGGGCAACCTCAAATACATTACATCAATGAAAAATTCTTTGATGATACAAATTACAAAACCTCCTTTCCATATATAAGAGTCCATGGGGCCACATTGTAATCCTAACCGACCTAACAATAATAATTTAAGGACACAATAACAACAATATGGGGGTTACAGGGGTACAATAATAACAATAAGGGGGGCTACACTAACAGAATAAGGGACTACACTATTAATATAGGGACTTAACAGATTCGCCAATTTTTGAAACTTCAAGATAATTTTCCAACCTTAAAATTTTCCCTGCTTGGGCCTAGGAATCCTTTGGTGGATTTTGGTAAAGCATGAGGAATCCCTGGTTGTTTTGATGTAAGTCCCACATTCATGCTTGGAATATGGCACGAGGGTGATTTCCTGAAAGAAATATTTGGTTCATCCCAATTTATGGTCAGGTGGTACATGGAAGTCACTTCCCTAGTTTCCTTTTGCATATGTTAATAAGAGCTATTTTACTCTTGTGTATCATTTTTAAATCTGCTTGTTATTATGTGATTATAATGTTGGTTCTATCAATGTTAATATGTTGGTTATATTTTGGTTATAAGCATGGTTTATGACATACTTTAGTTATGAATCTCATCATGTTTTTATTAGTAAATGAATGGTTAATGAATTTATGACCTAATAGATTATATTGCAAGTGTTGTGAGAGGGCATCATACCTTCTTAACGATTCTCAGATAAATATGAGAACCCTATGTTCAGGTCTGTATTTATGACCTATAGATTTCATGTGTCATGATGTGTTTGACAAAAAAAATTTCATCGTTAGCCTTGTTTATGCCAAATACTTAATCAAATTTTGTGTTATAATATTTTCCTCTGTGTCATTTATTGTTTTGGAAATTTTGATCAAGTTTTGGGTAGTGACTTGGAGTCTAGCCCTTAAAAGGTGGCAGAGATTGTATGGTCTCAGGAACAAAAATGGATTAAAAATACCGAGTCGCATCCTTGCACTACATATGCATCTCATTGGAGGACTATTGTCACATGGATGTAGGCTTGTTCATGTGACTGGGAGTCTAGATAAGTAAAAAGGCAAGTTAACTCAGGTTTTAGACACCCGGAAGAGTGGTTTAGCCCTTAGGGGTCTTTTAGCACATGAGGAAGTTTGGTAAGGTTTTGTTTTGTCAATTTAACTTCCTTAAGGTGATCTAGGAGGTTGGATCATATCATAGTAAATATTCATCGCATAGTTATCTTGGTGGAGCAGTAAACTTGGGTAAGTGTGGGAGGAGGGTGTTACAAAGTGGCATCATAACATGGTTCAACCCTTAGACTTAATGGGAAGAATGTGGTTTTCATGCATGCATGTATGTTGTATATGTGCTTGTTCTGTATGCATGGTGGTGGTCATTGTTATAGTTATTTTGTCATGTAGAAGTTGATGATGTTGATTTTGGGATGTGTTTGTCATGAATGCATGTCAGTTGTATATGCATTTGCTATGCATGTCAGTGTCTATATTTAGTTATGCATGCATTGTCATGGTTATGGTTATGCATGAATGGTAGGTAAGCCATGCATTGTGGTGGTGATTATGTAGTTTGTGTCATCATGATGGTGTCAATATATTGTATGTTATGATGCTAATATGTTGGATGAGATAGAGCAGGAGAAGAAGATCATCAAAGTGAGGTTGCAAGACTAGACTTCAGGGTAAGATTAGATCATCATACATGTTTGTATGTTGGACATATAGGTGTGTTAGTTAATGGGTGTTATATGCATTATGTCTATATACCTTTCTGTCATTCTATTACCATTGTGGTTACAAGCATGATACATGCTAGTTAATTAGTGCAATCATACACATGTGTTATATAGTCATGAATGGTAGTAACTTGTTTTTATATGCATTGCAGTCATATACATGATTATTATTGTCATTAAAGTTAAGATATTGATGTTATATGTATCGTGTTAATATGGATTTACTTGCGCATATGGTTATGGTTATGATATTCAGGTAAGAGATGATATACTTGTGATATTGTGTCATACCAATCTGGACTGACTTGTGCATATGTGATAGCCTCTCCTGAGATAGATTGAGGTATGCATTTGATTATTTCTTATAGTGGTTTTTAAGTGTTTGATTATGTATTCTATTTGGCGTTTGAGTTTTTGGTGTCTATTATGTCATATATATTTTGTTTGAATGTTTGATTAATTGCATGATATATGATGTGTCTATAAGATTGCATGAAGGAATGATCTTGTTTTCATACATTTGTACTAACATTATGTGTGTTGAGATAGCTGATATGTACTTGAGCATAATTAGGTGATAGTTGTAGCATTATGTCTAATGACTATGAGTTTACAATTGATTATGACATGACTGTTATTCTTGCCAAAGGTTGATTTCAAGTTAGTAGACAGGATGTCCTGATCTTTGAAACATGTGACTGACCTGTGTGAACCGTTGTAGGACAACTTATGTGACATTATGTGGATGTGTGCTATTCATGAGAATTTATTTGATAGGTATAACATTTGGTTTCTAGTTATAGCTAGATTTGTAAAAGTAATTGGAGTCCCTTGAGAGATGGCATGGATGTATATAGTTACAAGGCATCGTGCTTGGCACAACAAGGTAAGGTAACTGGTATATTATGTTTATTTATGCACTAACAATTATGTGTTTATGGTGGTATGATGTAGGGGATTTCATGGAAAAGGAGACTACCATGAAATATTTAATATCGCTCAGGTTGATTTTTCCTTGAGAACCATGGGGATTGAGTCATGGTGTTTGTTGCTAGCCTTATGATTTTGGTCTTTTATTATTTTTTGTGCTTAATTGCGGCCTTCTTTATGGTTAGTGTATGATCATGCCACTTGTTTTGTGGTGTCATAATCCTATTATTTTTCATGGTTTCTTCTTATTTTCTTTTGTTATTTCCTGTCTTGTTTTAAGGGTCTTGGGAATTGGTTGGGAAAGAGGAAAGTTAATGGATTTTGGGAAGAGCTAGATGAAACCCAACAATCAATGTAATAATTGGATGAATCCCAATGCATGTATAAGGGAAGTTGAAGGAAATAGCATGACAACTGGTTGAGCTGGTTGGGTCCATTGGGATACATGGATGATGGAAGAATAGTCATGAGAAAGGTAGTAGGAAAGGTAAAGTAAATGGGTTTAAGGTAACAAATTCCTTGTCTAAGTTGGGAAATGTTGTTCTAAATGTTGTGCATGTTATGCATGAATAAATTGATTTCTAATAACCTTAATCGTAGGTATTTGGTAATTATGGTATGATTATTATTATGATGATATCTATATATGTATATATGTATTTACATATGATGTTGTATGACAGGGTCGTCAGGGATCATGATTGTTTTATGTTGATGTTTATATGTATATATTCATGTATATAATTTTTTGTCTGAAAAGGTCATCATGAATCATTCTTGTGGAGGAATGATTTCTTATGCAGGTGAATGGCATGAAGAGGTTCCTCGTTAATGACGAATCAAGTGGGAAGAGTAACCCTGACATATCTACAAGGTTAGTATCATATGGATATGAATTGATATTATACGCTTGTACTATGCCTATGTTTATGTTATGGAAAGGTAATGTTGAGGGATACATCAACAGAATGGAAGCAGTGTGATCGAAAACATGTTGCAACATGCATGAATAGTAGAAATACAGTAGAATCAAAGTTTCTTGGAAGAGTCAGTGTGTGCTCTATGTATGTGCAGTCCTACTATTATATATATGTCATGCATGTTGCACCTATGATGTTGTGTGCATGCAGTGTTGTGTATATATGGTGTTGTGTACATGTTTTTTATGCAATTTTATGTATAGATGGTCTTGTGTACATGTTGTTTATGCAATGTTGTGTATATATGGTTTTCTATGCATGTTGGATACATGGTGCTATGTACATATTGTTCTTTGTGCATATTGAATATGTGGTGTTGTGTACATATCGCATGGTGTGCATGTTTTACATATGGTGCTATGTATATGTGGTGTTGTCTGTATCATTATACATGTGGTTCCATGTACATGTTCTACATGGGGTGTTGTGTGCAGGTGGTTTTGTGTACATGTCGTGCATGTGGTGGTGTGTACATGTGGTGTTGTGTACATGTCGTGCATGTGGTGTTATGTACATGTCGTCCATGTGGTGTTGTGTACATGTGGTGGTGTGTACATGTGGTGTTGTGTGCATGTTGTGCCTGTGATGTTGTGTACATGTGTTATGCACACGTTGTTCATATGGTTTTGTGTACACATTGTGGAGGTGGTGTTGTATACATGTGGTGCAGATGGTGTTGTGTATAGGTGGTACTGTTGTACATATGGTGTTGTGCACATGTTGTATTGTGTGCATGTCGTACATGTTGTGTTGTATACATGTGGCATTATGTTATGTGTATTGTGTACTCATTGTATGGTGACCTGTGTATTTGTTGTGTTGTACTTTCTGTATGTAAATGTGTTGTGTGGTTTTATACACTAGGTGTAGGTGTATGTGTTATGTCGTACACTGAGTGTAGGTGTATGTGTTTTGTTGTATGGAAGGTGTAAGTGTATATGTTGTGATGTACACCGTGTGTGGATGTATGCATGTGATGGTCACTATTTGTATGTGTACGTGGTTGAAGAGAAGGAAATGGGTATTTTTCGGGTGTGGCAACTGATTCAGTGTGTGTACGGAAATAATAAGGGATAACGATGGAATATAAGGATCTATCAAATGATAAGTATCAATATTTTATTTCAGTTTTAACTATGCATGTGATCTATGATTCTGGTTTATGATGGTTTCATGTGATCTATGATTCTGGTTTATGATGGTTTCACGTGATCTATGATTTTGATTATGATCCGTGTGTTTTGAGTTAGCTATATGTGATACATTTATACTTGATGATTTGATCAAACCACTAGTTTGACTTGTTGTGGAAGGAAGCGAACATAATTTCAAGTTCACCTTCTTGACAAGCCGCCAATGAGGTATGTTGTGAATTTATTTCAAGTTATTTTAAATCTAATGGTAGTTATGTGTTTGGTACAAGAGAGCATGGAAATTCCTGGTTGGGTGGTTGAAATTGATTGCAGGAATTAGTAGCAATAATAAAAAAAGGAATTGGCATAGACAACAGTATGTTGGTAAATCACTTTAGGAGTAGGGCCATTATGCGACACTCGTACCCAATAGTTTCCATTGATTTCCATGAGCATGTTATGACTGGTATGATCATTTTGACGTATGGATATGCCTTGGTTTTTGCACCTTTTGATGCAAGGAAAATTTTCCAAGGGATGGATCTCCCAGGAAAGGGGATGTTGGGGAACTTGGAAGGTGAGTGACTGTGTGAAAGGGGGTGGTAGGATTTCCCAAGAGACTTTGTAGCAGAGAAGGGGAGGTCGAGGAATACATTTTTTTTTTCATTATCATTTTCAGATGGAATCAGATGCACATTGGGAGTATGCCTTGGAATGATGAGTCTATAACCATTCATTGAGAGGACAAGTGATGCATGATCATATCGATGGACATTGGATGTAGGTTTAACTTTGGCAGTGGATTTTGGACTTCCTAGCAAGGAGGTTAATCTTGGTACTACTTTTGATGGTGGATGTGTGAGCCTTTGGATTCCCTTGTTGCAGATGTAGGCATCATATCCTTTTATTTGTTGGTTGAGAAAATGTGCATGTGTAAATGTGTATATTATTGTAAGTATTGTATCCAGATGGATTTTTAAAGGCTCATAAATAGTATAGTTATTTGTTGGTTGAAGAAAATGTGCATAAGTATATGTGGTTGTTATTGTAAATATTGTAATGAGTTGTGTTATAAAGCTCCAGTAAATGGTATGATTTCATGTTTGCAGTAGGATGCCATTATAAATGCTGCAACAAGTTGTGTTAAAAATCTCTATGGGAAGTATGTTTTTGTTTTCAGCGGTTTTGTTGGTTGTAGGTGTGATTGAACACTTAGGATGGTGCTACCCTAAGGGGGAGGGTTTTGTAACAACCCTAGGTTAAAAATACATGTAATAATTTTAATAAAGGAAAAATAAGACCAAGGTCATGGGACATGTATTCCAAGTTGAATGTTGGGAAAATCATCCTAGTGGGTGTTCATTTGAATTTATCATGTCTAAGGAAATTGGCAAAGGAAAAGAGGCATTAATTAGATTTTTTAATGAAAATAATGGAAAATAGGAGAAAAGGAAGGTGAAATGTCACAGTTTTCATGTGAGGAGGAAAATGAAGGAAAAATAGAGAAAAATGAATAAATTATAGGCCTTATTGATTAAAAATGATTCTGAGGATCAGTATGTAACCCTTTGTTAGTTTTAGCTTGGAGCTCTCTCTATTCTCTCTATTTTCTCATATTATTGCACACTTGGACCATTATTTGAGCACTCTAGCATTGTAGGAAGGAAGGAAAATGAAGGAAAATGGATGTAAATATCATGAAATGAAGAGTTGAATCAAGTGACTACAACGGGATTACTTGCAAGTATCGAGTTGCACATATGGTTTCCTTTCTATTTTTGAGATGCATGCTATATGGATGTGTGTATTTGGTTCTCTTGATGTCACTGTCATTGGTTTTTCTAGGTGTGGCAGTGGTTTTCAACCTCGCCATTCCATTTCTATATAGTCATGGTGTGATGGGCATTCTCTTACTTTGTTAAGTTGGATTTTCAGATGGTTTTGAAACTAAGTGGGGTGGTCTCGGGAGGAAACACAAGGCCTAGTAATCCGTGGACTGGTGAATGTGGGATTTGCGGTAAAACATGATTTTGTACACCCTTGTTAGGCGCAAGAATCCTCTATAGGTGAATGGATGAATTTATGGTAAATCCTAGAGGCTGGAGATGGAAAAATTCCTCATAGTTTTTATGGAGATATCTAGAGGCATCCATGCTTGTATATGAGTATTCATCCCTAGATTGGTATGTGGTGGGATTGTGGTAAATCATGGTAGTATATTTTTCTTGTCTGAGGCTAGGAATCCTTTGCTGGGATTGCGGTAAATCCTAGTTGTATAGATGAGGCCTTGGGCCTAGGAATCACTTGGTGGATTGAGGTAAATCCTAAGGAAGCCATGGTTGTTTTGTTGTAATGGAATATGGCGTGGGGGTGATTGGATGAAATAAATATTTTTTTCAGCCCATTATATGGTCGGGTATTACGTGGAAGTCCCTAACCTAGTTGTATTTTGCATATGTTAATAAAAACACTTTTCCTCTCATCTATCATGTGTAAATGTTCTTGTGATTATTTGATTATAATGGTAGTTCTACCAATGATAATATGTTGGTTAGAAGCATGGTCTATGAAAAAATTTAGTTATGCCTATCATCATGTTTTTATTAGTAACTGAATGGTTAATAAATGTATGACCTAATATATGATATTGTAGCTATTATGAGAGGGCATCATACCTTCTTGATGATTCTCAGACAAGTACCAGATCCCTATATTTAGATGTGTATTTTATTGTCACTTATGTCAATTTAATACATAGTTTATAAAGTCAAATTAATATGTGCAACTCTCTCCCTTTCTCCATCCCAATAAAGTCATGTCAATATAGCTAAATAAAAAGTATTGATATGATCCTCAAATTTATTATCTTTAAGCTTTATTTATGTCAAATCAATATACTTATTTCTTCTCACTTATGTCAATTTAATACACTCATTTTAATAATGTCAAATTAATATGAGCAACGCTCTCCCTTTCTCTGCCCTAATATATTCAAGTCAATATAGATAAATAATAAGTATTGCTATCATCCTGAAATAGTTGTTGGGTTCCTCACGGTCACAATTTTTTTTTATCATCCTCAAATTTCTTATCTTTAAGCTTTATTTATGTCAAATCAATATACTTATTTCTTGTCACTTATGTCAATTTAATACACTCATTTTAATAAATTCAAATTAATATGAGAAAATCTTTCCCTTTCTCCATCTCAATATAGTCAAGTCAATATGGCTAAATAACAAGTATTGATATCATCCTCAAATTTCTTATCTTTAAGCTTTATGAAATTTGTTTAAGTTGTGAACCTTTGCAAGTTTCTTTGTTATTGTTGCTTGGATTGTAGCTCCAATTAATTACCTAGAAATTCACAATCTTGATAAAAATATAATAAACATATTACGAGTGAATTGTAAACTTTTTGGGGCCTTTGCTCAATCCTTGGCTCTCATATTCAAGAAATTTTTTGTTCAGGCAGACACCTTTCCCTTTGCCTCAACACTGTATAGAAATCCAGTCATCTGAGTTCCAACCTTGGTAAGGCACAACTAACTTATTCATAGCCTGAATTTCACATTCGAATTCCTATTGCAACTGGGCCATATTCCTCTATGAAAATTCCTTTCACATTCTAGCTGGATCTCTATGTTTAAATGTCCTTTGCATTTAAAATTTGAGGATCCAACCTCTATCACCTCCATGTGTCACCGTTTTTTTTTTAATTTTCACTATCAAATTCAAGACAAAAATAGAAATTTTTGAGAGAATTTCCACCTATCAATACTATTAATCAATTTGACTGCCCACTGCTCATCAGTAGTAATGGTCTGATGTGTTTTCATGATAGGGTAGCAATGGTAGAGAAATGGTGGAGATAAACATAAATTTTTCCATCTATCGACACTAAAAATTGATAAGACTTCCCATCATTTATCAAATCGACCCTTTGGGCAAGTGTTACCGAGTGGGTTTCTTCGTATAGTGAAATCCTAGAAAATATTGGTTAGATCCTCAACCTAGGTTCACTTCAAAGTCTCCCGTGTCTATTGTGGGTTACCAGGGGATCCTATATGAGAACTCCCAGCATGGGCCCCTTGCTAATGAGGCGTTATGTTTGAATGACACTATCATAGTATGAGTTCGATCTATGGCCTTCATTCACTTAGAGTCCCCCCAATATGTCATAAGTTAGCAGGCAGATCTCAAATGGGAGACCACCCACAATGAAAACCACTTCAGTTTTTGGTGGAACTTTGAATTGGAATCCCATGCAGGGGTAAAAACACACATTTTATGTGGTAGAACCCCGTGGATGTAATATTACTTGGTGGGTCCTTCATCAAATATAATGCACAGGAGATGTATCAGTATATCCAAGGGTCTAGATGTAGTGGAAACTATCACAACAGTGGAACACCATATGTGTAGAAAATTGGATATAATGTCGATATGCTACAAAATGCAATGGGGATGAGAGTGGGGGTTTGTGGAACCCTAACCTAGTGGAAATTTGTCCACCAATTTTCTCCCACTGCTCGTCACTTATGAGTTTCACATTATAAGGTGGAGTGGGAACATTGATGAGTGTTGGTCAAGTCATCCACGGTACTACCACAAAACCCTATTTTCTACCACCTCCTACCACCGGGATAGTTATATATGTGGTGATATGTTTATGAGTGCACTTGTAATATCCCAGGTTAAATTTCCATGTAATAAAAGGAAATTATAAATAAAAAAGTAAAACTAAGGTCATCGAACACGTATTCCAAGTTGAACGAGGGGGGAAATATACACTAGGCATTACTTGTGGTCAATTTTTTTTTATTTTTATTTTTTGTACTAGGAGAATCGACAATGGCGACGGTATCATACTCGCATGACATGTTTTTGAATCCCACTGGATACCACTATACTCTTAGGAGGAACCACTGTTCCTACCAATGATGACCCTTGGTTTATTCGAGACTCAAAATCGTGACCTGTGCAGCGGCACAAACGTCTTAACAAGCGTTCACTGGCCACAAGTCCAAACCCCGATGGGAATTACTTGTGGTAAATTATTGGCTGTGGAAATTGGCATTGGAAAAGGAAAAAGGTAATAAAATGAAACTAACTCAAGAAATAAAGGAAAATAAGAGAAAAGGAAGATGAAGAGACAACAATATGCATGCAAGGGAAAAAGAAGAAACATAAAAGAATGGAGAGAACATTCTAACATGATATTGGACACTCTTAGGCATTTAATCATACTCACTTGGACTACTTGAAAGAAAAACTACAATAATTGGACACAAGCAAGAAAGCAAGCAAGGAACAAGCAGGGAAAGGAAGGGAGCACAAGGAAAATATTGGAAGCAGTAAGCAAGGGTAGAAATCAAGCAAATAAAGAGTAGCTAGCAGGACGATTTTGTGGGTAATAGGTTGAATGTGTGATTTACTTGCTAGGATTCAAATGCTTGGTGTATGCATTTGGTTTATTGGTTATTTTGTCGTCATTTGAATGGGATTTACCTGGATTGATAGTGGTGCACAACCTTCCTTTTTTATTTACTGGATAGCCATGATGTAGTGGGTTTTCTAATTGGTTGAGATTTGGATTTCCAGAATATTTTGGATCTGGGTTACCTAGTCTTAGGAAAATCCAAAGGGTTGTGGGTAGATATGGTTTTCTCTAAGAATCTCTTGATAGGTGGGTGGAGACAGGAAAAATCCTCTGGGTATGGTGAAGAAATTTTGGGGCATCCACGCTTGTTTTGGTTATGGTGATATTTGGACCGATTTAGGTGAGATCATTGTGGCTTGAGGGTGGATGTGATTTAATCTACAGATTACCTATTTGGTTATGTTTTGGTTTATCCCTTGTAATCCAAAATAGCTTGGAATATGGAACGAGGGTGATTGGCTGAAAGAAATATTTGGTTCAGCCCAATCTACGGTTGGGTGCTACGTGGAAGTCCCTGTCTTGGTTGGTACTATACATATGTTAATATGTGTTATTCTTTAATGATTATCAATGAGCGTAAGTTTTGATTTACTATTTTTTGTATGACTATTTTTTCATGAATTCGTTTTATTTAAATGTTGGTTGCATGCATGGTATATTTATTATTATATGATTTTCTCTTGATATGGATCTAATTCATGGTTTTTGATGGGTCATGGTTGATTTATATGAATGCATATGCTAATTTGTGTTTTATGAGCAACTAGTGTGAGAGGGAAGCAAACCTTCTTAATTAATATTTGATGAACTAATGAAAAAAATGAACAAAATGTGCATTCATGACCTACAAGTTACATAGTCACAAAGTGTTTGTATAAATGAATAGTTTGGACCACCAAATTCTTGTGGTCATAAATTTGGCATACAATATTTGTTTGGCTATCCTAATACCTCATTTAGAAGATCTCCATGAGGAGGCCAAAAAGAGATTCATGAAATCATTTTTGGCACATTCTTAAAATCTCAGTTTTACTTGAAAATTTTGTTTAGGACCTCAAAATGTCCTTAGAAGTTTAGGACCATCAAAACTACAAAAATAGAAAGTTGTATTGCGTCAAGTTAGGTTGATAATAGTGTGATCATGCGCCACTTCTTTTTTGCAGTCAATTTTGTAAATGTGCACCCCATTTTCCATAAGTGCGCCTTTGAAATTGGGTCATGCATAGTAATTATCATCTCATGTTTAGCCTGGTGAGCATGTTAAAGTGGGTAAATGTCAAGTGGGATGTTACAGAGTGGTACCAGATCAGGTTCACAACACCGAACCTAGAGGTAAATGCAAGTTTCCATGCAATTTTATATGTTTGGCATGCACACATGAATAGTTCATGTTAGCCATTTTATTGCAATTGCGGTTACACACATGGTATTTAATGTTGGTTAATTTATATGCATTATAGTTGCATGCATTACAATTAATTTACTATTAATATGGTATCAAATGATGTGTTTATGATATTATTATGTATCGTGCTAATCTAGATTGGGAATGTGAAGATGAAATATCCATACCTGAAGTAAGTTGAGGTAACGATTTTTATTATTCTTTTATTTAGCTAACAATTACATATTACAGGATAATGGAAGGTCAAGGGATGAAGACCTGAATGGTTTAATACAGTTCATATGAATAGCTGTACAAACCGAAAGAGAAATTAGTGGGATGCGATAACTTAGTTGAGCAGCAGGGAGAGGGAGACTCTTCTAATCTAGTCGATACATTAAAAAAATTGAAGGCATAGATCATAAGTTGTAAAATAGATAATTAGAAGTTGATTGAAACTTAGGAAAGGCTTGCAAAAGCTCAATAAAATAAATTTGAGGTCAATGCAACTATTATATAGAGCCTTTCACATTTGTAGAAGCATGGACAACTGGGGATCAATAATGAATACTTGTAGGAAGAAAATACTAATGGGGCATTTGGAAATAGGTCTCAGGAAAGGTACATGATGGAAAAATATGATATAGTAAAGGTTAGAAAATCCTTGAGTGCACCAGAGAGAAAGGATAGTACACATGAAGTTTATTCTTGCTATGATTCCAGGAGACATCACTATCATCCCAACATCATTACAAGAGGAGTGAGAAGAGGTATTTTCTAGAAGAATTAAATGAATCCAAGCATCTTACTTTTGATGGTGCGACGACTAAATCAAAAGAAGTAGAAGCATGGCTTCCTGGGATGAAGAAAATGTTCAGATCTTATGATTACTCAGAGAATATGGAAGCTAGGATAGCCACCTTTTGTATCAAAAGGAAAATAATATATCTGGTGGGAATATGTCAAGCACGTCAGAGGCAAGAAGGAAGATAATCTAACATGGGAAGAATTTGAAATACTCTTAAAAAACAAGTACCTATCTGAGAGATATTATGATGGAAAGGCCAAGGAGTTTTATGAGCTCAAGGTAGGTTCTATGACATATGAAGAATACACAACCATATTTTTAGAGCTATTGAGATATGATAAAGAAAATATTCAAAGGTTAATCAATGGATTGAAATTTTCATTCAAATACCATATTGAGTTTGATGAACCTCATTCATTGGAGGAAACCATTAGAAAGTTGAACCATTGCTATGAAAAATCAAATCACACACCTGAGTTCAAGAATGATGGGAAAGGCAATCATATGATTAAAGGAAAATGATCCAAGAAGAGAGGAATATCTTAGGATGTAAGTGAGAAGGAAAATGTGGCTCCTTATAAGAAGTTCAATATAACTAAGAAAGGACATGGGTCTCAGCCTATGGAGTAGCAAAATAAATGGAGTGGCAGAGAACCATTGAAGTGTTAGATCTGTGGTAGAGACCATCGTAAGAAGGATTTTCCATTGTCTCAGGGAATCAAGCCTCATATCTACAATGCCAAGGAGGAAAATAAAGTTGGATATGTATCTGATAGCATTAGTTGGATCTATGCAGAAGTTGATAATAGGAAGGAAAATCACCATGCACATATTATTGAGATGGAAGCTAAGTTATGTGATCGAGTTGTATCCATTTTGATTGATCAAGGAACAAATTATAGATATATTGGTCATGACCTAGTGGATATGTTTCGTTTGACTAATGAAATGCATCTAGAATCCTAGTTGGTGTATTTGGCTGAAGGGACCAAGTGAATAGTTCACCATTGGGTGAGGTCTTGTGCATTTGAGATTAATGGCATGCCTACAACAACAAATACAATTTTTCTTCCTTTGGGTGCATATACTATGCTTTTTGGCATGGATAGGTTGTTTATTCATAGGACCAAGGTATATTTCTATGAGAAGGACATTGATTGCCTAGATGAGGCTGGAGAAAATAGATACTTATAGGGAAATCAGAAGCCTACATCAGTGAGGATGGTTACAACTATGCAAGCTAAGCACAACCATAGAAAATGATGTGTATTATTTGCAGTACATTTTTCTGGTGACAACAAGTTGGATGATGAGGATGGTGAAGTCCTATGGAGGTATCCTATCCTGCAACAGTTTTAGGATGTGTTTCCTATAAAGATTCTTGAGATTTCGCCTCATATGGAGGTGGATTTATCTTTCTTGTTGATACTGGGAGCAACACCAACATCTAAGGAACCATTCATGATGAGCACTCTTGAGTTGGTGTAATTGAAGTTGTAGCTTAAAGATATGCTTGATAATGGATACATAAGTCTAAGTGTATCCCTATGAGATGCACCAATGTTTTTTGTAAAGAAGAAGGATTATACTCTTAGATTGTGCATTTATTACAAACAACTCAAGAAGGTGACTATCAAGAACACGTAACCATTGCCTCATATTGATGATTTGTTTGATTAGTTGAAAGGAGATACAATATTCTCAAAGATTGATCTAGATCAGGATATCATTAGGTGTGCATCAAAGAAGAATATATTACAAGACTACACTCTATACAAGGTATTTGCATTATGAGTTCTTGATGGTTCCTTTTTCTCTTACGAATGCTCTAGCGACCTTCATGTGTTTGATGAACAATGTGTTGTTTTGTGATAGTATTTGTTGATGATTTATTGGTATATTCAAAGAATGAGGAGGAGCATGTAAAGCACCTGGAAGAAATATTGAGATTGTTTAGAGAACATAAGTTGTATTCCAGGCTCATCACGTGTAGCTCCTTTTAGTCTCAAATTCACTACTTGGGACATATTGTTTCGAAGGAGGGGATAATAATGGATCTAGATAATATTTAGCCTATGATGGCATGGAAAACTTCAAGGAATGGGGACGAGGTTAGATCATTCATGGGACTATTAGGTTATTATAGGAGGTTTGTCAATAACTTCTCCAAGATTGGTTGTCCGATCACATATTTGTAGAGGAAGGAAAGTTTTCTTGAATGGACCGATGAGTGTGAAACAAACTTTGATCAGTTGAAGAAATTTCTTATTAATGCTCTGCCCTTCAAGATTGCAGATCTGTGGCAGACAACCATTGAAGTGTTGGATCTGTGGTAGAGACCATCGTAAGAAGGATTTTCCATTGTATCAGGGAATAAAGCCTCATATCTACAATGGCAAGGAGGAAAATAAAGTTGGAGATGTATCAGAGAGCATTCCTCAGATCTATGTAGAAGTTGATAATAGGAAGGAAAATCACCATGCACATATGATTAAGATGGAAGGTAAGTTATGTGATCAAGTTGTTTCCATTTTTATTGATCAAGCAACAAATTATAGATATATTGGTCATGACCTAGTGGATATATTTCATTTGAGTAATGAAATGCATCTAGAATCCTAGTTGGTGTAGTTGGCTGTAGGGACCAAGTGAATAGTTCACCATTGGATGAGGTCTTTTTCATTTGAGATTAATGGCATGCCTACAACAACAAATACAATTTTTCTTCCTTTGGGTGCATATACTATGCTTTTTGGCATGGATAGGTTGTTTATTCATAGGACCAAGGTATATTTCTATGAGAAGGCCATTGATTGCTTAGATGAGGCTGGAGAAAATAGATACTTATAGGGAAATCATAAGCCTACATCAGTGAGGATGGTTACAACTATGCAAGCTAAGCACAACCACGGAAAATGATGTGTATTATTTGCAGTACATGTTTCTGGTGACAATGGGCTAGATGATGAGGATGGTGAAGTCCTAAGGAGGTATCCTATCCTGCAACAATTTCAGGATGTTCTTCCTTTAGAGATTCGTGAGATTTCGCCTCATATGGAGGTGGATTTCTATATTTTTTTGATAGTAGGAGCAACACCAACATCTAAGGAACCATTCATGATGAGCACTCTTGAGTTAGTGTAATTGAAGTTGTAGCTTGAAGAGATGCTTGATAATGGATACATAATTCCAAGTGTATCCCTATGGGGTGCACCAATGTTTTTTGTAAAGAAGAAGGATTATACTCTTAGATTGTGCATTTATTACAAACAACTCAAGAAGGTGACTATCAAGAACACGTACCGATTGCCTCATATTGATTATTTTTTTGATTAGTTGAAGGGAGATACAATATTTTCAAAGATTGATCTAGATTAGGATATCATTAGGTGTGCATCAAAGAAGAATACATTACAAGACTATATTCTATACAAGGTATATGCATTATGAGTTCTTGATGGTTCCTTTTTATCGTACAAATGCTCTAGTGACCTTCATGTGTTTGATGAACAATGTGTTGTTTTGCGATAATATTTGTTGATGATTTATTAGTATATTCAAAGAATTAGGAGGAGCATGTAAAGCACCTGGAAGCAGTATTGAGATTGTTCAGAGAGCATAAGTTGTATTCCAGGCTCTTCACATGTAGCTCCTTTTGGTCTCAAATTCATTACTAGGGACATATTGTTTCCAAGGAGGGGATGACAATGGATGTAGATAATATTTAGCCTATCATGGCGTGGAAAACTTCAAGGAACGGGGACGAGGTTAGATCATTCATGGGACTATCAGGTTATTGTAGGAGGTTTTTTAGGAAGTTCTCCAATATTGGTTATCCTCTCACATATTTGCAGAGGAAGGAAATATTTTTTGAATGGAACAATGAGTCTAAAACTAACTTTGATCAGTTGAAGAAATTTCTTATTAATGCTCCAGCCTTCAAGATTGCAGATCCTGATAATGAGTTTATGGTTTCTACAAATGCATGTAAGGAAGGACTTGGTGGAGTCCTAATGTAGGAAGGGAAGGTTGTTTTCTATGAATCATGAAATTTGAATGAGCATGAGCATAATTATGTGACTTGTGATCTTGATTTGGCAGACATAATTCATGCATTGGATATGTGGAGACATTATCTCCTTGGCAGGAAATTAATCTTGATGAGTGGTCATAGTGGATTGAGGTACTTTTTTGACCAACCCAATTTGAACACAAGGAAAGATAGATGGTTGGATACTCTCAATTAGTTTGATTTTGAGATCAGGCACATCAAGGGAAGGGAGAATAGGGTTGTGTATGCTCTCATTAGAAGATTACATGTGAATGATATTACAGTTATGAGCTCTTGTGAGACAAATTTGAAAGAACATGTCTTACATTAAGGACAATTTGATGAAAAGTACTAGCAGTTGAAGTAGAGATTGCAACAACATGGTGATAAAAATGAGGAGTATCACCTCAAAACATATGACTTGGTTAGATTCAAGAGTATGATATATGTGTCTGATAATGGTGAGATGAAGAAGCTTATTTTGAGAGAGTTTCATGTGAAGCCATATTCAGGGCACCAAATATACCATAAGACTTTGACATCTATCAAGAAGTTCTATTATTGGCCTAATTTGAAGAAATGAGGTGGTTGAGTTTGTTTCTAAGTGCTTGGACTATCAACAAGTGAAATTTGAATGCAAGCACACAATGGGTTTGATACAACCTATTTTGGCTCTGAAATGGAAATGGGAGTTCATTTCCATGTATTTCATTACATGATTTTGAATGACATCAAGGAAACATTAATTCATAATTTTTGTGTTTGGCAAGTTGATCAAGGTAGCTCACTTCATTACACTCAAGTCTACTAATTCAGCTAAAGAAGTGGCTCAAATCTTCATTAGGGAGATAATGAGGTTGCATGGAATTCCCAACAATATTATATCAGATAAATATGCCAAGTTCATTTCCAATTTTTGTAAGGATTTTTTTGCAAGCTTGGGAACAAAGTTAGCTTTCAATACAACTTATCTTTCGCAGACATATGGGTAGATAGAGAGGGTTAATAGGATCATTGAGGCTATGTTGAGGATGTATGTCAGTCATCAACAAAGGAAGTGGGAGGAGTATTTTCCAATGATATATTTTTCTTATAATAATGGGTATCAATAATCCTTGAAGATGAGTCCATTTGAGGCTCTCTATGGGAGGAGTTGTAATACTCCTATGAGTTGGAGTGGTCGAGTGATTAGGGTATTTATTGGATGGGATATGTTGAGAAATATGGAGTAGGAAATGGAGGTTATCAAGAATAATTTGAAGACAACACATGACATGAAGAAGATTTATGGTGATCAGCGTACAACCACTATTACACATGGGAGGAAAATATAATGTATACTTGTCGGTTATTTGACTCATTGTCATTGACTATATGACACATTGTGGTTATAATTTTCATCGGTGGGATTGCTTCAAATATTCGAACCTTTATTAAGCATTATATATTTGACGAGACTGACGTTGAATATCCAATGACCAAGATCGCCAAAAAATAATTTGATCATCCGACACTTTACGATTAGTTTTGTGATGCCAACAAGCATCGAATATGTTAGATGACCTAAATGTTCGATATCCGTCACCCTAGATGCAAATAATGAGTTTCAATATCTGAAATTTTGAATTTGAATATTCAACACCATATTAGTCTAATGCGATAGGATTCAACGGTTTTTTCTATCAGTATCAGGTGACATGTATGATGGTTTAGAATTAGATAAGTGGTGTTATGATAAGCTTGTGTGATGAGAGTGTTATGGCACTTACAATTTTTTATATATGTACAAATTTAGATGTCTGATGATTTTTTCAATCGGGCTCGAGTCGAATATTGAAAGGTTTTGACTTAACATCGAATATTCGATGTGTACCTTAGCATTAAAAAAAATATAAATTTATTTCAGGCACTCTCAGATCTAGCCATAATCAGTTGGCCCTCCCTATATATATATATATATGAATGTATCTATATGTATCAACATATACCTTCACATTTTTCTTGTTCTCCATGAGATAATGGGGTGGGGAGGCTTGTTCTTCAAAGCACTAATAATGATAGGGTGGAAAGAGAGGCAAGATATGTAGTATATATTGATTAGGTCCCATCACTACGGGATTTTCCCTTGAGAAGTGGGCCTTCCTCCTCCATTTATGGATCCCTAACTCCCTCTCCCTACCTATAAATTGAATCTCATCCTTCCACTACTGCTTGGTCTTGCCTAATCATTCATCATTTGCATCCCTATACTGTGATTATGCACGAATTTCCACTTGGGAGAAGGATCTCTTGGAGAGCCTCGATTTTGACTTGGAAATCACTAAAGGGAGGTATCGAACATCAAGGCGATAGTTTTATGCTTCCTATTTTCTATAATTAATAATATATATGATGTTTCACTTTCCATATTTGTCTAGATATCTATGCAAGTAGCCCTAGTTTATATGTGATGTATGCTATGTATCCTATCACATTTCTTGTTATTGTATCTTGATCTCCTATAGGTATTCGAACGCCACAAGCAGTGAGGAGAGAGCCTGAAGGACTGTGGAATCAAGGCCTTTACCAAAGAACTAGATGATAGCATCAAGAAGAGGTATGCTCTCCTTCTTCTTCTTCCATTTCGAATAAAAACTAGGAAAGGGTTCATTAGTTGGTCTCATGCATTGCTAGACCCACTCTAGGGCTAGAGATATATCCTATGTCCACAAAGGGTATTGTCTTCATAAAAAAAATGGTGACTCTGCTGTGGAGCTATAGCCTCTTTATGTCTCCTTTTTTGATTTGTTTTTTGGATCAGTTTGAATGGTCTTCAAGATATGAGTCCGTTTGTGTCTCTATAGGTCTACATAGTGCTTGATTTTTGCTTTAGAGTGTTATCTATAGGTTTATGGTTAATCTCTTATTGTTTTTCCTAAGAATTCCTCTATCAACGCATCTTTTTTAGACATAGTCACACTACCAACACGGATATTTATAAGTACAGTTAAGCTGAAAACCCTGTCTTCCACTGTCTCCTTGTTGTTGTGCTGTTTCATAGACCAACACGGGTTTTTCTATGCAAATAGCACTACCAGCATAGGTTTGGGGGTCTTAAGTAGCATTGAAGACCCTATTAGCATAGGTTTTTCTATGTAAAGTAGCGCTAGTATTTAAATTTGAGAAACTTTTGTGTTTCCACCAAAAGGCCTAGTGTGTCCTGGTCTCTAAGGTCGTCCTCTTGCTTTTTGTGCATCAAATTTTGTTTGTTCGGTGTTATTTTCTTTTTGGTGTGAAAAATTACATCCGAAACTTGAAGTGGTAAAAGTGAAATTTTGGTTAAGTCTTTGATTCTTTACGTCAATTAAGTCGTTTTTTTCTACTTGTATGTTTGGAAAGATTATTGGTTTGTTGATTATTAAGCATGATTATTTCTTTTGCAGTCCATAAAAGGAATTGATCTTTTTCCTTCATTTATTTTTTTATCTCAAAAATTTACTTTTTGTAAAAGTGCATTAGATTACATTGCATTCGAAAATTCAATTTTTGCATCATCATTAGATATTTATTGCATTGTTTAATGGTTGAAAAACTAAAAAGCACATTGAGTGCATTCTTTTTCATTTCAAAATTCATTAAGTGGATTTTCATTTCATCGAAAAGTGCATTGAATGCATTCTCATTTCATCGGAAAGAAAAATAAAATTGTGCATAGATTACATTGCATAGTTTTCAAAAAAGAAATTGTGCATAGATTACATTGCATGGTTTTCATCCTTTAATGTTTTGAATTGAATTGGGATAGTGAATGTGATCTAGTTAGGAAAGTTTTGTTTGTTGCATCATTGTTTGAAAACTCTTCCCTTAACTAGATAGCATTCATTGAATTGAAATAATAGTTTTCTCAAATAGCTGCATCTTAGGTGTTTAGTTGGCATCATTTTGAGCCCAAAATCGAAACTTAATTGAATATAAACATTAAAATTAACCTAAGGATCATTTGGAATTAACAAAAACATATAGTGGTTTAGGCTAGAGATGTGTTCAGGTGTTGTTATGTGTAGCATCTATCACTAATAACTTGTGTTGCACCCTGGGGGTGATATCTTGTCCCACGTACAAAAGTATATAGGACTATGCTCCACGTATGGTAAGTATATGGGGATGCTCTTGTCGAACGGTTACACATTAGATAGTGCTACTTTAGACTGAGCTCCCACGTATCATTGTCTATATTTTGGGAGAGCCCACTAGGTTGCAAACCCACCATAGGTAACCGAGTCAGACACCTTTTAGATGTGATACACCGAACACAACATTTTGGGAGATTGGCTACAGTACGTCAAGTCCTTGGTTCATCAAGGTGTATATTGCAGTTTACAAAAACCTAGTAATTAGTTTTGCCTAGATTACCCTTTTTTATTTATTTTGTCTAATTCTAAAATTTACTGCCCATGGAATAACATCTTACCCATGCATAACTCCTTATCAAGTCTTAGGTTGAGACTAATAGAAATAATTCCTAATTTTACCAATCAAGGAATCCCATCAGATGGGAATCCTGGTGCTTTTCATTCTTTTGGAATTTTTAACATTCCCTATATGGAAATTTTATCCCTCATGGGATTAAACATTGGTTTTCCAATTTGGTTATTTTCAACCCCCATGGTCCCAAATTTCCAAGCTACTTCTCAACCAAGCTCACCTCCACCTGAATAGTGTCAACCTCATGTTAATCCTAAAGTTGGCCCCTTGCCTTCTTCTCCTATTTTTCACCTTGTTATTCCTCTTTTCCTGGTGAAATTCTAGATTCTAATAATGAGGAATCTATGAAGAAGAATAAGTGGGTGAAGAATACGAAGAAAAATAATCAACGGGGCAACCAAGTGACCATATCTACTGATACAACTGATGTTGAAAAACCTTCCACTTTGTCCCACAAAGTCAAATTCCCTTGCAAGTTATGCAAGGGTGACCATCTTCTTAGATATTGTCCTAGAATTCCTAGGATATTACAAGTATGGTCCACCAACTCACATCAAACTTTGTCATTAGCCTTTGGATACCATGCTGGTGAAAAACCCTCAACTTGGGATAACAAGGCACATGGGAAAAAGGGTAAAGTTAAATTTCCCTGCAAGTTTTATGAAGGGAGTCATCCCATTCACATTTTTCTTTATATGGATGAAGACTCCAAAGTGTTGGATAACCTTATGGCTTCTCAGCCCCATATTCCTGCTGGCTACCAGAAGCTTTCCTCTGATCCTCCACTAGTTGATCAAGTGATTGATCAAAATTCATCTCTTGTCAATCCCACTCTCTCCAGTAGTGAACCCCATGAGTTAGTTCCCAACCAACCATTGGTTGAGGAAATATTTGACTTGATTTCACCTTCAGTTGATCATGCTTTTCCCATAGAGAGTGAATGTCATTCAACTTAGGTTATTTTTGTTTCATTAGATTCTGATGAATTGGAGGGAAATCCTCTCGTTACCACGGTACAAGAGGGTGATCCTCCCATTCCTGTAACACAAAGCGGTGATTATCCCATTCCCATGACACCCCCTCCAAGTATTCTAATCACTTCTTCTGATTCGAGTCGATTGGAAGGATATTTTATTCCTTCTTATGTGCCCTTTTAGATCACGGTTCAGGCCCATAATGTGGCCATACCTAGCACCATAGTAGATGAAGGAAAATCTGTTATTATTTTGTACTCAACTACTTGGCAAGCATTAGATTCTTTGTAGCTTGTGACTATTACCTAGAATCTGTTAGCTTTTATGAGAGGATCCAATAAATCATTAGTGATCCTTCCTAAGTTGCATATTACTTTGGGAGGAAATATTGTCTATATAGACATGATGGTTTTCCAAGGCCCTTTGGACTTTAACTTATTCCTTGGGCATGGCCATACTTATGTCATGGGAGCTATTGTCTATTATCTCTCTCATGTGATAGGTTTCCGCATGAAGGAAGAATCATGACCATTGATCAACCTTGATTAATTGGTAATAATTTGACTCCAAGTCAACCAACCTCCCTAAATGGTTCTTTTATGCAAGTATTATCTTCCCCGCCACAGGTTAATTATGTGGCCACCTATTCCATGCCCACGTCAACTGATGATCTAGTTAGTGATATAATGCATCATGTACTTGGGGCAACATACCCTGATTTCCATAGTGTTGTTCTTGCATATGATGAGAACCTCTTAGTTAAGCCATGACCTCTTATGTGCCATGGGAGAAAGTTATCAGAGCAGAGTTCCTCTTCTTGTGTCAAGCTCCTTAAAAACTAAAAAAAAATGTCTTCAGAGTAAATTTCCTCTTCTAGTGTCAAACTCCTTAAAAAATGAAACAAGGTCTTCGGAGAAAAGTTCCCTTTCCTGTGTCAAGCTCCTTAACAAATAAAATAAGGTGTCATGAGGATAGTTATTTTACTGTGTCCACCTCATTAGAAAATTAAATTGGTTTCGATGAGAATATTTATTTTCCTGTGTCAAACTCATTTACGAAAAGGGAACCGATGGATTTTTCTTCTCTGTCTCTTTTTAAAACTCTCTAAACATGAAAAAGACACTGAGTTACTCTTTTATCAGACTCGTAAACATCAAACGGAAAATGAATTGTCACCATGACAAGACTGATTTACTCCTTCCTAGAGCTCGTTAAAACTACTAGGATGGATTGATTTGAATAGTGCACTTATACACTAAGAATATGCTATCCTCTTCATGCTTTTTATCAAAAATAAAGAGTTGCTCGTTAGCAATAATGGGAGAAAATTGAAAGTGGAAGTTCCCATGTCTTTTGAGGTAGCATGTCGCTTTTGACCATGACACTTGTGTGCATTTCATGTCGGGTTGGGGATATCCTTCATTCATCACTTGCCTTCCTAGGTTTTGGAAATCCATTTTCCTCTTATCTAATCACCATTTTTTCATCATGACCTTTGATCCCATTTTGAGTCAAGTGTTTCCACACTATGGAATCGTGTCATTAATATGTTCAAGAGAAGTCCTATGTACAAGTCAAACATCCTCTGCTTATTTTACCCTCCCTGCAACAGTCCTGAATCACTCCTTTGATCTTGAGAAATACTTTGTTATGTGTCGATGGTGTGGGAATCATTATGGCCCTCCTTCGATGGATCACTTCATATCAAATTCAGCTCATTATCCAGGAAGATGATTTAGAAACTTCTTTTCAGCACCCTGGATCTTGCATGCCTCAATGGAAAGTTCTTCGCCTTCGATAACAAGTTCACTTTATTGGCCTTCGATCGATGACTTTACAAGTGTTCGAATTCAAATCATTCATTCACACTTGTATATTGTGTTGTTTTACCTTCAAGATCATCATCATTATTGGTGGTTTCTCTCGTTCCTATTAATAGTTTACATTATTGACTGATAATCAGGTGGTTTTTACCACGTTTGAAATCAATGCATTTATTCATAGGATTAGATTTGTATAATGGGTAGATCAAGATAGAGAAGAATACTCTAGATCACATCTATTATTCTCTAGGCTGCATGGAGTTATTGAGTATTCATGATTGTACACATGATCATTTCTATACAGATGGTTGTGACCATACCTTGGATCCATTTCCATGATCTCTTTCAGATGGATGGCTATGACCATGTCATGGGTTCATGTGTTATTTTATTCCTATTTAGAGATGTGTTATTAGGCATGTTTATATCAGAGATGTCGAATAAATTTTTTTTTTTTGATTTGGCACGTCTTTTGGCAGTATTCCAAGTCCTTGCCTTGGTTCATGAAACATTTCACCCGTCACTCCCTGTTATGCCTTCATGCTTTAGGAGACATCTGTTACACAATAATTTTTCACCCTGTTCACTTCCCATCCCTATTCTTGAAGTGCCCTAAGATGAGAAGCTTGCAGTATATCCACCATGGAGAATAAATCAAGATATCCCTTAAAGACCAACAAAAATTTTCCTTGAATATATTCTAAATAAGCTCAACTTAAAACCTAAATTTCTGGGTCAGTGCTCATTTCCAGTTGCCTACCCATGATGATGGCATGTTGCAACACATTCACCTAGCGCTTCCAGTGTGATTTTTATAGGAAAATATGCATTTATCCCCTTTTGGCAGTGTTTCCTCAAATGGAGAAGAAGCTTCGTGCACTAGAATCTTCCAGAATGGTGAGCTGCATATGGTTCAGTGGATATATGCCCTAACTCCCTCTCCCTACCTATAAATTGAATCCCATCCTTCCACTAATGGTTGGTTTTGCATGATCATTAAACATTTGCATCCATATACTGTGACTATCCCCAAATTTCCACTTGGGAGAATGATTTCTTGAAGAGCCTCAGTTTGGACTTGGACATCACCAAAGTGACGTCTCCAACATCAAGGCCACGGTTTTATGCTTCCTCTTTTCTATAATTAATAATACATTTGATGTTTCACTTTCCATATTTTTCTAGATATATATGCAAGTATCCTAATACTCCTTGATATGTTAGATAGTTTGTATTTGATGTATGTTATGTATCCTATCACGTTTCTTGTTATTGTCTCTTCATCTTCTACAGGTATTATAATATCGAAAGTAGCGAGGAGCGAGCCATAAGGATCGTGGAATCAATGTCTTCACCCAAGAACTGGATGATAGCATCTGGAAGAGGTAAGCTCTCATTCTTCTTCTTCCATTTTGAATACAAACTAGGAAAGGGTTCACTATTTGGTCTCATGCATTGCTATACCCACTGTAGGGCTAGAGAGATTGCCTCTATCCGTAGAGGGGACAGTATTCACAATAAAATTGGCGAATCCACTGGGAGTTATAGTATCTTTGTCTCTCCTTCTCAGATTTGGTTTTTTGATAAGTTTGACCAATCATTAAGATCTGAGTCTGTTTTTGTCTCTATAGGTTTACATAGTGCTTTATTTTTGCTTTAGAGTGCCAGGTATAGGTTTGTGATTAATCTCTTATTACTTTTCCCAATCATTCCTCGATCAGTGTGTGGTTTTTTAGACACATTCGTGTTGTCAATGAAGATGTTTAAAACTAAATTCATACTCAAAACCATGTCTACCACTGTCTCCTCATGATAGTGCAGTTTCATAAACTAGCAAAGATTTTTCTATGCAAAATAGTGCTTCCAGCACAAGTTTGGGGGTCTAAAGTAGCGTTGAAGACCCTGACAGCACAGGTTTTTCTATGTAAAGTAGCATTGGTCCTTAAATTTGAGAGAATTTTGTATTTCTACTAAAATTTCTAGTGTGTCCTAATCACTAAGGTCATCCTCTTGCTCTATGTGCATCAAATTTTTTTTATTAGGTGTTAGTTTCTTTGTGGTGTGCAAAATTCCATCCCATACTTGAAGTGGTAAAAGTGAAATTTTGGTTGAGTCTTTGATTCTTTAAGTCTATTAAGTCATTGTTTGTTTCTTGTATGTTTGGAAGGATTGTTGGTTTTCTGATCATTAAGCATGATTAGTTATTTTATAGTCCATAAAAGGAATTGATATTTTGCATTCGTTTAGTTTTTTATCTCAAAATTTTAATTTTTGTAAAAGTGCATTAGATTACATTGCATTTGAAAAGTCAATTTTGGGACCATCATTAGACATTTATTGCATTATTTAGTGATTGAAAAACTAAAAGGCGCATTGAGTGCATTATTTTTCATTGCAAATTGCATTAAGTAGATTTTCATTTCATCGAAATGTGCATTGAATGCATTCTCATTTCATCGAAAAGAAAAATAAAATTGTGCATAGATTACATTGTATGGTTTGCATCCTTTAATGTTTTGAATTGAATTGGGATAATGAACGTGATCTAGTTAGGAAAGTATTGTTTTCTTCATCATTTTTTGAAAAGTCTTCCCTTAAGTAGATAACATTCATTGAATTGAAAGAATCTTTTTCTCAAATAGATGCATCTTTGGTGTGAGATGGCATCGTTTCGAGACCAAAATTGAAACTTAATTGAAGATCAACATTAAAATTATCCTCAATTAATCTAAGGAGCATTTGGAAGTAATGAAAACATTCAAAAGTCTAGGCTAGAGACATGTTCAAGCATCATTAAGCTTAGCAGTTGTCGCTAACAGTCTGCGTTGCATCCTGGGGGTGATATCCCATCCCACGTATGAAAGTATATAGGACTACACTCCATGTATGGTAAGTATATGGGGACGCTCTAATAGAATGGTCACACATTAGACAACACTACTATAGAGTGAGCTCCCATGTACCGTCGCGTATATTTTTGGAGACCCCACAAGGTTGCAAACCTGCCATATGTAACTGAGTCGACCGCCTTGTAGACGTGGTACATTGAGCACAACATTCAGGGAGATTAGTTTCAATACGTCAAGTCTTTGGTTTTCCAAGGTGTATATTGCAGTATATGGATACCTGATAATCCTTTTTTCCTAGATTACCATTTTTTATTTATTTTGTTTAATTCAAAAATTTACTGCTCGCAGAATAACATCTTACCCATGCAAAACTCCTTAGAAGGTCTTAGGTTCAGACTAATGGAAACGGTTCCTGAGTTTACCAATCAAAAAATCCCCTTAGATGGGAATCCTAGTCCTTTCCCTTCTTTTAGAAGTGTTGGCGCTTCCTATATGGCAACGTTGTCCATCTCGGGATTAACCATTGGTTTTCTAGTTTGGTTATTGTCAATCACCATGGTTCCAAATGTCCAAGATACTTCTAAACAAAGTTTGCCTCCACCGGAACAATGTTAACCTCATGTTGATCCTAGATTTTATCCCTCACCTTCCTATCATGTTTATTCACCTCGTTCTTCCTCTTTTCTTGGTGAAAGTGTGGATTATAATAACCATGAAGCTAAGAAGAAGAATAAGAGGGAGAGGAAGAAGAAGAATAATAAGAAGAGGGAAACCAAGTGACCATCACTATTGATGCAGCTAATGTTCTAAAACCTTCCACTCTGTCCCGCAATGTCAAATTCCCTTGAAAGTTATGCAAGGGTGACCACCTTCTTAGTGATTGTCCTGGAATTCCTGGGATATTAGAAGTATGGTCCACCAGCTCAAATCAACCTTTGTCATTGGCCTCTAGAGATAATGTTGGTGACAAACCCTCAACTAGTCATAACAAGGCCCATGGGAAAAATGGTAAAGTCAAATTTCCCTGTAATTTATGTGAAGGGAGTCATCCCATTCACATTTGTCCTTATATGGATGAAGCCTCCAAAGTGTTGGATAACCTTATGGCTTCTAAGCTTCATCTTCCTATTAGCTACTGGAAGCTTTCCTCTAATCCTCTGTTATTTGATCAAGTTATTGATTATAATTAATCTCTGGTCAATCCCACTCTCTCTCAAAGTAAACCCCACGAGTATGTGCCTGACTAGCCATTGGTTGAGGAAAAGGTTGACTTGATTTCACCTTTAATTCATCATGCTTTTCCCAGAGAGAGTGAACCTCATAAAACTCAAGTTCTTTTTGTTTCTTCATATTCCCATGAATTGGAGGGAAATCCTCCCATTCCCACTGTATAAGAGGGTGATCCTACCAGTCCTCTAACACAAGGGGGCAGTTCTCTCATTCCCACGATACCCCATCTAAGAAGTGTGGTCACTTCTTTTGATTGGAATCAGCTGGAAGGTTATTGTATTCCTTCTTACATGCCCTTTGTGATCATGGTACATGCCTATAATTTGGTCATACAAAATACCATAATAGATGAAGGCACATCTATTATTATTTTGTACTCAAATTCTTGTCAAGCTTTAGGTTCTCAGGAGCTTGTGCTCGTTACCCAGAATACGTTAGCTTTTAACAGAGGAACAAGTCAACTATTAGGGATCCTTCCTAAGTTTCCTATTACTTTGGGAGGAACCATTGCCTATATATATGTGATGGTTGTCCAAGGCCCTTTGGATTTTAACTTACTCCTTGGGCATGACTATACTTATGTCATGGGAGCTCTTCTCTCTTCTCTCTTTCGTGTGATATGTTTTCCGCATGAAGGAAGAATCATGACCATTGATCAAGTTTCATTCATTCCTCCTAATTTGACTCCTATTCAACTAGCCTCCCTAAATGATTCTTGTATGCAAGTGGTGTGTTACAGGAAAAATGACCTCCTCATCAGCTTAGAGGAGAAGGTAACATGGAAGGAAGAAAATGACCTAGACAAGACCCATTTTTTCCAAGGTAACGCATCCCAGAACCATCAGATGTTATATTCCGCGTTATGGGCATACTGTACGTTAGTGAAAACTGCCATAGGCTTCATGCCATTCCAACTCGCATTTGGCCTGGAGGCAGTACTCCCAATCGAGTGTGAGATTCTATCACTTAAGCTCACTGTTGAAATCCTACCTAGAACCACCACCACAGAAGATTTCTTTCTCTCACTCAATCACTTGGATGAAACTCGTCAAGATGCCACACTGGCGCTTGAAGCTCACTAGTGCCGAGATAAAACTCAATATGAAAAATCTGTCAAGCCTTGTTCTTTCCAAGAGGGTGATCTCGTTCTACTCTACGATCAGAGACACGACCTCTTGGGGGCAGGAACACTTTAACCATTATGGCTTGGTCCTTACATAGTCACCAAAGTCCTCTCAAAAGGAGCTTATGAATTTCAGGACTATAATGGAATTCCACTCGCGGAGCCCCACAACGGGCTCTATCTGAAGAAGTACTTTGCCTAGTTCTCCGCTAGGCATATGCTTTGTAATTTTATGTATATGAGTTTTTCCATTGTTTTGATGTCTCTGGATATTTTGGGTTTTTGAGTTTTTCTCATACACATTCTTTTTCTTTTTTACACAGATTCCTTCATCATCCTTATCATACATCGCATATGTGGATGGTGCTAGTCATCATACTAGGCACATTGCGTCAGCTGCTTGGGTCCTCTACACACCTAAGTCGGAACTCCTTGGTTCCAGGGGAATCTTCCTGGGCAATGCCACCAAAAACATTGCTGAGTATATGTCGGTGATCCAACTCCTCACAGAGGCTGCCTCTCACAACATCTCCAATCTGGTGGTTAGGTTAGATTCCCAACTCATAATTATGCAGTTAAACAATCATTATCGTGTTCGTCATCCTGTTTTATTACGTTATTTCTTAAGGGTGAAAATTTTAGAACGTCACTTTCAAACCATTGTGTTTGAGCACATTGCTAGAGAATTTAATGCATTTGTTGATTCATTGGAAAATTATGTGTGAGATTGGAATTTGTCACACTTATTATAGTAAGAGTCATACATGAGTATACATTTTTTACTTCAGAAAATACATAAACATTAAAAAACACATGAGATCAAAATCACCAAAATATATATATATATATATATCTGTGTGTGTGTGTGTGTGTGTGTGTGTGTGTGTGTTTGTGTGTCATGTCGAGTTTAGATTAAATCAAAAAAATTCCCAAAACTTGGGTGTTTTACAAAAATTGGCTTCGCTAAAACCTCGCTATGACATTTACACATCTATCTACCCCTCCTACTAAGCCTGCTGCTCAAAATAGTAGACAAATGCTCTAGCTATCCTCCTCAGAGGCACCAAGTATCTCTCCAGCACACCCACGGTATGTCATTGTAGACGGACCGGGATCTCTCTCATGGGCAGAGGCGGCACACCCATACTTAAACCCTCTAGGTTTCTAGTATGCTCCTGCAAAATCTATGTTTCATCACCCTCTTCGGTGGCTTCTGCAACCTCCGCTATTGCACCAGCCCTAGGTAGTTGCATTCCTCGCCTTGCATAGCGAGGGGCTCCAACAGGACAGACAGGTGCCACATCTTTGTCAAGCAACAAAGCTTCATGCCAACATAAATTTTCACCCGCTAAACAAAAAAATTACATAAAAATTCAAAATATACTAAAAAGTACTTGATGACTACACTGATCACGCTCTTTCTTACCATCTAGACCCCACTGAGTGCCCGGTGGAAATACCAACTCTGGATCTCTTGTATGGTTCATCCCTGCATAGGGATAATCTTCAATCATGATGATATGGTCTTCAAGCCACTCGAAGAATCCCTCATCAAAATAGTGACGGATTGGACCCTCTCGAGTCCATGGAATCAAAGCTACCCAGCGAGTCTGTCTTAGCTCCCACAGGCCCAATGCATCCATGACCATTCTTGGCCTCATGGTCAACACCCGATCTAGTATGAATGAGATGATCAATGTACCATACCCAAACTCTCTTTGGGTCCGAGTCTTACATGTTGTCAACTCTACACGAACTCGACGGATAACTCCTTCACACCAGTCAAATACCCAGGGCTACATACAATCCAGTGCTAACAACAACTGGGCCTTGGTCGCCACATGCTAACTCTTAAAACCAGCCAAGCGAACTATCATCCACAGTAAAGACCTCAGTGGTCTTGATGCCGCCCGTGTAATAGGCACTCGGTTACTCACTGCCACAATATTGTTTATGCAGTGCATATGGATCAAATCAGCAGTGGTGTGGGGATCAGCCCTGGATCCTATCATATTGGGCCTTGGCCCTCAGCAAACAGGCCAGTCAAAAAATAGATATCATATTTCTCAATCGAGAGTTCATTACCCACAATGTGAAAGAGATGTTGGCGGTCATCCCATTGTTGAATTATCCATCACAGAAGGTCCTCCTATCCCCTCATGATATCTAAACGAGCATACTTTAGCAATCTGCATCTATAGAGAACTAGCAAGGTAGCTGCATCAGTAACCATTTCACATTCTTTCCGCTCATGCTCCCTCTCACGCTAAATACTCATGGTAAATAGCTTTATACCTACACAAGCAACCATTTAACTAGATTATTTTTTGTCTAGAGCACTTTAAGATGCTAACAAACGAGTTTCTAAAATGTCTCTGCCAGCTAACGCGGGCTATAGTGCCCAAAAGTTCATGCTAACGTGTTTTTTCTTCATGGGAAGAGCGTTTAATGTGCGCACATCACTCATCACCCGCGTTAGCCGCTTACATTTCTTAGGGCCTGCTAAAATTGACACTTTGAACCAGAAAAAATACTTAAAAACACAATGAAATGACAAACAAAGGTTCAAGCTTTTACCTGGATCTCGCGGAAAGAAAAACTGTCTCCCAGGTCATCCACAATCGACAGTTGAAGTTTCACCACTTTTTTCTCCAAACCTCTATCACAGCACTCAATAGAGTGAAAATGAAGGTCTGTGGCGTTCTTATAGCCACTCTGGAGGTCATACTCACTCTGCTAGTCTGATACAAAGAGGTAAATTCATGCTATATTTCATCGTGACTATTGGTTTTTATATATGTTACCAATGCTCTGATGGGTTTTAAAAGTTTATATTCAGATCTGACCATGTTTGACCCGGTTATGAGCTTTCTTTTTAGGGAATTTTTATAGCTCATAAAACTGAGAAAAACCTGAGTTGCCTTTGTTAGGCTCGTTAAACTCCCACGACAGAGACATATGAGCCATTCTTTTCATCTTTTTCAAAGCTCTTTAAAGAGAAAAATTAACCGAGTTTTTTTGCGTGACTCGTTAAAATTTCATGGAAGGCACCAAGTTTTTTCTGTGTGACTTGTTAAAATTTCACAGAAAGCATCGAGTTTTTCCTTGTTGGGCTCATTAAAATTTCACAAAGAACATTGAGTGCACTCCATCTCCTTGTACTCATAACAAACTGAGGTAGATTTCCATCAAAAATATCTTTCTCACTATTCTGGATTCAATGGACTAACTCACGGAAAATGAACTATTATAGGCTTACTATTCTCCCTTCGTCACGCCCGGTTATCAAACATGAAAAAGCTACCCCCTAAAGTTGTCTTTTACGGTGTTTTTTAGAATCTCTAAATATGAAAAAACCACCGAGTTTACCCGTCTAGACTCGTTAAACTTAATCAGACGGGGAAAAAATTTGGACATCATGGACACTTCTTCTGTTACATTTTCTAAAGGTCGATTTGGCAGCGCAAAATATTCAACATGGCACTTCTTAGAAAACTCTTTCGCATTTAGCCGAACCCTACCATCTATGTGTTTAGCCTTCATCTCCCAGTGTTCCTACATTGGTTCATCCTAACACTCTTTGGTGTTCATTAAGCCTAAGCTGCCTCATACCCTATTAGAGTATCTTCTATTGTTCAAGAGGATCTCGCTATCTACTGCTCCCTGTATCAACCAAATTCATCATATAACAGAACTTATTTGTTGTTAGTTATCCCCATTTTCTCTTGATTATTTCCATCAATACAAAATCACATTTTCCCATTTCGTGTCAACTTATGTGGGACGCCTCAGTGCCTACATTTTGACAGATCTCTTCCTATCAACTTCAACATCTTGTCTAGGAAGTTGATCCAGTAACACATCAGTACCCAGATACTTGTAGACATCAGTGGCAGGTTATCTTGTGTTTGGTTGGGGTTCTCATTATTGGCTCCCGATTGAATGATTCTATGAGTGTTCAACATCAAAACCTTTTATTCACACTCGCTATATTGTACTGTGCATCGGGGACCATCATCATTATCGGTGGCCACCCTTGCATCTGTTAACAATTTTTGTTATTTACTGGTAATCAAAATATTTCTTGCATGTTCGACTATGACTCATTTATTCACATGTATGGGAATATGCAATTTAGTGAAGCGGTGAACAAGACCTTGGGTCGAGGGTTACACCATTACAGCTGTGTTTCCTCCCCCAAATTGTGATATTGTTTTTTGAAGACAACTTTTCAATTTGATCCTGTTATGACAGACACTTTCACGTTATACTTATCGGTGGACATACTGTTCAGATTTCTATTCTATAGAAATCATGTTGATTAGCTATTGAACATGGGAATGCCTGACTCAAGACAGATACTATATTTTCTGACATATGTTTTTGTTTTAGGTTTTCCTTAGTCCTCCAATTCCTCTTATTCTGCTACACTTTTTATAAAGTATTTCGACCATTGACTTCATCTCTGACGTCACACTTTAGGGGGCATCTTTTACAGGACAAATGAACTCCTCATCAATTCAGAGGAGAAGGTAACATTGAAGGAAGAAAATGACCTAGACAAGACCCATTTCTTCCAAGGTAACGCACCCTAGAAGCAACTAAACAACGTTATAATGAACTTAAGACATGTAAAGGGAGCGTTAGTACCTAGGGTAATGCTCTGTCTTTCCCAAGGGGCAACATTATTTGTGTTTGAGTGTGAAAAGGGAAAATATCTTGCAAAAAAGTGACTGGCACTTCCATATTTTTATCATAAAGGACCAGTACAAAATAGAAACTAAAAGGCACAAACCTTTTATTAGGCCTTGCCAAATACAATTGGACTCCTAAGGGAGGCAAAAGCGTGGAAGGAAATGGAAACATCTTTATCTTTCCCATTACGAACTGGTGGAATAGGTTGGCAATGTTTTCCCTCTCTATCTTCTATAAAATGGATTTGTGGGCTCTTGGTCTAAGGTCGAAGGATTGAATATATGTAGAGCAAAGTTTCATTTTTTGGGTGTGAGGTTTGAATATTGTGGAAGTTCATTGAGAGCTTTCTTCCTTGAGCATCATCACACTCAGAAATAGAGAAAGAAGGAGAGGAATTGGGAGGTTGAGGAGGGCTTGGTGCAACCAACGGTTGTAATCCTCCTTTTTATAAATCAATAGAACTTTATTTGTTTTTTCCATTCGATGCATCGGTGGCACAATTTTTTTTCAATCATCTATGTAGCATGATATGAATGTCTTAGATCTATATTGTTTGATGTTTCTTATATGATACTTTAATCAACAACAAAATATACTGTTGTAGAGATTACATGAGTGCTTTGATTGATTGCAGGATATGGATTTGGAGTTGGTGAAGAAGTATCTCTACTCTGTTGTTCATTGTTCTCCATAGGATCCGATACCGATAAATAGGTAATCTCTCCATCTTACTTCGTTGATTACAGACTTTAGCATGAGCATGTATGCAGCTTCTTTGTGAACATTACAGCCAATCTGACTATCTGCCTCGGGAACTAGAAATCCCTGAGAGGGATATTTAGTAACCACCACCCAAGCATATTACCCTATATCATGTTGTCTTCCCCACCATGGGTTAATTATGTGGCCACCTGTTCCATGCCCGTGTCCACTGATGATCTAGTTAGTGATATACTGCATCATGTACTGGTATCATTAGACCTTGATTTCCAGAGTGTTTTTCTCCCATCTGATGAGAACATCTTGGAAGCCATGACCTATTATGGGGCATGATAAAAATGTGTAGGAGTAGAGTTACTTTTCTTGTGTCAAGCTCCTTAAAAAATGAAACAAGGTCTTTCAGAGAAGAGTTCATTTTCTTGTGTCAAGCTCCTTAAAAAATGAAACAAGGTCTTTGGATAAAATATCCTTTTCTTGTGTCAAGCTCCTTAAAAAATGAAACAAGGTCTTCAGAGCAAAGTTCCTTTTCCTGTGTCAAGCTCCTTAAAAAATGAAATAATTTTTCATCAGGATAACTCTTTTACTGTGTCCACCTCATTAAAAAATTAAACAAGTTCCAATGAGTATAGTTATTTTCCTGTGTGAATCTTGTTAAAAAATGAAACAAAACACCTTTCAATTTGAGTCTTTGAATAAATCTCATAAATCACCAGTTGATTCTTTCACTTTATCTGGTAAATGAACCTTCATTCTATCCACCTACTTGTAACTAGTATTCTAATTAGATGTATGAGATGAATCTTAGGGGGCTTGTACCTTGAATTGAGTCACCATGATGGGGACATTCAAACTTATTTCAAGTTTGTCTCCATTTCAAGCTTGCATAAAAATGAAACCAATTCCAATCATAGTTTATCCATATGTTTCAAGCTTGTGAAAAAAAGAAACCAATTCAAGTATAATTTCCTATGTTTCAATCTTGCATAAAAATGAAACCATTCTCATACATATATCGTGATTTCCCTTTTATTTTCCTCTTCTTCTAGATGAGCCTTGGTTTTTTCATTCCATCGTCACCATTTGCTTGGACGATCATACTCTCTCGCTTTATTTTTTTACCCTTTCTTGAGGAACTGTTGCAATGAGTGGTCTTATTGGCCAACATCTTGACCTCTACATGTTTTGAGCAATTCCATCATCACCGGAACTATTATCTACCCTTTGAGTAGTTCCATCGTCATGGGAAATTAGTTGTAAGGTTGGGAGGTACATGTTTGGTGGTGGGATAGCTTCCTTTCCATACACAAGGAAGTAGGGTGAAGTTTTGAGAGAAATATTAGGAGTAACACGGTGAGGCCAGAGTGCATTAACTGTAGAGTTGTTCCAATTATTTTACTCAGATAAAATGGTTTTCTTAACGATGTGAATGATATTCTTGTTTATTGATTCAGCTAAACCATTTTCCTATGGGTAATAATTAGATGCATGCTTTAATACAATCCCATTTTCTAATGCAACTCATAAACATTTAATGAAGAAAATTAGGTTGCATTATCCAAGACAAGTGATGTTGAAACAACGAACCTAGTTATGATATTTTTCTTTAGAAATTGGATGAACTCCTAGTCATTTACTTGTCTTAATGGAATTTGTTTAGCCCACCGAATGAAATAATATTTTTCTATCAAAATGTACTAGTGTTGCTTTTAGGAATTTGAGAATATCTCTCCAATAACATCCAATCCTGATTGTTGGGAAGGTTCCTCAACTGTTATTGGTAGTAGTGGGGTGACTGACTTTTGATCTCGACAAACACATCTTTGACAATTTGGAAAATTATGGGTGTAAGCATTAAATCCTTAAATAAAGTGGGCCAATACTAAGCGTACCTCATTACTTTATGCACACTTGTGTCACCTGCAAAGTGTCCTCCTACTGGTCCATCATGAAATTATTTTAATACCTTCTTAGTGTCATGCAGCTCTAAGACTCTCACCAACACACCATTGTGGTGATTTATAGAAATCACTTCAAGAATAAGCTGGTATGATATAGTTTTGAGCTTAAATTTTCCTTCTTTTTTTTTATTCAATAAGTGTTCGGGAAAGGTTCCATTCTCTAGATATTGTCAAATGTCCAAATCCCACTACATTTTGGGACTCGTTTGGGGAACTTGCTCAATTTTATACATTTAAATTTCCCGATCGCATCTTAAAATATCTTGCTCAACAACGTGCTAAGCTTATGTTGTAAGCCTACAGCGGCCATTACCTTTAATGGAATGAACTAGTTTTAACTCCGACTAATATTCTTGCAAACAAGTCATATAATTTTCCCTTTACTCACCCTGCTCTTTTATGACTACTCGGTGAGGTATATAAATAATAGTATGAGATTTAATTATATAGGGCCTAAATTTTTTGACCACCTTGTATATTGCATATGCTTGTTTATCAATGGAAAGATAATTTAATTCTAACTCCTGCAAGTTGACACTCAAAAAATAAATAGGTTGTTCACTTCCTTCGTGATCCTTTTATGTCAATACGGTTGTGATGAATGAATCATAAGAAAAAGTATAAAGTAGGAAATACTTGACATAATTAGGAATATATAGTGCATGAATGTTAGTGATGGTTTGCTTAATACAGGTGAAAGCATTTTCTCCCTTCTGTCTGATTTGTAATTTTCATCTTTCTTAATCATCTCATGCAATGGTTTAACAATTTGAGCATAATGAGAGATGAATTTTAGCAAGAAATTAATATTTCCCAAGAAATATTACATCATGTTCTTATTCAATGGGGAAGGAATCTGAGCTATGGATTTGACCCTTTCAATATCAACATTGATTTTATTATTTGAGATAATTTGTCCCAAGGGAGTGCCTTCTAAGACACCAAATATGCTTCTCTTTGGATTAAGGAAAATCCCATACTTTCAACATCACCCAAATATTTGTTTTAGATGATGCACACGGTTTGATCTACTTTTGGAAAACACAGTGACATTATCCAAATATACCACTACACTTTGACCAATAAGGCCATGAAAATAAATGTTCATTTCTCTCTATAAAGTACCACCGACATTATGTTTTCGGAATGGAATATATTTGAATGCAAAGGTTCCTTGATTGGTTATGAATGTGTTCTTGATCAGATTTTGTTCTACCACTAGCACTTGATTGTAGCCAGAGAAACCATCTAGCAAAAAGAACATCTCAGAACCTGATATTGTTTGGAGGATCTATTCCATCAATGGCACATGATAGTTATCTTTGTCTAATGCTCGATTTAGATTACTAAAATAAAAATATAATCATATTTCACCAAAATATTTCCTAACATTGATGAACTTTGAAATCCAAGTTGAATGTCTAAATTCGAAAATGATAAAATAATCCATCATCTTTCTCAATTCCTTTTGGATTAGGGGCTCCAATATTGGATGAAACTTTCTTAGCTTTTTCTAGAATGGTTTGATCCCCTTATTTGATGGTAATTATGTGTTGTATAATCCAAGTATCATATATTTTCAGAGCATCATGAGTCCATGAAAACACATCCCGGTACTTCTTGAAAATACAGATGAATTCTTACCGTTTATGTGGAGAACAACATGTACCAATGTTTACATATTTCAAATTTCCGTGAGTTCCTAGATTGACTTGTTCATGAGATAGCTTTGAACTCTGATTATTGGCATTGATTGGTCCTTTGAAGTGATTTTGTAGGTCATAAATTTTTTCAAGAGACACTACATGTTTATAATATTTCCTTTCTTTCTATTAGCAACTTCTTGCAAAACCCTATCGTGCTTATCTTCATCGATGGTCACATCCTTGAAAATATATGCATTAGACATAAACTGTAGTATTTGTTGGTTTTCATTGAAAACAACAAAATTAGTCATGTTATTAGGCACATATGGTTTATATATAATCTCTATACAAAAACCATGTTTCAAAGGTGACATTCTAGCAACTGCATTGCCTAATGTATCTGCAGTGGAAATTCTAATTCTTGGTACATAATTAATATTGAAATATTTGAAATGATTAACCAAACTCCATACCTCCTATTGGTACTTTTTCTGATTTAGTGAAACACAATGGATATTATTTTGTTCCTCACGAGTAACCACCTCTTAATCACCAATTACATTGAGAATTTCTACTTTTAGGTAAATATATTTCTTTAGACCAATAACGAGTGCTTCATATTCAACCATGATTTTTATCCACTCAAAATCAAAACTACATGAGAGGATGTGCCTCCTATTATAAGGGTCTACATGAATACACCTTTCTCGAGAACCATCTTGATTTTTTGATCCAACAAAGTAAAAATTCCAAATAGTATCAACTACTAAACTTCTTCCTACCTTATTAGTACAAATTCATAAGCATTGGTTGAAGAACAAGGAATTTGCTTCAACTAGGTGTCTAATGGGACAGGTGATGACTTTGCATGATAATGCCTGTGATCTATCTCCAATTTATTTTTCCAGAAAATCATGTCTGCAACGCTGACAATTCATTATGACCCTCAATAGGTGTCACAACATGTTTCATGTAAGGTTCATTTTATACTCGGATATGACTTTTCCTGCCCTTGTATGGAAGCCAAAGGTGTGACGAATTTTTTGGAAAATAACCTTGTAATTTTCTAGACCAGACTCTACTCAATAGTAAGCCATAGGATTTAGGTATATCCAAAATTACTATGTTTATACATTGGGGCACGCTATTATAATTTTACATATAAATAAAAACATCTTTGAGTTCACCAATATCTGAGACAAGTGTCGTGTCTAGTTGAATAATTTGTGCATCTATCTTATCCCACATGGCATTAGTTTTATTATCAATTGATAATGGGGTTACATTCGTAGATGCATTAGAATCAACCAAAAAATTGTGGACATTATAATTAAATATTTCAAAGGTTAACAGAAATGGAGGGAAAATAGGATTTAAATCTAAGTTCAAAGAATTAACAGTAGTTTCAATAGTTATATAAGAATTAACTGACATCGCTTGAGAAGTAGAAGCTTTATTCCCTGAGGGAGGTTGTGATGACAATGCTCAGGAAAGAAATTCACACTAGCCTGCTACTTTTTGTGAGCTCAAAGATGGAAATATTGGCACGAGCCCTTTTCATATGTTCAACAATGTTAGAATCAAATGCTTCATCCTTAGCATTTAATGTTGAATTTTCTGGTGGTGTTTCTTTTCTTGAAGAATTCTTAGAATTAGTAGGAGTTCCAGACTTGTTTTGTGTCTTTTAAGCAAGTTTTTCTAGTGGTATAATATTTCTCAGCAACTTGTTCCCCATATCTTATTTAGATGTTTCCTATTGATAAAATACCCCTTTACTCCTCAAATTATAACTATTGGTTTCTTTTTGAGGAGGGGCTTAATTTTCAAGGGGCTCTTCAACACTCTTCTTCTCTTGATGGAGTGTCCAATAATTGGACTTTCTTTAGTATTTTACATCTCATTTGTTTTCTCTGTCTATTTAGACTTCTGATTAGCTACTAGAGAATCGATGATATGGGCTGCCATGGAAGTCATGTTATGGTTCCATTGTGGGCAAGTTTTCTCTTAATGTTAGTCCTGATGGAATGTACAATATTTGTCAATGCCAAGACATTAAAAATTCATCACAACATTGGAACTTTGGGAAGATTTATTACGTTGGTTAGTTTTGTTCCTTCTAAGGAAGGAAATAAGTGGGGGCATGTTAATGGTAGACATCTCACCTAACCTCACTTTAATTTTGATATCTTGTTGGTGACTGACTTAACATTTTTGGTCAAGATTTCAATATCGACATATTATTTCTCTTTAGCCTTACTTGAATTATCCTAAGACTTATTTCCAGTGTCCTTGGAGTCTTTATATTTTTCATCATCAACAATAGCTCCAATGACATGCAATTCCTCCTCTATTGCAATAGCTTCTACAAAATTTAAATTTAGTGTATCCTTTGCAGTTGACTTTATAAAGACATAAATTTTAGTTGGTAAGCTAGATGCATAATAATATACAATGCTAAAATCAAGAGGTTGTTTGTTTGGGGTAAAATTTTTCAATAGATGATTGAACCTTTGATTGAAATATTTAAACTTCTTATTTTCCCCCATTTTCAAGTTTCCATGATCTTTCATTAACATGGCAGGAGTGTTGTCATTAGCAAAATTTTCCGAGAAAATATTATTAAACTCCCTCTAACTATGAATTGAATTGACCAAAAGTCTATGATACCATGAAGATGCTCTATATTATAAATTAAATGGAAATATTCTACAAGCAACATCATCAAAGTGTACTTATATCATCCATAGGTGTAAGTAGAAGTTATCCATATGATCTTCTTCTTTAATCTAATTAGCAGAGTAAAACTTATATAAAAATTCTTCGGATGTCTCGACATCTTACGAAGATTAACCAGAAGAGAAATTAGGCACTAGGACATCCAATCCAAATCTTATTCAACCATGTCTTTTTTTCCCTCCTCCTCCTCTTCCTCTAATTCTGAAGGATCTTCCCCTTCACCATTCAAATCTTCATTATGCTCAGGATGTTCCTTGTCAACAAAATGAAATCCTTCTCCCTCGGCATTAAAATTCTCCTGAATGGTTTGAATTTCCCATTGGTTACTTGTTCCTGAAGCAGGCTCAAATAGTTGTTCAAGAGTTGTGATGACCAGATCTTTTTCCGAAGAGACCAATATATCACTATGAGTTTTCTCTCTCCTAACAGGCTTATGGTGAAAAATAGCAGCGGCATGGATAAGATGAATATATTTCACAAAATTATGGTTAATGGGTCATATAGTCTATATTTGATCATACGTAGTGTAAAATTCTTGACTTGGACTAAACAAAGAAGTTGTTCCCTCTATTATAGGGATGTGAGATAGAGTGGAAATTGGATTGTTACTTCCTTGTGCAGAAGTTCTCTTTTTTGGGTGTGGTGATTTCTCAGCCATAAAAAGCTGGCTTCCCTCCTTCTAGAACCATAAATGTTGACATTGTTGGATGCCACTAACATTCAAGGGATCTCCCTAATATAAGGTCACAATTAGCCTTACACTTTTTGGTTTAGGAGTCCGATCTGGTTATATGGCCTGGTTTCCATTAACTTAAATATTTTCCTTGGCTTAAATGATCAGCATGAGAGAGAAGCACACATTTTCTCTTGAATGAGAGGGAATGTGTGCCTTTATGAATGTTAAATTATCGATGTATCAAGGTTACACTACTAAAGGGAAAATAAGCGAGTCTCTAAAAGACAAGTAATAGTACTAATCTAGAAGAGACACGTTGGCACAACAAGAAAGAATTGTTAAACATAAAGAAAAGTGGTTAACATAGATGCAATGATCATTATAACATCATAACACATTCTCAACAAGATAATAACTATAGCCACCGAAATATTTCAATTTCTTCAGTACATGTTAAAGCCAACATAAACCACAAAAATGAGAATGATAGTATCAAAAAATCCATGATTCATGCATGAAAATGTGTTTTCCAAAAGAAATCAAGTGTTAAGTAGAAGTTCTAGGATACATAAGAATAATTAACACCAATAGCTCCAATAGTGGAGTGTTAAAGACAATAATTTCTCCCCAGAAGTACTAAATATTTCTCTCTAATTCGTTGGGGTAGAAGTCAAGGTTAAAATTCATTTACATGAATAATGAGGCTCATTTTATAACTATAGGCATGACCTTTCATATCCTCAGTACTCTTGAATTTCTAACTTCTAATGAATCTTGGCATTATATTACTTTTGAATTTTCAAGTGACCTTTGGAATTACACATGACCCTTGGAATTACATGTCCTTTGGACTTATTTACATGGCTTCTTTTTCTATACATGAGTCTTGGAATTCCACTTGTTTGTATTTACAATGATTACATAATTAAATCACAACTTCCACATCATCATGTGATAAGAATATGCTAAGTCACTATGACTAATGACATGGACTTATCCAATATATGACATGGATTCCACTTGTGTATTTGTTATTGCATGCATCTTTGGGTTTGTTAGGGTCTTATATTTTATAGGATCTCAAGGTGATTGAGTATTTTATCTCAGTAATGTTATATTGTAAATAATTTTCAATATGAACATGATTTCCAAAATATATATATATATATAAAATAAAATGAAAAGAGGGTATATCTAAAAAAAATGAATAAAGAGAAGAAAAGATGAAAAAGAATAAAAATAAAATCAGAACCCCACAAAAGAAAAAATAGAGAAAATAACACTAAAAGTGCTGCAAATTCAAATGCCACTACTGATAGAGAAGTTTCTTTATGTCAAAATAAAATAATGTTCTGTGAAACTTGTTTAAAAATTCCGCAATGACTAGATATTTTTTCAAATCACAGAACTTAATCATTGTTGAACAATTGTGAATTTTTTAAATTAGGTTAGAGAAAAAATATTTTTCAAACAATTTGATCTTGGTAAATCAATAGTTAGGCAGAAAATGAAATTTATTCAACTATTTAATCCGAATCAATAGAAGAAATAAGTGATAGAGTAGATTAGATTTTTCATAATAATAAAAAAGATATGGGTTTTCTAGTGTAAATGCACCCGAAAAGAAAGAAGTAAAAAATGTTAGCCTAGCAAAAGAATATAAATTTGAAGGGTAGATAGAGGTGTTTTGGGCTTTGAAAAGGATTAAAATCACTTTATCCTAAGTTTTGAATTGGGCACACAAATGAAAAGTTTGATCTATTTTTTTTTTTTTCTGAATTTTTCACTTTAGATGAAAATATAGCTACCTGACAAAAGGTCAAGTCACCAAATATTTAAACCCCTTTCATTTTTCCACCATAAATTTTACCCGCCTTCTCGATCAACGACCCTTATCAACATTTGACCTCTCCTCTCCATCTTTGCTTTACAGCCATGGGGGGGGGGGGGGGGGGGGTTTGAAAAAAGTAGTTTTCCGCTTGGACCCATGACCACATGGCCGCCTCTCCTCTATTTGTGCCCCCATCTGCCTAAACAATTGACCACTTGGTACCCCCCCCCCCCCAAAAAAAATAAATAAATAAAAATTCCCCACATCTTAAATACTGGCTCTCTATCTGTTACCTCCTCCACTCCCATTGCGCCATATCATCTATCTGTTACGAATAAAATCCATTCCCATGGTAATTGATTCGTTAAATCATTTAATTAAACTAATGACCATTAAATTAACAGATCCATACCATGTTAAACGAAAAATAATATTTTCTTATAAAATCATGCAATCTAACCATTTCGACCTTTACTGTGCTCTATTCTCTATAATTTCAGTTGTTTAACAGGTTTACAACATGCTACTTTTATTCATTTATTTGTCTCCAACCAAAGCAACTGCATCTACCATACCTCCTTCAACTAATTCCAGAGCTTTGTGCATTCCCGGTAAACTTGTTCTATTCCAATTCCATTTAAATTCCTCTGAAAAAAATTGAAAATTCCTCCTAAAAAGAAAAACCAAGAGGAACCATTCAATCCTTTAGTCCACCCTACCCTAGATTTAGATAATATTCCCCTAGCTGACAGAGAATTAAAAATCAATGACACTCTGTGTGAATTTGAATTGTTTGAAATGTAATGTTGGTTAAAATATAAATATATAGATAAATATGATGATATTAGACTTTGGGAGTCCAATTTGCCTCATTACATCTTCTCCAACACTAACAGTGCCCTTGAGTTTATCCTAAAGTGTCAAGCCTAATATATACCCAGTGAAAGAGCCATCATTTCCCCTACAGGTGAAATCCTTTTCACCCTCACTACACAATCGATTGATCAGATGATGTAAGCTCCCTTTTTGGAAAATAGCACTCCTTTTCCCTAGAAGCCCTAAATGAGTTATACCAGAAGCTTGATTTTTCCAAAAGAGTTAAAATCTTTGACCTCTTCCTACCTGAAGACACTCAACTTCTAAAGAAAATCCCTCCATACCCTCCCTCCATCTTCCCTGACGGAGAAAAACATATTATAATAGTCATTGCATACCTCCTTGGCTATTATTATGATCAATGAATAGATGAACTCGTTATAGGTTTCCTATCATTCTTTCCTACAGACTCTAAACCATCCATGATCTTCAATTTTAGCCAATTCCTGGTAGACAACATACATGATCAGTTTATCAAATTTCAGAGTAAGGAAGTATTTAAATACTCCTCTATTATAATATACATGTTTATGTATTATCAGGCAGATAGGTTTAAGTTTTCAATGCAGAAACTTGATGAATATGGAAACCAACAATTAGTCATCTTTTGGACAACATTGGTAATGAAAGAGCAGCAAGAATTTTCATACCAGTAGTTCATTTAATTATTTGTACATCCATCCATGAGCATTCTAAGTAGTACATCTGAACGAAGAATAAGTGAAGACATAAAAAGGATCCTTCACTTTTCATATTAGGCCAAGACAGGAGATTTGTACTTGTACTAGAATTACACATAGATAAGAGTCTATGGTTGTGAGCTTACTCCTTAAAAAATCCCAAAATTCCTCCCATTGAGGATTGTTTCTCTGGAGTATATCAGAAAAATGTTGAATGCTGATGAAATTCACTTTGTATTAGTAAAGAAAAAGTTCCAATTTAGAATTAAAACATAGATTGGATCGTTCATTTGTAATAAAAGGTCAGCAAGCTAGGAAGTAGATAAGATACTCAAAGAAATGAACTTTAGCCTAAGCTTTAATTGGTCTTATGATCCTCTGGGAAGCATTTAAAATCTCATAGTAGAGAATAAAAATACTCCTTACATACACACCCATAGGCTAGAGATATAAAAGTATATGAACTAGTTAGAATAGGCTGAGAACAGATCGCAGGAAGCTAAGGAGTAGCCTTCTCAGGCTGGAGAGCAACTGTTTTTCTTGCCAGTACGCATATTCTTACCTCTAATTTTCAATAACGAATTCTTCGCAGCAAAAGAAAGAATAAATAAATGACAACACTCTTAAACACTCTCCCTGGCAATGACACCAAAAATGTTGGTCATAAAGGTGACTGTTACAGGCAACTTCAATGCTTCTCATTCAATTTTCAACCCAGGGCAAGTCTTATTATTTCAAGAGTGTGAGCACAGTATATGCAAGTGATATCAAAGAACATCAACACTACATTATCATAAAGAGGACTACCTAATTATCGAAGTTAAATCAATTCAAGGGGAAATGGAATTATAAAACGTTTTTTAACTATTCTATCTAAGTAAGCGCAAAAAAGAGCAACCTATGATTGAAAATCACACTGATGAATTGAACAATAGTCCGACCGAATTGAACAACAGATTTAATAAATTGAACAACAATTGTTTATCTAATTTTGCAATGGAATTTTCTTTTAAATTAAATAGATGACATCTTTCTAAATCATTTAACAACTAGATACCTTGCAGTAATGAAGAAAGGATCCAACTTTATTTATTTACAGAATTGAACATCAGTCATGCTTAAACTAATGAAACATGCATAAAGCATCAGGAAATGATGTAAGCATCTAAATAAGTATGAAATTATTGACTGTAAGAAATAAGGTATGAATGACGAACTATTCTAATGAAAGAGAAAGTTGAAGCATCTTATGTTCACAATTTGACTAATTAAATGATATCTCATGAAATGTATTAGATGAATGAAGCATAAATTCTGTAATTGAACATATAGCACAGATATTAGCGTGTAAACTCCCAGGGCTAGGCCCAAACCACCAGAAGTCTACCACTATGGAAAACTCAGAGATTGACTATGCAAAAACGACAAAATATTTATTAAGCTGAAAGTTAATACATTGATATAACTGGAAAATTTTGTCCTGATATGTCTATTAAAAGAGAAAGTCTCTATTTTGATCTATCTATCTTGTTCATTTTTGGCCTTTTAAATGGGATTTCAATAGTGGTAACAATATTTTCCATACAGGATTCTACTGCTTATGGATGTCGTTTGAGTTCTTCAGACGTGGAGGTGCCTTTCCTTCTTCCACCGGCCCATGGGAGTCATCATGATCCCATTAGTCTCTATTTTTTATCTTTCTTCCGATTATCATCGATTTAACTGCTTTGTTTCCTTGTAAATAAAGATACAACAAGTCAATTTCCCATTGTTAAACATCCCTTTTACTGTTAGTTCATTTTGTCCTAATTTTACATTAATGTTCCTTTCCTTTATTGTAAAGATGAGGAAAAATTCATAAAGGTGCATAACAATTCATGGTAAAGGTAGGGTGAAAACGGACCTTATTCTCGGCCCAACAGGTACTACCATAGTCAGCATGCGCCTCTGCAGAACATGACTAAGAGGGAAATTCCATACCACTAGTCACGAGGAGATCCATACCTCCATTTTAGAAAACTCAGTACTTAGCTAGGAATATTGATACTAGAGAGTCATCCCAACATACATATGTCAACCAGGGGCAAGGAAACCAATACTCTCCTTTCCCCACACAAAATATACCACCAGTGCAGAAAAACACACTGATTAATCTAGTGCAACCCTCCCAGGCTCAGCAACAACCTTCATATGACTAGGATAATAATAATAATCCTTCGAATTTTGTAAAGAAAAAATAAAAGAATAGACCAAAGGGAGACCTTGGGTAGGGTGACAACAATCAACAACGCCCCCTCAGGATGGTGGTAATCCCAACTGAAATCATAACCAGGAACCAACCAATAACTCTCAGAGGAAAAAAAATATGACCATTCTAAGGACAAATCACTCTTGTGCCATATGTGGGGAGTACGGTCATTACACCCACCACTGCACCGAACTCCCTGAGTTGAAACAAATTTAGGATATCTGAGTACAAGGGAAATAAAACCAGCAACCTGCAGTCATGCAGGAACCTTTCCCCCATCAAGGATTAGTTAACACCCAACAAAAACAACCAAACCAATAAAACAATGTTGGAGGAAACACTAAAAAAAATCATGATATTTCCATGGCAGAAGAAGACTTGTTCATCCAAATAGGGAACAAATATTACGAAGCACCCCCGAATACAAACCCTTCAGGTACAAGCATGCATTAGAGGAAATTTCAGCCCAAACATGGCGTCCTATTGAAAAATAATAAAATAATAGTTAAAATAAGAAAATAAGAGTTTGAATTTTGGAGGGAAAAGAAGAAAACTACTTTTTTTAATTGTATTTTTGGCTTATCTCCTTATAGGTTTACTCAATTTTCAAGTGTAGACACTCTTGGATGTGAAATAAAATTTTGCATCCAACTAGTACCCATTATGCATACTTTTGAGAAGACCCACATTGATTAAAAAATGAAGATACATTAATAAAACAAGTTCAACCCATTTTTTTAATGTATCTTCAACTTTGATCAATGTGGGTCTTCTAAAAAGTAATCATAATGGGTACTCGTTGGATGCAGAATTTAATTCCACATCCAACAAGTGTCTACACTTGAAATTTGGGTAAACCTATAAGGAGATAAGCCAAAAATACAATTAAAAAATGTAGTTTTTCTCTTTTCCCTCCAAAATATTTACATGTACCTATTTTTAAATTTAAAGGATTTTGATTGGTTTACATATTATGACATGGAAATTACGTTAAAATTTCATAGGAAATTTTAGGCTAAAATTTCCTCTAATGAGCACACCAATAGCCTCATTCACCATCTCTAGGTTACCTATCAAGCCCATACCAAAAATCATAAAGGGGCTGGCAAGGTGCCCAAGGCATCATTCCAAAAATGCTCACAACTACAATATAGTGGATGACTTAGATAGGTCTCCCTCAACTATGGCAGCTTTAGAAGTCATGCAATATTTCCCAACCCAATGGAAAGCCTTACTTTCCACATTAAGTGCAATTGACCGTTCCTATTCTTGCTTAATAATATTTGATCTAGATAAAGCATGCCCAAGGATTCCTTCGCTAGTCGGTTTCAAAATACCATTTTCGGTCCAGAACTTCTCCACTCACCGTTGCATCATAGATGAAGGAGCAACTACATGTACCATGTCGAAAATAGTTTGGAAGAAGTTAGGATCACCAGAATTGAAACCACCTGAAATCATGCTCAGAGCATATGATGGGCACCCATCAGCCCCCGTAGGAATTTCCGAAAATGTACTAATACACCTTGCCGTCAAAACGGTTCTCATAGACATTGAGGTATTGGATGTGAAATTAGACTGTAACATCCTCCTTGGGAGAAGTTATATGTATGCAATGACCGTTGTAGCATCGTTTGTTTTCACGGTGATGATTTTCCCCCATGAAGACAAAATCATCACCATCAACCAACTCATGTATTACAAAAAGAAACCCATGATCACTCAGGATGGCATACTACCATACGTAGATACATATACTGAGTTGATCACAACATAATCAGAATTTCAGCCCAGCCAATTCAAACCATCCTCCCTCCTCGGAATATGCCCAGGATATTCCCCTATACTACCCGAGGAAACCCCAGAAAATATAGAGGCAACAATGTGCATGATGAGTTCATCAAACACTAAGAGTGGCCTAGAACCAAAACCCAACATCATGATTGTATTCACCACTGATTTGGCATTCCTACCATATTCCATTTCCCAAACCCCATTTTTATATACCCCACATAATTTTGTTACGCAGCAAGTCATGGCAACTCTTACATTGCCATATATGGTTCTTGCAATACTAGTCTGGTATGGGGCCCCTCCGGCCATGTTGGGAAACCCAGGAATTACTGCTACATGAATAATTCCTATTACCTCCCAATAGGTCACCATAGCAAATGAACCCCATGTAACGACACTAGCTAGTACTACCACAAAGGATAAGAAGAAAGGGAAGAAGGCTGACATCCCTAGAGTTCATCAGGCATTGCAACCTTGCACATTGTGCAATTTCATAGGCCATCCTACCAACATTTTCCCAGAGTTGGGTGAGTTGAAATCTCTTCTACATGTTGAAAAAATGACTGCAAACCCAACTCGAAACAAATGGGAGAAGGTCACAAACAACCAAGGAAAGGTATTACGCACAAACCATGCATGCGCCATATGTGAGCAGTATGGGCATTATACCCATCATTGCTCAGAGATTCCTTGATATAGGGATGCATTACATGCCTTAGAGAAATACAATTCCAAGGATCCGTCCATCTAGATAGGGTAAGACGGATCGAATACCATCTTATACATATGATAAGAGCCAACATCATGTTCATACCCAACCAACCCAATAGTGCAAACACCAAGAAGGAAAACTAAGGCGACACCTCATGTCCCGGTCTACATTGTGTGACAAACCTAATCATTTGATCTCTCAGTGCCCTGAATTAAGGTAATTTAATCGTTCATACCCAATTTCTCACGTTTCCCAAAGAAACTTGTCTAGGAACTTACGAAATCCATGTCAGATCTATTGAAGTAACCACCATGTACGTCATTTCCCCATTGTTGGGTGCTAACAGGTGTCTTTAAAAACTCCTAATTGCCTCAAATTAATTATCAACCAGGGTAAGTCCTTTTATTTCAAGCATGTAAAAAATATGTGCAAGCTATTCGTACAAACAGTAATGCCAAAGCCAATCGTTTAATATAGATGTAATCATAAATCTTGAAGTTTTAAAGGAAGTGATTCATATACACATTATTACCCAAAACTATGATTCATTCTTAATTCAACTAATTAAAATGATAACCAACTTAGAGCACTGAAGCATTAACCGAGCTCCTTCAGCTGGATCTAAGATATTGAATAGAAGGAAAGTATTGGAAATAGCTGTCTACGCTTTAAGTAATCAAAACCAATTATTTTAACTAGCAACTAATTATTTAAGGAAATAAATTGGAAATGCGTATTCAAAGGAATAAATACCAAAAATCTGAATTCTCAAAAGCACTTCAATTATAACGTGGGAAAGCATAATATATCGCAAGAAATGGAAAAGTATAACACAGGAAACAACAGTGAGATTCACCAGAGACTGGGCGCTTAGCCACCAACGAATATTGCTTAACTACTCTAGAATACTTGAATGAACAGCAATGAGAACTATATTTTAATCATCGCAGTCAATTAACATCACAATCCAATCTTGTTGTTCAGAACTATGTTCTATGTATTACAATTACGAATTATGCAGAAGTATAAGATACATCATATCGATATCCATATCTGAGAACTAGCTCTCCCTGTCCCTTTATAGCTAAAATGAACCATAAATGTGATCCCTCAGGATCAGGGGATCTTGAGGGATCCATAAAAAAATGCCATCCTCGGATATTTAGTTCATTCTTGCAGTAATCTTGACTGATTTTTATTCTGATTCGACCGTGTTCAACACGTCTTCTTTCCTGTGATTAGGTCCTCCTATTCCTTCTTGTAAACAACCATTGTTTCATCTATTATTTTTATCATAAAAACAACGGGAATTAGTTTGGACGGTTAAATCATATCAGGATCATTTTTCATTCATTATTCATCAAAATCCTTTCATTATATTATTATATCATGGCACAATATGGATAAGGAAGAGGAAAAATGACAATAATCAAGAGTAAATACATACCTATTGTAAGGCTCAACATACTCCCCTACTTACCTATTTTCACGTCCCCATGAAAAATAAATGATTTTTATGTAAAGAAGTTAAGGAGTAGGCTGGAGAAAATATGTCCATAGTAGGCCTGAGACCATGATGTCGTGCCAAGTTTGCAAAGGTTGTCACTTCCTGTCCTTCAGGTAACTCATATTCAGGCTGATACCCTTTAGGAGGATACCAAATAATGGGGCTTCTAAAGCGACATCCCACCCAGTAGGGTCCTTCTCTTAAGAGAAGATTGCTGTATGGGACTAACCGTCTCGCAGTAGCTTTGAAATTTCCATAATTAAATGGTTTTCCTTCCTTAACACTATTTCTTGAAACCATCCATCTCATTTTGGATGCAACCAAGGATCTTTCCTGAATGGAGAGGAATTATGTTGTTCCTTTTTTCACAATTTCATTATTTATGGGCCCTAAAATTTTAAGCACGCCCTCCTGTGTCATCAGTATTTTATGCTTAGTAAAAAATTACAAAGGGTGAGTAGGTTCACTTGTTACCAAAAAATATAAGTTGTGTTCCTATCTTTGGAACGAATTATATGCCCTCAACCACTTGAGTTGGTTGACTGCAAAAGAGATAAAGGCCTAAAATTAAATATCTCCAATAAAAGGGCTAGGATTCACATCCACTTCTTTATCTAATATGAAATTATGCAAATAAAATTCACAAAGAAGCCTTTGGAACTTTACTCCATGTGTATTACAGTAATTTATAAAATTTTCCATCGTCTTCAGCTTAATTGGCTTGCTAGCTCTAACATCTTTGATTTTTAAAAATAAATATCTTTCGAATAAAAACAAGGCATAGTTCACAGCAGGAGATCGACAAGTCAAGAGATCTGAATATAATGAACAAATGGTGTCCAACTGATCCTTGACACTGTTCAACTTAGTTTTTATCTTCTTTAGTTTTTCTTCTTCCTGTCTAGCCATATTAAAAGCCTCATTCTCTGCTAGGGCTAATTCCCTCAATTGTTTTTGTAGCTTCTGATATTGTTGCAGGGAGAATTTTTTTTGTTGATGTTGCTCTAAAGCAAGCTAGGCTTGCGTCAGTTCTTCTCGATGTTTTAAAATAATAGGGTCATTTCTTGACAATAAGTACTTGGATTTCCCATTTGTCTGAGTGTCGATGCTGCGAGAGAATACCTTTTCATTTTTTATTTTATTACTGTGGGAGGAACAACCTTCTGTTTGAATAGTCGTATTATGAAAATTAACCTGGGTGGCTATTGTTGTAGTGGAAGTGAGTTTGGTTTGAATTCCTATTGATTTATTCTCACATATTCTTGTTTTTGTAGCTACAGAAGTTACCTCAGGAGCGGTGTTCTGAGTTTTACAGTTTTTAACTTCTCGTCGTAGCCTTATGACTCTCTTCTGGAGCTTTCGCTATTTTTGTCGTAGTTTCTTAATTTTTTTCTCCAGCTACTTGGCTCTTTTGAGGAGTGTTCTCTCCACTAACATGTTTATTAATGGTTTCTAGAGCTGCTTGTTGGTCATCAGGTTTGTGTTCCAAAAGAACCATATCGCCTGACTGATTGTCTGATTGGTGACCAATTTCTATGTCTGCGGACTTCTACTGGTCCTCATGGTTGTTTTCCAATGGAATCGTGTCACTAGACTAGTTGTTTGATTCCTGAACAATTTCTATGTCCGCAGCCTCTGGAGATGGCGGTGTTTCTATATGCCCAGAATTCTCTTGGACTTGTGTTTCTCCAAGTTGCATATATACATTAATATTTGCTAGGACATCAGCCATCCCTGTCTCAAAAGCTTCCGAACGATCATCCAGTCCTGCTTCACTTTCCAGTTCATTATTATAATTATGTTCCTGTTCTTACTCTGAATTGGCCTCTTCTTCAGGCTCTGATGCGGAATTTGGTGCCTCTTCTCCAGGTTCTAATGCGGAATTAGGTTCCTCTTCTTCGGGCTCTTCTTCTGAACTGAGTGCCTCTTCTTCAGATTTAGAGTCTCTTATCCTAACTAGACTGGTTGTCTCGGCAGGTTGATTGCTTTGATCCCAAAGATTTGCAAACATCCTCTGGGCTAGTTCAATTCTTACAGACTTCCTGCGTTTATGGCATTCAACCTTTGAACGAGCAGTATTTTTTCTTTTCGAAATAGGGTTTTGCTGGCTTGTCTCCACAATTTCACGGTGTTGGATTATAGGGTTTTGCATGCTCTATAGGGTCGTCACAAAACCATCCCAAGTTAAGTTTTATTGAACCAAGATATGACTGATGATCAATATAATCAATCCATGGTGACTTATTACAGCTTCAAGGTGTCTGGCCCATCTTATTCTAAAAACATTATCATGCAGTAAATAATTCAAAAGAGATGGAAAATTAACAGTGAGTTTTAGTTTCAAGATAGCTAATAGTTTAAGTTGTCATGGTCTTACCACATCTTGGCATCCATCGCAAGTAATGTACCTTTGGATAAGGCTTGCTAATTCTTTCCATGGTTCTACCAGAGAAGATGGTTGGATGCCTTTTCCTTTCTTGGCTACTTGCTCACCTTCGTCTTTGAAACTTTCCACCGCGTCTTGCAGTAATGCATGTTTTTGTGACCATATAGTTCCTTATACTGGTAGCCCATATAATTCAACTATTATGGCATCTTTGACTGTAATTCTTCTACCTTTCACCATGGATTCCCCATTTTGCAAATGTTGTATAAATTCAATGGAAATTTCCTCATTCGAGGGCTGAAATATTGTGAGATAGGATATCCACCTTGCACGGATCAGAATTTCCCTATCTCTGTCGGAGACCTCTAACACTAAAGGTTCATGGCGCACTACCTTACCACCCATAATTCTTGAATTATTCTTACTATTTCAAAGGATGAGTGTAATGGGAAAATGCAGCAATACTGAAAAAAACACAACAATACTAAAAAAGCACAACAATACTAAAAACACAGCAACACTTAGAGAGATAGAACATCAAGTTTTTGTAATAGCTAAATGTAGTTGATATTAGTTGTGTTATTAAATTTCCACATGCTTCATGATCATGGAATATCTTATCAGTCAATGAAATAATGACAACACATGCCTTCTGTAATGGAAGTTCTCTCCCCCTTCGAAATGAGAGGTCGCCTACGACCAAATAGATGGGGAATGGCTATTTCGATGAAGGAATATAATGATGAAGGGTACAGTAGTAAATGGAATAGAGTACATAAATAAATGATGTGACGATAAGAGAGATGGATAGAGTAAAGCATGGTGTATAATCATAGTAAATGACAAGAGACAAGACGCTTTGGTTGATTATAAGTTATGTAATAAGGAAAGAGGACAACAATATGTACAAAAGGAGGCTTTACCAATGATAATCTAACTGTACATGATATGATTGAGTAAAAACATGAACGCATGCATAAAGGTTCAAAGTAGGGAAGTGTTTAAAGGAAATAATCTCTTAGATAAAAAGATAAATGGGAAGAGGGTATTATAAGAATTATTGATTGTGGAAATAGAACTTCAATACCATAAGCATAGCTTCTGTTACCAGCAGGCATCCATAGCCTCGACAGAGTTTCTTTTTAACCCATGTGAGCTAGGATCCTCAATTTATAATTGAAAATTTTCATTGTTGTTTCTACAGAAGAGACCAGTCTGATGGCATCGTACCAGATAACCATACTGCCATTGACTGGGAAGTAGCAAAAGTGAGCAGGTTGGTTCATGATGAGACCTCCTGTTCCAAGTATTTTTTAGCCATCCAATGGATCATAAACCTAGTGTGGTGTCCATAGTGGGAATGTCACATTGCTACGTCCTTATGAACATGGTAGGCTGGCTCCTGATGAGACCCCCTATCATCTATCTGTAGATAAAATTTAGTTGTTATTACATATTCTTATAATAAATAGAAGGAGGCTTAGTACTCCTTGAGAGTGGGGATGGTGTAAGAAGTCGAAGCATGTCAATATTAAGAAAAATTATACCCACAATCCCATTGATAATAGACAGAGAGAATTATAACCAGGGAGAGTAGAATCAACATGGTAAAGATGTTCAATCAATATCATATATAGTAGAAATCAGTATAGTAAAGTGAAATATAAATAATTGTGTCCCTTTCAACTGTTTTATGTCTATCATCAAGAAGCTATCTTTTTTAAAAATCATAACGTTAAAAATATTCACCTGCTTTAATAAAATCCATTATTCTTATCCGCATGAAGGTATTGTACTTTAGGCCATAAAAGGAATCAAGGAAATGAGGCTGAAATGAGCTAGGAATAAGTCCATAAGAGGAAAGAGGTGTTTGTGAAATATAAAAAAAGGTGTTGTTCAGAACACACAAAAATTGTACAAGAAACAAGAGTGTTGTTCCAAAATTGGAACAAAAAAAAAAGAGAATGTTGTTCCAAAGTTGGAACAACAAAATCAAAAAGTGTTGTTCCAAAGATGGAACAGCAAAATAAAAAAAAAGTGTTGTTCCGAAGATGGAACAACAAAACCAAAAAGTGTTGTTCCGAAGATGGAACAGCAAAATCAAAAAGTGTTGTTCCAAAGATGAAATAGAAAAACCAAAAGGTGTTGTTCCGAAGATGGAACAAAAAAATCAAAAAGTGTTGTTCTGAAGATGGAACAGCAAAACCAAGAAGTGTTGCTCCGAAGATGGAACAAAAAAACCAAAAAGTATTGTTCCGAAGATGGAACAACAAAACCAAAAAGTGTTGTTCCAAAGATGGAACAGCAAAACCAAAAAGTGATGTTCTGAAGATGGAACAAAAAAATAGGCAGAAAAACAAATTGAATCAGAAATCCTATTTATAGTTTACAAAAGAAATGAATTTTTACAAATATGAAGTTGCCAAAGAATTATCTTCTGCAGCTAAAACTTGCATGGTGGAGTCCTTGCATATCTATTGACAAAAATATTCTCTTGTGAGTGGTCTTTGGTAGAGGTGCACCCGATGCCCATTTGTTTTAAAGGAACAATTAAACCCATCAATGGTGGCCAATGTAAGAGTGCCATTGTCATGTACTTTCTTTACTTCATAGGGACCTACCACCTAGTCTGCAATTTACGAAGGAAGTCTTGAATCCTGGAATCGTAGAGAAGTGCCCAGTTGCCCTCATGAAATGTATTTTTCTTGATCAGAGAATCATTCCATTTGGCTCTTTGTTGTTGAATAAGTGCAGTTTGTTGCAAAGCCAAAAGCCAGATTTCATCTAGTTCATTTATTTTTTGTAATCTATTAATCTGGGCTTCAGTTAAATCCAGTCCCACTTCCTGGGTTTTCCTCAGTGTTTTTATCTCAAAATCTATGGGAAAAACAGGTTCCTTACCAAATATCAGCTGATATGGAGAGTATCCAGTAGTGTTCCTCCAAGTTGTGCAATATGCCCACAAGGCTTCTGGCAGTTGAGTAGCCCGGTCTTGTCTGTGCAACGAGACTGTATTTGTTGAATAGCTTAAATTACTTCATTGGTGCTTTCTACCCGCCCATTCTCTTCCGGGTGGTAAGGAGAGGTAATTCTGTGAATAACATGATGATTTTTCAGTGTAGCAACGATCTTGTGGCCTACAAATTGTGGCCCTCCATCAGTGATTAGTTCTCTGGGTAACCCATATCGTACAAAAATTTCAAAAAGAATGTTTATCATAGTTTCTACTGTGGCTCTTGGTAATGCTACTGCTTCTAACCACTTAGTTACATATTCTGTTGCAACCAATATATATGATTTCTAGTTGGATGATGAGTTGATTGACCCAACAAAATCTAATGCCCAAAGCTCAAAATGTTCTATGACCAGCTATGGATGCAGGGTCATCTCATCAAATTGGCCACGACATCCCATCCTTTGAAAACTATCGCAGGCCTGAACAAATTTCTTAGCATCCTTAAAAATCGTGGGCCAATAATAGCCCATTTGTAAAATTTTATGTCCAGTTCTAAGGTCTACAAAATGTCCACCGCAAGGTCCATTGTGGCAGGCTTTTAAGATATCATAAATTTTATATTCCCTGATACATGTGTGGATGTGCATATTGGCCTTTGTGTGAAAAAGGTATCCTGCAATCCAGAACCGAGTGCTGCGATATACTATCGATTTCCTTTCTTTGGGTGTCAGATGTTTAGGTAGTTTTCCCACTGCTAAATAATTCACCACATATGCATACCATGGTGTTTTCAGGGTTACAGCAAATAGGTGTTCATCCAGAAATTATTCCTCTACTGCTATTGTGTCATCTGTTCTTGGAACTCGGGAGAGGAAATCTACCACAAGGTTTTCCTTCCCTGGTCGATCCCTTATAGTTATATGAAATTCCTGAAAAAGTAGCAACCAATGTGTCACTCTTCCATTCGTAATGGGTTTATTAGCTAATTATTTGATAGCAGAGTGATCTGTATACAGAATTACAGGGTATCCAGTTATATAGTGTCTGAATTTGTTAATAGCATAAATAACATCTAAAAACTCCTTCTCTGTTACTGTGTAATTCAATTCAGTAGGGGTTAAGTTTTTGCTAATGTAATATATAGGGTAGGGTTTCTTTTCTTCTTCTTGGCTAAGAACTGCTCCAATGGTTGTGTCTAATGCATCTAATGAAATCTGGAATGGTATATCCTAGTTCGGACCTCATAATACTGGTGTTGTTGATACGAGCTATTTTAAATCTGTAAAGGCAGTGTCATATTTTTCAGTCCATATGAAATCACTGTTTCCTGTTAAGGCATATAATGGTGCAGCAATATGTGAAAAATTATTCATAAATATATGATAATATCTAGCAAATCCCAGAAAACTACATACCTTTGTTTGAGTGTAGGGAGTAGCTAGTAAGAGAATTACCTGTATTTTTGCCGGTTTTACATGAATTCTAGCTGCTGAAATGTAATGACCTAAGATCAGGCCTTATGTCATCATCATATGGCACTTTTCGTGACTTAAACATAGGCTGGTAGAAATACACCACTCCAGAACTTTTTCCAACGTCTCTAATGCTTGCTTGAAGTCATCTCCATAGGGTGTGAAATCATCCATGTGTACTTTCAATCCTTCATTTATCAAGTTTGAAAAAATATTGAGTATGGCTCTTTGGAATGTGGTAGGTGAATTGCACAATCCAAAAGGTAATACCTTGTAAGTGAATGTTCCCCACGGGAAGGTAAATGTAGTTTTATCCTGGTCTTCAAGGGCAATCTGAATTTGGTTGTAGCCACTGAAGCCATCCAAGAAAGAAAAAAATTTCTTCCCTGCCAGTGCCTCTAAGACCTGATCAATAAATGGAAGGGGAAAATGGTATTTTGTGTTTCCTTGTTGAGTTCTCTATAGTCGACGCATATTCATCATTTCCCATTCTTTTTTGGAACCACAAATAATGGAGAAACCCATTTACTGTCAAATATAGGATAAATAAAATTAACATGTAACATTTTTTGAAGTTATTCTTTAACAATATCTTTTAGGTGAGGATTTAATCTCTGGTGAGGTTGTCAAATGATTTTTGCATATTTTTTAGTGTAGATGTGATGCATTCATAGCTGAGGGTCAATCCCTTTCATATCTGAGTAATCCCAAGCGAAAGCCCCTTTATTTTTCCTAAGGATTTGAAAAAAAAAAATTTGCTGGTGATCACTGATATTACTGTTAATGTTTAGGATCTTCCTTGGCTCAATTTCGATAGGTTTTCTATTACAAATAGTGGTTGTTGGTATTGTTTGGATATCTCTCAGGGGATATTATTCGATTTCATTGTCAAGGACTACCTTAAACTTGTGGAATTTCGAGCTTGATACTGTGGTAGGATGATTGATAAAGGTATTAATAATATTGTGTACAGTTTGATTTTTGAATTCAAGGGCATCTACCACAGTCAATGGTGATCAAATATTCTCTGTTAAGTATGTTGCAGGTTGCTTCCTGGTTTTCATTATAGTGAAGCCCGACTGAACAGGAGGGTATAAAGCTAAATTTTTCACATCATTCCCCCTGGTTATAGTCATACTGCCTGTCCGACAGTAGATATAAGCATCAGTAGTCGCTAGCCAAGGCCTTCCTAATAGTAAGGGATGTCCATCTAGCTGGTTCCTAGGGTTAATAATCAAAAAATTCACCGAGTATTCCCAAGTTTCTACAGAGACCATCACATCTTGTAATGTTCCTTCTGGTCTAATGACTGAGCGATCAGCTAGTTCCAGTAATGTAGTTGTTGGTTCCAAGGCTATGATGCCAAGAATGTTGCAAGTTGTAGTTTTGAGAATATTAATGGCTGCCCCTAAGTCAACTAAAGCATTGGGAAAATAATGGCCATTTATCTGGACTATGACAATGGGGTTTCTGGGATCCTCATATTTTACAGGAGTCTCTTTGCCTAGTAATAAATCAGACAAAGTCCCGACAACATGAACAGTAGGGGTTGTTTCTGTTTTCCTCACAGACTTTTTTATACACAATTATTTAATAGTTTTAGCATATATTGGAATATCTTGGATAGCTTGGAGGAGGGGAAATTTTATACAAATATTCTTAAGTTCACCCAGAAGATCAAAGTTAGGATATTCAATCGGGCATGGTATCATCAATCTTTCTAGGAGTGGGCGGGAAGCGGTCATGACTTGTTCAAGATTTTTTTGTCTGACTGTATCTTCCCCTTATTTTATTTGTTGATCATCTACAGTCAGAGGCTTATTTGTGTGCAGTTCTTTAGGTTCCAAATCTTTATCCTTATCTAGAGTGATTATGTGTCTAGATCTCAACTTAAGTTCGTTACATTCTTTCAACTCATCTTCAGGGTCCAGACCCTCAATGATTTGTATTGACTAAAGTGGTCTATTGTTAGGATTTGGGTTGCGTTGAGCTGGAAGTTACGGTGTATATTAGATTGAGGATTCTTCTGCAATGTGTAAGGTGTTGGTAAAGTTGGTTGAGGTAGAGGAACTGTCCCCATAGGCTGGTTCGTAGATATTTTCCAATTTGATTGCCAGTTCTAGTTTTGTGAGGTGGAAGGGGACCATTGGGAGGAATAAGGGTTGTTCTGCCAGAATGGTGGCGGGTAAGGATAATTTGGCCAATTATTATTATTTGGATTTGACTGATTGGGCCATGGTGACATAAAAAAATTCTTGAGGTGGCAAAAAGGGTGGCTGATTTTGCCATGATGCCCCTAAATATTGCTGAGAATTATATTGCGAGGGAGGAAATATCGAAGATGGATTGGTAGGAATATCTTTCTGACGCGCTTGCCACTAACGACACTGGTTCAACAGATATACTGGTTCCACTTCTTCTTCTGATTCAAGACTACTTTTAATCTTGGGAGTGACGGGAAAATTTTCGTGTCATGCTCTTTAGTTCATATGGCACATGTTCGTATTGTATCTAGTGGGTATTCTTTATGACTATGCTTTTGTCTGCAACGGGGGCAAAAAATAGCCAAGTTATGTTCTACTATAGCCTGTTTTTGCTTAACTTGCATAACATCTAATTGTGTCACCAGGTTCCCTAGGCCATCAATCTTGAAATCCTTCAACAGATTTCCGATTTCACTTCGGGTAACGCTTCCTCTTGAGGCTTTGCTGTCTCTAGGGCTTGCATCATGTCCAGCTGGTTTCAGCCTTGTACTGCACCTGGAACACTTTATGCACAAATCTATAATATTGTTATAGTTTTCTTGATAAATGTCACCTTTACCCATTATATTTAGTGTCTCTACCCGTTGGTCTTTCATACCTCTAATCATTTTGGTTTTTAGAACATTATCAGGTAGATTTTTGTAAAGGTATCTTTGCAGATTATACTGGAAGCACTCTATATATTCTTCCAAAGTCTCACTAGGCTTAGCTACCATTTGAAAGATTTCATCTTTTAGCTCTCTAGTTTGGCTATAATCTTGGTATTTTTTAAGGAAATATGTTTTCATTTGGTCCCAGTCATTGATGGTGCCTCCACCATGTCCCATGAACCAATGCAAAACTACTCCCTTTAGAGTAGAGGGGAATAGTTTCAGCTTATGGGGGTCGGTAGTGTAGTCATAACCCCTACATAATACATCAAATTCGAAAAGGAATGTATCTGGATCTTCTGAAGTTAGCCCATGAAAAGTAGGAATGTTTTTTAATGGGATAGCCTTCATGGGGGCATTGCCAGTTGTGTCAAAAATAGGGTATTGCAATGTAGAAGTTTGAGATCGCTGGTTATTACCCATTTGGTCAAAAATATGCCAATATTCTTCAGGGATTTTTGAAGAGTTATTCCTAGGATGTCTACAAGAGGTTAGAATGGTTCTAACAGCACTACCTTGATCTGTAACACTCGGTGTCCTCTGCTAAGTCACTACTTCAGGAGATCTATGTTCTGATAATTTAATTTCAAGATTTCATGTCTCTCCTTCTCGTTCACGGAGGTTGCAAGAATTTCCTTCTTGTGAAGGGAAAGTTTGTGAATTTTTAGCATCTTGAAAACTCTGCTCAATCCCTTCAGTCTTACTGTGAATCTCAGCGTCAACTACAGATGGTGATCCTGCGGCTTGAAGGAAGTTAGTAGGACGTCTGGAAAAAAAAATTCGGGGTCCTACTAATGACTGAGACTCAGATTTTCTTAAGATTTCATCGATAAAATTTGACCATCCAAGGGTCAGTGGTCCCTTAGGTTTTTCAGGTTTAGAAGGAGGAATTTTGTCTTTTTCATGTCTTTCCCTCTTAGTCATTCATGCAGAAATACAAACATTCATTCCTACCTTAAACTCTTACGCAATTATACTAGAAAGCGAGCATGTTACTCGTTTGTTACGCAGGTTCTTACCTTCCATTTTTAATACCCAATTCTCCCTCAGCAGAGAAAAACATAAATCATACATTACTCTTTTTAGAGAATGGAAACACACTCCTTGGCAGCGGTGCCAAAATGTTGGGTGCTAACAAGTGTCTTAAAAAACTCCTAATTACCTCACATTAATTATCAACCAGGGTAAGTCCTTTTATTTCAAGCATATACAAAATATGTGCAAGCTATTCATACAAAGAGTAATGCCAAAGCCAATTGTTTAATATAGATTCAATCATAAATCTTGAAGCTTTAAAGGAAGTGATTCATCTACGCATTATAACCTAAAACTGTGATTCATTATTAATTCAACTAACTCAAATGATAACCAACCGAGAGCATTGAAGCATTAACCGAGCTCTTTCAGCTGGATCTAAACTATTGAACAGAAGGAAAGTATTGAAATAACTGTATATGCTTTAAGTAATCAAAACCAATTCTTTTAACTAGCAACTAATTCTTTAAGGAAATAAATTGGAAATGCGTATTCAAAGGAATAAATACCAGAAATCCAAAATATCAAAAAAACTTCAATTATAACGCGGAAAAGTAGAATAAATTTGCAAGAAATGGAAAAGTATAACATAGGAAACAACAATGAGATTCACGAGAGACCGGGCCCTTAGCCACCGGAAAATACTGCTTAACTACTCCAAAAATACTTGAACGAACAACAACATGAACTATATATTAATCATTGCAGTCAATTAACATCACAATCTGATCTTGTTGTTCAGAACTATGTTCTGTATAATACAATTACAAATTATGTAGAAGTAAAAGATACATCACAGCGATATCCATATCCGAGAACTAGCTATCCCTGTCCCTTTATAGCTATAAGGAAGGATAAATGTGATCCCTTAGGATCAGGGGATCCTAAGGGATCCATAACAAAATTCCATCCTCAGACAGTTAGTTCGTTCTTGCGCTAATATTGATTGATTTGTCTTCTAATTCGACCACGTTCAATGCATCTTCTTTCCTGTGATTAGTTCCTGTTGTTCCTTCTTGTAAACATACATTGTTTCATCTGTTATTTTCAGCATAAAAACAACGAGAATCAGTTTGGACGGTTAAATCGTATCAGGATCATTTTTCATTCATTCTTCATCAAAATCCTTTCATTATATTATTATATCATGGAACAATATGGATAAGGAAGAGGAAAAATGACAGTAATCAAGAGTAAATATATACCTATTGCAAGGCTCAACGCCCATATCCATCATTTCCAATCTTGTTATATTTCATGCGTCACTTTATCGCTGAAAATTCTGACTTAGCAAATTCAGATTTTGAATCTACGGACAATACTACAACTCAAGGGACTGGAGAATCTAGGACCAATTTTTGTATATCGGAAGAGAGGCATCCGTAGGGGAATGGTGCCTCCCTCCCGTTACCATCACCAAAGTCACGTCCCAGTCTGTGCATTGTGTGATGTACCTGATCATTTGATCGCTCAAAGCCTAGATTTAAGTACATTTCTTTGCTGGTACCTGATCACCCCTATGGTCCAAAGAAATTTTGCCAGATGTAGATGACACAGTTTTCTAATTTGTCAATATAATCACCATGTTTGTCACGGTCCCCACATCCCTCGATGTCGCTTGGTGTTAGATTTCATGCGCCTATTCATTGTTGAAAATTTTGACTTGGAAAGTTTAGATTCAGAATCCGCAGAGAGTTCCATAACTCAGGAGAATGAAGCATATAGGTCCATCCTATGTGTATCTTAAGGGATACATCCAACAGAAATGTTACATTCCTCTCATCATCACCACCAACCTAGATATGGGAAGGCGACCAGCCGCCCTGACAGGGTAGGGTGCAAACCCAACTTCCCATGCGTCCTATGCAATAAACATAACCACCTAGTTAACCAATGTGGGGAGCTATATAGGTTCTTCAATTTTTTTTCCTTGTAACCCCTATGCCCCACATACATCTCTCTACTAAAAATAATATTTCTCAGTTATATTGTCAAATCTTCTCCCAGTTTCATCATATGAAGAACTGTGAATATCTTCCACGATTAAGAGTAGCCAAAGTAGTGTTAAACCAAAACCACCCAAGGGAGGCATACCCCGCTAAAAATAATACCCAAATATGGAAGAAATGAAAAAATGTATCATTACACAACCAACACCAATCATTGTCATCTTATGTCGTAATTAGTTTTATCTCGTCTACCATTTACTCGGTGAGTACCTATAATTCGTGTAACATTTGCACCAATGACTCCCATGGTATAATAGCATGCCCTATGTTATAAAAAATTCAGCATCTTTGCATCCAATAATATTCCCCATCAGAGAAAATTTATTCTACCCTGTGTACACCACCAAGGTTACATGAGCCCCTTGTTACTAAAAAAACTGATAATCCAAGAAATCCATCTTCCATCTAATGTTGATGACACACATCCTCATATATGATTCATCTCATGATCCATGGGAACCATGTTTCATGTTCTCTTCTCACCATTTCTTGGCATCAAGACCGCTGTAACTACCACACCAGTAGTAGTACCTTTAATGATGCAGACACATCCCATATGCACTTTGTCGACGCAATCAACCAATGAATCACATTCTTGTTTTTCAACCAACACTGCAAGGCCCGAATCCACTCCTCACAGTGTCACACAAAATAATTCCCCCTTAAACATATTGTTTCTCTCTAATGAGGATATATTATAGGTCATGATAGAACCTGAATGTCCATGGGATTCCATGCACCACCAATTGTTTTTTCTACCAGAAAAAGAATTCATTGCTAGCAACATAGAAAACCGTGATATTTGCACCATTGAATCGAAATATTTCCTACCATCAAAAAAATTAGATTAGCTCAAGAATCCCATCCTAGCGCCTAATTCATTTGGGGATGGGAATATGTCGAATATCTCACCTACCATCAAGGTGAATATTTTGAAAAAAACTAGAAAAATAAAAGAAATATCTCTGGGAGCAGCATGCTTTCTAGAAGAAGTAGCTACATACACCACCCTATTATAGAAGTATAGGGATATCTTTGCATGGGACTATTTAGAAATTCTAGGTCTATGTCCCACCATTGTGGAACATCATATTGACACATGGCCTAATGTCTCCCCCATTCACCAAAAACAACGTCAAATGCACCCATCTAAATCTGAAGAAATCAAAAAGGATATAGACAAAATCCACAAAGTCAGGTTCATATACCATATTTCTTACACATCTTGGGTTTCTAACCCTGTATCCATCATGAAAAAATAGGGCACGATCTAGGTTTGTACCGATTTTCAGGATCTAAATAAATCGTATCGTAAATAAAACTACCCCACTCCATTCATTGACCAAGTCATTGACTCTTATGCTTGTCATGGGGCCTTGTCCTTCATGGATGGGTTCTCGGGGTATATTAAAATTCAGATCTCGCATAGATATCGGTACAAAACTGTGTTCACTACCCATTGGGGCACATTCACATACTAGGTCATGCCATTTCATCTTCAAAACATTGGCACCACTTTTCAGCAGGCCATTAACTATATCTTCCATGACCTAGCTCATCTCATCCTCGCCTACTTGGAATATCTCACTGTACGATGAAAAAATTGGGACATCTTAGCCTATATATCACCGTTTTCACCATTTTTAGGAGCCCATAACTGGAGCTCAGAGTATCTAGTCATAGAACCATGAGAGACATAGCGATCAACACTTCATCATCTTCAATCTGGATCTCCTCGTTCCAATTTTTAGAAAAAAATATTTTCGGGCCCATCACCCCCCTCCATACTACATCTCAGGTATGTCCTTTCTTGTTTATTTTAATTCATGTTATTTCAAAATGTTTATATGGAAAATATTCTTTTACTTTGGGTATTGGCCACAGACATTGAAAGTAGACCAAATCACCATATTTCCAAGGCAGTAAAAGTACAAGAGAAAGTATCAACCTATTCTTAGCATGATAGGCTTCCCTCGAAAGCTTTGCATATCCTAACATCATTTCTCTAGAAGAAAAAACCACAGGCTTCATTCACTTGGCCATGTTTATCATCACCTCACCTTACACATGATAAACACCCTTGCAGGTCGGTAGAACCACACCGCCCACGACATCCATCAATTTCTTAGACCATAAGTCACTATTTGGATCCAATCCCACCAAATTCAGCCTGAGAACCATATCATTCCTATGCATTGATTATCAAAATTATTCTATTGGACTCATCACAAATCAAAACCCCATTCCCCGATGACCATTTTATAGAGAAATTCAGCAAAAAAATGCATCACTGCATTTCACATTTGGCCTACCATACCCTCATAAGCATAGCCCATATGTGTCATTCCATATGCCGCATCACCCTTGCATTGATACCAACCAATTGGGTCCCCACCCTCAGAAAAATACCCTCCTTGCATCATCATGCAAGATTTCACATGTTAATGGGGCACCTGTCTTTGTGCTTGTACATCCAAACCACTTCCACATTCTTTCGGAAAGTCCACAAAGATTATTTAGGAGAAATAATTCCACCCATGTTTGTATGTTTTGTACCTGGAAGCAGTTCCTAGTCACCCTTGGTCAGAGTTGCGCATTCTTTACCACACCTAATCACGTCAGTTATAGAAAACATACACCCACCGTGGATGTCTTACTGTCACCACTCGCATTAACAACTATGACCTCAGGCTAGTTAACCATCGCCTTAATATTTAGCCACTTATCATCATCATGCCTCGTTAATTCATCACATTATGCCCCACTTCACCAAAAACCTGATCCCTTATATCAATACTTGTTTAAAATTGTTGATGCTTCCTTCTTGTCGACTTCAACAAACACTTTCCAACAAGGAGGTAGTACACTGGATGGGTCCCCACAACCATAGGGGCATCCTTGTATGGCACTGTTAGGGTCCCGTGATTTGGTAGATTGGCTAAACCAAAAGACAGGGTAACATCAGACCACTCTTTGGATTCCTAGGACCTAGCCTTCCTAGACTCAGAGAGGGCCCTCTCTATTGTGTGAAGGATGTGAACTTGTTCGCTTTGGATCATTGATTTTAGGTTAGTTGTTAAATGCAATTTGTTTGCTTGTTTTGGGTTGGGGTACGATGATCAAGTAGGATAGGTGGAATGAGAGGCTATCAAATCAATAGGGCTATGGGGTCAGATGAAGTCTAGGGTGTCTAAATGATGAAGAAGAGTGTATTGCAGGGTCGATTTAGCAAGGTTAATGAATCCTTTAGGTGATGTATGAGGTGAAAATTAAGTTTGGGAAAAAATAAGAGATCTCAAACATACATATTCTAAAAGAAATAACTCATGAGCTAGGGAAAACCATTAATCTCTATGAACAATACTCAAACTGATAAACATATAAGATGAACGTTCCGGTGATACATAGAAGCATTAGAACTCCTAACTTTAGAAATTCACCTTCAAATTTTTGAGAAAGCGCATAAGATAAAAAAACAACTCAATATATGGAGAGGGAACTCCTAAACATCATATATCAAACTATCGGGAACTCTTAAACAAGTTGGTAAGCATGGGCAAAGCGCAAGATCAAAACAAGACCTCTTTGTCTTAACCTAATCAATCAGTATTCCATAGAAAAGCTTCACAATAAGGCTTTGAAAACTTTAAATAAGAAGGGCATACCATCAATCATATTTATAAACTAACATACTAATCATTCATGAAACAAAGAACAAATTTTAGTGGGCCTAACGAGAAGTCAAGAATTTCTTAAGATGAACTAAAAGAAGAAAACATCAAAACTATAGCAAACAGGAGGTTTGAGGTGCTTTCATGAGCATATCTCAACCTATGCTTTTCTGATCTATAGAAAACAAGCAGACTGAAACAAAATGAGGACAAGAAAACATTAAAAAGTTATAAAAACATCACCATTCACCAAGCTATGAAATCCTGCAAGCAAGCTTCTCCAGCATCAAGCCACACAAGCCATTCATTCACTTCATAAAACCAAATATCTTCTCCAAGCTCATAAAACCATATATTTCTCTTAAACACGTCAAGTCCCCACGTTTACAATGAATCCTCATGGCTTATATAACAAGCAAGGAGGAAGAGAGCTCACTAGAGCATATAGAAGCCTATTGGCCAAAAACAAATATCCTAACTTGTCCTTGAGGCACTACAAGGTCCAAGGCACAAAATATCTTCCAAAATATCTTTTCCGAACTAAAATAGCAAAAATATTGACTTTTAGGCTCTGAAATACATGATGAAACTTTCCTAATGCACATTTTCTCAGTTACACACAGGAACGCAACATACTGTCTCAAAAACTTGAAACTTTTCCAGGAGCGCAGCACCAAAAAGGGTCTTTTTGTAACATAGTTTTGGAGGCCTTCCCGATGTCGGAAAAGGCTCCGTGATGGCCCGTTGGAAAGCTGTGGATGTATACTTTCCAAATATACCTTTTTTTCCTCAATAATACCTCTTCAAGTTGTACATAAAGTGGAAAAATCCAAGGATGGCAGGAGTGCAGCACCTGCTAAAAAAAGAGGGAAGAAAGGTGAAAAAATGAGTGTTTTTGACCCTTTTGGGGGATCAAAACAACTCCAATTGAGCTGAAATTTGGTGAGCGTACTCCTCTCATGATGGGGAATCTAAAAATATAAGCTTCTCCCTTTGAAGATGCCCTAGGAAAAAGTGCAGCACAGGGGGTGCTGCGTTCCTAAGCTCAAAAAATAGCAAAAACCAAAAACTTGTTCAATTTTGCTCAAATTTGGTAGGTAGGTGCCTCAAGGGTCCTTAGAGACCTGTAGAGAAAATTGAGCAAAAATACCAAGCCTAGATTGGTATTTCTCATCATTTGGTGCCAGGCCCTCATTTTGGGCAGTTTTGAGTTTTTTTCCTTGCAAAGTGGTTTCTTCATTCATAGTGCCCAGTCATTCTCCTTTGCAATGTAAGAGGTGCCTTGATCATTGCTTGGTACATTTTTGTCTTCATGAATTTCCTCTTATTTATTATTTGACCCAATTTTTTCACTGTCTAACTCAACCTTTGTATCACTGTTTGCACTCTTGGTAGGGTCACTCTCTTCTTTGTCCTATTTGCTGCTTTCATATGCCTCCTCTCCACTATCCTTTGTATTTTCGGTGTCACTTTCTTCATTGTCTACTTATTTTCCTTGACTGTCATTTGTTTTTTGACTGTCATTAGGCTTACTGTTTTGGTATTTTTTTAGCTCATCATGTGACTCGATGGTTTGAAATATTTTTTCTTTCTCACTATCTTCTTCTTGAAATGTTGCCTCTGATTGTGTGTGTTTAGAGTCATCGTTTTCACCATGGGACCCACTGTCCTGAATTCTTTGCTCATCACTTGCATCACTATTTTTACCTTTGTTTTCTTCTTCATCCACGTACTCATCCTTGTTACTGCCTTCACTATTCTCTTCTTGGCCATCTCCCTCTTTGACATCTTCTTCTCCTTCACTTATTTCTTCATCTCCATCATTCTTTCCATCACTGTTTTCATCATGATCATCACTTTGTCCCTTACTATTTTCTTCATGATCACCACTGCTTTGGGCACCTTCATTATCATCACTGCTTTCTTCATGTTCAGATTTCTTAGAGGAAAGCAAATGAGGAGGGTCTATTTGAGGGAATGATTCATGTGAAGAATATGAAGCTGTATTTTTGGTCTTTGAGTTGCCTCATTTAGGAGAACACTCCCTTCTTCGGACATTGTGTCTTTCTTCACCCCTTCCTCAAAATATTTAAATAGAAATGATACTTTCTAGTGAAATAATGTGTAAATACGGTTAAGGAGATGTTGAGTTTTGTAACAAGGTTAGGAGACTAGCAGAGAGTAGGTTAGGTTTTCTTTATAAGTTTTCTTCATGCTTCCCTTGACATAAGTTTTAAATTTTCTAGGTGCCCTTAACATTTATAAAATCATGAAGAGGAAATAACAGTCAAAATACCTTTTTAAAATGTCCTTCATAGCAAATAAAATTCTTTCTCAAGGGTTGTGGGTGAGTCGGGTGATGCTGACTATCTTTCTGTGTAGTGCTGCTCTTTTGTGGTAGGAGCGCAACATCTGGGTAGAGGGGTGAAAACCTTGGCAGGAGTGCAACACCTAGGCAGAGAGGTGAAACCTTTGGCAAGAACATAGCACCTGGGCACCTGAGTAGCTCGGGTCAGCCTGAATGCAAAATATTGCAGCGTTTGGACAATGGCCGAAGCACAACAATGTTTAGCTCAGGCCACTGAACGAGCGGTCGTGCAAGGCTGCACTCATGGCAAAGTCTGCACGCCCATTTCATGAGCGCAACAAAACTATCCATTGGGTGGATCGTGTGTTCAAATTGCAACTGTGCAGTGGTTGAAGTCTTTTTTGGGAGCGGAGGGCGCCGGCAGGAGGGCGGGTAGGCTTGAAAGCAATATTGTGCAAGGTTGTAGAGTGTGGCAGGAACACAACATCTCCGGGCAAGGTTGCACAATGTTTCGAGCCTTCCCCTGCACACTGAGCAGAGTCATAAGAGCGCAGCACCAATCTACAGGCATGCATCACTCAAAAGGAAAAAATAAAGGAAGCCACTATAGGAGTGCAACGTACTTCTACAAGAGTGCAAAACCTTGATTTTTTCGCCCGAGGACTCCGGTAGAAAACTAAAACCTCACTGCGTTTTTTTTGCAAATGAAACAATGAGTGGGAAAAGAGTTGATGTAGTGTTTTATACCCCTTTTTTTTATTAAATAATTAAACTTAAAACCTCCTTTTCTAAGGTTCCTATTGCACCCTTTTCCTTTTCATAATGCCTTTTGGAGCTGATTCTGAATGTCCTTTACAAAAAATTTTAACCACTGTTTCTTTTTGCACTTGGATAGTTCGTTTTCATCCAAAATGATCCCTGCTTGTCAAAATCATTTGTTAGAGGGGGTTTTAAATCATTTTTTTCCTCCTTTAGACATTGTGAACATACCTTTGAGTGTTGCTTTGTTAGTAAACATACTCTTGAGCTGATGCTTTGCCTCCTTGAGTTAAAGTGGCGTTTACTTCCCTATAACTGTCTCCTTATATTTTTTAAGAACTCTAATCTTATCCTTTGATTAAGTGGGATTGGTTCTTGTTTGCCAAACTTAGCGGATAGTTGGAAAACTATTGAAACCATCTGCTGTTGGTGAAGGAGGTTTCTTTGCCTCTTATTATGACCATTTTTTTAAATTTCCCAACTTCTGAGATTGCAGGGATGTTTAGAAAGGAATATAAGGTTGCCTTCAAAATTCTTAAAGAAAACATCCATTCAAAATTATCACTCATGCCTGAAACGTTTACAGTGATCATTTGGAGGATTGGGGGATTTCTTTGACCTTTGTACATATTTTTCCACTGTTTGGTCAAATCAGTCATACATGTGCATTCTCAGTAAATACACACCTACTTCTTTCTTCTAAGTTGTGAATGAGCTTACTGTATTGATCCTCCTTGTTACCTTGCCTCATAGCTTATCTGATGGCTTTTTTGGTCTTGTTTATAGGAACAAAGCAAAGGGCAACTGTCCCTCTACAAATTTCATGCTTGAAACCAAACAACCTTTTAAATGATATTTTTTATTTGAGGTACACGGTTGCTTATGGGCCACTGTCTTTTATGACCTGCATGGACCCTTTGATGGGTAGCACTTCATAACACTCCCTGATGAGATCATGTTTCTTCCTTGTAAACATTAAGCCTGTTTGTATCTTAACAGCTGTTGTGGATGCCTTTATGACTCATGAGCTTTTAGGCCTCCTTCTTTGACTCTATTCAATTGTTGACCATTTACAAAACATTCCTACAGAAATTCTTGTCCATGGTAAATTTCTCCTTTGCAGGCTTGTTGCTTGATCAAGAGGATAATATTTGGAAGTCTTTGATGTTCTTTGGACAATGATAAGCTTCATCTTCTTTTGATTTGATTTCACCTATATCAGAGCTTTAGAAAACATTGGAGGAAAACTGAAAGGGATCTGAGGTGGTTTGAGGGGTTACTTTGCTTAGGAATACCTCATGGCCAAGGGCGCAGCACCATTTCTGAGGAGCGCAGTGCCATGTGTAATTTGTATCAGAAAATCTTTCTAGGAGCGCAACACCACATCCTAAGATCGCAACACAATTTTGCAGAGGGAATTTGGAGGCCTTCCCGATGCCAGAATTGGGCCTGGGATAGCTCGTTGGAAAGCTTAAGTTTTCTAATTTTAAAATATACCATTTATTTCGTAATTGAAGTTGATATTTCTAGTCAAAAGTGGATTTTACCATGATTGGTCAAAAAGTGCTGAGTGATGGTGCAGAAATGCAGTGTTGGTGCAGACAAACTTTGGAGGCCTTCCACAACTCCAAATCTAGCCATGATAGTGCATCAAAAGTCAATTCGAGTCTAGTTGTCATTGGACTCATCAAGAAAGTTATTTGGACAATCCAGCTGTGAGAAAAGTTGATTTTACCAAGGTCACTCCGGCAGTGCAGAAATTCTCCCATGACACCTGTATTTTTGATATTTGTCCAAAACCACGATACCTATGTAAAAACGGAAGGAAATTTTTCTTCTTGGCTCTATGATGGACAAAAACCTCTCTCACGTTTGCCAAATTCATCTATGTTTGGCCAGAAACATATTTTTAAGCAAACCTGGCCTTAGATGTGGCAAATGACTTGGCCCTCAGAATGAATTCTTGGAAAATGATGTAGGCATGATGTTTATGATTTTTCATGGCTTAATGATTGCTGATATGACCTACCATATTTATTTTCTTCTCTTATGCCTCTTTTCCATAGAAAACCCTAGCATAGTTGGATGAGGAAAAGAGGGTTTGGTGTAGGGGATTTAGCACTGCCTTGTAGAGGGAATGGAATGAAGGGGTTAAGGGTTGTCTAAATTCTCGGGGAAATTTTGGGGGATAGGGATAGATGTTAGGGAGTAGGGGAAAGTGGAATTTCAAGGATTGAGTGAAGGGAAGGGGTCCAAAAGGGAAAAACATAGGTCTGTTCTTAAAAGGTATCAAATTGCAGCCATAGACTAGGTTTTGGTTGAAAAATGATGAATTTGAGGGATAGGAGTGGTGGGGAGTGTTTATGAAGGTATATTAAGGATAGGAGGAGTTTTAAGAGCATCAAGATACAAGCCTTGTTGATGTTTAACCATGGAGGTCATGAAACCAAGAAAAAATGCCTTTAAAAGCTCTAGATGGACAATGGAGGAGTTAGGCAAAGGACAATTGGAGTAATGAGATTTATGGGTGTGAAAATGGGACAAAGATGAGAGGCATGAGTCAAGGAGGGATTTTCCCTGAGTGATAGGCTGAATATGACATGATATAGTAATAGAACAGTGAAAATTTTATCCTAAGGATAATGAAGGCAGTGAGATTTCTAGAACTCACAAGATTCATGAATTTTGTTTCTAGAAATCTAGGATAGAAATTTAGTCATCTACAAAGGAAAAAAATTATTGATGACTAAATGTGGCTCCACTTTGGGAGGGCAGCTCCTTTTCAGGAGGTTCCTAGAACTTCAGATCTCTGGTTTATGGTGACCAGTGACTCATCCATTGGGCAGCCTTTTCTTCTTTCATTTGCTGATGCTTCCTTAAAGTTGTGATTTCAATGATATGAAAACATGATTAGCTCAACTTCATCTCTACCAACCCACCCTACTTCCCTAACATTTTTTTTTCTTCCTTGGGTGCACTGGAACTGGCGAACCCATTGAAATTTTTTCTTTTGAAAGAAAAAACAAACTATCTACTTCTACAATTATTTCTTCCAAGAGTTTAGATTATGCTAGCGAACTCTTCTTATTCTCTACCTAGACTATTTGACTGTCAAGATTAAGAAGTATGATAGACTTCATTCTCTAAGCTATTTGACAAAAAATTTAAAGCATGAATTGAACCAGGATTAGGCAATCTGATTCATCATGAGTTGTGGCATTTGAGACAAGCTGCACACAAAAATTATTTTTATAAGAAAACAAAACTAGAAAGTGTGAGGGATATGTTTCATCTTTTGATAATCATCCCTATCCTTCTCCTTGGTTCAAATTTAAACATGTGGAACTAGTATCTTTCGTTCCTAATATATTTTCTTTTGACAAGTCAAGCTAAATGATTTGACCAACATTCTTTCACTAACTTATCAACAATAAATTGAAAACATGTTCAGCCATGATTAGGCTAGATGACTAAACAAGACCTTCTTTTAGAACAAGTAGTGGCATTTAGGTTTGCACACTTTCAGTATCACTATTTTTTGGGTATGGGGCTATATCTTATTTTCAAATCTGCCCTATTTTTCATTTTTTCTTTGTTTTTTACTTTTTCTCTCTTTTCGGTCAAAATAATATAAAAATAAAGGTAGAAATATGCTCATAGGGCTGAGCTTATTTTTCATGCCTATCTATCCTATCTAACATATACATGATATACATTCAGCTGGTGAACTCTCTTTTCCAACACAACTAATCAAGCAGTTCCATGAGGGATCTTGGTTCAATTTTTTGAGGGTTTTGACAAAATCAAAAGGCCACTCCCACCTCACTTGTGTCTGAACAGTAGTGTTTAAAATTTTCTTTAATCCTTGCATCAAACTGCTCCTAGCATATTTTACTCCTTCTTCAATTGTCTTTAACAAATCAGAAAAGGGATCTTGAAACCATACATGAATGCGAAGATCGGGAACATAAACTTGATCTAGGACTACTTCTTCCTCCACTTGGCTAAGCTTAGGACTCCTTTGGGAAAGAAAATTTTCCTGTTCCTCTTGATCATCTAAAATAGTAGACTCATCATATATTTCCATGTTGTCTTCTATCATACTTGGTATGTTCTAATTGAGTGGGCTGAAAACTATGTGAAAGTCATCATGTTGATGAGCAGGGATACTCTTTGGCAGTAAATCCTCTTGAGAAGGAAACTAAGAAACTCTCTTGTGATTATCAACTTCCAAGCCTTCATCTGCAATTGGAAATTCAATGGGACTTGGTGACTTCTCATCTGGAGCTGAGGAAAGTTCTGTCATAAATGATTTCCTCAACCATTTTAGGAGAAGGCTTCTTATTGAAAACTGGTTCAAGAAACACATTAGCTTTCCCAACCTCATCATCAAAACTGAAAGACTACTAATTTCCAATCACATGAAAACTATTTCTAAAATACTGAAATGAAGTAGAGCAAAGAGTCAGAGACTCTTCACTTACTTTTAAACTTTCAAGGCTTTCCTCATCAGTGTCATAGGTGACCTGTCTTAGCTGATTACTGATTTCAATCTTATGATAGTGAACTTCATCCCACAAGTCAACTACTGATAGTTCTGTAAGGTTAGCTTCTATTTAGAGAACATCATCATCATGAGATTTATCAAAATTTGGAGAATCTTCAACACAAATAATTTCACCAATCAAACATATTGGGTTACCATTTTGTTCTTATTTGAACTGATCTACAAGTTTACTTTCTGATTTATGGTAGATGGCATTAGTAGGAGGAGGAACAACAATTTTTTGTTCACATGAAGGTTTAGAGGCTGGATGTGTGTTTATCATCTGATTTATTTCCTCTTCAGTTAAAGGAGGAGGCATTTTTCTCTTCCTCTAGATAATACTACAACAGTTTTCTTTCTCTTGTGGAGATTGGTTTTGAGGCTAGATGTCTTTTTGAGCATCACTTAGAAGGGATGATAAATCATTACTTGCGCTTTAAAAGATATATTGTGGGTTTTCTTATATTTCCTTATTGATTTCTTCCTTAAATAACTCCTCTAGGTCATTATGATAGTTATTTTGAGAATGAAATTCATGGATTGCTGCTAAGAGATCTTCAGGATGCAAGTTTCCGAAATCTTCATCACTATCTAAAAGGTATTGTATGATGTCTTGAGATTGAACACAACAGTTTTCAACTAATGACAGAGATGGAAAATACCATATATAGTACTTATGAAATATCTTGTAGAAATCCTTTAATGAAAATAAGATGCTAGGTTCTATCCATTCATACCAATTTCTTGCCTTACCTTATAATGTTACCATAAACATTTTCATGAGGCAGTCTTTGTGCCATTCAACTTTTAACCTCCACATGTGTATATGAAATTTGATGAGATGTAATAAAGGGTTATCAACGTTCTCATCACGAAAGATAGGTAGGCTTTTCATCCAATTTATTTCAGGAATTTTGTGTGGGAATCCAGGGATATCAACTCTATTCATTGGAGCATATCTCCTTTGTATCCTTAGATCCATGTTGTAAATCAGAAAGGGTTACTGAATCTTTTCAACTAGTCCAGAGTTCTCTACCAGTGGAGTATTTTGGTCTATTGACGGTTGTCGAGTTGCCAGGTGGAAGATTTGAACTTTGTTGTCCACCATCAGCATGATTGGGATTGCTCAATGAATTCCCAGGGGATCTGTGAGAACTTAGTGGAGTAGTGGGACTACTGGAGGCTAGTGGAGTCACCAGGTGGATGTTTTTAGTTGTTTTGAAGATATGTTGTCTATGGTCCACCACCAATACTGACAAAAGGCCAATATAGAAATGTTTTTGTGGTTTTCTGAGTTCCTTTATGTATCCCTTAAGGTATGTAAGAGTGTCCTATGGCTGAGTCATCATTTTTCTAAGATGGTGAAAAAGCTAGATTGTACTCTTAGGCTATCAGTTAAGTTATCTATGATTTGACGAAGGTTTTTGAAGTCCTAAGGGATACTTAGTTTGTCACTAACATCAGAGGTTGCATCATAATCACCATTGTGTTAGTGATAGTGATGAGGTAGCTATAAATCATAAGATACTATTTGATGAAGGGATTCTCAAGTCCTAAGGGGTATTTAGATTATTATGAACTCAGAAGGTCCCACTATGATCGCTATAATGTTAGGGAGTAGTGGGATAAATCCACAAGATAGTTTTCCCAAGGGATGCTGAATTTTTTAGGGAATTCTAAGTTTGTTTCTTACTCAGAGTCCCACCGTGATCGCCATTCTGTTAGTAATGGGGATGAGGAGGCAGATTCACTGGATACCCTATTTATCAAGCTAAGGATCTAATGAGTTTTAAGAGGTATTCATGAAAATACATACTCAGAGTCCCATCGTGATCGCCATTATGTTAGGGTCCCGTGATTTGGAAAGTTGGATAAACCAAATGATAAGGTAACATCAGACTAGTCTTTAGAGTCCTATGACCTAGAATTCCTGGACTCAGAGAGTGTTATCTCTATTTTGCGAAGGATGCGAACTTGTTTGCTTCGGATGATTGATTTTAGTCTAGTTTTTAAGTGTAATGTGTTTGTTTGTTTTGGGTTCGGGTAAGATGATCAAGTAGGATAGGTGGAATAAGAGGCTATCAAATCAATAGGGCTATGGGGTCAGATGAAGTCTAGGGTTTCTAAATCATGAATCAGAGTGTATTGAACGGCCGATTTAGCAAGGTTAATGAATCCTTTAGGTGATTTATGAGAAGAACACTAAGTTTGGGAACAACTAAGAGGTCTTAAACATATAGAGTCTGAAAGAAATAACTCATGAGGTAGGGCAAACCATTAATCTCTATGAGCAATACTCAAACTGATAAACATGTAAGATGAACATTTCGGTGATACATAGAAGCATTAGAACTCCTAACTTTAGACATTCATCTTCAGCTTTTTGAGAAAACACATAATATAAACAAAAAACTCAATATATGGAGAGGGAAAACCTATCAAGAACTCTGAAGCAAGTTGGTAAGCATGGGGAAAGGGCAAGATCGAAACAATACCTCTTTGTCTTAACCTAATCAATCAGTATTCCATAGAAAAGCTTCACAATAAGGTTTTGAAAACTTTAAATAAGTAGGGAATACCATGAATCATATTTATAAGCTAACATACTAATCATTCATGAAACAAAGAACAAGTTTTAGTGGGCCTAAGGAGCAGTCAAGAATTCCTTAAGATGAACTAAAAGAAGAAAACATCAAAACTATAGAAAACAGGAGGTTTGAGGTGCTTCCATGAGAATATATCAACCTATAATTTTCTGATCTATAGAAAACAAGTAGACTGAAACAAAATGAGGACAATTAAAAATTAAAAATTTAGAAAAACATCACCATTCATCAAGCTATGGAATCCTGCAAGCAAGCTTCTCCAACATCAAGCCACACAAGCCATTCATTCACTTCATAAAACCAAATATCTTCTCCAAGCTCATAAAACTATATATTGATCTTAAACACATCAAGTCCCCATTTTTACAATGAATCATCATGGCTTATATAACAAGCAAGGAGGAAGAGAGCTCACTAGATCATCTAGAAGCCTATTGGCCAAAAACAAATATCCTAACTTGTCCTTGAGGCCCTACAAGGTCCAAGGCACAACATATCTTCCAAAATATCTTTTCCGAACTAAAATAGAAAAAATATTGACTTTTAGGCTTTGACATACATGATGAAACTTGGCTAACACACATTTTCTCATTTATACATGGTAACACAACATACTCTCTCAAAAACTTGAAACTTTTCCAGGAGCGTAGCACCAAAAAAGGTCTTTTTGCAACATAGTTTTGGAGGCCTTTCCGATATTGGAAAAGGCTCCGTGATGGCCCGTTGGAAAGTTGTGGATGTATAATTTACAAATCTACATTTTTTTCCTCAATATAACCTCTTCAATTTTTCCAAAAAGTGGAAAAATCCAAGGTTTCCAGGAGCGCAACACCTTCTCAAAAAAGAGGGAAGAAAGGTGAAAAAATGACTGTTTTTTACCCTTTTGGGGGATCAAAACAACTCCAATTGAGCTGAAATTTGGTGAGAATACTACTCTCATGATGGGGAATCTAAACCTGTAAGCTTTTCCCTCTGAATATTCCCTAGGAAAAAGTGCAACATAGGGGGTGTTGCATTCCTAGGCTCAAAAATTTGCAAAAAACAAAAACTTTCTCAATTTTGCTCAAATTTGGTAGGTAGGTGCCTCAAGGGTCCTAAGGGACCTGTAGAGAAACTTGGGGCAAAATACAAAGCCTAGCTTGTTATTTTTCTTCATTTGGTTTCGGGCCCTCATTTTAGGTAGTTTTGATTTTTTTTCGTTGTAAAGTGGTTTCTTCGTTCATAGTGCCCAATCATCCTCCTTTGCAATGTAAGAAGTTCGTTGATCATTTCTTGGTACATTTTTGTCTTCATGAATGTCCTCTTCTTCATTATTTGACCCACTATTTTCACTATCTAACTCAGCCTTTGTATCACTATTTGCACTCTTGGTAGGGTCACTATCTTCTTTGTCCTATTTGCTGCTTTCATATGCCTCCTCTCCACTATCCTTTGTATTTTCGGTGTCACTTTCTTCATTGTCTACTTCTTTTCCTTGATTGTCATTTGTTTGTTGACTGCCACTAGGCTTACTATTTTGGTATTTTTGTAGCTCATCATGGGACTCAATGGTTTGAAATTTTTTTACTTGCTCACTATCTTCTTCTTGAAAATCTACCTTTGATTGTGTGTCTTTAGAGTCATCCTTTTCACCATGGGACCCATTTTCTTGACTTCTTTGTTCATCACTTGCATCATTGTTTTTACCTCTATTTCTTCTTCATTGACATACTCATCCCATTTACTACCTTCACTTTTCTCTTCTTGGCCATCTCCCTCTTTGACATCTTCTTCTGCTTCACTTCTTTCTTCATCTTCATCATTCTTTCCATCACTGTTTTCTTCATGATCATCACTGTCTCCCTTACTGTTTTCTTCATGATCACCACTGCTTTGGGAACCTTCATTATCATCACTACTTTCTTCATGTTCAGATTTCTCAGGGGAAAGAAAATGAGGAGGGTCTATTTGAGGGAATGATTCATGTGAAGAAGATGAAGCTTCTTTTTTGGTCTTTAAGTTTCCTCATTTAGGTCAATGCTCCCTTCTTCGGACATTGTGTCTTTCTTCACCCCTTCCTCAAAATCTTTAAATAGAAATGATATTTGCTAGTGAAATAATGTGTAAAAAGGGTTAAGGAGATGATGAGTTTTGTAAAAAGGTTAGGGGACTAGCAGAGAGTAGGTTAGGTTTTCTTTACAAGATTTCTTCATGCTTCCCTTGACATAAGTTTTGAATTTCCTTGGCGCCCTTAACCTTTATAAAATCATGAAGAGGCGATAACAATCAAAATACCTTTTTAAAATGTCCTTCATAGCAAAGAAAATGATTTTTCAAGGCTTGTGGGCGAGTTGGGCGATGTTGAATGTCTTTTTGTGCAGTGCTGTGATTTTGTGGCAGGAGCACAACGTCTGGGTGGAGGGGTGAAACCTTGGTAGGAGCGCAGAACCTCGGTTGAGGGGTGAAAACTTTGGCAGGAGTGCAGCACCTGGGTGCTCGGGCGGCTCAGGTCAGCCTAAACATAGAATTGTGCAGCATTTGGACAATGGCTAGAGTGCAGAAATGGGTAGCTCAGGCTACTAAACAAGTAGTCGTGCAAGGCTGCACGCAGGGAAAAGGTCGCACGCCCGTTTTAGGAGTGCAACACAACTATCCGTTGGGTGGCTTGGGCGTTCAAAGTGAAATTGTGCAGTAGTTGAAGTATTTGCTGAGAGCACAGCACACTAGCACGAGGGCAGGGAGGCATGAACATAGTCTCGTGTAGGGTTGCAGAGTGTGGCATGAATGCAACATCTCTGGGCAAGGCTGCACGATGTTTCGGGCCTTCCCCTGCACGCCGGGCGGAGTTGCAAGAGCATAATGCCAATCTACATGTGCGCAACACTTACAAGGAAAAAAAAAAAAAAGCCACTATAGGAGTGCATCATACTTCTACAGGAGTATAGCACCTTGATTTTTCCGCCCAAGGACTCCAGTAGAAAAATGAAAATCTCACAGTGTTTTTTTTTCAAATGAAACAATGAGCGAGAAAAGAGTTGTTGTAGTGTTTTATACACCCTTTTTGTTTAAATAATTAAACTTAAAAAATCCTTTTGTAAGGTTCCTGTTGCACCCTTTTCCTTTTAACAATGCCTTTTGGAGCTTATTCTGAATGTCCTTTACAACCCTTTTTAAACACTGTTTCTTTTTGCACTTGGATAGTTGGTTAGATCCAAAATGATTCCTGCTTGTCAAAATCATTTATTAGATGGGTTTTTAAATTATGTTTTGCCTCCTTTACACATTTTGAACATGCCTTTGAGTGTTGCTTTGTTAGTAAACATATTCTTGAGTTAATGCTTTGCCTCCTTGAGTTAAAGTGGCATTTAGTGCCCTATATCTGTCTCCTTATATTTTTTTAAGAACTCTGATCTTATCCTTTGATTAAGTGGGATTGGTGCTTGTTTCCCAAACTTAGAAGATAGTTAGAAAACTTTTTAAACCATCTTCTATTGGTGAAGTAGGTTTCTTTGCCTCTTCTTATGACCATTTTGTTCAGTTTCCCAAATTCTGATCTTTTAGGTATGTTTAGAAAGGCACACAAGGCTTCATTCAAAATTCTTAACGAAAACATCCATTCAAACTTACCACTCATGCCTGAAAGGTTTCCAGTGATCATTTGGAGGGTTGGGGGAGTTATTTGATATTTGTAAGTATTTTTCCACTGTTTGGTCAAGTCAGTCATACATTTGCATTCTTAGTAAATACACACCTATTTCTTTCTTCTAAGTTGTGAATGAGCTTATTGTATTGATCCTCCTTGTTACCTTGCCTCATAGCTCATATGATGGATTTTTTGGTTTTCTTTGCAGGAATGAAACAAAGGGAAATTGTCCCTCTACAAATTTCATGCTTGAAACCAAACAACCTTTTAAATGATCTTTTTGATTTGAGGTACACGGTTGCTTATGGGCCACTATCTTTTATGACCTGCATGGACCCTTTGATTGGTAGCACTTCATAACACTCCCTGATGAGATCATGTTTCTTCCTTGTAAAATTTAAGCCTGTTTGTGTCTTACCACCTGTTGTGGATTCCTTTATGAGATTTTAGGCCTCCTTCTTTGACTATGTTCTGTTGTTGACCATTTACAAAAAAATCCTACAGAAATTCTTATCCATGGTAAATTTCTCCTTTGGAGGCTTGTTGCTTGATCAAGAGGATAATATTTGGAAGTATTTGATGTTATTTGGACAATGATAAGCTTCATCTTCTTTTCATTTGATTTCACCTATATCAGAGCTTTATAAAACCTTGGAGGAAAATTGAAAGGGCTCTGAAATGGTCTGAGGGGTTAATTTTCTTAGGAAGACCTCCTGGCCAAGGGTGCAACACCACTTCCCAGGAGCGCAACGCCATGTGTAATTTATATGGGAAAAAATTTCTAGGAGCATAGCACCACCTCCCAGGAGCGCAACACCATTTTGGCAGAGGGCATTTAGAGGCCTTCCAAATGTCATAATTAGGCCTGGGATAGCTCGCTGGAAAGCTTAACCTGTCATATTTCAAAATATACCATTTTTTTCCTGATTGAAGTTAATTTTCCTTGTCAAAATTGGATGTTACCATGACTGGTCAAAAAGTGTTGAGTGATGGTGCAGAAATGCAGAGTGCTAGTGCAGACAACCTTTGGAGGCCTTCCACAACTTAAAATATAGATCATGGTAGCTCATTGGAAATATAGTCAAGTCTAGTTGTCATTGGACTCATAAAGCAAGTAATTTTGACAATCCAGCTGTGAGAAAAACTGATTTTACCAAGGTCACTCTAGCAGTGCAGAAATTCTCCCATGACACTTGTATTTTTTACATTTCTCCAAAACCATTATACCTATGTAAACAATAAAGGAGGTTTTTATTATTGGACCTATGATGGACAATAATCTCTCTCAATTTTTCGAAATTCATCTTTTCTTGGCCAAAAAATTATTTTTAAGAAAAACTAGCCCTAGGTGTGCCAAATGACTTGGCCCTGAGAATGAATTATTGGGAAATGATGGAGGCATGATTTTTATGAGTTGGAATGGATTAATGATTTATGATATGACATAACATATGGATATTCTTCTCTTATGCCTATTTTCCATAGAAAACCCTAGCTTAGTTGGAGGAGGAAAATAGGGTTTGGTGTAGGGGATTCAGGACTGCCTTGTAGAGGGAATGGAATGAAGGGGTTAAGTTTTGTCCAAATTCTTGGAGAAATTTTGGGGGATAGGGATAGATGTTAGGGAGTAGGGGAAAGTGGAATTTCAAGGATTGAGTGAGGGGAAGGGGTCAAAAAGGGAAAAACACAGGCCTAGTCTTAAAAGGTATCAAATTACGGCCATAGACTAGGTTTTGGTAGAAAATGATGAATTTGAGGGATAGGAGTGATGGGGAGTGTTTATGAAGGTATATTAAGGATAGGAGGAGTTGTAAGAGCATAAAGATACAAGCCTTGTTTATGTTTAACCATGGAGGTCATGAAACCAAGAAAAAATGCCTTTAAAAGCCCTAGATGGACAATGGAGGAGTTAGGTAAAGGATAAACAGAGTAATGATATTTACGGGTGTGAAAATGGGACATATATGAAAGGAATTAGTTCACAATGGATATTACATGAATGATAGGCTGACTATGACCTGATATAGTAGTAGAACAGTGAAAAACTTATCCTAAGTATAATGAAGGCAGTGAGATTTCTAGACCTCACAAGATTCATGAATTTTGTTTCTAGAAATCTAGGATAGACATTCAGTCATCTACAAAAGAAAAAAATTACTTATGAATAATAGGCACAATGGGAATTCACATCACCCATTGATTTCATCGGTCCCCCTGACATTCAACATGAGCACCAGTTTTCATGTCAAGGTGGTATCATACTTCATAACCATTGCACTTTGTCAAAATTAGTCAAAGACACGGTTACCAGTAAGCATCTCTTTCAAAAATTCTCAAATTACTATACATAGGAAGGTTACCAAAATTCAAAGACCCATGCCTATATTGAGCACTTCATCCAAAAAGTGATATAGCCAGAAAATGCATGTAGGTACCACATTCATCCCTTTTGTTCGAAGAAAAAATGCCCTTGAGGGCATCGCAACTGTCATCATAAACCAATAGTAGGTCACCTACCACAATGTGACTTGACAAAAAGAATATAGGTGGCATTATATTAACTAGTCATCATCACAAGAATGTGGCATGCCTGCCGCATAGAAACATTTCCTATTTTACCACTTATAGATTTCCTATAGAGAATGGTTAATTTTTTACTTCAGACAAGGGGTTCCCCTAATTATATCCACAACAAGTTACTCTCTCTCTATCTCTCTCTCTCTCTCTCTCTCTCTCTCTCACTCAAAAGCGTCACAAAGAAAATGTAATGTATTTCAGTTATATGTTTCCTCCTATACCTCATACATTGGGGTGAAACTGTTAAGACCATAAAATTGTGCAAGAAAAAGACATTAGAAAATGTCAAGAAAATAGTACAGATAAATATTTTCCAGCACAAATACATTATGAAGGACAAAAATTTAATAAATTCCTAAGGTTTAGTCATAAATTAGTGGAAAAATCACTAGAAACAAAGAATTTTTGCTCAAAATGCACGTTTCCCTTTGATAGCCATCTGGTCCTGGTGATGGTGAAAGTCCCCATCCGGGACCACTTCCCTCACTTGGTGAAGATGATTCTAAGTAAGTAACAGTGAATGAAAGTTGAATTCGAGCCACCTTAAAGAGTTATGCACCACCGAAAGGAATTTCTTGTCCTACTCTTGAGTCACTATCAATCTTGAGCCTAGAGAGGGAATAGGAGTTCAAACATTTCTATATAAACTGGCCATGGGAAGAGAAAAAGGAGACACATAGTTATGCTAGCCAAACTTTTTCCATAGCAACACCAGCTTTCAATTGTTGAAGCAAGAGTTTTGAAGGCACTAGCATGTTGGTTATCCAATATCCTAGTGAAGAAGGGAACTCCACCATTGGAGAGTTGTCGCATTCCTTTTGAGAGACGGAGGAGAATCTTGCAAGGAAACCAAGGAACGAGACTCCCTTGCTAAGAATATTTGAGATCATATATCAAAGGACTCATTGCATGTGTGTTAGCATTGTATTCTTCTTACTACCAACAACCAATCAACTAAGTTTCCTCCACAATTGTATTGGTTTGTTTGCTCCATTTGAGCATTATTATCTTCTATTTATTTTGTTTAAGCACATGTTATTGTATGAATTACTTACCTTATGAGTTTTTGTTTACTTTGTTTTCAGTTTTTAAATTAACAACACCATAATATTCTATGTGATCTTTTTAGGAAGAAACCTATTGCTAAAGAGGTTTGTTTTGGCACACTAGTGTGACAAAAACACTACCACACTATGTGTTGGAGAGAAATGTCTATTGCTCAAGGGCTTGAGGGGTACATGGAGACCCTAGAAAAGAAACAAGAACTCTTGGAGGCATGAAATATGGAATGGTCCTATTTAGTAATAAGTCACCGTGGAGGTGGTGGCATGGAACCCGAGGGACTATTCAGGGCAACAAAGGGGTGAACCACTTGTGTTTAGGATGATGGGGAGCATGAGTCCATAGGTTGGAGGCTGATATGGTTTGGTACCTTGGCCAATTGAGGTTACTAACTATGTACTTGGTGATGGGAACTTAGATTACCCATAGATTCAAAATCATATATACTGCTACATATAAGTATTGATTCGATATGACTATCTATAATTCTTGTTGTAACAACTGGGGGTTAAAAATCCATGTAATAAAGTTAATAAATTCAAAATAATACCAATGCCATTAGACACGTATTCGAAGTTGAATGTTTGGAAAAAACATCATAATCGGTGTTCAATTCAGTTTATTATGGCTAAGGATATTGGCAAAGGCATTGGAAAAGGAAGAGAGGCATTAGTTGACATTGTATTTATTAAAATAATGGAAAATAGGAGAAAAGGAAGCTGAAAGGCCCCGGGTTGCATGTAAAGAGGAAAATGAAGGAAAAATAGAGGAAAATGAAGAAATTAGAGGCCTCATTGATAAAAATTATTTTGAGGATCATTTGGTAACCTTTTGTTAGTTTTATCTTGGAGCTATCTCTATTATCTCTACTCTCTCATACACTTGCACTCTTAGACGATTCTTCGATAACTCTAGCATTGGAGGAAGGAAGGAAAAAGAGGGAAAAGGGCAATAAAGATCAAGCAAGGAAGAGTTGGCTCAAACAACTACAACAATATTACTTGGAGGTATCGAGTTGCATGTATGGTTTCCTTAGTAGATTTGACATGTATGGTATATGCATGCGTGTATTTGGTTCTCTTGATGTCATTGGCATGGGTTTTTCTATGTTTGACAATGGTTTTCAACATTTCCTTTCCATTTCTGGATAGCCATGGTGTGATGGAGTGTCTCTTACTTAGTTGAGTTGATTTTTGGATGCTTTCAAAACTAAGTGGGGTGGTCTAAGGAGGAAAAACAACGCCTAGGAATCCATGGATTGGTGAGGATGGGATTGTGGTAAATCCTAGTTGTATATACTCTTGTTGGGCGTAGGAATATTTCACCAGTGAATGGCGGTATATACAACAAATTATAGAGGGTGGATACAGATAAATTCATCATTGTTTAGGTGGAGATATATGGAGGAATCCATGCTTGTATATTCCTAGTGATCCCTAGACTATAATGTCATGGGATTGCGGTAAATCCTGGTAGTGTATGTTTCTTGTTTGGTCCTAGGAATCTCTTGGTGGGATTGCAGTAAATATTGGTTGTATAGATGAGTTGTTGGAGTTGGGTCTACGTATCCTTTGGTGGATTTTGCTAAAGCATCAGGAATCCCCGGTTGTTTTGATGTAATTCCCACATTCATTCTTGGAATATGGCATGAGGGTGATTTCCTCATGCCTGGTTGTGAAGCAAGCTCCAAAAATAGAAGAAAAGAGATATCAACACCTTATAAATAAGCCACTTCAAGGGGGAAACCTCCAATAAATTACATGAATCAACAAATATTGGATGATACAAATTAAAAAACCTCCTTTATATATATAGGAGTCCATGGGGCCACAATGTAATCCTAGCCGACCTAACAATAATAATTTAAGGGCACAATAATAACAATATGGGGGTTACAGGGGTACAATAATAACAATAAGGGGGCTACACTAACATAATAAGGGACTACACTATTAATATAGGGAATTAACATGCCCCTCTCCTTCAAGCAAGTGTTGTCCTCAATGCTTGATTATTTCTTGCTGCTTCTATATAAAATTCTCATCCTCCCATGTGGAATCTTCTACAGGAAAGTTCTTCCACTTGCTTCTGAGGAGCTCGATATTGAAATTGAATTATCTCTATAATTGCGAATCCTCAATATCTGAAATTCAGATCTGTAGTAGCCCTCTGAAGCTTCCTTCAAATACCATAGGTCTGATCTGATTTGGATTCTTCAAGGAAAATTTATGTCCAATCTCCTGCAATGACCCAATTTTGGACTGGTTCAGTAGAGCGAACTTGTACGACTTTCCACGTGTCACTTTTTCCTCCTTTGGATCTGAAATTGATAGACCAAAAACTACATTCCATGTACTTGTGAAAATTTTTTACAGCATTCCAATCTGATGCTCAGAGAGAGAGCTATGAAGTTTTTCCCACATCACCTCTTTGAGATGAAATTCAGAAGCCTCAAAAAGCCCTAACTTCCATAGATCATATCTCCGAAAATATTGCGAACGAATATCTGAAATTTCATGATGATGTTCCTTGGGATTTATGCTTAACACTCTAAAAATTTCAGCTTCTGAACCTTCATAGAAAAAAATTTATTACGAAAATACCACGATGACCTGTTTAGGTTAAATTCAGGAGCCTACAAAATGACCTAACTTACATAGATCATATCTCCAAAAATATTTCGAACCAAGCTCTGAAATTTTGCAATGATGTTCCTTAGGATTTTGGCTTCGTACTCTAAGAATTTCAGATTCTCAACCTTTGTAGAAAAAAAGTTATAGCGAAAATTCCACGATGACCTGTTTGGAGCAGCAAAACCCTAGAATCTCAAAGCTCTGATACCAAATGTTGTGAAACCAGCTCCAAAAAGAGAAGAAAAGAGATATCAATGCCTTAGAAATAAGCCACTTTGAGGGGGAAACCTCCAATACATTACATGAATGAACAGTTCTTGGATAATACAAATTACAAAACCTCCTTTCTATATATAAGAGTCCATGGGGCCACAATGTAATCCTAGTGGGGCCACAATGTAATCCTAGCTAACATAAAAATAATAATTTAAGGGCACAATAATAACAATATGGGGGTTACAAGGGTACAATAATAAAAATAAGGGGGGCTAGACTAACATAATAAGGGACTACACTATTAATATAGGGACTTAACAGATTCGCCAATTTTTGAAACTTCAAGATAATTTTCCAACCTTAAAATTTTCCCTGCTTGGGCCTGGAATCCTTTGGTGGATTTTGGTAAAGCATGAGGAATCCCTGGTTGTTTTGATGTAAGTCCCACATTCATTCTTGGAATATGGAGCGAGGGTGATTTCCTGAAAGAAATATTTGGTTTAGCCCAATTTATGGTCATGTGGTACATGGAAGTCACTTCCCTAGTTTCCTTTTGCATATGTTAATAAGAGCTATTTTACTCTTGTGTATCATTTTTAAATCTGATTGTTATTATGTGATTATAATGTTGGTTCTATCAATGTTAATATGTTGGTTATAAGCATGGTTTATGACCTAATAGATTATATTGCAAGTGTTATGAGAGGGCATCATAACTTCTTAAAAATTCTCAGATAAATATGAGAACCCTATGTTCAAGTGTGTATTTATGACGTGTACATTTCATGTGTCATGATGTGTTTGACAAAATTTTTTTCATCCTTAGCCTTTTTCATGCCAAATACTTAATCAAATTTTGTGTTATAATATTTTCCTATGTGTCATTTATTGTTTTGGAAAGTTTCATCAAGTTTTGGGCAGTGACTTGGAGTCTAGCCCTTAAAAGGTGGCAAATATTGCATGGTCTTAGGAACAAAAATAGATTAAAAATATAGAGTTGCATCCTTGCACTGCATATGCATCTCATTGGAGGACTACGGTCACATCGATGTAGGATTGTTCATGTGACTGGGAGTCCAGATAAGTAAAAGGGCAAGTTAACTCAGGTTTTAGACACTTGGAATGGTGGTTTAGCCCTTAGGGGTTTTTTAGCACGTGAGGAAGTTTGGTAAGATTTTTTTTTGTCAATTTAACTTCCTTAAGGTGATGTAGGAGGTTGGATCATATCATAGTAAATATTCATCGCATAGTTATCCTGGTGGACTAGTAAACTTGGGTAAGTGTGGGAGGAGGGTGTAACAAAGTGGCATCATAACATGGTTCAACCCTTAGACTTGATGGGAAGAATGTGGTTTTCATGCATGCATGTAGGTTGTATATGTGCTTGTTCTATATGCATGGTGGTGGTCATTGTTATAGTTATGTTGTCATGTAGAAGTTGACGATGTTGATGTTGGGATGTGTTTGTCTTGAATGCATGTCAGTTGTATATGCATTTTTTATGCATGTCAGTGTCTATATGTTGTTATGCATGCATTTTCATGGTTATGGTTATGCATGCATGGTAGGTAAGCCATGCATCGTGGTGGTGATTATGTAGTTTGTGTCATCATGATGGTGTCAGTATATTGTATGTTATGATGCTAATATGTTGGATGAGATAGAGCAGGAGAAGAAGATCATCAAAGTGAGGTTGCAACACTGGACTTCAAGGTAAGAGTAGATCATCATACATGTTTGTATGTTGGACATATAGGTGTGTTAGTTAATGGGTGTTATATGCATTATGGCTATATACCTTTCTGTCATTCTATTACCATTGTGGTTACAAGCATGATACATGCTAGTTAATTAGTGCAATCATACACATGTGTTATATAGTCATGAATGGTAGTAACTTGTTTTTATATGCATTGCAGTCGTATACATGATTATTATGGTCATTAAAGTTAAGATATTGATGTTATATGTATCATGTTAATATGGATTTACTTGCACATATGGTTATGGTTATGATATTCAGGTAATAGATGATATACTTGTGATATTGTGTCATATCAATCTGGACTGACTTGTGCATATGTGATAGCCTCTCCTGAGATACATTGAGGTATGAGTTTGATTATTTCTTATAATGGTGTTTAAGTGTTTGATTATGTATTCTATTTGGTGTTTGAGTGTTTGGTGTCTATTATGTCATATATCGTTTCTTTGAATGTTTGATTAATTGCATGATATGAGTATGTGTCTATAAGATTGCATGAAGGAATGATCTTGTTTTAAGACATTTGCACTAACATTATGTGTGTTGAGACCACTGATATGTACTTGAGCATAATTAGGTGATAGTTGTAGCATTATGTCTAATGACTATGAGTTTACAGTTGATTATGACATGACTGTTATTCTTGGCAAAGGTTGATTTCAAGTTAGTAGACATGATGTCCTAATCTTTGAAACATGTGACTGACCTGTGTGAACCGTTGTAGGACAACATGTGTGACATTATGTGGATGTGTGCTATTCATGAGAATTTATTTGATAGGTATAAAATTTGCTTTCTAGTTATAGCTAGATTTGTCAAAGGAATTGGAGTCCCTTGAGAGATGGCATGGATGTGTATAGTTACAAGGCATCATGCTTGGCACAACAAGGTAAGGTAACTGGTATATTATGTTTATTTATGCACTAAAAATTATGTGTTTATGGTGTTATGATGTAGGGGATTTCATGGAAAAGGAGACTACCATGAAATATTTGATATCACTCAGGTTGAGTTCTCCTTGAGAACCATGGGGATTGAGTCATGGTGTTTGTTGCTAGCCTTGTGATTTTGGTCTTTTATTATTTTTTGCGCTTCATTATGGCCTTATTTATGGCTAGTGTATGATCATGCCACCTCTTTTGTGGTGTCACAATCCTATTATTTTTCATGGTTTCTTCTTATTTTCTTTTTTTCTTTCCTTTCATGTTTTAAGGGTCTTGGGAATTGGTTGGGAAAGAGGAAAGTTAATGGATTTTGGGAAGAGCTAGATGAAACCCAACAAGTAATGTAAGACTTGGATGAATCTCAATGCATGTATAAGGGAAGTTGAAGAAAATAGCATGACAACTGGTTGAGTTGGTTGGGTCCATTGGGATACATGGATGATGGAAGAATAGTCATGAGAAAGGTAGTAGGAAAGGTAAAGTAAATGGGTTTAAGGTAACAAATTCCTTGTCTAAGTTGGGAGCTGTTGTTCTAAACGATGTGCATGTTATGCATGAATAAATTGATTTCTCTTCACCTTAATCATAGGTAGTTGGTAATTATGTTATGATTATTATTATGATGATATCTATATATGTATATATGCATTTACATATGATGTTGTCTGATAGGGTCGTCAGGGATCATGATTGTTTTATGTTGATGTTTATATGTATATATGTATGTATATATGTTGTTGTCTAAAAAGGTCATCATGAATCATTCTTGTGGAGGAATTATTTCTTATGCAGGTGAATGGCATGAAGAGGTTCCTTGTTAATGATGAATCAAGTGGGAAGAGTAACCCTGACATATCTACAAGGTTAGTATCATATGGATATGAATTGATATTATATGCTTGTACTATTCCTATGTTTATGTGATGGAAAGGTAATGTTGAGGGATACATCAACAGAATGGAAGCAGTGTGATCGAAAACATGTTGGAACATGCATGAATAGTAGAAATACAGTAGAATCCAGGTTTCTTGGTAGATTCAGTGTGTGCTGTATGGATTTGCAGTGCTACTGTTGTATATATGTCATGCATGTTGCACCTATGATGTTGTGTGCATGTAGTGTTGTGTATATATGGTGTTGTGTACATGTTTTTTATGCAATGTTATGTATAGATGGTGTTGTGTACATGTTGTTTATGCAGTGTTGTGTATATATGGTTTTGTGTGCATGTTGAATACGCGGTGCTATGTACATATGGTTCTTTGTGCATATTGAATATGTGGTTTTGTGTACATGTGGTCTTGTGTGCATGTCGTGCCTGTGATGTTGTGTACATGTGTTATGCACACGTTGTTCATGTGGTTTTGTGTACACATTGTGGAGGTGGTGTTGTATACATGTGGTGCAGACGGTGTTGTGTACAGGTGGTACTGTTGTACATATGGTGTTGTGCACATGTTGTATTGTGTGCATGTCATACATGTTGTGTTGTATACATGTGGCGTTATGTTATGTGTATTGTGTACTCATTGTATGGTGACCTGTGTATTTGTTGTGTTGTACTTTGTATATGTAAATGTGTTGTGTGGTGTTGTACACTAGGTGTAGGTGTATGTGTTATGTCGTACACCGGGTGTAGGTGTATGTGTTTTGTTGTATGCAAGGTGTAAGTGTATATGTTGTGATGTACACCGTGTGTGGATGTATGCGTGTGATGTACACTATTTGTATGTGTACGTGGTTGAAGAGAAGGAAATGGGTTTTTTCCGGGTGTGGCAATCGATTCAGTGTGTGTACTGAAATAATAAAGGATAAAGGTAGAATATAAGGATCAATAAAATGATAAGTATCATTATTTTATTTCAGTTTTAACTATGCATGTGATCTATGATTCTGGTTTATGATGGTTTCATGTGATCTATGATTCTGGTTTATGATGGTTTCATGTGATCTATGATTTTGATTATGATCGTTGTGTTTTGAGCAAGCTAGATGTGATATGTTTATATTTGATGATTTGATCAAACCACTAGTTTGACTTGTTGTGGAAGGAAGTGAACATAATTTCAAGTTCACCTTCTTGACGAGCCACCAATGATGTATGTTGTGAATTTATTTCAAGTTATTTTGAATCTAATGGTATTTATGTGTTTAGTACAAGAGAGCATGGAAATTCCCAGTTGGGTGGTTGAAACTGATTGCAGGAATTAGTAGCAACAATACAAAAAGGAATTGGCATAGACAACAGTGTGTTGGTAAATCACTTCAGGAGTAGGGCCATTATGGGACACTGGTACCCAATAGTTTCCATTGATTTCCATGAGAATGTTATGACTGGTATGATCATTTTGACATATGGATATGCCTTCATTTTTTCACCTTTTGATGTAAGGAAAATTTTCCAAGGGCTGGATCTCCCAGGAAAGGGGATGTTGGGGAACTTGGAAGGTGAGTGACTGTGCAAAATGGGGTGGTAGGATTTCCCGAGGGACTTTGTAGCAAACAAGGGAAGGTCGAGGAATACATTTTTTTTTTCATTATCATTTTCAGGTGGAATCAGATGCACATTGGGAGTATGCCTTGGAATGATGAGTCTGTAACCATTCACTGAGAGGAAAAGTGGTGCATGATCATATCTATGGACATTGGATGCAGGTTTAACTTTGGCAGTGGATTTTTGACTTCCTGGAAAGGAGGTGAATCTTGGTACTAATTTTGATGGTGGAGGTGTGAGCCTTTGGATTCCCTTATTGAAGATGTAGGCATCATATCCTTTTATTTGTTGGTTGAGAAAATTTACATGTGTAAATGTGTATATTATTGTAAGTATTGTATCCAGATGGATTTATAAAGGCTCATAAATAGTATGGTTATTTGTTGGTTGAAGAAAATGTGCATAAGTATATGTGGTTGTTATTGTAAATATTGTAATGAGTTGTGTTATAAAGCTGCAGTAAATGGTATGATCTCATGTTTGCAGTAGTATGCCATTATAAATGCTGCAACAAGTTGTGTTAAAAATCTCCATGGGAAGTATGTTTCTATTTTTAGCGGTTTTGTTGGTTGTAGGTGTGATTGAACATTTAGGACAGTGCTACCCTAAGGGGGAGGGTTTTGTAACAACCCTAGGTTAAAAATCCATGTAATAATGTTAATAAAGGGAAAATAAGACCAAGGTCATGGGACATGTATTCCAAGTTGAATGTTGGGAAAATCATCCTAGTGAGTGTTCATTTAAATTTATCATGTCTAAGGAAATTGGCAAAGGAAAAGAGGCGTTAATTATATTTTTTAATGAAAATAATGGAAAATAGGAGAAAAGGAAGGTGAAATGTCACAGGTTTCATGTGAGGAGGAAAATGAAGGAAAAATAGAGGAAAATGAAGAAATTATAGGCCTCATTGATAAAAAAAGGCTTCTGAGGATCAGTAGGTAACCTTTTGTCAGTTTTAGCTTGGAGCTCTCTCTATTCTCTCCATTTTGTCATATTATTGCACACTTAGACCATTATTTGAGAACTCTAGCATTGTAGGAAGGAAGGAAAAAGAAGGAAAATGCATGTAAATATCATGAAAGGAAGAGATGAATCAAGTGACTACAACGGGATTACTTGCAAGTATCGAGTTGCACATATGGTTTCCTTTCTATTTTTGAGATGCATGCTATATGGATGTGTGTATTTGGTTCTCTTGATGTCACTGGCATTGGTTTTTCCAGGTGTAGCAGCGGTTTTCAACCTCACCATTCCATTTCTATATAGTCATGGTGTGATGGGGGTTCTCTTACTTTGTTAAGTTGGATTTTCAGATGGTTTTGAAACTAAGTGGGGTGGTCTCGGGAGGAAACACAAGGCCTAGTAATCTGTGGACCGATTATGTACATCCTCGTTGGGCCCAAGAATCCTTGATAGGTGAATGGAGGGATATATGGTAAGTCCTAGAGGCTCGAGATGGAAAAATTCCTCATAGTTTAATACATAGTTTATAAAGTCAAATTAATATGTGCAACTCTCTCCCTTTCTCCATCCCAATATAGTCAAGTCAATATAGCTAAATAACAAGTATTGATATGATCCTCAAATTTCTTATATTTAAGCTTTATTTATGTCAAATCAATATACTTATTTCTTCTCACTTGTTTCAATTTAATACACTCATTTCAATAAAGTCAAATTAATATGAGCAACTCTCTCCCTTTCTCCACCCTAATATAGTCAAGTCAATATGGCTAGATAATAAATATTTCTATCATCCTCATGTTGGGTTCCTCACGGTCACAATTTTTTTTTTAATCGTCCTCAAATTTCTTATCTTTAAGCTTTATGAAAGTTGTTTAAGTTGTGAACCTTTGCAAGTTTATTTATTATTGTTTCTTGGATTTTTTGCTTGGATTGTAGCTCCAATTAATTACCTATAAATTCACAATCTTGATAAAAATATAATAAACATATTACGAGTGATTTGTAAACTTTTTGGGGCCTTTGCTCAAGCCTTGGCTTTGATATTCAAGAAATTTTGTGTTCACGCCGATACCTTTCCCTTTTCCTTAACACTCTATAGAAATCTAGTCATCTGTGTTCCAACCTTGGTAAGGCGCAACTTACTTATTCATAGCCCGAATTTCACATTCAAATTCCTATTGCAACTAGGCCATATTCCTCTATGAAAATTCTTTTCACATTATAGCTAGATCTCTATTTTTAAATGTCCTTTTCATTTAAAATCTAAGGATATGACATCTATCACCTCCATGCGTCACCGTTTTTTTTTTAATTTTCACTATCAAATTCAAGAAAAAATAGAAATTTCTGAGAGAATTTCCACCTATCAATACTATTAATCAATTTGACCACCCACTGCTCATTAGTAGTAATGGTCTGATGTGTTTTCATGATAGGGTAGAAATGGTAGAGAAATTGTGGAGATAGACATAAATTTTTCCATTTGTCAACACTGAAAATTGATAAGACTTCCCATCACTTATCAAATCGACCCTTTGGGCAAGTGTTACCGAGTGGGTTTCTTCGGATAGTGCAATCCTAGGAAATGTTTGTTAGATCCTCAACCTAGGTTCACTTCAAAGTCTCCCATGTCTATTGTGGGTTACCAGGGGTGTCCTATATGAGAACTCCTAGCATTGTTCCCTTGCTAATGAGGCATTATGTCTGAATGACACTATCATAGTATGAGTTCGATCTATGGCCTTGATTCACTTCAAGCCCCCCCAATATGTCATAAGTTAGCAGGGGGGTCTGAAATGGGAGACCACCCACGATGAAAACCAGTCCAGTTTTTGGTGTAACTTTGAATTGGAATCCCATGCAGGGTTAAAACACACACTTTATGTCGCAGAACCCCATGGATGTGATATTACTTGGTGGGTCGTTCATCGAATATAATGCACAGGAGATGTATCGGTATATCCAAGGGTCTATATGTAGTGACAACTATCACAACAGTGGAGCACCATATGTGTAGAAAATTGGATATAATGTCGATATGCTACAAAATGCAATGGGGATGAGAGTGGGGGTTTGTGGAACCCTAACCTAGTGGAAATTTGTCCACTACTTTTCTCCCACTTCTCGTCACTTATGAGTTTCAAATTATAAGGTGGAGTGGGCACATTGCTGAGTGTCGGTCAAGTCATCCATGGTACTGCCACAAAACCATATTTTCTACCACTTCCTACCACCAGGATAGTTATATATGTGGTGATATGTTTATGAGTGCACTTGTCATATCCCCAGGTTAAATTTCCATGTAATAAAAGGAAATTATAGATAAAAAATTAAAACTAAGGTCATCAGACTCGTACTCCATGTTGAATGAGGGGGGGAATATATGCTAGGCATTACTTGTGGTCAATTTTTTTTTTTTTTTTTGTACTTGGAGAATCGGCAATGGCGACAGTATCATACTCATGTGACATGCTGTCTAATCCCACTAGATACCACTATACTCTTAGGAGGAACCATTTTTCCCGCCATGACAACCCTCAGTTTATTCAAGACTCGAACTCGTGACCTGCGCAGCGTCACAAACGTCTTAACAAGCATCCGCTGGCCACAAGTCCAAACCTTGATGGCAATTAATTGTGGTAAATTATTGGCTGTGGAAATTTTCATTGGAAAATGAAAAAGGTAATAAAAGGAACTAATTCAAGAAATAAAGGAAAATAAGAGAAAAGGAAGATGAAGAGACAACAATATGCATGTAAGGGAAAATGAAGAAACATAAAATAATGGAGAGAACATTCTAACATGATATTGGACACTCTTAGGCATTCAATCCTACTCACTTGGATAAGGATATTAAGTGAAATAAAAAATAAAATACTTGGACACAAGCAAGAAATCAAGCAAGGAACAAGCAAGGAAAGGAAGGGAGCACAAGGAAAATATTGGAAGCAGTAAACAAGGGTAGAAATCAAGCAAATAAAGAGTAGCTAGCAGGACAATTTTGTCAGTAATAGGTTGAATGTGTTATTTACTTGCTAGGATTCAAATGCTTGATGTATGAATTTGGTTTATTGGTTATTTTTTCATCATTTGAATGGGATTTACCTGGATTGAGAGTGGTGCACAACCTTTCCTTTTTTATTTACTGGATAGCCATGATGTATTGGGTTTTCTAATTGGTTGATAATTGGATTTCCAGAATATTTTGGATCTGGGTTACGTGGTCTGAGGAAAATCCAAAGGGTTGCGGGTAGATATGGTTTTCTCTAAGAATATCTTGATAGGAGGGTGGAAACAGGAAAAATACTCTGGTTATGGTGAAGAAATTATGAGGCATCCACACTTTTTTTCGTTTTGGTGATATTTGGACCGATTTAGGTGAGATCATTGTGGCTTGAGGGTGGATGTGACTTAATCTATAGATTCCCTATTTGGTTATGTTTTGGTTTATCCCTTGTAATCCCAAATATCTTGGAATATGGAACGAGGGTGATTGGTTGAAAGAAATATTTGGTTCAGCCCAATCTATGGTTGGGTGCTATGTGGAAGTCCCCGTCTTGGTTGGTACTATGCATATGTTAATATGTGTTATTCTTTAATTATTATCAATGAGCGTAAGTTTTTATTTACTATTTTTTGTATGACTATTTTTTCATGAATTCGTTCTATTTAAATGTTGGTTCCATGCATGGTATATTTATTATTATATGATTCTCTTGATATGGATCTAATTCATGGTTTTTTATGGCTCATGGTTGATTTATATGAATGCATGTGCTAATTTGTGTTTTATGAGCAACTAGTGAGAGAGGGAAGCAAGCCTTCTTAATTAATATTTGATGAACTAATGAAAAAAATGAACAAAATGTGCATTCATGACCTACAAGTTACATAGTCACAAAGTGTTTGTATAAATGAATAATTTGGACTACCAACTTCTCCCGGTCATAAATTTGGCATACAATATTTGTTTGGCTATCCTAATACCTCATTTCGAAGATCTCCATGAGGAGGCCAAAAAGAGATTCATGAAATCATTTTTGGCACATTCTTAAAATCTCAGTTTTACATGAAAAAAATTTTCGGACCTCAAAATGTCCTTACAAGTTTAGGACCATAAAAAATAGAAAAATAGAAAGTTGTGTTGCGTTAATTTACGTTGATAATAGTGTGATCATGTGCCACTATTTTTTTGTAGTCAATTTTGTAAATGTGGACCCCATTTTCCATAAGTGCGCCTTTGAAATTGGGTCATGCATACTAATTATCATCTCATGTTTACTCTGGTGAGTAGGTTAAAGTGGGTAAATGTCAAGTGGGATGTTATAGAATGGTACCAGATCAGGTTCACAACACCAAACCTAGAGGTAAATGCAAGTTGCCATGCAATTTTATATGTTTGGCATGCACACATGAATAGTTCATGTTAGCCATTTTATTGTAATTGCAGTTACACACATGGTATTTAATGTTGGTTAATTTATATGCATTCTAGTTATTGTCATTGTAGTTGTATGTATTACAATTAATTTACTATTAATATGGTATGAAATGATGTGTTTATGATATTATTATGTATCGTGATAATCTATATTGGGAATGTGAAGATGCAATACCCATACCTAAAGTAAGTTGAGGTAATGATTTTGATTGTTCTTTTATTTAGATAACAATTACATATTACAGGATAATGGAAGGTCAAGGGATGAAGACCTGAATGGTTTAATACAGTTCATATGAATACGCATACAAACCAAAAGAGAAATTGGTGGGATGCGATTACTTAGTTGAGCGGTAGGGAGAGGGTGACTCTTCTAATCTAGTCGATACATTAAAAATTTTGAAGGCATAGATCATAAGTTGTAAAATAGATAATTAGAAGTTGATTGAAACTTAGGAAAGGCTTGCGAAAGCTAAATAAAAGAAAGTTGAGGTCAACGCAACTATTATACAGAGCCTTTCACATTTGTAGAAGCATGGATAGCTGGGGATAAATAATGAAGACTTGTAGGAAGAAAATACTAATGGTGCATTTGGAAACAGGTCTCAAAAAAGGTACATGATGGAAAAATTATGATATAGTAAAGGTTGGAAAATCCTTGAGTGCACCAGAGAGGAAGGCTAGTGCACATGAAGTTTATTCTAGCTATGATTCTAGGATACATCACTATCATCATTGCCAACATCATTAGAAGAGGAGTGAGAAGGGGTATTTTCTAGAAGAATTAAAGGAATCCAAGCATCTTAATTTTGATGGTGTGATGACTAAATCAGAAGATGTAGAAGCATGGCTTCCTGAGATGAAGAAAATGTTCAGATTTTATGATTACTTAGAGAATATGGAAGCCAAGATAGCCACCTTTTGTCTCAAAGTAAAATAATATATCTGGTGGGAATATTTCAAGCATGTTAGAGGCAACAAGGAAGAGAATCTAACATGGGAAGAATTTGAAATACTCTTAAAAAAAAAGTACCTATCTGAGAGATATTATGATGGAAAGGCCAAGGAGTTTTATGAGCTCAAGGTAGGTTCTATGACATATGAAGAATATACAACCATATTTTTAGAGCTATTGAGATATGTTTCCTATATCAAGGATGACAAAGAAAATATTCAAAGGTTCATCAATGGATTGAAACTTTCATTCAAATACCATATTGAGTTTGATGAATCTCATTCATTGGAGGAAACCATCAGAAATTTGAACCATTGCTATGAACAATCAAATCACACACCTGAGTTCAAGAATGATGGGAAAGGTAATCATAATATTAAAGGAAACTGATCCAAGAAGCAAGGAATATCTCATGATGTAAGTGAGAAGGAAAATGTGGCTCCTTATAAGAAGTTAAATATAACTAAGAAAGGACATGGGTCTCAGCCTGTGGGGTAGAAAAATAAATGGAGTGGCAGAGAACCATTGAAGTGTTGGATCTGTGGTAGAGACCATTGTAAGAAGGATTTTCCATTGTATCAGGGAATAAAACCTCATTTCTACAATGCCAAGGAGGAAAATAAAGTTAGATATGTATCCAAGAGAATTCCTTGGATCTATGAAGAAGTTGATAATAGGAAGGAAAATCATCATGCACATATGATTGAGATGGAAGGTAAGTTATGTGATCAAGTTGTTTCCATTTTTAATGATCAAGGAACAAATTATAGATATATTGGTCATGACCTAGTGGATATGTTTCATTTGAATAATAAAATTCATCTAGAATCCTGGTGGGTGTAGTTGGCTGCAGGGACCAAGCGAATAGTTCACCATTGGGTGAGGTCTTTTGCATTTGAGATTAATGGAATGCCTACAACAACAAATACAATTTTTCTTCATTTGGGTGCATATAGTATGCTTTTTGGCATGGATAGGTTGTTTATTCATAGGACCAATGTATATTTCTATGAGAAGGCCATTGATTGCCTAGATGAGGCTGGAGAAAATAGATACTTATAGGGAAATCAGAAGCCTACATCGGTGAGGATGGTTACAACTATGCAAGCTAAGCACAACCACAGAAAATGATGTGTATTATTTGTAGTACATTCTTCTAGTGACAAGGGGTTGGATGATGAGGATGGTGAAGTCCTCAGCAGGTATCCTATCCTACAATGGTTTCGAGATGTGTTTCCTGTAGATATTCTTGATATTTTGCCTCATATGGAGGTGGATTTCTATATTTTGTTGATACTAGGAGCAACACCAACATCTAAGGAACCATTCATGATGAGCACTCTTTTGTTGGTGTAATTGAAGTTGTAGCTTAAGGAGATACTTGATAATGGATACATAAGTCCAAGTGTATCCCTATGAGGTGCACCAATGTTTTTTGTAAAGAAGAAGGATTATACTCTTAGATTGTGCATTTATTACAAACAACTCAAGAAGGTGACTATCAAGAACACGTACCCATTGCCTCATATTGATGATTTGTTTGATTAGTTGAAAGGAGATACAATATTTTCAAATATTGATCTAGATCAGGATATCATTAGGTGTGCATCAAAGAAGAATACATTAAAAGGCTACATTCTATAGAAGGTATATGCATTATGAGTTCTTGATGGTTCCTTTTCCTCTTACGAATGCTCTAGCGACCTTGATGTGTTTGATGAACAATGTGTTGTTTTGTGATAGTATTTTTTGATGATTTATTGGTATATTCAAATAATGAGGAGGAGCATGTAAAGCACCTAGAAGCAGTATTGAGATTGTTCATAGAACATAAGTTGTATTCCAGGCTCACCACATGTAGCTCCTTTTAGTCTCAAATTCATTACTTGGGACATATTGTTTCCAAGGAGGGGATAACAATGGATCTAGATAATATTTAGCCTATCATGGCGTGGACAACTTCAAGGAATGGGGATGAGGTTAGATCATTCATGGGACTATCAGGTTATTATAGGAGGTTTGTCAGGAACTTCTCCAAGATTGGTTATCCTATCACATATTTTCAAAGGAAGGAAAGTTTTTTTTAATGGACCAATGAGTGTGAAACTAACTTTGATCAGTTGAAGAAATTTCTTATTAATGCTCCAGCCTTCAAGATTTTAGATCTGTGGCAGAGAACCATTGAATTTTTGGATCTATGGTAGAGACCATCGTAAGAAGGATTTTCAATTGTATCAGGGAATAAAGCCTCATATCTACAATGCCAAGGAGGAAAATAAAATTGGATATGTATCTGAGAGCATTCCTCAAATCTATGAAGAGGTTTATAATACGAAGGAAAATAACCATGCACATATGATTGATATGGAAGGTAAGTTATGTGATCAAGTTGTTTCCATTTTGATTCGTCAAGGAAAAAATTATAGATATATTGGTCATGACCTACTGGATATGTTTCGTTTGAATAATGAAATGCATCTAGAATCCTAGTTGGTGTAGTTGGCTGCAGGGACCAAGAAAATAGCTCACCATTGGGTGAGGTCTCGTGCATTTGAGATTAATGGCATGCCTACAACAACAAATACAATTTTTCTTCCTTTGGGTGCATATACTATGCTTTTTGGCATGCATAGATTGTTTATTCATAGTACCATGGTATATTTATATGGGAATGCCATTGATTACCTAGATGAGGCTGGAGAGAATAAATACTTATAGGGAAATCAGAAGCCTACATCAGTGAGGATGTTTACAACTATGCAAGCTAAGCACAACCACGGAAAATGATGTGTATTATTTGCAGTACATGTTTTTGGTGACAAGGGGTTGGATGATGAGGATGGTGAAGTCCTAAGGAGGTATCCTATCCTAAAATGGTTTGAGGATGTGTTTCCTATAGAGATTTTTGATATTTCGCCTCATATGGAGGTGGATTTCTCTTTTTTGTTGATTCTAGGAGAAACACCAACATCTAAGGAACCATTCATGATGAGCACTCTTGAGTTGGTGTAATTGAAGTTGTAGATTAAAGAGATGCTTGATAATGGATACATAAGTCCAAGTGTATCCCTATGGGGTGCACCAATGTTTTTTGTAAAGAAGAAAGATTATACTCTTAGGTTGTCCATTTATTACAAACAACTCAAGAAGGTGACTATCAAGAACACGTACCCATTGCCTTATATTGATGATTTGTTTGATTAGTTTAATGGAGATACAATATTTTCAAAGATTCATCTAGATCAAGATATCATTAGGTGTGCATCAAATAAGAATACATTACAAGACTACATTCTATACAAGGTATATGCATTATGAGTTCTTGATGGTTCCTTTTTCTCTTACGAATGCTCTAGTGACCTTCATGTGTTTGATGAATAATGTTTTGTTTTGTGATAGTATATGTTGATGATTTATTGGTATATTCAAAGAATGAGGAGGAGCATGTAAAGCACCTAGAAGCAGTATTGAGATTGTTCAGAGAGCATAAGTTGTATTCCAAGCTCATGACGTGTAGCTCCTTTTAGTCTCAAATTCATTACTTGGGACATATTGTTTCCAAGGAGGGGATAACAATGGATCTAGATAATATTTAGCCTATCATGGCATGGACAACTTCAAGGAATGGGGACGAGGTTAGATCATTCATGGGACCATCAGGTTATTATAGGAGGTTTGTCAGGAACTTCTCCAATATTGGTTATCCTATTACATATTTGCAGAGGAAGGAAAGTTTTTTTGAATGGACTGATAAGTGTGAAACTAAATTTGATCAGTTGAAGAAATTTATTATTAATGCTCCAGCCTTCAATATTGTAGATCCTGATAATGAGTTTATGGTTTCTACAAATGCATGTAAGGAAGAACTTGGTGGAGTCCTAATGTAGGAAGGGAAGCTTGTTCTCTATGAATCACGAAATTTGAATCACCATGAGCATAATTATGTGACTCGTGATCTTGATTTGGCAGACATAATTCATGCATTGGAGATGTGGAGACATTATCTCCTTGGAAGGAAATTAATCTTGATGAGTTATCATAGTGGATTGAGGTACTTGTTTGACCAATGCAATTTGAACACAAGGAAACATAGATGGTTGGATACTCTCAATTAGTTTGATTTTCAGATTAGGCACATCAAGGGAAGGGAGAATAGGGTTGTGTATGCTCTCTTATAAGACTACATGTGAATGATATTAAGGTTATGAGCTCTTGTGAGACAAATTTGAAAGAACATGTCTTACATGAAGGACAATTGGATGAAAGGTACTAGCAGTTCAAGTAGAGATTGCAACAACATGGTGATAAGTATGGGGAGTATCTCCTCAAAACATATTACATGGTTAGATTCAAGAGTATGATCTATGTGTCTAATAATGGTGAGATGAAGAAGCTTATTTTGAGAGAGTTTCATGTGAAGCCATATTTAGGTTACCCAATATACCATAAGACTTTGACATGTATCAAGAAGTTCTATTATTGGCCTAATTTTAAGAAATGAGGTGGTTGAGTTTGTTTCTAAGTGCTTGGACTATCAACAAGTGAAATTTGAATGCAATCATACAACGCGTTTGATACAACCTATTTTGACTCTGAAATGTAAATGGGAGTTCATTTCCATGTATTTCATTACATGATTTTGAATGACATCAAGGCAACATGAATTAATCATTTTTGTGTTTGGTAGGTTGATCAAGGTAGGTCACTTCATTACACTCAAGTCTACCAATTCAGCTAAAGAAGTGGCTCAAATCTTCATTAGGGAGATAATGAGGTTGCATGGAGTTCCCAAGAATACTATATTAGATAAATATGCCAATTTCACTTCCAAGTTTTGTAAGGATTTGTTTGCAAGCTTGGGAACATAGTTAGCTTTCAATACAACTAATCATTCACATACATATGGGTAGATAGGGAGGGTTAATAGGATCATTGAGGCTATGTTGAGGATGTATGTCAGTCATCAACAAAGGAAGTGGGAGGAGTATTTTCCAATGATATAGTTTTCTTATAATAATGGGTATCAATAATCCTTGAAGATGAGTCCATTTGAGGCTCTCTATGGGAGGAGTTGTAATACTCCTATGAGTTGGAGTGGTCCAGTGATTAGGGTATTTATTGGATGAGATATGTTGAGAAATATGGAGTAGGAAATGGAGGTTATCAAGAATAATTTGAAGACAACATAGGACATGAACAAGAGTTATGATGATCAGCATACAACCACTATTACACATGGGATGAAAATATAACGTATACTCATCAGTTATTTGACTCATTTTCATCGACTATATGACACATTGGGGTTATAATTTTCATCGGTGGGATTATGTCAAATATTCGAACCTTTATTAAGCATTAGATATTTGACAAGACTGACGTTGAATATCTGATGAGCAAGATCGCCAAAAAATCATTTGATCATCCGACACTTTACGTTAATTTTTGTGACGCCAACAAGCATCAAATATGTTAGATGACCTAAATGTTGGATATCCGTCACCCTAGATGAAAATAATGAGTTTCAATATCTGGCATTTTGACTTTGAATATTCAGCACCATATTAGTCTAATGCGATAGGATCCGACGGTTTTTTCTGTCAGTATGAAGTGAGATGTATGATGGTTTAGAATTAGATAAGTGGTGTTATGATAATCTTGTGTGATGAGAGTGTTATGGCACTTAAATTTTTTTATATATGTACAACTTCAGATGTCTGATGATTTGTTCCATCGAGCTGGAGTCGGATATTGAAAGGTTTTGACTTAACATCGAATATTCGATGTGTAACTTAGCATTAAAAAAATATAAATTTATCCCAGGCACTCTCATATCTAGCCATAATCAGTTGGCCCTCCCTATATATATATATATATATATATATATATATATATATATATATATATGGATGTAGCTATATGTCTCAGCATATACCTTCACATTTTTCTTGTGCTCCATGAGATAATGGGGTGGGGAGACTTGTTCTTCAAAGCATTAATAATGATAGGGTGGAAAGAGAGGAAAGAAATGTAGTATATATTGATTAGGTCCCAAGTTCCATTATATCGACCTCACATAGTATTTCCTCATCATCCACCATCTTTTAATGCTTATTATCTATAATAATCATATCCTTATGAATGTATGTATCAGAGGCATTCTCTACCTCATTCTAATCCATTGACATTGAGAAATGGGATGGCATCTGGTATTGATTATTGTGTGGTAGATCTAGGGATTCAATATCTACACCATTAGAGAATAAGAAGATGTGTTTTTAGAGAATATATATCTTGATGAGATTATTATGAATTATGTTCCAAGAGAGGTTGACTACAATGAAGCTTCCATTTGTAGAGCTTTCTTTACATCTCCTCTAGGGAATTCATATCCTTCACTACTAGTGTCATCTCCATTGTATCAATATTAATTGAAACATTCGACATGAAAGACACATCAAATCACTTCAATCCAATCCAATAACATCCTCAAAAATATGATGAAAAGGGTAAGTAGGGTACAATTATGTAGTAACTAGTCCCATACCACATAGTCCATATTATAGAAGTGAACAATTTGTCGAATGTCAACGACTAAGTAAATAAGACTTTACATATGTCAATGAAGAAATGGTTTGTGAAACAATAATAAAAACACTAGATATGTACTTATTAAAGAATGAAACATAATAAAAATAAAAATAAAAACATAGAGATGCAACATAAATAAATATTAATTTCAATAATCAATGAACTAAAAGATGCTTACATACAGAATGGAAATAAACTAGCTCGGGTGATGGTAGCTTATCTATCAGAAGAGATGTTTTGAATACATGCCTCTGAGCTGTGTTACAATGAGGCTCAAGGTCCTTTTTATTATTTCAAAATAAAGGTAAACCCTAAAAACCAAAACCCTAACCTTGGGAGATGGAACACCAAGAGTTTGTGGGCGCCATTAGGGTTTGTTGGACAGCCAAATTCCCGAGGTCATAACTTGGCCATATGATCTCCGTTTTGCACATTCGATACCTTGTTACAAATTTATCTCCAATTATTACAATAATATTTACATGGGCCTACTGTGGACCTAAAAAAAATGTTGTTAAAGGGGTTCAAAACAACTCCAGAAGTTTACAACCCGAAAAATAACTAGAAAATAGTAAATTGTGCTATAATCAAGGAAATTGATGAAACTGACTGGAGGTCCAAGTTGAATAGGCTAGTGACCACCAATATACACCCATATCATTCCTCCTCCCTTATGAAGAAATGTTCCCCATTTCATGCAGAGCCTCCATGAGGTGAGGAAATTTTTGTTGAACTTGGTCCCTTCTGAGCTACTTTGCATGGTGAAGGAGTTGGCATGTTTGACAACTAGATATAACTAGATCCTCTACTATCGAATTTTATTGATATGTGTGTCCATGATACTATAAGTTGTGTTCTATTTGATACAACTTGGGTTGAGCTATGTCGGTGTCAGCTGCTAAATAATGTCGAATGTGTCCAACAATGGGGAAAATTCTGGCCACAACCGATCCACATTGAATATTGGTTGCATGCCAATGAACAGTGGAATGTTGAGCTTGAAATAATTGTACCCTATAAATTTAGTGATGGTTTAAGGCCCATTTAGGAGCAGGAAAATATTTCGGTTCACTCCAACGAGGCGCACCTTTTGTAAATGTAACCAAACTTTGTTGCCCATCTGGAACATGTGTGGCACTCGATGTTGGTCATGATGTTGTTTGTACCTAGTATTGGATCTATCCAATATGTCATGGGCCCATTGGAGGATGTCTTGAATGTGCTAGATGAAGATATTAGCTCTATTAGAGTTGGATTGGACATGAGTCAAATTTTCCTAAGTACCTACAAGTGATGTGGATACATCAATGGGACAGTGGTTAGAATCCCAATCCAACCTGAAAGGGGATATGGTTAGTTGGGTTGTGGAGAGATATGTTGTAGTTGTGCTAGACATAGGGGAGGATTTCATCTATGTGCGTGGATGCTTCAAGTTTTATAGGTGTAGGATGTGCAGGATCATCCTATTCAAGACCTTTGTTTGGCCATCATTTTGGGGGTGGAAAGTCATGGACTTAATGAGCTTATTATTCAAAAATGACCAAAGGCTTGAGTAGAATGTAATTAGGAACCCATACTCATACTCATACCCATAGTCTCGATCTGAGATAATGGACTGTTGGATCCCAAAGTGTACCCATACTCGTTCAAAGAATATTTTGGCAGTGGCTTATGATGTGATTCTCTTCTTGCATGGAGCCATAATATCTTAGAGAACTGATCAATGACTATGAAAACGCAGTCATTTCCATGCTTGGTAGAACTAAGGACTGACATGTAATCCATGGAGATGGACTCCCAAGGCTAGCTAGAAGTATGAAGAGGTGTATACAAACCTTTCTTCTTGGTTGTAGGTTTGGAAATGACGTAGGCAATGTAGGATATGATGTACTTCCTAACATCTTGTCGAAGGTTTTACCAATAAAAATAGTTTTGCAGCATTGCCACTTTCTTTTCTACCCCAAAATTTCTAGCGAATCGACTATAGTGTGCCTCCCAAATAATCTTGGCACACTCACTTGAAGGAACACAAAGGTGTCCCAAGTGACATAACAGTGTGTCCTAGAGGTGAAAGTCTAGAACTTTCTTACCTTGTAGGAGTATATGGTATGTGGTGCCAAATTTTGGATCACTCTGGTAAAGATGCGGCCATATCAAAGTCCCATGTCCAGAAGAGTCGATCACAGTGGTTAGCACCATAATCGACAACCAGTTGAGCCAGTCTGCAACATTAGTGGTGCTTCCCTTCTTATACTTAATGTTCAAATGGAACTGGTGTATATATTTGGACCATTTATGATGGTGATCATTTTGTAACTTTCATTATGTCTATATGAACTGTAGGGGTTGGTGTTTTTTTGTGGATGATTTTTTCCTTCCCCAGAATGTCATGTTTCCATTGTTGGAAGGCTTAAAAAATGGAATACATCTCTTTGTCATATGTGGGATACTTTCAAATTGTATTTGAAAGTGTCTCACTATGATATGTCACTGGATGCCCCTATTGGGTAAGAATTGCACCAACAACATAATTAGATCCATCTGTCTCAATTTGAAATGGTTGATGTAGGTATGTTAATGTGAGCATTGCTGCAGAGAAGAGGTGATGCTTTAAATCAGTGAATTCCTTTTTTTGGATTCTGACCAGAAGAATTTTTCTTTTGCTTTCCCGTTTGTGACTTGACTCAAATGATAAGTAATATGAGTGAGACTAGAGTCCCCACACGAACCTGTGATAGAAATTGGCAAGACCCAAAAAGTTGTGGAGCTCTATTAGAGTGTTTGGGGTTGACCAATATCGAGTAACTTGTATCTTGGATGGGTCCACATGCACACCGCACTCATCAATGATATACCCCAGCTATTAAACTTGGGTCACAACAAAATTTCAATTATCCAAACTAGCACACAATTTGTGTTTTTTTAGGGTTTGGAGAACCTGTTGAATATGATGTATGTGCTCTTCTTAGATATGGCTAAAAAACACAATTTCATCTAGATATACTACCAAAAACAAGTTGGTGAAGGGCCACAAGATGTCATCCATTATCCGTATGAAATTTGTGGGGGAATTAGTCAACCCAAAGGAATGAAAAACCATTCAAAGAGGCCCTCCTTCCATTCGAAGGAAATCTTCCACACATCGGAGGGTTTGATTGGTACTTGGTGATAACCAGATTTCAAGGCAATCTTGCTGAAATATTTGACCCCATTGAGCTAGTCTAGAAGGTCATCAAACCATGGGATTGGATACCTATTCTGGACATTTATCTTATTCAATGCTAAATATTCAATACAAAGCCTCCAAGTTCTATACTTATTTTGTACCAACACAATCGGGCTCCTACATGGTCATGAACTTTCCCTGATGTTCCCTTCTGCAAAAACTCATGAACTTGCCTCTTGATTTCATTGTTCTCTAGAACAGAGCATTGGTAGATTGGTCCATTGGGTAGCAACTTTCCCATGGTTATATTGATGGAGTTCTTGACTTGATAGTGTAGGAGTACCCCTATGGGTGAGGTGAATATGTTCTTGTACACCTCCATGTCCTTGTCCATTTGCTGCTACCATGCAGAGGAGCCCTTTCTGGAGGCTATGGATGTGGCCACAATCTTCCTCTTTCTTTGGGTGTGAATCATAAGGAACAAAAATTTACCACTCTAGGAAATGATCCTACTGGGTTTTTTAGCAGAGATTAAAGAAACGACAGTATGTGATGCTATCTATCGTATCCTGTACTATTTCTGATCCAAAGTAATAATAATAGAACAAGGTCTAGATTCATATACAACATGATGCTTCCATAGGTATGGCCATATGCTATAAGGAATAGAACAATGTTGGGTGACACAAATATCTCGCCCTTGGTGGAGCCACCAGATGGTGTATGTTTGTGGGTGCTACATCGTTGAAAGCGTCAATCTCTTAAAAAACTCTGTTGATATCAGGTTCTTCTCGTTACCACTATCAATGATGAACTACAATGACAACCACTTTACCCACATATGTGAGAGGAAGAGGCACCCCCCTTCTCTTTCTAATCAAGTTACGCATTTTAGAGCTTAGTGGTGCTTACCGTCGAAGTGGATTCAATGTCAATAATCTACTTTCCATTGCCATTTCTCTTGTCGGGTTCTAGCTCAAAATATGAGCATACATCTGCCTCTAAGTCTTTTAGCTCAACAAACACCTCCTGCTTTGCACAACATTTATTCGTGTTGTGAATGGGAGTTTTATGGAACTCACACCACTTGATGGTGTATTTCTTCGCCTTCTGAATATTCCTAGAGAATTACTTTGATGAGTTTTCCTAGGGGGTTTTAGCTTGACTCTACCCTTTTCTCTCCAGATTGGGGGAGGCTTTACTCTAGTTTGGGTTCATAGCTCCAAATTCTTGCTTCTTATTATTTAATTTCTACTCAATCTTGGTAGCATATCGGTATGTTGCACCAAGTGAGGAGATGTCTAGGAACTCCATTTCCTCCTGAATATATTTGTGCAAACAACTGTAGTACTTGCATAACAGATGTTTCTCAGAATATTTGATACCCAACTTTGTGTGGAAGGTATGGAAAATATTCATCATCTCACAAACATATTGATCCCTTTGTTGTCGTAACATCATCCATTATATTTACTTGTAATCATATCTCCCCATGGGTTAATACTATTCCTTGATGATGTCTCGAAAATAATTCCAACTAGGTGTGATTGAAAATAAGGAGGATTCTCTCTCATCCATCTATTCACAGTAGCTTTCCCACCAATCCTTGAAATGGGGGGGCGGTTTTGAGTACAAAAGTAATATTTTCCCTATTGGAAAAATGATAAACTAGAAAATATCCATACAATAAATTTAGCCATCTATATATGAAATCTACATCTATGTGGCCTTCAAATATGGGAATGTTAAAATTGACTTATACCTTGAAGGGAATGGCACATCCAGAGTGGTTTTCGAATGAAGATGAGTCGTATGTGGGAATTTGCTGAAGGATCTAGGCAAAGTTTTCCATCAACACATTCCTTTTTCGCTCGAGGAATTATTCGAGAAATATTTTGAAAGGATCTCCTACTCCCTTGTCTTTATTTTCTTCCACCATGGGAGGTCATCAAGGTTTGCAAGGCCATTCTTGCAAAGGTTCAGCTAGTTCGAGCCCTTACTACTTATACCAATACCTTGTTGGGGACATGCAAACAAAAACAGAGAAAGAGAATACTTCTCTGATACCACTACCACTATTCCAAACTTATGCAAGAATGAAAAAAAGTACAGATATAAATAGAAACACAGATATGTAGAAAAAATAAATCTTCATTTCATTAATATCATAGAACTGAAAGATGCTTACATACAAAATGGAAATAAAGTAGCTCAGGTGATGGTAAATTATCTTTGAGACGAGATGTGGCAACTACATTCTACTAAATTGTGTTACAATGAGGCTCAAGGGAATTTTTATTATTAAACAACAAAGGGAAACACAAAAAACTAAAACCCTAATCTTGGGAGATGGAACACCAAAAGTTTGTGGGCCCTGTTAAGGTTAGTTGGGTAGACAACTTCTCAGGGTCGTAACTTGGCCATATGATTTTTTTTGGTGCATATGATACCTCGTTAGAAATGTCTCTCTGAGTACAATAAGAGTTGTGGCATGGCTGTAGAACTAAAAAAACACTGCTTAGGGTATCAAAATTTTTTTGGAAGTTCAAGACCTAAAAAAATGCTAAAAATAGTAAATTGTGCTATAATCAAGGAACCCGATGAAAATGACTAGAGGTCCAGGTGGAATAGGTGGGTGGACACCAATATCCACCTAGATCAACAATTTTCTTGTATGATGGAGATGGAGAACAGTGAAATACACCAATAAATAAGTGCATAACAGAGTTCATCATGAATAAAAATAATTTCTCCTCATCGATTATGAGCTGAGTTTCCACTGAAAAATTATTAAATTGTTAAAAATAGAATAAGATTTTTGAGTAGAAAATAATGTGTATTCTAAGGGGTTTTATATTTTTATATTAATTTTACTTCACTTAAAATGTGAGACGAGGTTCGTAAACTTAGAGGTACAAAATATCACTATTCTAGGCACACTTAACAAACCTATTTAGAATGCAATACTCTGTTTTGAAAATATTCACCACTTTAATCTAAGTCGTTTCTCTCAAACAACTGTAATTGATTCCATTATCTGCCTAGTACAGAATCAAGTACCTGACTCTTCTCTTTTTTTAATTCCTAATTGAAAGCCATTCAAATCCTCTAATCCTCTAATCCAAACTTTCCTTAATTATGTTGTCAATTAACAAGATATAACACAAATTCAATCAACTATTAACTTGAATAAGACTAACCTTATAAAATTTCCACTCAAGCATTAATATACAAAGTCTTCATTCAAACCTCAATCTCTAACAATCAACACAATTGATTCCAATTATAATCCTATTTCTTATCAATTAGCATGCACGACTAGGAAGAATTCTTCAACTTGAAAGAAAACAATAATAGATTAAAAAAAAAGACACAAAAATTAGGTGCTAGATATAAATCAAAAGCTTACAGAAATTAGAAATTAAAGCTACGAAAATTTGGTACTTACATAAATTGGATACTAAATTTCTAACTAAATCTAATTGATATAGCTTGGAAAGGATCAGTGGTGGGACCTTTCCACTACCTGTTTCAAGCTAAGTTAACTACATAAAATGAAATTATTCACAAGACATAGAAAATTAGATAATAAAAGTTGAAGTATTATATTATAAGTATTCGATAAAACCAATACATTATAATTTCGACAGGAAAATGAAAGAACATAGATGTTCTAGGAGAAATATTATGTCTAATATTCTTTCCTCTTACCTATGAGGTATTATTTATACATAGAAAATATAGAGAAATGGATAAAACCACATGCCAAATCTTAGAAAACTAATTTAAAACTTTAAAGGAAAAATGTGAGAAATCTGATTTTTTTGTAATTTTATACAAATTGGTGTTAAAGAACCAACGATATCTTCTCGACCATGATGTATTTTGGAGATATGTTTCTACAACGTCTAATTTTATATATTATCAGCAAAAAAAATTGTTGGAATTTCTTGATTCAATTGCATGGATTTGTAAATTGTGCATGAATTTGATTGTTTGGATACTTTTTCCAATCCGGGTTTTGCATAAATTTTGTGCAAAATTTCTTCAAAGAACTAGTTGTAGCTTTGAAACCATATGTAATTTTTGGAAACAGTTTGAGGCTTAAGTAAGTTGATATATTTTTCAAAAAAAAAATTTCCGGATTCCTAAGATTCACCACCATAAGCATGAAAATTGTAGCAAAACATGACAGGTTTAATATTGATATCTATTTTCGCTCTAGCTTAAATCATCTGCTAGGATCCCACACATGTGAGTTCAGTATATTACAATGCATGTACCAACATATTAGGCCCATGTGGCAGCGAATTTTTCATGCTTTGAGAAAGAAAAACATATTTTATAATTTTGAATTTTTTCCATTCGCGTAAGTGCGGAAGCTGATACAGAACTGCTTGATTGGTACTGAGATGGTCCATAAGAAAAATATTTCATATATGAACATGCCACTTGTCCACGTAACCAAATTATTAACCCATCATTGATAAAATCATGCTAGAAACACATTTAACCCTTAAAAATATAAGAAATACATCATAATTAACCACAGGGTAGAAGAGGTTCATTTAGCAGAAGTTGATGGTATAATGACTACAAAAAGTATCATAAATGAAAGAATATGGATCATGAATGGGTACTTTATATAATGAATTATATGACATATTCAGAGCCGAACATCTTCCCCATGCATAACACTTTTCATACCCTCATGAAAACAAAATCCTCACCTATGACATTATTTCTTGGTGTTGGTGATTAAAAGTGAATTGTCATATTATCATAGACTTGATATGTTTCATAAAAAGGTAGAAAATATGGAGGAAAAATAAAATATGAACTAGTAAGGGATGGTGGATGATGATAGGGTAATTATGAGGACTTTGTGAGACCATTATTCACTTTGTGGCTCTTTTCTTAGATAAGCAACATTGACTTCATCCTCTTATTGAGATCATTGAAATGATGATTTTGTACAAGAAGAATACACTATAGATGAATGATTTATGGTGTACAAGAAGAATACACTATAGATGTAGATTTTTATTCATCTACCGTATTACTTTTTCATTCTTGTGGTATTACTAGAATATGCATTGATGGATTTGGAAATGAGAGGTTTAATGGTGGTGTAAGAAAATTAAAGATTTATGAAATAGGAAGTGGTTAATCATCATGCTTCCTTAAATTATAATGAATCAAAGAGTCTTAAACATGTTCTACCTCAAATATACGTTTTTAATTTTGATTTGTACCATAGCCTACAATGAAATTTGTATGAAGTTGAAGATGAGGCAGAGTAAGGCTGAGAATGATATGGAAGAGATGGAGTTGATGAGTGCCAACTTGATCTATTGAAGGAAGATGAAGAGAATGAGTTGAAGATGTTGAAGAGGTCCAAAAAACCACTCCCCCATGCCTGAGGTTTTGCATGTCCTTATGAAAATAAGGTGAGATACTAAAGAAGTGAGAAGGGCTGTTGAGATGGATTTAGTACAAAGGAACCTAAAAAACAAAACAATGGAACTAATGAGATGAATACTGAAAAAAAAAATTAAAAAAATAAATAAATAAATAAATAAAAAATCTCATATTTATTAAAATGATGCTAAACTAACACGAAGCATAAAAAAATTTCCAAATCACTCATTACATATGATTTCGTCAACCCTTAACAATTTTATTCTCAAGAAAAGAAATATTTTATAAATTTAATGGGTTCTCCTTGTTTATAGACAAAAATGTAGGAGTCTTATTATTATCACAAAAAATGATGAACCTATGAAAAATTAGTTACTACTAGCCAAATCCAAAAGTCTTATAGTCATCCAAGTATCATAGATAGGCTTTGTAGTTTAGATCTGTCAATTCTCTATGATCATAGGTCCCGCTTCTAAGATAATTAAATCTTAGGTATAGTATGAAAAATGAATGATATAGGACTAAAGGTTACCTTAAGGCCATTCTTCAGCAAAAAAATTATGGAGTTAGTTTTTCCCTTGACTTTATCCACATATGGTCCCTTTTGATTGTAACATTATAGAGTAATTGTTATACGTGTATACAAAAAGCCCTGGTTTGGTTGACACTTCTTTAGGTAGAATTCCCCCTTTCCCGTGAGAATCCATAACATCGATGGGTTTTCCTAGTGGTATCATAGGTGAGTACTTGCTTCCAGCAGACGTCCATAGCCTCGATGGGTTGACCTCTTAAACCTATTTCACATTGAAGGCTCTAATCCCATTTTTCCTACAATTTTAGGTTTATATTATAGATATTTCTTTTACAATTGATAGATGGGGTTGCGGCTCTAGAATGCCCCTTAAAGGCATAGGATGATACCTTTCATAGTGACTTAGATTACCTACATAATGCCTTAGACACATAAGGTACTTAGAGGTACTCAAAGGACATAGCATGAATGAGCCAGTTTTTTAATGTGAGAGGGATGAGGATGCCAAATAATAACCAAAATACACCTAAAGTCCTACTAATCATAGTCTTCATATATTCTCTCACATTTTAAAGTAGTGTTCCACCATGAGTAGAGACTTCATCCACTATTCTGCAAGAATTAATATATATGTTTGAAGATCATGCTTTGGTATTATGGTTATAGTCCTCAAGTTGTGTTTTCATTGGTATCATTGTATGGACCTCTTAAATTGGTTTTAATCCCCTTAGTATTATTTGGTAACTATATTTTTTGAAATGGTTTTGTATTAGTAATCATAAATCCATATGAATAAGAAAAAAATGAAATTCCAAAACCAAATAAAAGGTATACTGGCTATGAATAGTTTGGAATTATCATTCAATTCAAATTTTATGAAAATGATTGCTTATTCAATTATATTTGTGAAATGGAGGTCTTAAAATAGATAATTAATGATAAAGAATGAATGCATCAATTTTAACAACTTAAGGTAAAAGGAAATATTTCATAAAATGCCCCCCTAAGTGTTCCATTCTATTGATGAAGGTGTGTTTTCCTCTTTTGAGTACAAATATTCTTCTTGTATTTTAACATCACAAATGAACAAGATCCTTGAATATGGTTTTGTCTTGAAAAATAGCTTCGGTCATGAATATGGAAAATGTTGGTACTGAACTATGTACCAAAATTCTAGAAATTGAAACTTTGGGTATTGGTACCAAATTGAGTACCAAAATTGTTGGAAATACTGAGACCCGGGGGGGGGGTAATCGATATTAATTTCAATCAGAGCATTAGCTAATCTTCAATTATTATCAGTGTATGTACAATGATAGTAGTAAACAAAAGGAACACAAATGCACATAGTTTTTAAGGTGAAAACCAACTTTAGGACCAAAACCACCTAATGCTTTTATAATAATTCTTTAATATTCAACTCCAATTGAAAATAAATGTCCAAATTCCTAGAATCTAAAAAATAATTCTTCTCCAGCTCCCACTGGATGGATGCTCCAACACCCGAGATTCTTCAGTAGTCAACTGAACAGATGCCCCAACACCCAATGAGCTACAACTCACCCTGGCACCACCCTACCACCCTGTAGAAGAATAAAAGAAGAATAGAATCATGTACTAGGGAAAATGGTCAACTTTACAATGATATAGAATGATGTAGAAGAATAATACACACAATAACATAACCCCAACTATGACACAACCACATAATGATGATCCTAGACCACCGGACACTGCCTCTTCAACTCTTGCAGATAGACACTAGTACAATTTTTTACAATAATGTATTTACAATGACTGTATGCAGTGATACCCACTTGAAGACTTGATGTGATGAACTTCTTGCTGCTATTATGCACCTTGGTTGCTACTCTTGTCATGCTACCCTCTTCTGCACCTTTCTTTCATTTTTTTCCCTAGAAATTCTGGTCCTTTCCAGCCCTTGACAACACATGATCCAGCTTTTCCTTGCCTTCTAGGAGATAGATATTGAATCTGTTGTATATATGTTATTTCAGGTCCCCAATATATAAATTTTAGTCCTGTAGTATTACTTTGAGTCTTCTTTCCAATGCCATAGGTCTGACCCAATTTGGATTCTTCAAAAGAGATTTATGCCCAATCTCTCACAATGCCTTAATTATGGACTGTTTTAGTAGCAGAAACTTGTACGACATGCCACGTGTCACTGTTTCTTCATTCGGCTCTGAAATTTATAGAGCCAAAACTATGGTCTGTTAACTATCTATCACCTTTTTCAGAATTCCAATCCGATACTCAAAGATATAGTTATGACGATTTTCCCAAGGTCACTTCTTTGAGATGAATTTCAGGAGCCTTCACAAACACTAAATTCCACAGATCATATATCCGAAAATGTTGTGCACCTTGATCTGAAATTTTCACAGGAGCTTCTTCAGGATTTTGGCTTTTCCTCATAAACATATCAGCTTCTGAGTCTTCATAGAAAACAATTTAGAGCGAAAATTCCACAATGACCTATTTTAGATGGCGAAATCCCTTGCATAAAGAGGATATGAGGATCACAATTTATATAAATGATTAGGTTGAGAGGGTATTCAACAAGTGAATGTGGGAGGGATTTTAGGAGCTTAAAAAATATTAATTATGACTTTTCAATGACCCATGCCACAACCCCATGTGGTTTTATCCCACTAACTTGGGTTACACACTTCAAACATGAATATCTCTCAAACCGTGAAGAATTACGTGGCGTGCCATATACGAACGGAAACATATCGACAAGAAGAAACCATAAAAATAATTATTGACCTAGAATATAGTAATTTGGTAGGTCAAAATTCCCATACAATATTGGGGTAGCCCCTGGTGCTACTTGGGTTGACATCAATGACAACCGCTGATCAACAATCTCTCCCTTTGGCATTGATGGCAACACAAGTACTCCCCCTGCGATCATGACACCTCCTCCTACAACATTCTCTTCCCCTTTGACATCAACGGTAAAGGGTAACTCCCCCTGACACACAACCATCTTGCAGACTTGTACACACTTCCACTCCCCCTTTATATTCTGAAGAAGGAAAATCTAATGAGAACTTGGGAGAATACCAAGCTTCTGGAGAAGATACTCCAATGCTTCACGAGTAATATCACAATCATCAACACTTCATGCCCAATCTGCATCTATAAGGGAATAAATAATGTGATTTTTACCCTTGGGATAGGAAAATCCATATTCTATTGTTCCCTTTAGATATCGAAGAATTCTTTTGATGGCAATAATATGTGATTCTTTTGGTGCTACTTGGAATCTTGTTACTTGTCCAACTGCTTGCATAACATATGGATGGGAGGCTATTACATATAGAAGACTACAAATCATACATTTTTACAACCATTGATCCACATCCTTATATGAGTCATATATGCTCAATTTGCAACCTGTTACCATTGGAGTAAGGATGGGTTTGAAATCTTCCATTTTAAATTTCTTGAGCATTTCCTTGATGTACTTGGCTTGACATATAAATATTCCTTTCTCTTGCTAAGATATTTGAAGCCCTAAGAAGTATGTCAGCTCACCAAGTAAAGACATCTCGAAATCACTTTGCATATTTGTAGCAAACTTCTTACTTAGTCGATCATCATTGCTACCCAATATTATATCATCCTTTTTAGCTATTAGACATGCTTTAGTTGCTTCATCCATAAGATATATGTCGTTTGGAGCTCGACTTGCTGTAGCCACAATTTCACCACACCTGCCTTTCCTGATTTCACATTTTGTGGAGTTGAATAGTATTGTGTGTCCTTGATCACACATTTGTACAACACTGAGTAGATTGTGATTCATGTTTTCAACCAATAGAACATTCTTGGCTAGATCATATTTGCTTCTGAGAGTGACAGTACCTGATCCTATAACATTTGAAGATCCATCATTTCCAAAGGACACGGTTCCATCCTTCTTCTCTTACAAAGATACAAATTTGTTTCTATCTCCAGTCATATGCATTGAGCAACCTCTATCAACATACCACACATCTTTACTGTTTTGATCCTTGAGAGTGAGAGCACAATTATCAGTCTTCTTCTTCTTCCATGTTCATTCATTTTGTGGCTTCAAATATTCTTCTGGAGGATTTTCAGGTTCGCAGTCTCTGGCTATGTGTCCAAAGTTTTGAAATTTGTAACATTCAATATTATTTCTTAAATGTTCAAAACTATTGATGTTTCGCTGAGCCTTGGGAGGTTCATATTTGACAGATCTCTTGGAATTGTATTCATTCCTGGGGTACGTGTGACATTCTACAGCTTTATGACCAAATTTTCCACATGAATAATAGTAGCCATAAAAAATATGTTGGTACCTGGATGGAAATATTCATCGAGGAATCATCTTCCAAGGCTATTCTTGCGAATCTTGTCCAATGAATTCTTTATGCATGTCAAATCTCATAGGTTCATTGTATTTTGTTGTATAAGGTCCTACTTCTTCTTCTTTGTAACCAATGCCAGTTCAGTCATTGTAAGATCATTTATTGTTGATGAGTTCTTCCAATTCCCTTGAGCTGTTGGCATAGTTTTGGAAAGTTTTTCCTTTCTTCACTTCCTTACGAAGTGAGACTACTTCGGCTTCTAATTATTTCTTTTCTTGGTTGCTTTTTTCCAACTTCTTTTGAAGTGACTCTTCAATGCATTTGTGTTCTTCAACTTCAATTTTGAGACCTTGAACTTGTCCTTCAAGGGTATTGGAATGGATCTTCTCTTCCTTGAGATCTTTTATAATTTTGATTGCTTCCTTAGAAAATTATTCTATGGTAAATCCTTCTTCTTCGTTGTTTTATACCTCTTTTTTATTGTGCTTGGCCATAAACAACAGTCTCTCATTGGCTTATTATTCGATGTCATTGTCTTCATCGGATGATGAGCTATCTTCTTTAGAGAGAAAGGTCCTTTTGGATCGTTGCTTGTTGAATTTATAAAAGCCTTTCTTTCCTTTTGAGTTTCCATCACTTATGTTCAGATATTTTGATGCGAAATGCCCAACCTCACCACAGCCGAAACATATCAATGGAAGTTAACCTTTGAATTTTCCCTTACCAATTTTTAGTTTTTTCATAAAGTAAGCATATTCTTCATCTGAAAGACCTTCTTCATCATCTCCCTTTTCTTCACACTTGCAGGTACATGTCTTTTCAATTGAAGGTTGTTTGTTGTTATTGGTTTTATTAGATGCAATGAACACAGTTTCTAGATGCGAAGTACCCTCTTCTTCATCAAGTCTCATTTCATATGCTATGAGAATTCCATGTAATTCCTCTTTGCCGAGTTTTTCCAGATTTGCATTATATTCTAAGATTGATACCTTTGGGTTGAATCTCACTGGTAACGTTTTAAGAATATTTCGTATAATAGTCTTCTCGTCAACTAGCTCTCCCAATGCTTTTAGATTATTTGTTATTTCATTAACGTATTGGAAGTATGCAGCAATGTTGCAATCTTCTTTCATTCTGATTTGCTCAAATGTTTCTCTATAGATTTGAAGCTTTTCTTCTTTGAGATTTGAGTCACCTGCATATATATTCTCAAGCTTTTCCCATACATTTTTGTGGTTTTACAACCCAACACCTTATGATAAGCATATTCAATAAGTCCACTGATAATAATATTCTTTGCTTTTGCATCATTTACCAAATTCTTCTTACCTTGTTCATCCATGGTTGATGTAAATCCATTTTGAACAGCGTCCCATACTTCGTAACCCTGCGCCAAGAGATAGACCTCCATTCTTCCTTTCCAGAGTGCATAATTATTTTCATTGAACAGAGGTACACCATTCTTGGTATGCTCCATGACCTCCTTCCAGCTGTTAAACTACTATTGAAGGAACCAAAACTCTGATACCAATTGTTGGAAATACTAAGAGGGGGGATGAATCAATATTACTTTCAATTAGAGCATTAGTTAATATTTAATTATTATCAGTGTATGTACAATGATAATAGTAAACAAAAGGAACACAAATGCACACATTTTTTAAGGTGGAAACCCACTCCGGGACCAAAAACACCCAATGCTTTTCTAATAATTCTTTAATATTCAACTCCAATTGAAAATAAATCTCTAACTTCCTAGAATCTAGAAAATCATTCTTCTCTAGCTCCCTCTATATGGACGCTCCAACGCTTGAGATTCTTTAGTAGTCAACTGAATGGATGCCCCAACACCCAATGAGCTACAACTCACCCTAGCACCACCCTACCACCCTGTAGAAGAATAAAATAAGAATTGACTCTCGTACCAGGGAAAATGGTCCACTTAACAATGATATAGAATGATGTAGAAGAAAAAGGCACACTAGAACATAAACCCAACTATGACACAACCACCTAATGATGATCTTAGACAACCCGACACTGACTCTTCAACTATTGTGTTAGGTCCCTATATTACTAGTATAGTCCCTTATTGTTGTTAGTGTAACCCCCTTATTGTTATTATTGTACCCCTCTAACCCCCATATTGTTATTATTGTGCCCTTAAATTATTATTTTTAGGTTGCCTAGGATTACATTGTGGGCCCATGGACTCCTATATATAGAAAGGAGGTTTTGTAATTTGTATCATCCAAGAATTGTTCATTCATGTAATGTATTGGAGGTTGCCCCCTCGAAGTGCCTTATTTCTAAGGCGTTGATATCTCTTTTCTTCTATATTTGGAGCTGGCTTCACAACATTTGGTATCATAGCTTTGGATTCTAGGGTTTTGCAGGCTCCTCAATTTAATATAAATAGGTCATCGTGGAATTTGCGCTATAACATTTTTTCTATGAAAGTCCAAAATCTGAAATTTGTAGGACACGAAGCTGAAATCCTGAGGAAAATCGTTGCAAAATTTTAGAGCTTGGTTCGCAATATTTTTGGAGATATGATCCATGGAAGGTAGTGCTTTTTCAGGCTCCTGAATTTCATCTCAAAGAGGTGATCATGGAAAAATATTCATAAATATCTCTCTGAGCATCGAATTGGAGTGCTGTAAAAATTGGTCACAATTACATCGACTTTAGTTTCTTTTCTATCAATTTCAGAGCTAAAAGATGAAACAATGACACATGGCAAGTCGTACAAGTTCACTCTATTGAACCAGTCCATAACTAGGTCATTGTCGGAGATTGGAGATAACCTATCCTTGGAGAATCCAAATCAAGTTAGACCTGTGGCATTCGAAAGATAATTCAGAAGGCTACCTCAGTGCTGAATTTTAGATATTGAAGGGATATAATCACAGAGATCCAATTTCAATATCGAGCTCCTCAAAAGCAAGAAAAAGGTGTGTTATTTTTTTTTCCGAATTGCATAAGTCTTGTTTGAATAATCAATTTGAATTGATTCCAAGGGCATATTGTAGAAGATATATTAGTATTGCGTTCTAAAAAAAGCTCCGTAAAAATAATTCAACACCCATTATGTGTTCAGAAGGCTTTACTATGACTCATGAAGATGAAGAATTGCAACATGATCTATCAAAATTACAAGAGCAAGTGCACCAAATTTCACTCTTGTAAAGAGAAAAAAATATGAAATGGAAGTTTTGAAGAAAGGTGTGGAAGTGAATATGGATGGTTTGAAGAAAGATGTGGAATCTAAGATATATGGCATGGAAGCTGGCATGGAATCTAAGATGGATGACATGGAAGCTAAGATCGATGAAAAAATGAAAGACAACATGGAAAACATGAAGAATGATCTAAAAGCAGACATGGAATGTTTGACAAAGTTGATACAAGAAATGTTTCCTAATAGTGAAAAGATAGTAGAGGAAACTCATGATGAGAACAAAATAAATGTTAATCGTGACTTCATAAACTCTAATGTTGGCGGGAAGAACCACCATATTCCAAAAATGGATATGAGGAAGTTTAATGGAAAGGATCCTGTAACATGGATACTATAGATGGAGCAATATTTTCATCTCCATAATGTGCAAAACAAACAAAAGGTACGGATTACAACTTTACATTAATACATTTGTATGGTATTGATGGCTTTGCTCCCGTAAAAAAATTGTCACTTGGTCAATTTTTACGGAGCAAATGATAGCACATTATGAGGATATAAAGAGAAACACCTTCTTTAGCCAATTGATAAATCTCAAACAAAAGGGTTTAGTGGGGGAGCACATTGAGGACTTACAAAAATTGAATATAAGGGTAACTGATATTCCAGAGGAACACAGGATTGATCTCTTCATAGGTACTTTAAAGGATAACATCCAACATGAAGTTCACGTTTTGGAACCTGATTCATTGGAGAAGGCATTCAGGTTGGCAAGAAAAATTGAATGTAAAATTATGGCGACAAGGAAGCCTACCACTCACTTCTATAAAGAAGTGTTGCTACGCCTAGATTTCCACAACCTACAAGGTTCACACGAAAAAAATTGGAAGAAAAAAGAGCAAAAGGGCTTTGCTATATTTGTGATAGAAAATACACTAAAGGTCATAAGTGTGCTGAGAAGAAATTATTTTACATAGATTGTGAAGTGGAAGAAGAAAATGAAAAATAAGAGGATATACACCAGGAGCCAGCCCTAGAAGAGGAATAAATGAGTCTGACCATATCATGTAATGCATTGGTAGGAATTACCACTCCTGAAACTCTCAAGATAGAAGGACATATCAAGAAGAAAAAGGTAATAGTGTTGATTAACTCAGGTAGCACCCATAATTTTATTCATTGTAAGGTAGCCAAGGAATTGAATTACTTCCTATACCTAGCACCAAAATGTCAGGTGATGGTTGCAAATGGAGGAACTATAAATTTCTCTGGAAAATTCCATAATATCAAGCTAACCATGGGGGAATATGTATTGAATGTCCAATGATTTCCATTCCTATGGGAGGTGTTGATGTTGTATTAGGAGTACAATGGTTACAATCTTTGGGGACAATAGCTTTTAATTTTCAAGAACTTTTCTTGAATTATTTTCAGAAGGAAAGGAAGTCGAATTATGGGGTATTGCAGGGAAGCCAGGAAAGATAATAAGCTCTAATTTCATGACAAAGCTTCTAAATAAAGAACAATGAGGCATAATTTCACAATTATGCTCATTAGAAGCTCCAACATCAAAATCATCTATTTCTGCAGATCTCCAACAAGTCTTGGATAATCATTCCAAGGTTTTTGAAACTGCCAAAGGACTCCCACCTATTTGTGATCATGATCATGCTATTCATTTGATTCTAGGAAGTGTTCCTCCAAACATCAAGCCTTATAGATATCCTTATGTCCAAAAGAGTGAAATTGAACATATGATTGCAGAAATGTTAGAGGCGGGTATAATTCAACCTAGTCAAAGTTATTTCTCTGCTGCTGTAGTATTGGTATACAAGAAGGATAGATCATGGCACATGTGTCCGGATTATAGGGAGCTCAATAAGCTCACCATTGAACATAAATTTCCCATTATTGTGATTGATGAATTATTGGATGAATTACATGGAGTAATTTATTTTACCAAGTTGGATCTTCGTTCAAGATATCATCAAATTAGAATGAAGACCAAAGATATTCCAAAAACAACATTTCGAACTCATGAGGGTCATTATGAATTTTTGGTCATGCCTTTTGGCCTTACCAATGCACCTTCTACATTTCAAGGGTTGATGAATTCCATTTTCAAACCCTTCCTTAGAAATTTTGTGCTAGTATTTTTTGATGATATACTAATCTATAATAGGTCTTGGAAGGATCATGTTGAACATGTTCATAGGGTGCTCAAACTATTGCAGGAGAAACAATTATATGCAAAAACATCCAAATGTTTCTTTGGAGTACAAGACGTGGAATATTTGGGTCATATTGTATCTCACGAAGGTGTTAAGGTAGACCCTAACAAAATTAAAGCCATTAAGGAATGGAAGGTCCCCACAACCATAAAGCAGTTGCAAGGATTTCTCGGGTTAACAGGGTATTATCGCAAGCTTGTTAAGAATTATGGGAGAATAGCAGCACCTCTAACAACATTATTGAAGAAAGATGCCTTTTCATGGACTCCTGAAGCAACTAAAGCCTTTGAACATATTAAAGAGGTAATGTGCCTAGCACCGGTCCTAGCTATGTTAGACTTCAAAAAAACCTTTATTGTGGAATGTGATGCCTCAGGAAATGGAATTGGTGCTTTTTTAATGTAGGAAGGAAGACCCATTGCTTTTGAAAGTCATCCAATGAAAGGAAAGTATTTACAGAAACCTATTTATGAGAAGGAAATGTTTGCAATACTGCATGCACTAAAGAAATGGTGAAATTACCTAATGGGAAGACACTTCAAGGTAAACACTGATCATGATAGTCTTAAACACTTTTTTGGAACAAAGACTATCTTCAGAAGAGCAGCAAAAATGGGTCACAAAGATGTTGGGTTATGACTTTGAAATAATCTACAAAAAATGGAAGCTTAATGTTGTTGCATATTCACTCTTGAGAAAGAATGAAGAGGTGGAAGCATTTATTTGTGCCATTTCTATTATCCAACCAGATTGGGTAACCAAAGCAAGAGATGAATGGAAGAAGGACAAAGAAGTATGGACACTCATTCAAAAGTTGCAGCAAAATCCTAGTACATCTGATACATTTAGCTGGAAAAATGATTCTTTATGGTACAAATATTGCTTATATCTTTGTAAGAATTCCCAACTAAAACAAAATATTCTTTTGGAATTGCACACTTCTCCTTTCGGAGGACACTCGAGATTTTTAAAAACTTACTAGAGGGTGAAGAAAGAATTTTTTTGGGATGGCCTTAAATCTGATATTCAAAAGTTTGTGGCGGAATGTTTGGTTTGACAGCAGAATAAAGTTGAGACAATTAGGATCCCGGGACTTCTACAACCCTTATCCATTCCAAGTCAACGTTGGGAGGAGATTTCAATGGATTTTATCACAGTTTTACCTAAGTCCGAAGGAAAGAGTGTCATCATGGTGGTAGTTGATAGACTTACCAAGTATGCACACTTTGTGCATTATCTCATCCATTTAAAGAAACTATAGTTGCTACTACATTTATGGAAACAATTCAAAAGCTACATGGAAACCCAAAGGTTATTGCGAGCGAAAGAGATCCCATTTTCACTGGAAATTTTTGGAAGAAGTTATTTTCTTGTTTGGGTACTCAATTAGCTCATAGCTCATCTTATCATCCTCAATCTGATGGTCAAAATGAGATAGTAAATAAATGTTTGGAAGGATATCTTCATTGTTTTGTATCTGATAAACAAACACAATGGGTCAAGTGGTCCTGTCACTGAATGGTGGTATAACACTTCCTTCCATACTGCAGAAAAAATGACCCAATTTATGGAACTTTATGGATATCATCCACCATCCATCACATCATCTTTAAGAGAAAATTCGAAGGTTCAAGCAGTGGAAGATCACATCGAGTATCAACAAGAAGTTCTCCAACTCTTAAGGGATAACCTGAATTTGGCACAAAATTGAATGAAACAACAAGAAAATCACCATCGCAGTGAGAGAAGTTTTGATGTAGTAGACTGGGTATTTTTACGGCTACAACCATACAAACAAATATCCCTCAAGCAAGCTAAGAAGGATAATAAATTATCGCCAAAGTACTATGGTCCTTACAATTTGTTGCAAAAGATTGGTACTATGGCATACAAATTGGAGCTTCTTGCTTCTTCATGAGTGCATCCAATTTTCCATGTTTCATGCTTAAAGAAGGTTATAGGTGAAAATATTCCAGTTCAAACAATATTGCTAGAATTTGATGAGGAAGGAAAAATCATATTGGAACTAGAAGTGGTCATGGAAACAAGAACTCGACAGCTACAAAATTGATCAATTTCAGAGTATCTCAACAAGTGGAAGAACTTACCCACTGAAGATTATACATGGGAGGATGAGAATTTTATACAGAAGCACCCAGAGCTACTTAAGTGTTGAGGACAACACTTTTTTGAAGAAGAGGGGCATGTTAAGTCCCTATATTACTAGTATAGTCCCTTATTGTTGTTAGTGTAACCCCCTTATTGTTATTATTGTACCACTGTAACCCCCATATTGTTATTATTATGCCCTTAAATTATTATTGTTAGGTCAGCTAGGATTACATTTTGGCCCCATGGACTCCTCTATATAGAAAGGAGGTTTTGTAATTTGTATTATCCAAGAATTGTTCATTCATGTAATGTATTGGAGGTTGCCCACTTAAAGTGGCTTATTTATAAGGCATTGGTTTCTCTTTTCTTCTATTTTTTGAGCTGGCTTCACAACATCTTGGCAGATAGACACTAGTACACTTTTTTACAATAATGTATTTACAATGATTTAGTACAATGATACCTTTACAATTACTAAATGTAGAGCTGCCCACTTGAAGACTTCATGTGATGAAATTATTGATGCTATTATGCACCTTGGTTTCTGCTCTTATCATGCTACCCTCTTCTGCACCTTTATTTGCTTTGTTTCCCTAGAAATTCTGGTCCTTTGCAGCCCTTGACAACACATGATCTAGCTTTTCCTTGCCTTCTAGAAGCTAGATATTGAATCTGGTGTATCTATGTTACTTCAGATCCCCAATATATGATTTTTGGTCTTATAGTATTCCTCTGAGTCTTCTTTCCAATTCCACAGGTCTGGTCCAATTTGGATTCTTCAAGAGAGATTTATGCCCAATCTCTCACAATGCCCTAATTATGGACTTTTTCAGTAGAGCTAACTTGTGCGGCATGCCACATGTCATCGTTTCTTCATTCGGCTCTAAAAATTAATAGAGCGAAAGCTACAGTCAGTTCACTATCTTCCACCTTTTACAAAATTCCAATCTGATACTCAGAGAGAGATTTATGACGATTTTCCCAAGATCACTTCTTTGAGATGAATTTCAGGAGCCTGCACAAACACTAACTTCAACAGATCATATCTTCGAAATATTGTGTACCTTGATCTGAAATTTACACAGGAGCTTCCCCAGGATTTCAGATTTGCCTCATAAAAATTTCAGCTTCTGAACCCTTGTATAAAATAAGTTAGAGAGAAAATTCGACGATGACCTATTTTAGATGGCGAAATCCCTTGCATAAAGACGATATGACGATCACAATCTATATAAATGCTTAGGTTGAGAGGGGCTTCAAGAAGTGAACATGGGATGGATTTTAGGAGCTTAAAAAATATTAATTATGTCTTTCCATTCACCCATGCCACAACCCCATGGGGTTTTATCCCACTAACTGGGGCTACAAACTTCAAACATGAATATCTCTCAAAATGTGAAGAATTATGTGGCATGCCATATATCAATGGAAACATCTTGACAAGAAGAAACCATAAAAATAATTCCTGACACAGAATATACTGATTTTGTAGGTCAAAATTCCCATGTAATATTGGAGTAGCCCCTGGTGCTGCTTGGGTTGACATCAATGACAATCGTTGATCAACAAAAATTATGAAAATTGAAATTATGAGTACTGGTTGGCTTAAATGTGGTACCAGATAGTTGGTATGCAGTACTAGACAATTTTGCAATGCAATCATTTCCAACTTCACGTAAGGTTCCAAACATAATGGTCATAACATTATTTATTGAAAAGAAAAACTAGAAACAAATCTAGCTATCATAAAGAAATAATAAGTGGGAAAGAAAAGTAATAGTTAAACCATGGTTTTATTGGAAATAAGACTGAGTGGAAATATTCAATAAAACAATATGGAGTTGAAAGAGGCCTCAAAATAAATCTGTTATAGGAACATAGATCTCCCATTTGAACCAATTTCTTTTTAGTTGTTAACATTCCCACTTATACAAAACAAATGAGAAAGATGTTGCACTATATTTTATAACCAAACTAACTACTATATGTAACATTTATTTATTTATTTATTATCCTACTCTACTTGAGAAAAAGAAATTCCTCTCCTCAAGTATAGGAGTATTTCCAATGTAACCATGTGTGTAACAGGTATAAAAATACATTCATACTCAAGTTTAGAATGTAGTTTTTAATGTATACCTAAGTTTCAGAAACCAACTGTTTTGATGATGATGTAAAGAAGCAATCAAGAATGAAGGAGAATAACGTTCTTATAGTTTCTTGAAACCAAATTGAAAAAAAATAAAAATTCTCTTGGTTTAACTCTTTATTTTGCTCATTTGGCATATCTTCCTTTACCTTCCCATGCAGATCTTCTCTTATTAGATGATTATCCTCTTGTGTGCTTAGTATGCGTAGATAGGCATTTCATAACTTCTTCAATCTCAAGTTCTAATGGTTTATCTCTATTGGACATGGTCCCTAATTTGTCGATTTCCTAAAAAATTTCGCAAGGGTGAAGATCTTCTTATGGATGTGGTTCATGAAGTTGTTTTTCTTCTATCATTTCTCAGGAAGAAAATAAGTTCTTAACTATTGTCAATATTTTTTCTTCCTGAGAAGAAAAGATCCTATATGTTGTTAGGATTTGAGATATTTCTCCAAAAATATTGATCATCCTTGAATACTAATTTATCAATTGCTAATCCCTATCCTACTCATGGATTAGTGTATGGAGTTCTTAAAGTACCAATAAACTTAAAAATCCTAAAAAATAAAAAGGAAACACAATTATAACAAATACAAAATAACCAATCATGTACTCGAAGCACCACCATGCTACTAAGACTCTGTTGTCACCAAGTTATTTGTTCACACAAGGTAGGCTTCTCTTCTTTTCATGAATTAATCTAAAGGAAAGAAAACTTTCGAAGAAAAATAAGGAAACAACGAGGCTTTAGAGACTACATTTAATTCTATGCATATGAAAAAGAAACTAAAAGATTAATTAGAGACAACCAGACTTTTGAGCAACCCCACCCTATTGGATTCGTGGCTCTTCACTCACATCTTACCATACTTTATCTGCCCTCTAGTTGCCCTGAAAATCTTACCACAAACATTAATCTACTAAAACTAAACCTACAAAAGCAAAATATTACTTGGACTATTTTCATCTCACCGAAAATGGAGCAAAAAATGTTAGGGGTTTTATATGTTTATATTAATTTCCCTTCACATTAAAATGTTAACTAATGTTTGTATACTTAGAGATGAAAAATATCACTAGTCTGGGAACACTTAAAAAAACTATTTAGAATGCAATACTATGTTTTGAAAAGCTTCTGATCAATTTAATCTAACCTGTTTCTCTCGAAAAACTGTAATTGATTCCATTATCTTTCTAGTACATAACACATACAGAATCAAGTACCAGACTCTTATCTTTGTTCTAATTCCTAATTTAAAACCATTCAAATCCTCCAATCCTATAATCAATTCTAACTTCTTCAATCAAGCATTAATATACCAAATCTTCATTCAAACCTCGATATCTAATAATCAACACAATCAATTCTAATTCTAATCATATTTCTTATGAATTAGCATGCAAGACTAGGAAGCATTATTCAACTCAAAACGAAATAATAATAGATTAAAAAAAAGCCACAAAAATTAATTATTAGATCTAATCGAAAGCTTATAAAATTTAGAAATGAAAGCTACAAAAAATTGGTACTTACAGAAATTCAATACCAAATTTCTAACTAAGTTTAATTGATATAGCTTGGCTAGGATCAATAGTGAGCCCTTGCCACGACCTGTGTCAAGTTAGGTTAACTACATAAATCGTATTATTCACAACACAACCACAATTAAGGAATACAATTTGAATTATTATATTCGAACTCTTCAATAAAACCAGTGCATTATAATTTCCACAGTGAAATGAAAGAACACAGATGTTCTAGCAGAAATATTATGTCTAGGCTTATTTCCTCAAACCTAATAGGTATACATCAAAACTACGGAGAAATGGATAAAATCACATCCCCAAACTCAGAAAACGAATTTACAACTTTAGAAGAAAATTTTTAGAAATTTCATTTTTTTTTTAATTTTATACAAATTGGTGTTAAAGAACCAACCATATCTTCTCGACCATGATGTATTTTGGAGATATGTTTATATGGAGTCTAATTTTCGATATTATAAACATGAACCTATATTTTAATTTCCTGATTCAATTCCATGGCCTCATAAATTGTGCATGAAGTTGATTGTTTAGATATGTTTGCTACTCTGGGTTTTGCTGAAATTTTGTACAAAACTGCTTCAGATAACTAGTTGTAACTTTGAAACGGTATGGAATTTTTGGAAAAGGTTTTATATATAATTAAATTTATATATTTTCCAAAAATCCATTCTACGTATTCTTGAGATTCACCACCATATGCACGTAAATGGATGCAAAACATGGCAGTTTCAAAACTGTTACCTATTTTGGTAGTAGCTTAAATCATGTGCTAGGACCCCACACGTGTGAGATGGGTATATTCCAAGGCAGGTACTAGCATGTTAAGTTCATGTGGCACCTAATTTTTCATTCTTTGAGAAATAAAAGAAAATTTTATAATTTTGATTTTTTTCCATTTGTGGAAGTGCAGAAAGTAGCACCGAACTACTAGATTGGTACTGAGTTGGTACATAAGAAAAATATTTCATACCTAGACATGTTTCTTGTCCACATAACCACATTAGTAACCCATGAATGATAAAACCATGTAAAAAACACGTTTAACCATTAAAAAGATAAGAAATATATCATAATTAACCACATGGTAGAAGAGGTTCATTTAGTAGAAGTTGATGGTATAATGGCTAGGAAAAGCATCATAAATATGGGAATATGGATCATTAATGGGGAATTTATATAATGAATGATATGAAAAACTTGGAGTCCAACAATTATAAATCTTGTTAAGCTGATGAGAGTTAAGGTGTTCTATTAATAATGATATTCCATTACTAACAAAAAGTTTAGGGAACACCTTCTCATTTGGAAGATGCCATTGATTTCATGCTATCTAGACCTTCTAGAATTTTTTTTTCAAGGGATAGCCATACTATTTTGAATAAAGGCTTGTATTGAAAATTCCCCATACAAATATTTTTCTAGTTGTAAAAAATATTTGACCTAGGTGATGGCCACTAAATGCATGACCAAATCCTTGCAATATAGAGATCCAAGACAACCTTGTGAATCACATTCCAAAATAACGTGAGAAGAAGATACACTAGATGAGAAACATAAAAAACACACCTTGAAGGGCCATGAATGCCCCTTTTCACAAATTTTAAATTACTAGGATCTTTTCATGAACAAAGGTCCAATAGAAGATGTTTATTTTGACCATCTAAATAGTAGATTTTTTTCCAAATTCCATATTTCAATGTGATTTCTTAATAGAAGAGTTAATGTTCATATCCTTTTTTCAAAATGTATTCACGATTTCCTAATATTTGGAAATAGGTTCTACCATATGTCTTGGTGCATTTCCTTGTAGGTGAAGGATTAAAGATCACATAGGATAAAAAACGTACTCTAGAATCACCCCAAAATCATAACTTTTCAAAAAACCCAAAAATCTTGACCAAGAAGAGATCTCAAAGAGAGTATTTTTTCCTTATCTATATAACCATTTCTTAAGTATAAGAAGGGAATTATCATGATGTAATGGTTTCTTTCCGATATTTCTATTGCACCAAATGCTATTCTGATATTAGTGTTCACTATCACCTTGAGTACTGAACCATATAGAAGCAATATCAAAGAGTATCGGAAACCAAATTCCTACCCAATCCTCCATTCTTTCTGTTACACCATTTTTTGGTCATCTAACCTATTATCATTAGATGGACCCAAGTACACCGTGTAAGACCAATTTTACCCTAAGTAAAATTGCCTTCACTATGTTAAATAACTTAATAAACCACATTTATTAGGTTGTTTATGGTCTAAACAGGAAACCCCAAAAGGAAATATTAAACAAACCTATATTTGTTTTATTTTTCTCATGGAATAATTAATTAAACCATAATTTAATTATTATTCCCAGTCATGTTTAACCCAAAAACAAAGAAATTAATTAGATAAACCTTTATTTATCTTATTATTTTCTAGGAATAATTATTTAAATCTTATTTAGATAATATTCCTTGTTAAATATGACCAAATCACCCACAAATAATTAAATAAATCATTATTTATTTGATTATCCTCTAACCACTTCCTTAAAAAGATAAATAAATCATTTATTTATTTATTTTTGTCAAATCAAGGGATTTGACCCAAGTCAAATACCTCTTCCCTCCAACAAATATAATAAAATATTCCATAAAAGGTGGATCTAGATTTGGTTAACATTATTTTAATCATGCACCAAGATCTAGAATGGCCCAATATTTTGTTATAAATAGGAGGGTTTTTCCTATCATTCTTCACCTTTTGTTGCCTATTAGATCACTCTGGATCTATACACTTGGTCACATTTTTCCATCATTTGATGTGTGAGCTCCCATTGAGCTCTATTCTTTGCATTGGGTTTTCTACACCAACAAGAGAGAGAAATATTAGATCTGAAGTGCTGAGGACTTCCAAGAACCCATCCCACTGAGGAGAATTGGATACACCTTCTTGTTTTCCTCCCAGATGCCCAATTAATACAAAAATTCTTTCAAAAATTGTTCTTGTCTTGTCTATTGGTATATGGAGCAAACCCTTGTTTTTACTGCTTAATGTCTTTCCATGCATAGATCTGGTTTTTTGCAGCTCTTTTCTTGTTCAACTAACCACAGATCTGAAGATATTGGCAGCCAATTTTGTTGTTAGGGCTATTAGTTATGCGTAGCTAAAGTGGTCCTTTTTCGTACACTTCGAAAAAGGATTCATACTAACACTTTCTTCATAACATGAAGACAAGAATGATGTGTCTATCTCTCCCTCTCAACCAGGGATGATAAAATCATTCCTATAAAAGGAATATACTGAATTTTCCTCTTAACAAGGGACTTTCCCAAGCTCCCTCTCAAATAGGGACTTGTTTCCAACAATAGCTATTTTCTCTTTAGTGGAGATCATGGTACTATCAACTGCTTATAAGGCTCCCCTTTCTTCATCATGTCACGAATTTAGTTTGCTTCATTTTGGAGCCTTCTTCATCATAAATTCTTCGTAGGGAATTGGACATCTTCTACATCACTTTATTTTCAACGAGACATAGTGTTGAACCAATAGTCATGTCATCCTGATCTTCATTAGAAAGTGATCTTCTAGTCCACATCTAGCTATCCTTCATACAACTACCTCTTCCAAGTCATGTTTTTTTCATGATCTTCCATCCAATGTCATGATTATTATTTGTAGGTGACATCTAAAAATATATTTATGTAACCCTATTTCAACCCAACCATATGTGTTTCAAAAATCAAAATGAACATCAAATCAGAGTTACTTGTTTATGATGGTCTTTTGTCGTGTCATCTACTTCTTGCAACATCAACATCATGCACATGAATGAATCCATCTCCAAGACATTCATTATGAAGATTTTTATTTTGTATTGTACATATCAGGGCTTCATACCCTCTTCTTCCATGGAGATGCCATAGTTAAGTATTCGATTTATCAAATGTTATGGCTTATCTTATGACTATAGCTGCATCTTCCAGGAACTATTCTTACTTTATTTACATATTTATTTCCTCAGGGTCTCCTTTATATGGTTATTTAAACATAGGAACAATGATTTTCAACCACCTCATACTCCATATGAGTTCATATTATGTTGATTTCATATTATCAATATGTAGAAGAGTTCAAGGAACATTGTCTACATGCCTCCATTGTTGGCAAGAAATAAGGTCTCTGAGTAAGACCTAGGTTCAAGAGAGAGAGGCCAACAAGGTCTCTGTAGTAGTCTAGCACCATGCTGACATTTTCACCCTACTCCAAAGAGCAGAGAGTCTCATCTGAGGCATGCCCTGACCTTATTAAGGTTAGGAATAGATTAGATATTGATTAATCCCAACTATAGAGTGAAACAGATAGAACCATGAACTGCGAACAGATTTAGCTACCTTGCACAAGGTGGTCCTCATGAAGCCTATTCAGGATGCATATTCAAAATTTAAAAGTGGGCAATGCATTCATCGTAACCAAATAATTAACACAGAACCCAGGACATCAAATGCAGATAGAAGTATATTTCATTATCAATAGCAGATAGTTACATTTCTCCTTAGAGCTGATTACAGAAGGGAGGATTACAACATTTACTGAATAGAACAGAGCTCTCCTACGACTCTCTTCCTCAGCCCTTGACTGCACCAACCTCCCGCCTACGGTGGCTGATTTCCTATTTGTTCCTTTGCCAATGTGACTGTCATCTTTCCTTCCTTCCCTGCTCTGTTGTTTGCCACATCTCCCTGATCACTGGGAGTTCTACTGCTTGTCCTTGTCACTCGTCCCTACCATCTATGCTGGTTCTCTCCAACTTCCATGCCACCTGTTCTCCAACTTTCCACAACTGTGACAACTCCCTGTCTACCATGGTTGTGCTCTGCCACCTGTTCTCTGCGACTCAAAACCGTTTCATTTAAAAAAAAAGGACCCCAACAGGCCCTGACCACATGGTATTGAATCATCTTGGGTCAATCCTTTTATGATGCCTCGGTCTCCATTGGTCCGCCTGCCTCTTTGGTTGGCCCTGTCTTCTCCGTTTCCTCTCCCTTTTCAAATAAGGGCCCCAAATCGGGAACCTTTTACAACGCTGAAGATTTGAGTTTGGTAAACTCATTAATGGCCTTTTTCCATCCCGTTATGAGTTGGTATGTCTCTGTGGCAATTTTTTTAGCTTCTGTTTCTCCTGCAATGGCTGACAGCTTGTTGAATACTTCCTTAATTTTGATTTTGGCCTCAACAACCATTTGTTGCATTGTCTTTGTAGTATGCTTTACTAGTTGTCTCATTTCTCAGAGTACCTGCTTGGTGGTAGCTAAATGCTCTTCGATTTTATGTATTTTGGTCTCTAGTTCCTCCACTTTATTATACAACTAGTTAATACCAACAGGGTTTCTGGCCTCCTTTATTTCTTGTGAGACCTGCTGCAATTGTGCCAAGATTTGTTGTGCCTTCATAGTTAAAAAGGTTGAATACTCATGCAAATGATTCAGAAGGTTGTAAGCTTCTTTCACCGTGGTCTCCAGGGTTTCTTGTATCTCGTTTGCTTGTTTCTAATTCTCAGTGATCTTCTCAGAGTATATGATGGTAGGATCTGGTAACACCACTCTGGTCACAAGCACTTCCTTCAGCTGTTGATTTTACCTACTGAGATTTGAACATGTCATCTTCATGCAGATGGATCATTTGACCATGGTGCAAACCGATATGTTCCCCAGTGTCTTGTTGTCCTAGGCCATTAACGTTGACCAAAGATCCTTGAAAATGTCTATCACATTCTATAGTTGTTCCTGTAGACTATCCCTTTCTCCTTTTAACTAACTGCGCTCTTTAGTAAGTGCATTGATTTGCAACTGTTGTTGTTCTAACCTTTGTTGGAGGTCATTGTGTAGTCCTTCTGCCTGTTGTGCCACACATTGGATGAAATTGTACAATTATTCTGTGCCCCAGGTATGCATACTCTCAGCCCCAAACATATATTGGTTTGGCAGTCTCTCTCTGAGTGGTTGACCGCTGGCTATTGATCTGGTTGAGTGTTCATGTGGTGACGTCGGTTGGTTCTATTGTAGTAACCGATTCCTTGGGTCATTCATGCTTGTGTTTCGCTGAACCTGTTGCAGTATCAAATTTTCTTGATGAAAAGGGTTCAGTTCCTTGGGTGAGGGTGTCGTATCTGTAGTAAAAGATCCCTCGCAAACTAATTGGTCTTGGAAAGTGCTCTGTCCAAATAGAGGTTGGTTGACCTCAGGTACCAATGCCTTACTCGAGTTAACCTCTGTCTCGTTGTCTCCATTTTTTTTTCTTTTTGTATGGACTAGGTTTGAAATGGTTGCTCATGTGGATGGAGTGAGGGTGGAATGGTATTTGGAAGTGAATGATGTGGGAGGTGAGGACAGGTGAATGTGAGGTGATAAGGTATGAGTGTGGGCCGGAGATGAATTTTGAACATTCAACACTGAGAAGGGATTGAACATAGGTAACATAGAGGTTACCTGGGGGGTCATCTCTGGCTCCTCTTGAATTGGTGCTCCCATATCCACAGCTTGCGATTGATCCTCTCCAATGAGATCAACTACTTGCTTAGACACTATGAATTTTTCTTTCTTGGCCTTATGAGTAGCTATGGGTGGTTTATGTGCCTTATTCTTCCGTATTAGAACTATAGTGGCTGCTGAGGGTAAATTAAGCATGGTGGATGGTAAGGCAGTGAATATGGGTGAAACTATGGATGGTGAGGTAGAATTTGAAGCCTGAAATTGTGAAAAAGTAGGAAATAGGGGAGAAACACTAGTGAGAGTTTGCATTACCTGATTGCAGCCCTTTACTCTCATGTCCATCTCCTCCAGTACTAGTGTTAGCCGCAACCATGACACTTTTTTCAGTGTCTCATATGGTGTCTCCCTTGGTAATTATTTTGGCTACATGCCCTCGAACGAGTAGTGGTGGACTCCGCTTCTGATCTCCATTCCCACTCCTGTCCAAGAACAGACTTCAGTGTGGAATTATTTCTCATCAACTTGAAACTTCAACGGTATCATTTTAAATGTTGTTTCATCCACGTAGGTGGGTAGGATGTAGGTCTTCTTGTGACTGACCCTGGACCATATCTGAGTAGAATAACTATCCAGTAAACTCCTTGGGACCCTTTGCTGCCCCGCCATTACGTCGACCATTTTCTTATACCAGAATGAAAATGCCTCTTCACCTCTTTGGTGCTGGGGTCTTCTGAGAACTTCCAGGGTGTAAAATTCATTGCCATCGGCTGACCACTTGTGAGTTACACAGGATGTCTAACTCCCAGGAAAGTCCATTTCTACATTGCGAACACCATGATAAGGTAGTTGTAGATGAACCCAGTGGCTCTTTTGTAGTTATCCTTACATGCTTTGAACAATTCATTCAATATAAATGTACACCAATTTATTTGGGTTCCCTGGAGGCAGTGTTCCGCAGCTGAAATGTTGTCGACGGTGCATTCACCCTTTGTATAATGCCTCGTGGTCTTGCTTGCAATCAGGTAATAGAAAAATTTAACTACTGGGCTATTTATGAGGTCTATCTTTGCCACCTTCCCTCCTCTTTTGGTGTCGTATTTCTTATAATAGTCGCAATCTGCTACCTTCCTTGCTCTTTTGGACACTATCTGGAATGTTGTGGAGACATCCCTTCCTTCTACTGATAATCCCGTTAGCCTGTGAATATCTTCTGAATTTATTGGTATCTCCCTTCCTAACCATAGTGACCCATTATGGATTTTGCTCAGCAGGAATTTCATACACTACATCATTTCTCCTATGGTTTCAAACACTTGGAGGTTCCTTAAATTTAATATTGTCGACTGCTAGATGCCTCTCAACTCTAGGTTCAATATTTTTGCTTCCTCCCCTCCTTCCGTAGCATAATTTTCTATGTAAAGCTGTCCCTTCATCACCGGAAACTGCTAAGTATCTATGAAGTCTTTGTCAATCAACGACGCATTGTCATATTTTCCCACCAGTGACTCCATTCTCTTAATTATCTCGTCGAGCTTAGGCTCGACGAATGCTGGTACTACCTTGGTCATCCTTGATCCTCGTTTGTATCATTGCAATGCTACCCCTACTCCTTATCTGTGGATTCTTGCTACTGGATGCTCTCTCTGGACCTCTTCTGATGAGATTTCGCTCGCTGTTGCTGTTTTTTCTTGTTCTAACTTAGATTCCTCTAGCATTCTCGCGCTTTCTTTCATGCGGGTTAAGTAATGTAACTGGCATGAATGAGGTTAATAATACCCCATAACTAATTAATTTTTTTTGCCTCCCCCATGGCTATAATCGTGCGATTAGTTACTATGATGAGGTGTGTTCTGACATGGCTAACTGTAACTTCGAGATTTCGGGAGATGTGATGGGTAATGATTATGGCTTAATATGGTAATTTTATTACCGTATAGATGTTACTAATTATAGTAGTTAATTATCAAATCCTGGTATTCCTACGGACTGAAATGGGAATGATGGGTCATGATGATGGAATGATGTTCAACACATTTGGCTCTCTAACGTGGATGACACGCTAGACACTACCCTCCCCCCGACCATAATCGGTTACAATGCGGCCTCCGCATCACAACTGTGAGTTTTCTCTGTTATTGCAGTTTTTTCTTTATTGGGATTCCTATCTATTCTCTTCTTCGGTGTAAGAGAGTTATTGACTCTACCTACTATATTCTACCCTACGAACTCCACTCGGTTGTGAGAGTTATTTGAAAAGGAAATAATGAAACTTACTCGTGATCAGGCTTCAAGCATGCGCCATTCACCCATCCTAGTAATACTTGGTCGTCTAGTTGTGCTAACCAAACTGCTCTTGAATCTCGAATTTCAATCACATGGTACGGTCCTAGCCAATGCATTTGGAACTTTTCATAAAGTAAAACTTTTCCTTTGACCGTAAAAGTTTTATGTTTGATATGACGGTCATGCCAAGATTTCTGCTTGTCTTTTTGGACAGTGTGATGAAACTCCGCTAGAAACCTGTCCTCTTCAAGCTCTTGTAGCTCATGTAGTCACTCCTTCAATGAGTCTTCCTCTGTTAAATGTAGTGTTGATGCGATTAGCAGGCTCGCTATGACAATTTCAACAAGTACCATTACTTCCTTCCCATACACTAGCTGGAACGGAGTCTGGTTGTTCAACATTTTCACAGTTGTCCTGTATGCCCACAATGTTGCTAGTACACGCTCATCCCAGTCATCTCGATCAACATTGAAAATATTTTTTAGTCCCTTTTTGAGAACCTTATTAAATGTTTCCACTATTCCATTTGCCTGGGAATGGTATGGACTGTTCTTATGATGTTGTACCATGAAATTTTCTAACTAAGATTTGATGGTGGCATTGATAAAATGTGTACCTTGATCACTGGTTAGACTTCTAGGGCAGCCAAATCTGCCGATGATATTTTCAAAAATGAACTTAGCTATTGTTTCTATCGTGCAATCCTTCACTAGTACCTCTTATGCCCATCTGGTAAGATGGTCTGTCGCGGTAATGATTTACCTAGCCTGCAAATGTCTTGCAACATGTGCTATTGGTCCTATAAAATCAACAACCCACTTCTCAAATGGCTGCAATTATTTTACAGGGTGAAGTGGTAGCTCATCTTTGTGCAATGGACATCCCATTATGGGGCAGACATTACATTTATTTACAAATTCTTTACTGTCTGTGTGTATTGTGGGCCACCATAAGCCTGCTTCTAATATCTTTCTTGCAATGGGTTTTGCACTGACATGTCCTCCCGCAACTCCACAATGACACTCCCACAATATATCCTCCCTTTCATGGTCCAGGACACTTCTGTGCAAGACTTGGTCTAACCCCATCTTATACAACTATCCTGCTATTAACTGATACTTTGCTGCCCTGACTACCAGATGTATTTTCTGAGTCATTGTATATTCAGTCGTGCACTGTTCTATTGCCAGATAGATTGCTATCTGATATAAGTAGTCTGGGATGGCTTCTACTCTAAAAATATCATTGTCTGGAAGCTGATCATCTAGGTACCCTCCATTTTCTCCATTTTCCAGCCTTGATAAATGGTCAGGACCCACATTCAGTCTTCCTAGTTTCACTATCACCTCAAAGATGAACTCCTAAAATAGTAGGAGACATCTGCAGATCCTTCCCTCAAGGACTAGTTTGTTAACTAGGTACTTTAATGCTCAATGATCCATGAAGAATTTAAACTTACCTCCTAATAGGTAATACCGAAACTTCTGAAGAGAATACACCATTGCTAAAGCTTCATGTTCTATTGTGGTGTAGTTCCTTTCAGCTGTTGATATCTTTCAGCTTCCAAAATAAACTGGGTGATCAACTGAAGTATCTCCTGGTTGAGCGAGAACTACTCCTAATGCAATGCTTGAGGCATCAATATGGACGTGGAATTTCTTATCCCAATTAGGATGAAATAATATGGGCATGCTTGTCAATTTTTCTTTCAGTGCGTTGAGGGCAGTGGTAGAGTTGTTTGTCCAAATGAATTGCTTCGATTTCCGCAACAACTTCTTCAATGGGGCTGTTATCTTCATGTAGTTGTGGATGAATTGTCTGTAGTAGCTGGTGTGGCCTTGTAGTGACCTTAATTGCTTCACAATTTCTGATGCCTCTATGTTGATTATAACTACAACTTTTTTGGGATCAACAAAAACACCTTGTTTACAAACAACATGTCCTAGCAGTGTCCCAAAAGGTACTGCGAAGATGAACTTCTTAAGGTTCAATGAATTCTTGAGTTGTCTGCATCTGTCAAACATTATCCTTAACAATGCTGCATGATCCTTCAACAAGTTGTAAAATTTCCAGTCATCCATATAAACATCCAGGAATTTATGGATATATTCTCGAAATGCTGCTATAACAATCCATGAAAATACTGCCGGTGCATTTTTCAACCCAAAGGGCATTACATGATATGAAAATGAGTGCCATTCGGTTGTGAAAGTTGTTTTCTTATTATCTTCTTCGGCTATCCTTACTTTATGATATCCTGAAAATCCATCCGTAAATGAATAAGATTCATTCCCTACAACATTGTCGAGCACCTCGTCACTGAATGGAGTGGGGAATGGATCATGTATGCATGCATTGTTGAGGCTCCTGTAGTCAACACATACTCGAATTTGAGACTTTTCATTTTTACTTTGGATGACTATAGGACTTAACCACTATGCTTCTTCCACTGGAAATACCAACCCTGCCTTTTGCATTTTATCAATCTCTTCCTTGACTTTCTCTTTCACTCTCGGATTCAGCGAGTATGGTTTGTTCTTTACTAGTCGTGCACAAGGCTTCAATATTAGAAACATTTCCCCCATGTATCCTTTTATTCCTTTTAGCTCCACTACTAAGGATGGGAACAATTCTTCATATTCCTGTAGAAGATTAAATATCTCCTTAGTCGTTTCTGCGTCCCGGTAGTCACCAATTGACATATGTTTGGGCTTCTCTAGTGTTCCAATATTTAGCTTCTTGATATTCAGTGGTAGCATATGAATTCCTTCTATTGTAGGTTCTTCTTTAATATCCTGCTCCCCTTATTTTTTTTTCAAATATAAATGTCTAAGATGTTCTAGATTATCGTCATCCATTTCACTATTTATCTTCTTGCATGCTACTGACTGTCTGACATTCTGTTTCATGAGTGGTTGTTCTTCATCCTCCTGAATCTCTGGAAAGAACAGTACTCTCTTAATGGCCTACAACGCCTGTGTGACTAGTTTTGTTTCTCCTTTAAAGGAAAATCATTGCATAAACTTATCCACGACTACTAGCCAAGTGTTGGTTCCTCTTTTCTTCTCTTCAGTTAGGTACCAAGCTTGTGGAATTGAATTCAGTGAATGTTTAAAATTGTGCACCCACAACTCTTCTAGGCACCCTTCTTTCTTCCAGTGGCACTCACAATTTTGTAAATGTTTGACGGGATAAGAATCCCCTTTGTACTTTTCAGTTAATTATGGTCCTTCCTCTTCCTTGAATCTGGCCCTCAACGTTGTTGCAACCCTGTCCCATCACGAAAAAGAGTTGCGATGGTTGCTCCACCACCTTGCTGACATGGATTGTAGAGCCACATCCTGAGTGGGACTCTATGTTCCACTGGTACCTTATCCTCTATCTTTGCAATAAATGTATTTACAACATTCATACTAGATACATTCAGATATTCTCTTACCTTAGTTCCGATCAAGTTGATTCTTCGGATGTTAGCACATCTTCTTGTATTGGTCTCATATCCTCCCTATTGTCAATCGTCCCAGGCTATTTATGAGCCCAAATTTGAGCTTTGAACATTCTCCAGCTTACAGTTCCCCCCACTGTTGGGTTGACATAATCTTCTCTATTACCTACTGCCATATGATAGAGATGATGAAGAAGTTGAGCATCCTCCCTATTATCAACAGTTTCTGTGTATCGCGGTCCTTGATATGGGTCCAGTGGCTAAGTGACCCTAACTTCCCCATCTTCAAATATCATGAGTTATTTTTTCAGATCGATCACTGCATAGTTCTCGAAAGCCCAGTCGATCCTCAATAATGTTGGGTAGGGATCCTTATCCCCCATAATGTCTATCACCTTGAAGTCTGTGTATGTCCTTACCCCCACAATGTTGACTTCGATTTCTACCAGCCTACTGATAGGCACAATGCAGTACTGGTTTTCCATGCAGAGCTGGATTGGTGAGTACGTCAGTTTTGGTCTCCCCAATGCTTCCCATGTCTTCCTTGGGATAATGTTGACATCTGACCCTAGGTTAAACATGGTGTCCTTTATTTGGAATCCCATGACTTGAGTGTTTATAAGGAATTCTTTCCTTATTATTCTATTATTTATTTTGACACTCCATATATATTTCTGGGTTGAGTCATTTGACTCCTCCGGTTTTGTATTTTCCTGCACCACCATCTCCAGGTTTTATTTCAGTTGCTCCAGCATTGGTGCATTGGTTAAAATTTTTAGAAATAGTCAGAACCATTATTCAATCATTGTTCTTGTATTATTTTGTTTCTCCTTCTCTACCATTGGACATGGTAACTGAATTCCTTTTCTTCCCCCAAGTTGGGAAAAATTTTCCACAGCTTCTTTAAAATATTGCTTCTGTCTCTCCAGCCTGAACACTAGCTTTGGAGATGCTAGCTTTATTTACTTTATCGGGTCTATGTTCTGTACATATTCCCCTATTGTTTTTCCTCCTCGTGTTACTATGGCTATGTTTTGCATAGCTTGAGCCTCTACTATTCTTGGCTCTACATTTACCAGATTTTATCCTCTTTGTCTGCCTCTTTTTTCCCATCTTTTAATTAGCTCTAGACAGTCTTCAGTTGCGTGTGTATTAACTCTGCACCGAGAGCACCATGGTCTTCTGGGAATTGGACATTCCCTGACTATGTGGCCCTCTTGGTCACAATTGTAACATCTTACAGGTCCTCTTCCCCCAGCTTTGCCTCCTCTCATTCCTCCTCCTCATCCCCTAGGAGCCTCATTCACTCTATATGATGGTCTGTACAATCGTTCTGCCAGTGCATCCATGGCTCTACACTGCTCTGTATTGTGCATTGTGGAAGCACAAAACTCACAATATATGTTTTTTGGAATGGTGGAGTATTTTTTCAAAATTGGGCATAGGCGGGGTGGATGACCAATGTTTTTACATATTTCACTGTATTTGGTTGCAGCCTAATTCTATTTCATAGGGAACACTGTGAAGTGGGGTTTCGACTGATATATCCCTTGAGTGTTTATCTATGCAACTTCCCTTACTGGTGGAGTCCCTTGTGTCCCTGCTGTTGTTGCACACAGATTTTGTCCCCACAATCTTGGACATTTAGTGGCCACATGTCCCACTATCAGACAATGCGTGCACCATACATTGGGTCTTGTAGGTCGTGTTTGGTTAATTTATTGTCCTAAATTGATAGCATAAATTATCGACCAGGGTTTGTAAATTGATGAGGTATACTTGCACTATATGTTCCTAAATATCCTTACTCTTATTTCCTTGTTTTTAGTATTTTGTTGATGTTTTTGAGTGTTGTTATATCCGAGTTTTAGTACGTCATTCTATGTTCTAAAGATGACACGAAATCTATGTCAAAAAGGAAAGAAAAAGAGAACCTTAGACTTCAAAACAGAGTGTAATTGTAAATTTTGTCCCTAATTAGAAAAATGATGAAAAACAGAGCATTTTAATCCATGGATGTCCTAGCTTGTAAATGAACATGAAATGTAACTCAAGACATTATTTTTCAACCTAATCATTTTAGTTAGAGATTTGCTGGAATAATTTGTGGAAAATATTGAACTCCAATGTGATGAGGATCTTCCTACAAATAGACAACAACTTAGAATATTATAGAGAGCTTTTGTTAATATGATAGAGATATTTTGGAACAGATTGAGAAGAAAATTGCTATAATATGCTAAGGATCTCCTATGAATATTTGAAACTACTTATGTTATCACAACTAGATCTCATTCATCAGCTAGAGATTTATCGGAACAGTTTACTGAAGGAGATTAGATATAATGACATAAGGATATTCTAAACAACAAGTAACCCATAGTATTGCAATTAGGTCTTTTCTGTGATTTAGAGTTTTATTGGAACAATTTTGAGAAAAGACTGCTTGTAACAATATGACGATCTTCTATCTAATTTGCAAAACAGGAAATACTAATTAACTCAATCATAATACAGCCAAATATTATTCGTATAATAGTGATATGTTGGAAAATATTTTAAGAAGAAGAATGGTTGTAGGATACTGAGGATATTTTAATCTAAATAACAAAAACTAAGGTGCTGATAACTCAGGATGTCACAATTAAATATATTCATTAAATATAGATATGTTGGAAAATATTTGAGAAAAGACTAACTATAACATCATGAGGATCTGCTAGTTAAACAAACAATGCAATACATGATACTAAAAGATATGAACTCAGAAAACTATCTAAGTGAGAAATATAACAACAGATAATTAAAAGCTACTTATCTAGAAAGCATGTGGAAGACTCCTTGGACAGCAGGGGCCCTTTGCTATCAAATTTGCATAAAAATCTTTAACTCCTCAAGTTTGTCTTCAATACAGCATCAAAGTTATGCTTCTTCTTATTATAAAAAATACTTCGGAACAAAGTATCAAAGTATTGGCAAAATAAGAGTTAACCTATTTTCTCGGTCTCACCAAGCTAAATTTATAGGAAATTACATAATTGATATTTAATGAAAGTAGGCACATGTGTATTATAAAGTCAAAAAAAAAAAAAAACTCCTTTTTAGGACTTGTGATTTGCTAAAGGCAAATCAAGAGTCCTTATCCTTATACAAATCTGCTTCTTGGACTTCTGGTTTGACCACATGCATAAGCATTTCAAATTATTGACTTAGCCTTCGTGGATGACAAGGAATGATGTAGGAAAGATTTATGATCTAACAATATACGCCTTTTCTTCAGATGAAAACTGTAGCATGTTCAAACACCAAAATGGCTATGAAATGTGTAACTGGCTGCAGAATGACTGCATTCTGTAGCTAAAACTTCTCAGAATTCATTAAGACAAAAAAAACACAAAAGTACTACAAGTTGGTCATTGCATGTATTCCTTAGGTGATTTTAATCATTCTTATTGATCTTTTAGGTCTATTAAATGACAAAAGGAATGATACGAAGAAGTGGAATTTGGAAAAGGAGAAGACACTTTTAGGGCTCAACATACCCCCACTGCAAAATTTTTGCATGTCCTCATGCAATTTCATTCCATTTGTACTGACACTTCTGCAAGAACATCTAACCTTATTTTTCTGCTTCTTCTGGTAGTTAGTGCCATCCTGGGTTTCCTCATGAGTGTTTTGAACTTCAGATTAATAAGTGCCCTGTTCAATTTCCTATTTCTTTTCTTCAAATTCTTGTTTTCTTTATATAATCCTTCCTTTTTCTGAGAGAGAGTGCTATTAATGCTGCCTTTCAATTTAAATTGCTCCCTAAGTATTTCATTTTCTTTCTTAAAATGGTTATTCAGTATCTCCAATTCATAATTGTCTCTTTTTATTTTTTCAATTGGAGGTTCTTGTGGACTGGGGGACCTTTCTCTGTTCTCTGAGGCTTTTCTGTCTAATGATTCCACATGGTCATAAAAATGCTGCTGAGCTGGATCTACATCTGGGGATTTTCTACCAGAGTTTTCTTCATATTAGTATACAGAAGATATGTCCACTGGTGTCTAGATTGGGCTTTCTTCTTCAATGTTTATGATTCCAGTTCCCTTAATGTATGTATTTTTCATCATACCTTTAAGCCTCGAGCTTCTCCTCAATTTGGGTGGATTTTCATCTTTTACATCCTCACCTTCAACACATTCATTTGTTAATTCCTTCTTCCTTTTATTTTCGAGTTGTTTCCTAATTTTTACCAACTTTTCAGAGATTATTTCATCAATGTCTTCTTGTGTTGATACATTAGGCTTGATTTCAAGAATTTTAACATCTTTTCCTCTCCTACTTTTTCTCACAGGATTTTCTTTAGACAATGTTTCTCTTGATTCTTCAAAATGGTTCCTTAGGAGGAATTCATCCCAACTATCTCCTATCTTCTTCAAATGAAACTCAATTAACATTTTAACTAAGCCATGATGATGTAAGGTGATTTCTAAGAACTGAAGCCTTTTCTGGACATTTGAAGACATCCTTTTCAAACTATTAAGTAAGAAAAAGGGAAGATTTATTTCTTCATCTAGAAAATTCATCATGAGTCTAATATGATATACATACAAAGTACCAAATCTGCCTTCATAGGTTATGAACATTTGTAAAATTAATAGCATATTCCTCGATTTATTCTTCAAAGATGAACTAGGAATACCTTTCTTAAACACTGCAGTGTCCATACCTTGGTTTTTAAGCATTTGTCTCCAAGCCTCATTATGAAATTCTTTATTTTTAAACCAACGTTCTCCCTGTCTTGGTAGTTGTGTTGCTTCTACTATGAATGACTCTGTGACGGTGAATTTGATATCCCCAATCTCCACTTCTGACCCATTGAACGACCTGGAAAATGATTTTGTGATTTCCTTGTGAAATCCATTAAACTTCTCTATAAGGCTCTTCCATCCTGCCTATTGTAATAACCCTTTAATCTAAGGGTATCCTTCTAAATACTTAGTTCCAATTGGCTATGACCTTAAAATAAGTCCCATTTCTTCTTGATAAAAATTACTTCCCTTCTCTGGCTTTAGTTCACTGCTCTCCTGTTCTTCTGTCCAAAGAAAAAGCAACTGTGAAGGGTTGTCTTACCCTAAAATGACTTCTCTGTAGATGGGAATTGGCTATGGAAAGAAACAGCACTGAGTGGATGTGATCGGAAATAGGGTAGTGGTAAATGATGAGGATAATCAGGTGTAAGAGTTTGATATGGGATGAATGACTGTGAAGAAATCTTATGAATATTTCAAAAATCATCAATGAATGCCATGGTCTGATGACGTGACCTAATAGGTCACTTCTAGATTCCGATCGTTAACTTTTAATTTAATGATGATTTGTTATGGAGCGGGATGAGAGGGATTTAGTCGAGGGATTATTTTTTATGATAGGGGTTTGATCAATTCAAATCATAAAATAACTTAGGAAAACATATGACCTAACCACATTATGCCTTTAATGATTTGTTATCAAAAATAATTTCACATAGTCTTACCTTAGTCTCTCTTTTTTTTTTAAATCTTTGTTGTTTGATGTGCTTTTGTCTTTCATCTGAGAAATATTACTCTTTTAGGCTCCATAACCTTCTCTGACTCATCCTCTATTTACTGAAGTAGGTTTTGCAGAATCAATTGGCTACGAAATAAGTTTGGCTACAGAACAGGTAGCTATAGAATGTACCTGTACAAAAATTCTGAAATATGGAATGGAATGACGTGAAGTGTGAATGGAATGAAGTGAAAATGTGGATGAAGTGAGGTATGGAATGAAATGAAATGGATCATGAATATGTAGAGAAATGAAATCTGGATAAAGTGAGATATGGATAGAATGGATCATGAATATGTAAATTGAATCTGCAACTTATGTTTTTATAATACTTAATTGTAGAAAAGAACAATTTTGAAAATTTAAAGTGTCATAAGAATTCTGATTTTCACATTATATTTTCTGTATAAACATGCCAATCAATGATTCGTCTTCATGGTTATACCTCTTTTTTTTTCTTTTTTCTTTTTTTTTTATATATTGATTTTTTTTTATGATTGAAGAAAAATACAATTAAGTTAGTGAAGAATAAGAATTCTTCTTCACTAACTTCATATCAATGTTATCTTGAAATTTCTTGACAAATTCCTCTCTTGAAAATGGCTTGTGATACAATTTCAGTCTGTGTCCATTTACAAGAAAAGCTACCTTTCCTTCATCTATTGTCCTGATTTTTATTGCTCCATTTTCAAAGATTTTCATAATCTCATATGGCCCAAGCCAATGAGTTTGAAATTTACCTGAAAAATCCTTGAATTTTGAATCAAATAAGAGAGCCTAGTCACCTTCTTTAAATTTCTTTTCCTTGATGTACTTATCATGCCATCTAGTCCTTTGTTGTTGGACTATGCTTGTTCTCTGGACTGCATCTTGTCTGATCTCATCTAATTCATTAATCTACTCCAATCTATGCTTTTTTGCTTCTATTAAATCAAGTCCTAACTGGACTGCCATTTTGAATGTTTGGATTTCAAAATCTATGGGAAAGAAGACTTGTTTTCCATAAACAAGATCATAAGGAGTGTGACCTGTTGTGTTTCTCCATGTAGTTTTGTAAGCCCACAAGGCTTTAGGAAGCCTTTCTGCCCAATCTCTCCTGTGTAAATGAACAATCTTTGTTGGGATTCCTTCAGTGAATTTATTGGTAGATTCCACTTGGCCATTTTCTTGTGGATGGTAGGGAGTAGATTTCCCTTGTCTGATTTTGTACTTTCCTACCATTTTCTCCACTAGATTTGATGTGAATTAAGCTCCTTGATCTGAATGAGAAGGTTTCCCTACCCTTTGGAAACTATTACACCTTTTAACACGCTCTTTAGCATCCTTAAAGAGGGATGGCCAATAATAGCCTAAATGAAGGATCGTATAAGCTATCCTCTTATCGGCAAAGTGTCCACCACATGGTTCATCATGACATGCCTTGAGAATCTCATGCATCTAATGTTCTCGAACGCATCTTCTGATAATAAAGTATGGAATTTTTTTGTATAACTCATTAGCAATCCATGAATATTTTTCACTGTCATAAATGATATTTCTTTTATCTCTTGTATTCATAATTGAAGGAAATTTTCCTGAAACTAGATAGTTAGCAACATCAACAAACCAAGGAGTTTTAGTGGTAACTACAAATAAATATTCATCAAGGAATTTATCTTCAACTGGGGCATTATCTTTAATGTTTTGGAGTCTATATAGGAAATCAACTACTATATTTTATTTCCCGGGCCTATCTAGAATAGTGATGTTGAACTCTTGAAAAAGCAATAACCATCTTGTGACTCTGCCATTAGTAATTGATTTGTTCATTAGGTACCTAATTTCAGAATGATCTGTGTGACCAAAAGTTTCATAGCCTGTTATATAGTGTCTAAATTTATTTATGGCATGAAAAATAGCTAAGAACTCTTTTTTAGTTATAGTATAATTCAACTCTGAGGGAGTCAAATTTTTATTTGTGTAGTGGATGGCATAAGGAATCAGGTCTTTTTGTCCCAATACAGCTCCTAAAGCTGTATCTGAGACATCTGTTGAGATATGAAAAGGTAATTTCCAGTTAGGTCCCCTCAAAATAGGTTCTTCAGAGATTTTTGTTTTTAGGGTTTCAAAGGCTAACTGGCAGTCAGGATTCCAATTGAACTCACAGTCCTTGCTAAGTAATTTGAAAAGTGGAGATGATATATTAGTGAAGTTTTCTATAAATCTCCTATAATACCCTGTAAATCCTAGAAAAATCCTAACATATTTTTGACAACTTGGAACTAGTAGTCTGGAGATGACTTCAATTTTTGACTTATCAACTTTGATCCCATCTCCTAAAATGTGATGTCCTAGAACAATCCCTTCAGTAAAAATCATAAAACACTTTTCATGACTTAATGAAATATTTTCTTCTTTACATACCTTTAGAACTTTTTCCAAGTTTTCTATGGCTTCTTCAAATGTGTTTCCATAGACTGTAAAGTCATCCATGTATACCTTCACACAGTCATGTATTAGATCTGAAAAGATTCCTAATACTACCCTTTGGAATGTTGCAGGTGCACTACATAATAGAAATGGAAATACTTGGTAGGCATAGGTACCCCAGGGATAGGTGAATGTGGTTTTTTATTGATCCTCAAGTACTACTTGAATTTGATTATAACCACTAAACCCATCCAAAAATGAAAAGTACTTTTTGCCTCCTAATGTGTCTAATACCTGATCTATGAAAGGTAAGGAAAAATGATCTTTAAGAGTAGCTTTGTTTAGTTCTAGGTATTCAATACATACCCTCCATTTTCCATTATTCTTGGGCACAATCACCAAAGGAGAGACCCACTAACTATCTGAAATGGGATAAGTAAAATTGACATTTAAAAATTTCTGCAATTCTTCTTTAACAATTTCCCTAAGGTTTGGATTCATCCTTTTATAAGGTTGTCTGATTGGTTTACAATTTTCCTTTATACAGATATGATGAGTGCAAGTCTTAGGGTTGATCGCTTTCATGTCAGTATACTCCCAAGCATATGAAGAAGAGTGTCTCTGTAATGTTTTGACTAGCTTTTCTTGTTGAAATTCCTCTAGGTTTTTGTTTATGTTTAAGGATTTTCCTGGTAATATTTCAATTGCAGAGATGCCAAATTATTCCATAGAGTAAAGAGACATCTGTCTTGATGATAAGAACTCAATGTTAGATTCTTCTTGAAATTGTTCATATTTAAATTCTGAAGAAGATTCATAAGTTTCCAAAGTATTCAGAATCTGACTATCTTCACTAATTTCTAAAATAGTGAAGAGAGGTTGTATATCTTCTTCATCATCAATCCACTGAGTATCATCTAATTCCGTGATTGTTCTTGTTGGAGGATACAAGGTGAATTTCTTGGTTGAAATTCCATCAAAGATGTACATATCACCAGATCTACATGTAATGAAAGCATCAGCTGTAGCTAACCAAGGTCTTCCTAATATAATAAGATGTCCTCCTAGATCATTTTTAGGAGTTAGGATCATGAAATCCACAGGATACTCCCAAGAACCTAAGGACACTAAAATGTCTTCTATTATCCCATCTAGTTTGATCACAGATCTATCTGCTAATTGTAGCAGTGTGGGTGTAAAAAGAAGATTAGGAAGTTTTAGTTTTTCCATGATTTTCCTACTCATGATATTGATTGTTGCTCCTAAATCAATAAGTGTGTTCTGGATTTCAATTCCATTGATATGTATTTTAACAACTGGATTTCCTGGGTCTAGATAATTTGGAATGGCAATCTTACCCATCATTATATCTACTATTTCTCCTATCAGTTGTATTTTGTTTGTTTATTTTATTCTTTTTCTTGTTTTTTTCATACTCAACTCGTTTATTGTTTTTGCTAAGATTGGGATTTTCTTGATAGCTTGTAATAATGGAATCTTAATACAAAAGTTTCTTAACTCATCTAGGAAATCATAGTTAGGAATCATAATTTGTTTCTCTACACCACTATCAGTTCGTAATATTTCTAGAAAAGGAGATGTAGAAGTAGATGTTGATGGCTGCTCTAATATAGGAGTTGAAATTATTGGTTCTTTTTGTTTTGATTTTTCAATATTTTGGTCTTGAAAAGATGTGCTTCCCTCAAGAATTTTATTTACCTGTAGAGAATCTTCCTCAGAATTATTTTTCTCTTGTATAATTACAGAAGGTTTCTTCTTTTCAAGTATTCTTCCAGACCTAAGATGAACATCATTAAGGTCTAAAGGAGTAATCAAATAGGTTGGGAATTTTTGACCTTCTATCATATATGTATTCTGAGGGTTTTTATTGTTGGGGTTGGGTATTGGCTGGGTAGGAAATTGATTTTCTTTCTGAGGAAATGGTAATGGAAGTGGTGGATTTTGGTTTTGGTTTTGATGTTGTGGATTCTGTTGAGGATTTTGTTGAGGGGGAAAGTTTGAATATGTTGGATATGAGGGATAAGAAGGTGGTATTAATAATACTGGAAGAAACTTCCATAAGGATTTTTTGTTCCTTGTGCCCAAGGTTGCTGCCAAGAGTTCCAATTTGGTGGGGTTGATTATACATTTGATTATTAAACCCATGTGTCTGAGGTCCCTGCCAAGGTCTTCTAGAGACAAAGTTAAGATATTCTGTAGAATTTGTGGGTGCTTCTTCTTGAAAGACAGTCTTAAGACCAGGGAGTGAAGGAAAAATCTTGGTCTCATGTTTTTCTGAACAAATTGCACAAGTCTCTATTACTTTTGCATCTAAAGGACACTCTCTCAAGGCATGCTTCTTCCTACATTTGGGACAAAAGATAGCTAAGGCATCATTTTTGGATTTTTTCTTGTTTTGTAACTTAAGGGTGTCTATTTGTTCACTAAGACTCCCTAGAATGTCAGATTTGAATTCGTCAAGCATATTACCTATTTCTGCCCTACTTATTGTTCCAGATGCAATCTTACTTGCCCTTGCAAGAGTAGGGTCTCTTGGTACTTTTAGAATTTTATATTTTCCTCTTGAAAGATTGATACATAATTCAGCTATATCAGGTAATGGAAGCTGAGATATGTCCCCTTTTCCCATCATATTGAGGATATATATCCATTCATCCCTAATTGTTTTCAACAAGAGAGCTTTCAAAGTTTCTTGATCTAGATTTTCCATTTTTTCCCTCTTGATGTTATAATTGAATCTTTCCAACAAATCTTCCATATTTTCATCCTCTTTCTACATCATCTTAAACACTTCTTCCTTATGATTGACTGGTATAAGGTAATCCAAGTATCTATCTAGAAATTCTTTCCTCATGTCATCCCATGTCCTAATAGACCTAGTGATTAGATTCATAAACCATTTTAATGCTACTCCTTTCAATGTTGAAGGGAACAGTTTAAGTTTCTGAGCATGTTGTAGATAATCATAGGTTCTACATAGAACTTCAAATTCAAATAAGAAGGTTTCAGGATCCTCACTTTTTAGTCCATGAAAGTTTGGAAGAACAGAAGGTGAGATATTTTTCATAATTTCATTAGTCTCTTCATCTACTATAGCGAATCCAAAAGGACTTCCAGTTCCGCTTCTATCTCTTCCTCCTTCTGCATTTCCTCTTCCCCCTTCTACATTTCCTCTACCTCTTCCTATATCTCCTCCTCTATCTCCTCCTCTTCCTCTACCTCCTCCAAATAGTGTATGTTCTCCATTAAATACTTATCCCTCCCCTTCTTCTGCCATGATAGACTCCTCTGAACTGATATAGGGTTCAGTTGGAAGAGCTAGTTGTTCTACTAGTTCTTCTATTAAGGGTATATTGAAGAAATAGTCCTCTTCTTCCTCTTCACTAGGGATTTGTAATTCTTCTGCTGGAATATATTCCCCCGTGGAAGTGAAAAAGGTTATCCCTTCTGTGGCAGTCCTTGGATATTCTTCCTCTAGAATTGCTTCAGTGGGTGAAGTGGGGGATCATCCTGATGGGATATATGATCTTGAGACCTCTGGAAGCCTATGACCAGGATAGTATGGAATTTGAGTTTGAGTTGGAGGTGTGCTAGTTCTTGGTCTTGGTGGAATAAGTGGAGTTGTGGGAATTAAATTTCTTCCTCTTACAAATCTACCCCTAGAATTTCTTTCTCTACGCATATCATTGTTTTTGGGGAATAGGAAATAAGGATACCTAGTTATACCTCCCCGACAACGGCACAGAAATGTTTGGTCAATTCAGTGTCCTGAATTGATAGCATAAATTATCGACCAGGGTTTGTAAACTAATAAGGTATACTTGCACTATATGTGCCTAAATATCCTTACTCTTATTTCCTTGTTTTCAGTATTTTTTTGATGTTTTTGAGTTTTGTTATATCTGATTTTTAGTATGTAATTCTATGTTCTAAAGATGACACCAAATCTATGTCAAAAATGAAATAAAAAGAGAACCTTAGACTTCAAAACAGAGTGTAATTGTAAATTTTGTCCCTAATTAGAAAAATGATGAAAAACAGAGCATTTTAATCCATGGATGTCCTAGCTTGCAAATGAACATGAAATGTAACTCAAGACATTATTTTTCAACTTGATCCTTTTAGTTAGTGGTTTTTTGGAATAATTTGTGGAAAATATTGAACTCCAATGTGATGAGGATCTTCCTATAAATAGACAACAACTTAGAATATTATAGAGCAATTTAATTCATATGATAGAGATATTTTGGAAAAGCTTGAGAAGAAAATTGCTATAATATGCTAAGTATCTCCTATTAATATTTGAAACTACTTATGTTATCACAACTAGATCTTGTTCATCAACTAGAGATTTATTGGAACAGTTTATTGAAGGAGATTAGATATAATGACATAAGCATCTTCTAAACAAAATGTAACCCATAGTATTGCAATTAGGTCTTTTCTGTGATTTAAAGTTTTATTGGAACAGTTTTGAGAAAAGATTGCTTGTAACAATATGAGGATCTTCTATCTAATTTACAGAATAGGAAATAGTAATTAACTCAATCATAATACAAAGAAATCTTATTGATATAATAGTGATATGTTGGAAAAGCTTTTAAGGAGAAGAATGGCTGTAGGATACTAAGGATATTTTAATCTAAATAACAAAAAATAAGGTGTTGATAACTTAGGATGTCACAATTAAATCTATTCATTAAATAGAGATATGTTGGAAAAGCTTTGAGAAAAGGCTAACTATAACATCATGAGGATCTGTTAGTTAAATAAACAATGCAAGACATGATACTAAAAGATATGAACTCAGAAAACTGTCTAAGTGGGAAATATAACAACACAGAATTAAAAGCTACTTATCTAGAAAGCATGTGGAAGCCTCCTTGGATAGTAGGGGCCCTCTGCTATCAAATTGGCATAAAAATATTTAACTCCTCAAGTTTGTCTTCAATACAGCATCAAAGTTATGCTTCTTCTTATTATCAAAAATACTTTGGAACAGAGTATCACAGTATTGGAAAAATAAGAATTAACTTGTTTTCTCGGTCTCACCAAGCTAAATTTATAGGAAATTACATAACTGATATTGAATGAAAGTAGGCACAGGTGTATTTTAAAGTCAAAATCAAACAAAAACTCGTTTTAGGACTCGTGATTTGCTGAAGGCAAATCAAGAGTCCTTATCCTTATAAAAATATGCTTCTCGGACTTTTGGTTTGACCACATGCATAAGCATCTCCAATTATTGATTTAGCCTTCATGGATGACAAGGAATGATGTAGGAAAGATTTAGGATCTAACCATATATGCCTTTTCTTCATATGACACCTGTAGCATGTTTAAACACAAAAATGGCTACTGAATGTGTAACTGGTTGCAGAATGACTGCATTCTGTAGCTAAAACTACTCAGAAATCATTAAGACAATAAAACCACAAAAGTACAACAAGTTAGTCATTGCATGTATTCCTTAGGTGATTTTAATCATTCTTATTGATCATTTAGGTCTATAAAATTACAAAATGAATGATAGGAAGAAGTGGAATTTGGCAAATGAGAAGACACTTTTAGGGCTCAACAGGTCGTATTGGTTGAATCTCTTTCAACTTTTCTATTAGATTGGCTATCTGATGTTGTAACCCCAATATGGAAGGGTCTTGAGCTGCTGCCCCTCATTTCAACTCTTGCGGATACCCTGACATAGCCTCTATCTTCATAGATTCCTCCAATGCATCTTACAATGTATCGATCTTCTTTTTCATTAGGGAGTCCTTTTCAACAGAAGAAGGGCCTTGATAAGCCAATCTCTCTGATGATTCAGATCGATTAGGTAACTCAGTTTTCCAAGTGTATCCTTGAATCTTCTCATCAGATCCCATGCCATTTCACCTTCTCAATGTTTAATATCCCACATTTATGATAAACCCTACTGATATGGCTGAGGTATCTTAAACTCTTTAACAAATTATTTCTTTACATCGTCTATCACTGGGGTAGGATAAGCTTTAGACCATTTGATAAACTAACAAAGATCTCTCTCCCTTAAATTAGTCTAAAATTCGATCAACTTAACCACCTCTAGTGTCTACTGAGCCCTCTATATGGCTTCGCAGAGATACAAGTGTTGCTCCACATCATCATTTCCCCTCCCAGAGAACTCTGGGTATTGGGTAAATGATCCCGCCATACTTCTTTATATGGATGGTACTAGAATGAAACCTCTATTTCTTGGCTGTGAAATTAGATTACTAGCACTACTACTAGTAGGTATAGTTATTGTAAACTGAACACTAGTCAACTTACTAAACTCTCGTAACTTAACAAATATTTCACCTAGTGGCTAATAGAGTACTAGGGGAAGGTCGGGACTAGAGCTACTTGAACTTTGGGGAATAGATTTACCTTGATTTATGGGTGTCAGCCCCTCTCCGAATAGCTGCTCCATCGCAACATGAAACTTCACATTAGACGTCTCCTCAGGGTGTGAGTCCTCCACATTGGAATTTTATCCCTTTTCTATTTGGGCTGGGATAATATACACTTGCATGACTTCCTTGATGGTCCCTCATACTCCTTTGGATTCCATTTGACCTTCCATCTCCTTTGTCATCTGCAGTGCCTTCTCCTTGTCCTGTCGATTACTTCCCTACTTCTCTAACTCTTTCATTACCTTTTCCTGCCACTTCTTAGCGATCTAGGCCCTCCGATGTGCTCGTCGCTCTCTCAACCTAAAGGAGGTCTCAACATCCATATCCCTATTCCCCCTTCCAACTTACTTGTAGCATCTCTCCCTCAGCTCCTTCCCCCAGTACTGGAGGTTTAAGTCTCCATCTCGGATTTTCGATATTCCATCAATCCCTCATCTACCATTAAATATTTGATCCACAAAGGAATCTCCTTCAACAACTCTCCCTTCAATCTAGATCTGAATATGTCCTCTGCTTTTGAAAAGGATTGGTAACACTCAGCCACGAATTCCACTATATATCCTTCCAAGGTAGATTGCACCCAGAAATATACAGCTTGGGTCAAATCGGTATCCAACTGATGGAGTGCTACCAGATCCACATGCAACCACCTGCAAAAAATCTTACACAACCCCCCTTGGACTATCTTGACTTGTAGTCTTCACAACTAGTTATAGAGGTCCTTTGGAAACTTTCCCCATAAAATTTCGTAGAGGTTATTCGCAAATTCAGATAACAGAACCCGATTCTTCACAATTTTCTCCCTCTACTATCTCAACTCAGCTTGTTGCGTTATGAACTGGCCTAAGTGGTTATCCCACCAACATCATATTTCTCTCTGGAAGATCCATGATACCATGATCTAGCTCCTAAATGAAATTTCAGGTCTCAATAATGGAACCATTTGTTAGAAAGAAAGAAGGTCTTTGAGTAAGACCGAGGTTCAAGAGAGAGAGAGGCGAACAAGGTTTCCACAGTAGTCGAGCACCACGCCAGCATTTTCACCCTACTCCGAAGAGCGAAGAGTCTCACCCAAGGCTGGTTGTGACCTTATTAATGTTAGGAACATACCAGATATCAACTAATCACAACTATAGAGAGAAAAAAACAAAAACATGAACTGCAAATAGATTTAGCTACCTTGCACAAGGTGCTCCTCGTGAAGCATATTCAGGATGCATATTTAAAATTTAAAAGAAGGAAATACATTCATCGTAAGCAAATACTTAACACAGAACCCAAGACATCAAACACAGATAGAATTATATTTCCTTATCAGTAGCAGACAGTTACATTGCTCCTTAGAGCTGATTACAGAAGGATGGATTACAACATTTACTGTACAGAACAGAGCTCTCCTACGACTCTCTTCCTTAGCCCTCGACTGCACCAACCTCCCGTGTACATTGGTTGATTTCCTATTTGTTCCTTTGCCAATGCGACTGCTAGTTTTCCCTCCTTTCCTGCTCTATTGTTTGTCACATCTCCCTGATCACTGGGAGTTCCACTACTTGTCCTTTTCACTCGTCCCTGCCATCTCTGTTGGTTCTCCGTAACTGCTCTGCCACCTATTCTCTAGTTCTCCGTAACCGTGATAGCTCCCTATCTACCATGGTTGCACTCCACCACTTTTTCTCCACCACTCAAAACTGTTTCATTTTCAAAACAAGGGCCCCAAGACTCATGCATCATAATAATGGAGCAGATCCTTCTTCATCTATCATGCTCATGAGATATATCATTCAACCATGCTATCTATAACTATATGATGACATGCCTTTATCTATTAAATATATACATACCTTTACCTTCTTTTGTTCATCTAGAGTTCTTTGTAGTAGCTTAATTTTCTTTCTTGAGGATGAAATTACTTCAACCAAATCAGCATGATGCACTCCTTTATCACCATACCATCATTATTCTAAAAAATGTATCCCATAGAAGGTGGAATGTAAACAATCAACGCGAGACTTTTTTCTTCCAAGTAAAGGTGAACCTTCTCAAAAATATTCTAGTGGATGATATCGATGATCCTCATTTTGAAAATGCTCCTTTCTAATAATGATGATGTATGATGATATTTCTGTATCTTCTATATTGCTAGATTAATTTCCTCCAACCATATCTTATGCTTCTATTGTACTTTATATGCTTCCAATGGAGATGCCATTTCTATCATGATGACTACTATAACCATGTAGACTTTCGACTTTAGCTCTCCTTCCATGCTTGTATGATGATATCACCTCTATCTTTCTATAATGAATCCTATCATACTTTTGATAATTTATATAATATTCTATAACTGAAAAGAACTAAGTGAAGGATATTATCTCAGCCATAGTAGAGATCTTTCACTTCCTCCTTCTTTGATTTCTTCTTTTTTGTTTCTCCCACTTCTTCAGTAACATGGGCTTCATTTATTTCCTTTCTCTTCTTGTTGTCCTTCTTGAGTTTAGGAAAATTCCTTTTGGAATTCCGATATTCATTACATTCATATAATTGGATCTTTGACATGTTGATATTCTTTATTTTCCGAGGATCAAAATTTCCAAAATTTCCTTTCTTTTCTTGGCCATGGCAGCATATGCTTGGACTTGCTCATTTGATCTGACATTTCTCTTTTCTTTCGAACCAGTTTCTTCAATATTACATAATGAAAAAATTTCAATGAATTGAGTGGATTCCTTGTTTCCATAGATACTTGATACAAAGTTTCCCCATTCATCAGGTAGTGCATTGAGCACAACAATGGTAATTTATTTATCAACCATTATTTCCTCTAAATCTTGAAGTCAAACTTTTGTTTGAGATACCCCCATAAGATATGATGCTACCCCTTCTTCCTAATATACCTTTATCTTGCATAACTCGGTTCTCAATTATATATCTTCTAGTGAAATGCTTACGAAAAACAATTCTACCAAATTTTCATATATATCTTTCAATTTCTCCAACTTTTCTACATAAGGGATGAGGGAATCCTTGATTAATTGTATGAGAATTCTTTGAGCCCTTATTTCCATTTTCATATACTTCAATAGTGCTTGATATTTCTCTTGATATGGTTTGGATACTGAACCCTTAACATATTCAATAATTTCATTCTCTATGAGGATCAAATCTACCCTTTTTTTCCCAATATATCACCCCTATCAGGGCGGGAAATTGAACAGGTGACTTCACGTCAAGGAGTTCCTTAATAGAGCACTTGATCACCATTTATCCAAGACCCCATGGACCCTAACTCTTATTTTAATTTTTTAATTATTATTTTATTATTTTTCTTATGAGGCTACTTTTTGGCTGAATCGTCCTCTAATGAAATTTGTGTTTTCCAATTGCACTTACTTTTTTGAGGTCACTTTGTTATGTTGGAACTCTGCTAATCTAGATTACTTCACTAATCTATTTGGTTCTTTCCCTTTTAGCACATCCTTTTTATCTTTGAATTATGTGGAGCCTCCTCCATTCCTATAGTCAACTATATGCATTGGTGCCTTTGTTACCTACATCTTTTCATTAGTGAATTCAGTGTGTCACCCAGAGTTTCGAGCCCAGGTGTTTCTATACCTATTTTAATCCAAGTAGGATATGTTTCCTATGGAATATTGGGACTATTTTATATCTTCTTGGACTGTTCATTCTATCACAGAGTGGATATTTCCTCCCCTTGGGAAAATATTTCCTAGCTTCTCTCACCTATCGCCCTCCTAATTCTCTTAAGCACCTCTTGTGAACCATGTAAGAAGAAAAATATACCTTCCAAGCCAAAAATCTAAGAATGTGGGTTAAAAGAGAGAAAATTCCTCAAATAATGGGTAACTTGGATTGTAGCAAGTGTTCCCAACAAAATATCTCTTCAACTATAAAAAATGGAAATTTAGTGGCAGTATCAATAACAAATGACCATTTCCATCAACCTCAAATAAATTCAAACTTTGAAAGGTAAATTAGATCAACAGGAAGACAAAATTGACGCTCTCATACAACAAATAGAAAAATTGAAGTTGCATCGATGAGTGAGTGATAATAATTCTACCAACAAATTTGCTTCCAATCAATATGTGGGTATACGTTTTTCGGATCTCAACTAGATTCCAAATGATAACCCCCCTTCAATTATTTGATGTACTCCCTTTATAAATTAGTTTTTTTTCTTGACCAATTTTGCAAAGTTTATGCATGTAGCTCGTTAGCTAGTTTCCTTCAAAAATAACATTTTTTTAATTCCTAAAATCTTCTCTCTATAGGAATCATAATTAGATGAACCATTGTAACTATTTCTCAATTAAATGTACATCCAAGTGCAAATTTTGATAGAAAAAAATCTTTTTTCTTAATTTTTTTTAAAATTAAAGCATAATTTCTCTTCATAAATCTATTATTTCCAATTAATCCATTATAGTGGTTTTTCTCCAATGTTTATATATATTTTTTTATTTTTATTTTTGGAAAACCTTTCAAATAATGATTGTAATCCCAAAATCTAAGAAAAAGGCTTAATGCTTTTGTATGTCTTCTAAAATACATAGTAACCAATTTGACAGAATGAATGTAACTCCTCTAACACTAGTGGTTTTAAAGTTAAATTATGCACCTAAAAAATATGTCCATGATGTAGGGAAACCAAATTATAGAAATAAGACTCCATACTCCATGGTTTATTTTAATTTTCATCCATGAATCATGCAAACTTCCAAGTAGTTGTTGGGCACTATGTGCACACAATTATAAATGTCTAATCTACTAAAAATGAAATATGAAAGTCTTAATGTTATGTTGTAGTTATAAATAACTAGCAATTTCACCATATGTTGCAAAAGAAATGCCGTAAGGAAATAGCATAGGAAAGAGTAGCCTAGAAGAAATAATTTGTTGCAGAGAAGGAGCCATCTTGAAGCAATGAAAGGAAAATTTTGCAAATTTTTCTTACATGGAAGCAGATCGTGGAGGTTTCAAAGATATTGATTATAAGGGTTACCAACCAGAAAATTTTGTTATAGATATTGAAATAGGAAATTGTGGGTGAAAACATATATGTAAACCAACATAATGAAATAAGTTGTTGCAGAGAAGGAGCCATCGTGAAGGAATGAAAGGAAAATTTTGCAAATTTTGCTTACATGGAAGCAGGTCATGGAGGTTTCAAAGATATTGATTATAAGAGTTATCAACTAGAAAATTTTGTTATAGATATTGAAATAGGCAATTGTGGGTGAAAACATATATGTAAACCAACATAATCTATTCACATATATAAAAAATTTGTTATATATATTGAAATAGGAAATTGGGGTGTAAATACTTTGGTGATTAATAATCCTATGAAACAAGCATGAAATGAGCATGTAACTCAAATAAGATATTTTAAATACATTCAATTACAATCTATATAGCGTAGATGTAAATAAAGATAATTTTTATTAACACAAATAGATTTTACTCCAAGTTCATCTACATATCCTAGCGCCATAGCATTAGATATATTTTGTGAGCTAATGTGATGTTTTTTTGGTCACAATGATTTCAAAATTAGTTATTATACCAAAATATTGACTTTATCTTTGTCTTTTTTTTTTATGAACCCTTTAAAAATACCACAGGAACATTTGATTTTACATTGTGATCTCCCCAGCATGGGTAGGAGTTTCAAAAAATTGGAGAGTATATTGAGTGGTTACTGTTACAAATTGTTGTATAAGATGGGAAATTTGGATGGTTTGTAGACAATATGGATGTCATAACATATATCTATTTTAAAATTTTTATTGTCTTTTGCCACCATGCATCTAAAATGATCCATTTCAACTAGAACTTCAATATCTATTTTGAATTTTTTAGTGTCTCTAGTCACCATGCATCTAATAGGATCCATTTCAGCTAAGAACTTCAATAAATCACTATGTGAATGATAACTTGTGACATCCCTAGCCATTTTCTTTGGTTGTGGACCAGGTTACAAAGTAATAACTTGTGAAATCCCTAGACATTTTCTTTGATTGTGGATCATGTCATAAACTAGAATACACTCTCTCTTCAGAAGACTCTACAATATATATTGGATGGAGGGAAATGTTATGATAAAACATGTAAAAAAAAACCCTTTAGGGTTGTCTCAATTTACTCTATTGTTAATCACATAGTGTCAATTTTGTACAACTATAATCTACAGTAAGGACTAAGTGGGTTTTTTCTTTTGTAAGTTTTGTTTGGTATTGAAAAATAAAAAAATTATAAAAGCTAAAATTATGTAGTGAAAAACTTTGTTTAAAATTTCAGAATAAAAAGTTGAGTAAGTTTGACATCATATAATGTGAAATTATTTTATGATTATAAATTAAAAAACATGTAAGTTTTTATCCACAATTAGGTAATTAAAGATATGTATATAGTTTTTTTTTTATCAAAAGAAATTTGATATTCATTAACAAAAAAAATCAAAAGAGAAGGGGAAGAATATTGTTATAGTTACAAACTATTACAGTTAAATAATTAAAGGTAAATTTAGTGTTAATTAGGAAATGAGAATTATGAACATTCATCATTATTGGTCAAGATAAATCATGTGCTGTGAAATAATTTGGAAATTTAAAAAATTATCACATATTTTAAAAAATTTCATTATTAATTTAATTTTTTATATATTAAAAAATACTACTCATGAATAATAAAACAATTGTAATATAAATACTATATAACAAAAAAACCATGTATTTTTTGAATAATAAAATAGTTGTAATAGAAATAATGTAGAACAAGAAAAACTATGTATAATTTCCCCCTTTAAATAAACTATATTCCACATGAATACAATGGGTCAATACCATGGGCCGTTTTTATAGTTTATTATTAGTTTATTTTATTACCTAAATTCAACTCAACTTATTAAAACATATATAAAACTATTTACATTTACATATAAAAATATAACAAATTTTTAATAACAACATTTTAACTTAAAAGTCACCAAAACCTAAATTCAATCTAACTTATTAAAAAGAAAGAAAAAATAACATTATAAAAAATATATATATAACTATTTACTTCTGGATCTAATGGCCTAAAACATTTCAATCATCTAAGATTTCATCCAATGCCTCAGACATGGACACAGTGATAGCTAGGGGAGTTGTTTTCAAATAAGAATGCCTTACGACATAATTAACTGTGGGGTTCAGATCGTAGCCACTCTAACTCCATTTTATGTGTTGGTAACTTTAATTGCTTATTAATTTAAACAATCAAGTGCTACGTAAATTGTCAACGGAAGTCTGTTTATTTCAAAGGCAATCACAACTGTATATGCTCAATCTCAAAATCAATTAAATGTTGTAGTAAAAATTACACTAATCACACCTTGCTTCAACAAACTAAAGTCTACTTGAGTTACAACAAAGACAATCTTTCTATTGCAGATGATCATCGAAAGAATCCTGGATTACATCAAAAAGACGACAATCTAGGAAAGGAAACTAATCTGCAGAAGGAAAGACCAGTTATGCTATAACAGAGAATAGGACACTATTCCCTAAGTAGGAATCTTCAGCACCTGTTTCTGATTACCAAGCTTTCAGAAACTCATTTTGTAAACAAGATTACCAATTAAAATAATCCACAATTACCTAGGAATGAATTGTATGAAAATAATGCAACAAGTAATGGAAACAGACTTTCAACAATAGATAGCAGAGTTCCAACACTGCATAAATGATTTTAGAAAACAAATTTTAACAAGGCATAAATGAAAAGAAAATTTAATAAACTACGGAAATAAATGGGTGAATCTTGTGAAGAAGGTGGGCCCTTTCGTTGTCACAAGATTCCCTAGAAGAAGGAATTAAAATGAAAAGCTCAGAACAAGCTTTTATTCATCTGTCGAAAGTAACATATTACAAAGGATTCACGTTCCTTCTCTGTAAGTATGTTTCAAAATAAACCTTCCGTAGTCTCTCTAATCCCCCTTCTAATGTTGATGTATCCTCTTTTTAAAGAGGATATATCTATTAAAAAGTTGATTACATTATAGAAATCCTATCTTTAACCCAATCTGATCTTCTATAGTGAAATAGGACCTTCTGTTCTTCCATAGCAAAATGTTGTTACAATGGTTATGATGGTACTGGCTTCATGGTGCAGTTGTTACGATGAGTGTAACAGCTTCCTTACTTATCTTTTCCTGTTACTGTCGTGCTTGAAATACTACTTCAAAATCACAAATCACGGGTTGTTTCAGAAACAGGATTTGCGTACTGTTGACTATTTCAGCAACGGGATGTGAATTGTTTCAGCAACGTGATCTTCAGACAACCATGATAGATTAACTGCAGTCTTCAAGCTGTCTCAACAACTATATATTTTCGATTAATGATTAAATATGAAAGTAATGTAAAATTACATGTAAAACAAATTAAACATATAGTAAAGAGAAGAATGTTATATACCTTTGAAATAATGAATGAAAGTGATAGTATAGGCTTTAAATATGGACTGGAAAAGAATGGAGTGATAGCAAAATGTATGGTCAAAAAGGTACATTATAGTGTCCTAACATCCCCCCCAACTAAAAAGGTTGTATGTCCTAAGGCAATTTTAATCTGACTTAGAGTCCGGATACTAGCTTTTGACATGAAAATTACTTAAGCAGTAGCTATGGAAGGTGCTGTCTATTAAAGCTTTGAATCCTTGAGAATTTTGCAATCTTTGCCAATATATTGCTTCATCCTTGTTGGCCAACCTATAATGAGCATGATATTCCTCTGTTGGCATCCATAAAATAGAAAAATGAAAGTGGCACCCTATCCACTTTTCAGCGCATTGCTGAACAAATTTAATGTAATTGGGTACTCTAGAGAATGCAGTTCTGAGATTAGTAGGACTGAAAGGATTGTATTCCTGCTTTTCCTCAGAAGATTGTTGCCAAAACATATTATTTTCTCTCAAGGAAGCAATTTCTTTGGCTTTAATAAAATGGTGACAATCCTGAAGTACTGAAGCCTGTAATTGATGTATATGTTCAATCATCCCTGGTTTCTTCAAAAATTGATAATACTCTGCCACAAATATGGCAAGGTTCTGAGGTTCTGGCCTTATCCAGAGAAGAAGATTGTCTTCATTATGCCTGGTTGCAAGAAAAACAGTCTACCATGTAATCTAATTAGCAAGGAAAGAGGCAAATGCCCTGATCTGAATGTTGCCAACAAGAGGATTAAGATTAAACCTTCTGTTTTCAGGGATGGATTCATTGTGAAGGTACAACTCACATAGTAAGTGCTGATCACTGGTGGAGGCTTCTGCAAATGTTTTCACAAATTTTTTGGATGTAAGCATCTCATGGGGTCTTCCATCTTTGATTGCTTTCAACTGAAAGTAAACAAGGCGTTTTGTGAGGAATAGAGCGTAATTTAGAGATGGTTTCCTAGTAGTCAATAATTTTTGTACCAGTTCAAACATTAGGAGCAATTTTCCTTTTAGCTCTATATTCTACTTCTTATGAGCCCTAGATTGCTGGAGTATTTGCTCCAAGATCTCCCAGTTTGAATTTATATGATTCTACCATACTAATTTGTGTTGTTGCAAGATTTTATCTTGTGAAATGGCATACTCTTTCTTCCATTTATTCATTATTTGTTGCTCATTCCATGGTTTAGTTTGTGTTTTAGTATTGCAAGTGGTAGGATGAGGTATAGTCGGAGTAGAAATAACAACAGGAACTTCATATTTAGCAATTACAGTAGGCTAGGGTACTTGTAAATTAACTTTTTTTTCTGAAATTTTGGAAGGCCATACTGTTTCTTTTGTAACAGTAGGGTATTCCTCTTTGACTACAGAAGATGTAAATGCTCCCAGCATTGGGACTTGAACTATCTTATATCCTGCTTGCTGATAAATGTTTCCACATTGGCTGCACATATATTCCTTATATGGATCATTTTCTATGTGTTTCTCTTCCATGGATGCTGCATGGGCCAGGATATACAAATTGAGCTCCTTGTCATAGGCTTCCTTTCCTGTCGCCAATGCTTGCTTATAGGTTTCCAATTCTGATCTTAGAAACTCATTCTCTTGTAAAAGGGAAGCCAAGGTGACTGGGCTTTGTGTATCAGTCGCAGTTTTAGGAACTGGTTGTTGTGTTTTAGCTGTAGCTGGTTCTTGTGTGACAGATAGAGCTGGTTCCTTTGTGGCAGCTACTAAATAAGTAGCATCCTGGGTGTCTAGTTCTTGTACTTCGGTAGTTGGTTCTTGTGTTTCAGCTGTTGACTGAGTAGCTGGTTCTAGTGGGATAGCCACTGACCGAGTAGCTGGTTCTTGTGTGACACCTACTTTTTCTGTAGAAAATGATGTCACAGTACCCTGAGCATCTAGTTCTTGTGTTTCAGTGCTAGTGGGTGAGACAGGTAATAATTCTGGGGTTTGGGAAGGTGGTTGTGTATGGGGTTTTAAAAAAATAGTTCCATGGTTAGGGGAAGTAGCAATGGTTACTGTTTCAGTAGACGTCCTCATTCGTCTCTTAGGTAAGAAGGAAAGGAAAGTAGTAGTTTTATTTTTCCTTTTATGAGTGGGTTTTTCTCAAGGAGAAGGTCTATCAGAGGTGGTAGCTTCTTTAGTTACGGTCCTTTTTTGTCTTCCTGGTAAAAAGGTAGTTGTGACTCACCTTTTTCTTTTACAAATAGAGGAGGGAGGGTTATCAGGTTGGGAATCATCACTGGAGATGTGGACAATAGGATCAGATGATTCTTCTAGGTTGTGGGATGGAATGGAAGGAGGGTTAACTAGATCAGTTAGTTCTTCAGGTGGAATTATTGGAGGGTCAGGGATGTTCTCTAGTTGTTGCTCGTGGGGATTCTCAGAAATTTCTTGAGGATTTTCAGCAACTTCTTGAGGAATTTCAGCAGCTTGCTCAGGGTATAGGGGTGGATTGTTTAGAGGAGGGTTTTGTTGAGAAAAACCCCTCTAAACTAGTAGCTGAACAAGATGGTGATTGGTGAGGGAAAGGAGTGCGAATTTTACCTGTCTGCAATAATGTGACATATTTCTAATACACCCAAGTAAATAATAAGGAATATTTAGCAGTCGACCATGTCGTAAATGATTCAATAAAACAAAATCATGCTAGTAGACTACATGATAGCGACCTTCACAAGTAAGGTAATGTTTGACAAAGTCAGCAACTTTCGGCCAAGGAGGCGGTAATGAGTGAAGTCGGACATCCCGACCTTTTGGCTTGACTTGTTCTCCTAGTAGAAGAAAATCTTGTTGTGCATTCAAAATGATATGCTTTTGACTAAACCATTGAGTGCCAGTGACCGACAGTCCTGAAACCTATGCTATGTAACCCTCTGAGACTGGAATTCGAACTCCGTGGATAGTAGAATGATATTCCTAAATATTTTGTGCAAATTCAAGGATCTATTGTGGATCAAATTCCTGAAGCCTCTGAAAATATCCTACGTAGCCTGCCCGCTGAAAAATCTGATACACCTCTGCGTATAATTCAAGAAGAGCTATCGAGTCGGGCTCATGTCAAATAGCAGGTCCTCCCATAGTTAACTAGCTTTGCTAAAATGCACAGTCAAAAGCCAAGCTTCCGCACTTCCAACAGAGTAAATTTTGCAAATGAGAACATGGAATAATGGTGCAGAGGCGAGGTAATGGGTAAGAAATATGACGGTATTGGCATGTTGTGAAATGATGGCATATAATTTTGATATTCCCCACCAACTATGGTTGTAATAATGACTTTGAATGTATGGGGATTTGTGAAATCTTCTCATTTAACCATAGTTTAATTCTACTTACATATAAAATTTACATACCTCATGTTTACCTTTGATTTGTACTTAGAAAAATATAGCGCTTTCTTATAATAACTCAATAGTCATGGAAGAACTTTAAAGGCTTTTTGAAACATGAGGGAGATTATATTAGAGGTTTGTTTAATCATAGGAGAAGGCAGTGAAAGGATAGGATTAGCATAAGAAAGAAAAGAAGTGGAAATGAATGAATTGAAGAAGATGGTTACATGACAGAAAATGCTGCATAGTCATGTCTTTGGTGTTTCGGCAACGGGAAAAATGGATGAAATGCTACTGAAAAGTGGTGTTTCAGCAGTGGAAAATAGGGAAAGTGTTGCTGAGAAGTGATATTTTAGCAGTGGGAAAATGGGGAAAATGTTTGCTGAGGAATGGTGTTTCAGCAATATGAAAAATGGGGAAGATGTTTGTTGAAGAATGGTCTTTCAGCAATGGGAAAAATAGGAAAAATGACATGAAAAGGAAAAACGAATGAAGGGAATGAATGATGGAATATCACTGGGAGATAATAAAATGAGCTATAAATCGGTTGAAGCAATGCTTCTAAAAATGAAGCTTGGATCTGCTCGTGGTGAAATTTTCCTTCCTTGGTAAGCCTTTCCTTAATCAAGAATCTGCAAAGTAATCAATTGCAACATGCCAAACCTTGACTAGGATTATTCGTTTAAGAAATCTAATCTAATGCTAAAAATACAATGCAGAAAAATCAAATGCAATGAGGAGCAAAAGGCTCCCCTAAAAAGAGATAATGTGCATTTTCCATGCAAGTGGCCTTAAAATCTTCTTTGGAAATAGGATGCTGGTATAGAAAAAGTCGATGAACATTTACTAATAGTGGTGTTTTAGAGTCATCAATTGTTAAGAGCCTTACTATTCCATTGGGAAAAACAATATCTATTTTGTAAGGTCCCATCCATCTTGTACATAGTTTCCCTTGAAAATATTCAAACCAAGAATCATACAATAAAGCCCAATTACCTTTTTGGAACTTCTTATGCTTGATGATTTTATCATGCCCCTTTTTTCTTCGTCGTTGGATCATAGTTGTCTGATGAATGGCATCTAATCTTTTTTCATCCAATTCATGAAGCTGCTGCAACCTAGCTGCATGTGCATTAGTCAAATCAAGATTAACAACTAGAGAAGTCCTTAAGGTTTTAATTTCAAATTCCAAAGGAAAAACAACACTTTTACCGTAAACCAATTCATAGGGAGAAAATCCTGTCGTATTTCTCCAGGTATTTCTGTAAGCCCATAACACTTTAGGGAGCCTTTGAGACCAATCCTTCCAGTTGTCCTTCATTGTTTTTGTTAGAAGGGCTTTTATTACTTTGTTTGCACTCTCCACCTACCCATTGGCTTGGAGGTGGTATGGTGTAGTCATTTTACGATGAATGTGATATTTATGAAGGGTGGCTTTGAAACCATGAGAAGTGAAAGGAGGTCCTCCATCTGTAACTAGCTCTCTAGGGACTCCAAATCTAACAAAGATTTCTTCAAATAGGAAAGCTAGGACAACTTCTTCATTAGCTCTAAGGAGTGCTTTATCCTCCACCCATTTAGTCATGTAATCTGTGCAACTTGTACGTAGTTTCCCTTGAAAATTTTCAAACCGAGAATCATACAATAAAGCCCAATTACCTTTTTGGAACTGCTTATGCTTGATGATTTTATCATGCCATTTTGTTCTTTGTTGTTGGATCATAGTTTTCTGATGAATGGCATCTAATATTTTTTCATTCAATTCATAAAGTTGTTGCAACCTAGCTGTCTGTGCATCAGTCAAATCAAGGTTAACAGCTAAAGCAGTGCTTAAGGTTTTAATTTCAAATTCCACAGGAAAAACAACACTTTTACCATAAACCAATTCATAGGGAGAAAATCCTATAATATTTCTCCAGGTAGTTCTATAAGCCCATAGCTTATTCATTAGCTCTAAGGAGTGTTTTAGCCTCCACCCATTTAGTCATATAATCTATGCAGACTAATATATAAACTCTTTGATTGGATGGAGGATTAATGGGTCCTATAAAATCTAAGGCCCATCTTTCAAATGGTTCAAGTATTACCTGGGGGTTTAATGGAATTTCATCTCTATGATTAGGTTGACCCATTATCTGACAGCTATCACAAGCCCGAACATATTTCTTTGCATCCTTAAAGAGTGAGGGCCAATAATAACCCATCCTAAGAATTTTATGTGTCGTTCTCTTATCAGAAAAATTCCCTCTGCAAGGGTCATCATGACAAGATTTTAGTATATCATACACCTCATCTTCTCTAATGCATCTTCGGATTTCATGATCAAGTCCTGTATAGAAAATACACCCACTTATCCAACTATACCGAGAAATTTGTTGAATGATTTTTCTTTTCTCTCAATGTGATAGGTGTGATGGTAACTTCCATGCAACTAGATAATTGGCAATGTCTGCATACCATGGTGAGTGAGCAGAAACTGCAAATAAATATTCATCAGGAAAGGAATCATCCACTGGAGTATTATCATCAGCTTTTAACCGAGAAAGGAAATCAGCAACAACATTTTCTTTACCTGGTCGATCTACAATTGTAATATCAAACTCTTGTAATAACAATAACCATCTATTGACTCGAGCATCTGTGACAAATTTGTTCATTAAATAGTTGATAGCCGCATGGCCAGTATGGAAAAAAGTAGAGTAACCAGTAATTTAATGTCGAAATTTATTAATCGCATAAATGACTGCTAAAAATTCCTTTTCGGTAAATGTATAATTAAGCTCAACAGGAGTCATATTCTTACTAATAAAGTATATAGCATAAGGAAGATGGTTTTCCTCTTGTCCCAAGACAGCTCCAATTGCAGTATCTGAAGCATCAGAAGATATATCAAAAGGGAGGTGCCCAATCAGGTCCCCTTAAAATAGGAGTTGTGGATAACTTATGTTTGAGTTCTACAAAGGCCTCCTAGCAAATATTAGTCCACTTGAATTCAACATTTTTCATGAGTAACACAAACAAAGGAGAAGCTATTTTGGAATTTTTTTTAATAAATCTCCTGTAATATCCTGCATGTCCTAAGAAGCTTCTCACTTTTGTTTGTGTTTTAGGAATAGAAGGTTCTGAGTGACTTGTGTTTTGGATGGATCCACCTGAATTCCTTGAGATGAAATAAAATGTCCAAGCACTACTCCTTCACTCATCATCATATGACATTTTTCGGTGCTTAAGGAGAGGTGAGCTTGTATACATCGTTTAAGTACTTTCTCAAGGTTCTGTAATGCATCTTCAAAAGACACACAATAAGGGGTAAAGTCATCCATAAATATTTCCATAGAGTCATTGAGCATATCAAAAAATATTCCTATAACTTCTCTTTGAAAGGTTGCTGGTGCATTACATAGTCCAAATGGGAGAACTCTATAGGAAAAAGTTCCCCAAGGACTAGTAAAAGTGGTCTTATCTTGGTCTTGGGGTGCAATTCTGATTTGGTTATACCCACTAAACCCATCTAAAAAGGAGAAGAATTTCTTCCCTGACAAACTATCCAACACTTGATCAATGAACGGTAAAGGAAAGTGATCCTTTTGAGTGGCTTTATTTAAGGCTCTATAATCTACACACACTCTCCATTTCCCGTTTTTCTTAGGAACTATTACCAATGGGGAAACCCATTCACTGTCAGATATAGGGTATATAAACCCTGCATTAAGCAATTTTTGAAGTTCCTCTTTGAAAATTTCTCTTAAATTAGGGTTCATTCGTCTTTGGGGTTGACAGACTGGTCGACAACCTTCCTTAATATAGATCTGGTGAGTACATAATTCAGGAGAGATTCCCGTCATATCTGTATAGTCCCATGCGAATGCTTCTTTATTTTCAAGTAGTAACTTCATTAATTGCTGTGTTTCAGCAACTGTCAAATTGGGGTTTATATTCAGTGTTTTGCTAGGTTCAATTTCTACTGTTATGCTCTTAGAAGAGATGGTGGTTGATGTTTGAGAAATATCTTCAAGTTTAAGCTTTTCCTGGGTATCTGATTTCAAGAGTGCAGCCAGTTGATTATGTGTTTCCGGAATCACTGAGGAGGGTTCACAAATAAAATTATTAATTACCTCATCCTAAGTGGTATCTTTAAGGCTTAAAGCTTGTCCGATAGTCAAAATAGGTTGAATAGCATGATCATCATAGTCCATCCATACAGAATTATCATTATTAATCATGGGTGTAGCATGAGGGTAAAGATTAAGCTGCTTAGTTTCTTATCCATTGGTAATTGTCATTGAACCAGATCTGCAGCTGATAAAGGCATCGGCTGTAGCTAACTATGGCCTTCCCAGAATTAAAGGATGTCCCCCCAACTTTGTTTTAGTCTGTAACACCACAAAGTCAGCTGGGTAATTCCAGGACTCAACTAAGATGACTAGGTCTTCAATAACTCCCTCTGGTTTGATTGTAGAATAGTCAACTAACTCTAGAATGGTTGGTGTATCTCTGATTACGTTCTTTAGCTGTAACAGTTGTGAAGTTTCAAGAATCATAATGTTTATAGAAGCACCTAAATCTACCAGAACTTGAGGAATTATTGTTTTACCAATTTGGACTATCATAGTAGGATGGCCGGGGTCACCATATTTAACTGGAGGAGCTTTAACGGACATTAATACAGATAGATCACCCATAACATGGACTGTAAGGGGATCTTTAGCTTTCCTACCGGGTTTCTTAACACACATATCTCTCATCGTTTTGGCATAAATTGGTACATCTCTTAGTGCCTGTAAAAGTGGAATTTTAACATACAGATTCTGCAATTCCCCTAGAATATTAAAACCAAGTGGCTCAAGCATTCTAGTTAAAACTAAATGCTCAAGGAATGGTGGCTCTGCTGTTTCAGCATCCTTATTAGAGGGTGGTTGTACCTCTTTATGTGAATCATGTTTTTTAGTTTCTTATTTATCAGAATTAGAAGAGGTAACATCATCGATAATGGGTTCAACTATTTTCCCAGATCGTAAATGAATGTCATTACATTGTGCAGGGAAAATAGGAAATATAGGCTGATTTTGAATATCAATAACTTGCATAGCTTTATTATTGGGGTTAGGATTTGGTTGTACAGGTAGCTGGGGTCTCATCATTTGATTATTTGGTGGAGCACCTGATGGTAGAGGTAGTGGTTGCTGAAGTTGAGGAAATTGATTTGGAAGCGGGAGTTGTTGACCCCTCCAATTTGGATTCCATTGGTTAAAGTAAGATTTTTGTTGTGGAGGCGAAGGAGTGCACATTGGAGGATCTAAAAAGGGAGGGTTTGTTTACTACATGGGTGGGTAATTCATTTGATTGAAGGTAAGGTATTGCATTTGGTTAAAGGGAGGGTAATTTGCTTGACTAAAAGAAGGATAATTGTTCCAACAATCAGAATATGTAAATGACATATTAGAGTTCATACCTTGTCCTCGTGGTTGCCATTGCCTTCTCTATGTCAGCAGATAGACTGCTTCAAATTCTTCTTTAGTTGGTTGAAATGTTGCTTTTATTCCCGGTAAAGAAGGGCATTGTTGTGTTTCATGATCTTTCTCAGAAAGGGTGCAAATTTGCACCTTGTCCAATCGGCATTCCCTTAGTGGGTGTTTATCTCTACATTTGGGGAAAAAGATAGACAAAGTTGCTTCTGCTTCGGCTTTTTTCTTCTTAACATGCAAGGTGTCAATATGTGAAGCAAAAGAACTTAAAATTTTATTTTTAAATTCCTCAAGTAAATTACCTATTTCAGCTCTTGTTGCTCCTCCACTGGCTGATTTTTGAACTCTTGAATATGTGGTATCCCTGCTATTTGACTTGTTCCTTGCATCTCCTCTTGAACATCTTTTATAGAGGTTAACAATTTCATCATATGATTCTTTAGATATGTCCACTTTACCAAGAATATTTAGCATATCTAGACAATCATCCCTTACTCCTTTTAATAATATTATTTTAAGAATATCTTTAATTACATCAGGATGATTGGATCTCTCCAAATTATATTGTAGTCTTTCCACAAAGTCCTTCAGATTCTCATCCTCCTTTTGTACCATCTTAAATAGTTCCTCTCTTTTTTCTCTTGTCTCGCAGTAGTCTTGATATTTAAGCATAAAATTTTGTTTCATCTATTCCCGTGTTCTAATTACATGGCCTCTAAGACTCATGAACCACCTTAATGAATTTCCTTTTAATGTTGCTGGAAATAGCTTCAGTTTCTGGGCATTTCTAATGTAGTCATAACTTCTGCATAATATATCAAACTCGAAAAGAAATTCGTCTGTATATTTAGAAGATAAACCATGAAAGTTAGGTAAAGCTGAAAGTGGGATATTCTTCATCGGTGTTGCTCCTCTAGGGAGATCATCAATCAGAAACCCCAAGGTAGAGAAAGAATTCCCATCTTTTACTTCTCCTTCAGGATCTACTCGTCCTCCGATAAATAATTCTTCATTGTTCCCCTCCATTGCTTGATCTCCTACTGCACTTGCTTGATCCTCAATGTTTTATTCTAGCTCTTCAACATTTTTTGCGGGCTCTTCAACGTTTTCTGCTGGCTCCTCTAGCTCTTCAATGCTTTCTACTGGTTCTTCAACGTTTTCTGTTGGTTCCTCAAAGTTTTCAGGACTCACAATTTCTTCTGTTTCGTCGTTCGATTCCGGAGAATGTTGAGGCTTGGGCCTTCGAGAGCTTAGCCTCTAAGAAGATTCAGCTTTTGATATCATCTCGTCAATAAAAGTCTTTCTTCCTCCCCTTCCTTTGACCTAGCCACCTGTAGGGTTAGTTTTCTTATGGGCTCCGCGTCCTCTCATGCAATCTGCACATCTGAAGGAAAAACATCAATGCTTTTGAAATCTATAATTTCCTTCCCCGGTAATGGTGCCAAAATGTTGGTCACTTTAATTTCTTATTAATTTAAACAATTAAGTGCTACATAAATTTTCAAACCACGGAAGTCTATTTATTTCAAAGGCAATCACACACTATATATGCTCAATCTCAAAAGCAATGCAATGTTGTAGTAAAAATTACACTAATCACACCTTGCTTCAACAAACTGAACTCTACTTGAGTTACATCAAAGAAAATCTTTCTATTGCAGACAATCACCGAAAGAATCGTGGATTACATTAAAAAGATGACAATCTAGGAAAGGAAACTAATCTGCAAAAGGAAAGACCAGTTATGCTATAACAGAGAATAGGACCCTATTCCCCAAGTAGGAATCTTTAGCACATGTTTCTGATTACCAAGCTTTCACAAACTCATTCTGTAAACAAGATTACCAATTAAAATAATCCACAATTACCTGGGAATGAATTGTATGAAAACAATGCAACAAGTAATGGAAACAGAGTTTCAACAATAGATAACAGAGTTCAAACACTGCATAAATGATTTTAGCAAATAGAGTTTAACAAGGCATAAATGAAAAGAACAGTTAATAAACTATGGAAATAAATGGGTGAATCTTGTGAAGAAGGTGGGCCCTTTCCTTCTCACAAGATTCCCGAGAAGAAGGAATTAAAACGAAATGCTCAAAACAAGTTTTTATTCATCTGTCGAATGTAACATATTACAAAGGATTCACATTCCTTCTCTGTAAGTCTGTTTCAAAATAAACCTTCCGTAGTCTCTCTAATCCCCCTTCTAATGTTGTTGTCTCCTCTTTCTAAAGAGGAGAAATCTATTACACAGTTGATTACATTATAGAAATCCTATTTTCAACCCAATCTGATCTTCTATACTGAAATAGGACCTTCTGTTCTTCCATAGAAAAATGTTGTTACAATGGTTACAATGGTACTGGATTCATGATGCAGTTGTTACGGCCAGTGTAACATCTTCCTTACTTATCTTTTCCCGTTACTATCATGCCTGAAATACTGCTTCAAAATCGCAAATCACGAGCTATTTCAGCAACGAGATTTGCGTACTATTGACTGTTTAAGCAACTTGATCTTCAGACAGCCATGATAGATTAACTGCGCCCTTCAAACTGTCTCAAGAAATATATATTTTCGATTAATGATTAAATATGAAAGTAATGTAAAATTACATGTAAAACAAATTAAACATATACTAAAGAGAAGAATGCTATATACCTTTGAAAGAATGGATGAAAGTGATAGTATAGGCTTTAAATATGGACTGGAAAAGAATGGAATGATAGCAAAATGTATGGTCAAAAAGGTACATTATAGAGTCCTAACACTATGTAACCTAGATTCTAGTTCTAATTTCCATCTCTTCCTATAATTTATTGGAAATCATATGGGATTGACACCATTTCAAAATGAAATAATTTCTATTTATATATTCAAACCCAAACAATGGAATAACTTACATGCTCATAAATACTTACAAAGTTCGCAACCCATAACAATTATTATTGTCATCAAAAGTAATGACAATAACATGAAACCATCATATTAAACACAAGTCTATCTTAATGGAAATGCTAATAACAATGAACTACAAGAAATACAAACAATGAACTTCATGCATGTAAGTAACTCATCTAGCAACAATAGAAATGGAAGGAGGGTTTTTATGATCTCCCCTTGAATTTTCCATAATTAAGTGAGTTGTAGAAACCCATCAAAATACTTTCTAAAATAAAAATGCACTCAACCTTTTATTCATAAATATGCAAAAACTCCATAAGTGTTGGAATTATATTCTAGCTTAAACCTATGTCAACTAGTTCTTACTATGAGGAATAACAAAATTGGGGACACTCACACTTCATTATAAACCACATAAACACTAATTATTAAACTAATGGGGTTCTAACTAAACCTATCAACCAAATTCTTGATTATTATGAGGTTGTTTGTGCCTAGTCTACCCATTCAGTCAATGTAGTTAGGCCTAGAGATTTATTCTTACCTCATATATCTTATTCTAATTCAAAATGTAGCTAAAAATTTAAAAATTTAATATTACTCATCAATTAAGTGGGTATGTGCATGGGATGGTAGCCTAGTCTAGTCACGACCATGAATAGGGGTGACATGATCTCTTGATTTACCTTTGTGTTCTCACATTAAGGTATTCCTATATTTTTTTAGGTGGAAGAATTATCCAATAATATATTTGATGGGAGACCATGAAATTACTCCAATGAGTATAGTAGCTTATGCAATAAACCTAATGTTATGAATCAAGAATAGTGCACAAATTTCAATTAATATAATCATCTCCAATTACCAAGATACCATGCATTCATCATATTATCTGTAAGTCAAATATGTCGACACTATATCAATTTAAAAGATTATATATGCAATAAAACTAATGTTATAAATCAAGAATAGTGCACAAATTTCAATTAATATAATCATCTAGAATTCCCAAGACACCATGCATTCATCATATTATCTATAAGCCAAATATGTCCAAAACTTATATATCACTTGATTCTAAAATAACTGCTCCTTTCTTTTTACAATGGGTATATATTTGCTTCTTTTCATTGTTCAGCTCCTCCACTTTGAGGTATGCTATTTATAGCAAAAATTACAACATTTTACAATGTGTGTGTTTTTTTTTTAATAATGTATTGAACTAGAAAGTATATTTTAGTTAAAACATTACACATTTAATTTTTAATAATATAAAAAAATAATAAAAATGAAAATAAACTACATTTATTCATTTATAAATAAATTGAGAAAAATATAATAAAATATAATATATATCATCACATTATCCTTAGCAAATATATTTTCTCCAACTTTATACATCTATATCTCAAGTTGGGTAAAGAACAAGGGATTGAGAGCTAAAATACAATAAAATCCGAGTGGCTTTGATTAATGTCAGAGTGATTACCAATTAACCAATTAAAACCCAACCAATTAAAACCCAGTAGAATGTGATCCCTTCACGTGAATTGCATTTTCCTATTTTCTTAATTTTTCTGATAAAACAGTTCTACTAGATGCCTTCACAATTACGGTTTAATTAATTTAGTCAACAAAATATTAGAGTGCTTACCAATTAAACTATCCAAAAAACTAAACAATTCAACTAGATTACTTTAATACAAATAAACCATTCCAATTGACATACTGGTTATGTTTCAAAAAAAATAACTTTGTTTCCCTAAACTGGATTTATTCTACACCTAACTCTGTAGACTTAGTTTTTGTTTTATTATCGTGTAGTTGAATATATTGTCTTCAATATCTTTTACGACGACATGAACCATTATTTTTATTATTGTAATAACTAATAAAACACTTTAACATCACCCACATGCTCAGTCAAGTCGACAGATACATTTCTCTATTCAACGGACGTCAGAAATGTCATAAAATTGTGATTTTCATGTTATTCCAGAAATTTGCACTCGAATTAATTATTCCGTCATTACAGATATTTCTTTGATAAAATTTCCAACAGCAACACCATTTTTCATTAGATTTTTAGAATACTGCTATTTTCTCTCCATTCAAGAAATATTCACCCACTCAAGTCAAGTCAATACATACATTTCTCTGGTCGCTCTATTTCATTAAAATCTGGCCATAGTGTGTTTTTTTCTCACCAGATTTGAACGTAGGGACGGTAGAATATAATGCTATGGCGATTTTCATTTTGAAGGATGGGACGTTAGAATCTGATTGTATTGCGATCTCAAGTCAATGCAAACATTTCTTTGATTACTTTTCGAAGTTCAACAACTCTTCATTAAAATTTGAAAAATGACAGTTGCCCATATTTTCATTTTGGTGACAGTTGCTTTTAATTATGTTCTCTCTCACCATATTTCCATGCCCATCATTATTTTGCATTTTCATGGAAGCTGCATTATTATTTTTCTTTTTCTTTTTCATTTTCATGGAAGCTGCCGTCTTTTTCACTTTCATGGGAGTTGTCTTTTATGTTATTTCTGATCATATTTCCAAGCCCATCACTATTTTCGATTCTCACTTTCTATCATATTTCCAAGCTCGAAAAAACATGACTTGTCTTGCGAGAAAAGATTTAATAACCTTTTTTTAAGAATTTGAATATAATAATTGCTTCTTTTCATTTTTTAAATTAAAAAAAATAAGAATATGTATAATGTATATTCTGGAATTTCTTTTCCTTGTTAAATTTTATATGGTCAAATTTTATCCATATCCAATGGAATTCTAATTCAATTCAAATTTAGTAACTATACCATTTTTCATTTTCATGGCGGAGGCCTTATAAGTTTGTCACTATTCCGGCTGGGCGAATTTGTAGCATCGAACAGGGCCATTTTTTATTTCATCTTTTAGGTCCTCTCTGATCATATTTCCAACCACATCATTGTTTTTCATCTTCACGACAACTGTCTTTTATGTTTTCTCTGATTAGATTTTACTTTTCAATTTCTTGACAACTGCTTTTATGTTTACTTTTCAATTTTTATGTTCTTTCTAATAAAAAGCTATATATAATAAGCTATATGATATTAAATATGGTGAGACAGTATATACTCGTCATTAAATTTAAACAAAATTAAATTTAACAATGATATATACTATCCCACTACATTTAATATCAAATAATTTACAATTTATTAGTTACCCTTTCTAATCATATTTCCCAGTCCATCGCTATTTTTCTTTTTCCTTTTCATGGCACGTGTCTTTTATGTTCTCTGATCCCACTTCAAAGACCATCCTTTTTCAGCTCAGCATGTTCGAAGGACGTTGAACATTCATTAAACAACCATATGCCTCTTTCCCTTTTGATTTTAAATTTTGGGACGTCCTTTTGAATTTGGTAGTTCCTCTTTTTCTATTTATATTTATAAAGCAGGTTGCAAAATTAGAAACAATAGTCCCAGGACCCAGTGCATTTGGCCTTCTCAGTGCATGAAAAGCTGACCAAAACTGAAATAGTTTCATTCGTTTACATCTAGCAGTAGCTATCTGCTCTATATGCTTGATATCTACAATCTGTGAATTTAAACTAAGTTCATATATAAATAAAACTATCATAAATACTGAGATGAAATAAGTCCAAAACTATCCTAGAGACCCATTATACTGGAAAGAACTACTCTTCTGATGAAGAGACATGGGCTGGAGCTTTCGATGTCGATCCTGGCATGTCTACTTGTTGTAAGAACTGTAGTTGCTTCTCAATGCGTCCAACACGATCATCTACTCGGCTAATTCTGTTAGTGGCCTGGTGTTGAGTGATTTTAATGTGCTGAAGCTGATCTTCCATGTGTAGCAACGTGTCCTGTAAGCAGAATTGAGTCTTTTTTGGGTCTTGTATCTTGAGACTGGGATGCATACTCTGGATAGCCTTGGCTAGAAGGCTTTTAAGAATCCAATACGTGTGAACGGTTTGCTGAAACAAAGTGAGGCAGCCCCTGGCGTTTCCAGGATCCATAATAAAGTCTAGTATGTCAGCCTTTGTTTAAATATCCTCAGGGTCTGTGTGGATTTCCTTTTCCCATCCTTTAATATCTTGACGGACCGTTGTTGAATTCCCGAGTTCATAATTTGCTGCCAATTGCGGAAGTTTCTCTAAATTGGATTTTCGTCCTCGTTTCTTTGGGGGATGAGCATGCTGGGCTTGCTTCCCTTTAGAAGCCTCGGCTGTTGATCATCGTTTCCCCATGCGATCTGGACAGCAATAGCGCAATTGAAACTGGTAAGGAAACATGTAAAGAACATGAGCTTGATAGCAGCCTGCTCGATTCCTGTGAGTATCAATAGTGTGGCGGCCAAAGAAGTAGGACTTTAACAGGAGGGGTTCCTTTATCCAGCGGACCAAATTCCTTAAACAGTTAATACAAGCATGCTGAATGTGGGATGCCCCGAAGACCCGCGGGTTGTGCAACAGGTTGATAAGCTTGTGGGCACCCTCCCTGTTTATGGTTTGACGGAAATGCCAAGTAGATTGACGCTCATTGCAGGGATTAGCAAGACTACGAAATCTCCTGTGAATTTTCCTCAAACAGTATGCCCTTATAGAATCCACATCCAGAACCCTACTCCAACTTCAGGGTGACCCGACACGACCCAGAAAAGACTCACCATGATACATTCTTAACACATAAGTTTGCCAATTTGAAACAGGGTAGTAAAGTTGGGTTTGACGTTTGCAGGGATCTCTAAAACAGGGTTTGACAGGTGGGAGAGTCAAGCGAACATGGCCCTTAACCTTTCCCAACAACAGAATAGGCTTATAAGACATGATAGTAAGCAAGACAATGTAAATGAAGACAACGCCTTTGTTAACTACCTTCAAAGCATAACCCAGACCTATAATTTGGGCAATAATTGCCATGCAACATATGCTCGTGAACCAGAAAGTCCAAATAACCACCATTTAAAGTAAGAGAGGATTAGAAACATACCTAGTGTAGGTTGGGCGATAAGATGTGCGAGCTTCCTTCTGTTGTCTCCGAGTCTTTACACATGCGAAGCGCATAATGCATGAAGAAATGGGAAGGGAAGGCGTGTATACCCACCTTAATTTGAGCTTAACGATGGGATCCACAATCAATCAGTGGCTACTTTATATATAATTAATAAATCAGGCTGTCATGCACCACCGAAGCTGCAATTTACATCGCCATTATGTAGTGGGAGTGTGCGGGGACGGGGTGGCTAAAAATGCGTTCATCTAATATAAATGAATTGTCTACAATGATGAACTTTTTCCGTCCCAGGGGGAATGGGCTGTAGTCATAAACGAACATCAATTTATAATTAAAAAACTAATAAAAAATGCAACAGCATATTATTACACTCTAGTTGATAAACCAACATAAGATTACAATTTAAAAATTAATGAAAATATATAACACCATTTTTATTATTAAAAAATAATATATAAATTAAATATATTGATATTTAAAAAAAAATATGGAAATTTATTTTGATTTAGCCTTATATAAATAGGTTTTTTTATAATATGATAGACAAATACCATTGCTTATCAATACTACATGCACAAATAAACCAAAAAACAGAACTCACTTTATATGATACTAGTTCATATAACTATTTTTTTTAAATTAATCAAGTCAATTAAAGGAACAAAAAAACACAACTACTTTGGAAATAAATTTGAACTTTGTATTTGTGTATATTCATGTAAATATTCTAAAATATTGTGTGGAGGCTAAATCCTTACCATCCACTTTATAATTATTTACAATTAAATTAAAATTATCGAAACCCAATTAAAAAATAGACAACTCTATTATATTATATTACTACAACTATACAAATTAAATGGTTGGTAAATGTGGATAACCATCAATCTATAATAACCATCAAAGCACTTAATTCATAATACATCTCACATTGCTAAAATAAAATAAAATAAAAAACATAAAACTAAATTTTATTATTATTATTATTATTATTAAAGAATTAATATATAAAATAAGCATATATAAATTTGATAAAACATGGAACAAGGTTCTCATAGATAAGTTTACCATGATTTTAACATAAAAATTGTTAATCTATATACAAACTTTGTTACAATACCATGGATTATCAATACCATATGTCTAAAAAACTATAACCCATTTCATATAACACTTGTTCATATGATACTTGTTCATATGACATTTTTTTTAGTTAATTAATTTAATTAAATGATTATAAAAGGAATAATTACTTTGAAAATAAATTTCAATTTTTGTTTTATTTATACTATTGTCTAACATGTTGTAACTCTATTTTTCAAATTGATAAAATATTATCTTTCTTTTTTTTAATAATTTTATTTTCTTTTGAATTTTTTTTTAATGTAACATTGATTGAGATTTATAATCATAAATTATTTTTATTATTATCTTAAAGAAAACTAATAATTAAAAAATATAATTTTAAATAATTAAAAAAAGCTAAAAAAACATTATCAAAAAGCTATGACCAAATTAAATAATATTATTCTAGCATATTTAATGTTTTCTATTTTCAAATAAAATTTTTATTTCTAAAACAAAATACAAAATATAGGTAACAAATTCCCTAGATTTTATAATAGATTTTTAATTTATTGATTACTTTAGAAAAAATGAACAAAATATATGATTCCTTGTGAACTCTTCCTAGCTTAAGTTAGTTGTTACTGACTCTTAATCCCCAATCTCCATATCCATATGCTTTATGAGTTGGTGCACACCATCTTCTTTCTTAGAATCCCCTGAATTAGACACCCATGCCCCAAACTAAACATCTTTGTACAAATTCACCACCAAGTTCCTCATCATGTTACATTTTCTTTAGAAATGGAAAGTTGAAGTTTTAATTAGTAGAAAGTGCTCATTATAGATGCAATTTGAGGGGTACAATATTGTTCATTATCATGATCTTCAAAATAATAGATATTTTGGAAACCATAATATTTTGGATCATTTTCATGATAATGAAGGATCCTATATATTTCTTGAAAATCTTTGTATTTTATAAGAGCTAGTTTAGAAGTATAGGGCCAATATGCAAGGAAAACACATGCTTTCATAGGTTGATAAACCCACAACACTAAAAACAAGGTCTCTTTTAAGTGACCAATATAGGAATCATAGGAATGACATCAAAGACCATAATACTAGAGCCAAAAGAAGTAATTCCTAAGGGATGAACTTCATAGTTCTAGATAGAACACCCACATATGGAGAGTTTCAATCCGTTGAATTAAAAAATATAGTTCCATGCTAGCTAAGATGAAATATTTTGTTGCACTGAAACTAATAGAACTCATTAATTGTAAGCTAATAAAACTAAAAACACTCACAAATAAAATTGTTTTAGAACTAGCCACAATAAAAAAAAACAAACTTAAAAACCACAACTTATCCTAGCCGATAACTGACTAAGTGGGAATCCTTCTCATATTCCTTCTAGCTCTTCATAATATGACATTGCTCCATAATCCCTTTCTGCCTAAGATATATTACATTCCATCGTTCAATTTTTTAAGCTTGAGCATTTGTGAGGGGAGTTTGGATGATGTCATGTTTATTATCTCACATTGGTAGTGTGACTGGATCTCCCACCATTGTTAGAGATTGAATTCAAGAATCCACTACTATATGCAATCCTTGTAGTAATGCATATGATTATGCCTCGTTATTTTATGAGACATTATTGTTTTTTCGCATTAGAACTAATGAGGATTCCCCAGGCACCGATAAATCCTTGTAATATTTAACAATCTTTATAAAAATAAAATATTTATTATTGACTTTCATAAATATAATAATAAATGAATTAAATTAAGTTAAAATATTTAATGTATTTAAATTATTGTGTGTGATTAGTTTTATTCTACATGCAATATCGGTTTTTTTTTTAAATTTTCATGACCTCAATAATTGGATGTTTATCTTTTGACTTATATAGTTATTATTTTTTTTTTTTTAAACTACATTACAGAAAATAATGATAAATTTACTATTTCAATCTTGACAAATAAAGTATGTTGTGGAAGAAAAAATACAAAAATGATAAAATATGCAGATACACAATTATGACACCGTTATTTTTGGACAAATGTTGCTAAAAAAGTCCTGAAAGTAAATCCAATGCAAAAGATGAGGGTTTGATTATTATTCAATAAATTAGGAGAAATTACAACTAGTTGTCTTTCACTAGAAAACTTTTGGAAAATATTAATCTCCACTCAAAAAATAATTTGGAGACTATCTCCCTCTCCAGGAATCTCACACTCCTCTAGGCTATTCATACTGCCTCTGGTAAATGTGCAATACTACACTCTAGAAATTCATTCAACCTCATAGTTTTTCTTCTACAAGTCATCCCCCCTCTTGGACTTCTCCAGTCCCACTTTCTCTGCCTCTTGATGAAACATGTGGCCTCTCGCTCATTGAACCAGATACTCTTCCACTCATACTATAAATTCACTACAGGTAGTAGCTGAATATGGCCTCTATTGTAGATAATCCAGACTTTGTTTGCTACTACTCCAACACTAGAAACTAATAAAGAAATCTCCTTGAGAATCCTACTCCAAAATCTCTACTAAAACTCCTACCTTTGATGCTTCTCTAGCTTTAATTGTGCCCTTTCTAAATACTATAACTACGTAAGTTGTACTGCTTGAATCATAACTCATATATTCTCCCAACCCTTCAACATGCTATTATAATCTCTCATTGGAGTCTCAATGATTGCAATTACACCTGAATTAATGGCTAAGATCATCTTGACTCTTTCAATTAACTTTTCTGGAAGTCTCTATAGAGAAATCAAAGTCCCCTAATTAATTCACTTAAATTAACCTATTTTCTTAAGTTATACTTAGGAAATATTTAATTATTGGTTAATGAACTTAATTGAAGTGTCCCCAAGTCTATTCTCACAAAATTTCTTTTTGAATTCAGAGATCTTGTATTCCTTAGCCTTTTAGACATCATAGAGACTATAACACATGTTTCTTTCTACCATAATAAAAAACTAACATTTTCAGTATTGAATAACATACAAATAATAAAATTTCATTCATTCCTTGCGGCTTTATTGTAATTGAGGATGGAGGGAACTCTTCAATTCCAATACCTTACTTCAAATGAAGGCTAAAATATTTTGGATATTGAGAAGCTATAAGGATGCGAAAATATGAAGGGCATGGGAGATTATGGCTTTAGAAGGAGATGAATTTATTAAAAATTGAAGCATCAATCAACCAATTTTATTTCCTTTGTTCATAGAGTTAAGACCTTCTGACACGTTGGTTTAGCTTTATACTTAAGGTAGTTTCAATTCTTTCTCCTCTAGGTTCTTTCTATCTAGGCCTAATTTTAGTTCCATGTTGTGTCAAATCTATACACCTATTTGTTACTAGATCATTGGCGTTAGTTCTTCTACCCGCACTTGAGGATTTACTTATCCATTGACGATCTTTGGCCTCTTTTCTTTGGCTCCTTATGATATGGTTTAGATGGATCACCCTCTATATTTCTCTAATTCAACCATTATTTATTCCAAGACCCACAATTTGGTATCTACCCTTTATGATGGGCCATAATTAGTTTTCATTCACGTGCAATGGTCATAGGTGCGGGGTCATTTGTGGTTCTTTTCTTGCAAGTTTACTATTCCCTTGATTTTATTTTATTTTCTTAATATAGTAGATAACACAGGAAAATAAATTATTGAATCAAGTAGTTATGGTGGAATATGGAGTGGTAAACCAAGCCTCTTCCTTCTAAATAAGCCAATATTCAATATTAAACCTCACTACATAGTGTCAAAGAGGGTGACCAATCATAATAGGAAACTCTATAGCCTTGACACCCCTCTTGATATTCAAAATGTTGAGGAACTAGTATTCTTATCTTAGAAGAAATTTCTTTAGACTCCCAAGCAAAAAATAAAGAAAAATTTCCATGAATAGGTATATGATTCTAGCTTAGTAATATTGAGGGATAGAAATTTTTTTAGAGCAATTGGGTTTATTGGATTTCCAAAACACACATTGCCTTATCAATGGAAAAAAAGAGGACTACCATGTCAAATCTTTGGATCGACTTTGGTGGATGGAGACTAAATTTATTGTCTTATGTAGGGTAATACTTGTGCTTAGCTTCAATGTTAAAAATTGGGAATTAGAAAAAAGATGAAATTAAGGAGGTTAATGGAAGACTAAGATCTCAAGGAACTACCTCTATCCAAATTATAATAAAAGAAGGACAAAGACATGAAGTGGTTTAAAAATCTGATGAGAAAGAAACTATTGATAAATAGGCCCATATTAACCACTATATGATGTCTCTTAGTTTGCATTCAATTTCTACCTACTCGTCTTTAGGTTTTTCCAACATTGGTACAATTGATGTCTTAAACCTGAAGAATTATAACATATGTATATGGATCGATTTAGACAATCATGGGATTCTTATGAAACTGATCTAACCTCTGGTTTCCTCTATGTTAAGCATTAAAGAAATTGGATTATAGAAGTATATTAGCCTTAAACAAATGAGAGAGAGAAAGAGAGTAAACATTTTTAAAATATTAATCATCAATATCACCCATAAGTCCTTGTAATATTTAACAATCTTTATCATTAACTTTCATAAATATAATAATAAACGAATTAAATTAAGTTAAAATATTTAATGTATTTAAATTATTTTGTGTGAGTAGGTTTATTTTACAAACAAAGATATTAGGACACCATTATTTTTGGACAAATGTTGTTAGAAAAACCCTGAAAAGAAAACCAATGCAAAATATGAAGGTTTTATTATTATTCAATAAATTAGGAGAAATTACAACTACTTGTATTTCACTGGAAAACCTTTGGAAAATATTAATCTGCGCTCAAAAAATAATTTGGCGACTAACTATCTCCCTTTCTGTCTAGATCTCTCCCTCTCGGGGAAACTCACACTCATCTAGGCTATTCATACTCCCTCTAGTAAATGCACACTACTGCAATTTGAAAATTTTTTCAACCTCACAATATTTCTTATACAAGTAATCCTACCTCTTGGACTTCTCGAGTCCCACTTTCTCTGCCTCTTGATGAAACATATGGCCTCTCGCTCACTCAACGAGATCCTCTTCCACTCATACGGTCAATTGGCTACACATAGTAGTTGAATATGGCCTATGTTGTAGATAATCCAGACTCTGTTTCATGTCACTCTAACACTAGAAAGTAATGAGGAAATCTCCTTCAGAATCCTGCTCCAAAATCTCTACTGAAACCTCTTTGAAGCCTCCCAAGCTTCAATTGTGCCCTTGCTAAATATTATAACTAGGTAAGTCGTGCTGCTTGAATCATAACTAATATATTATCCTAACCCTTCAACATGCTCTTATAATCTCTCATTGGAGTCTCAATGACTTTGATTACATCTGAATTAATGGCTAAGATCATCTTGACTCTTTCAATTAAATTTTTTGGAAGTCTCTAAAGAAAAATCAAAGTCCACTAATTAATTCGCTTTAATTAACCAATTTTCGTAAGTTATACTTAGGAAATATTTAATTATGGGCTAATTAAATTAATTGAAGTGTCTCGAAGTATATTCTCACGAAATGTATTATTGGTTTCATAGATCTTATGTTCCTAAGCCTTTTAGATATCATAGAAACTATAACACATGTCCTTTTCTACCATAGTAAAAAAACTAACATTTTTGGTATTGAATAACATAGAAATAATAAAATATCATTCATCCCTTGAGGATTTATTGTAGTTGAGGAAGGAGGTAGAGACGAACTCTTAAATTTCAATACCTTACTTCAAATTATGGCTAAAATATTTTGGATATTGAGAAGCTATAAGGATGCCAAAATATGAAGGGAATGGGATATTATGACTTTAGAAGGAGATGAATTTATTAAAAATTGAAGCATCAATCAACCAATTTCATTTCCTTGGTTCATACAGTTAAGACCTTCTAACACTTTTCTTTAGCTTTAGATTTAAGGTAGTTTCAATTCTTGATCCTCTAGGTTCTTTCTATCTAGGCATGATTTTAGTTCCATGTTGTGTTGAATCGACACAACTATTTTTCTCTCTAGCTACTAGATCATTGGCAATAGTTCTTCTACCCACACTTGAGGATTTACTTATCCATTGACTATATTTTATACCTTGTCTTTGGCTCCTTATGACATGGTTTAGATGGGTTACCCTCTATATTTCTCAACTTCACCCACTATTTGTTCCAAGACCCATAGGTTGGTATCTCCCCTTTATGATGGTCCATAATTAGTTTTCACACATGTCCAATGGTCATAGGTGCAGGGTCATTTGTGGTTATTTTCTTGCAAGTTTACTATTCCCTTGATCTAATTTTAGTTGCTTTGTATGGTAGATAATACAGGAAAATAAATTCTTGAATCACGTAGTTATGATGCAATGTGGAGTGGTAAACCAGGCCTCTTCCTTCTAAATGATCCAATATTCAATATTAAACCTCACTACATAGGGTCAAAGAGGGTGACCAATCATACTAGGAAACTCTCTAGCCTCAACACCACTCTTGATATTCAACAAATGTTTAGGAACTAGTATTCTTAGCTTAGAAGTAATTTCATTAGACTCCCAAGAAAAAAATCAAGAAATATTTCCATGAATAGGTATCTAATTCTAGCTTAACAATATTGAGGGATACAAAAAATTTTAGAGCAATTGAATTTTACTAGCTTGCCAAAACACACATTGCCTTATCAATGGGAAAAAGCAGACTACCATGTCAAATCTTTGGATCGACTTAGGTGGATGGAGACTAAATTTATTGTCTTATGTAGGGTAATACTTGTTCTTAGCTTCAATGTTACAAACTGAGAACTAGAAAAAAAGATGAAATTAAGGAGGTTGATGGCAGACTAAGATCTCAAGGAACTACCTCTATCCCAATTATAATAAAAGAAGGACCAAGACATGAAGTGGTTTAAAAATCTAATGAGAAATAAACTCTAGCTAACTAGGCCCATATTAACCACTATATGATGACGCTTAGTTTGCATTCAAGTTCTACCTACTTGTATTTAGGTCTTTCCAACTTTGGTACAATTAAGGCCTTAAACCTCAACAATTATAACATATGTATATGTATTGATTTATACAATCATAGGATGCTCATGAAACTTATCTAAGGTCTAGTTTTCGCTATGGTAAGCATTAAAGAACCAATATTATAAAAGTATATTACTCTTAAAAAATGTGTGTGTGAGAGAGAGAGAGAGAGAGAGTAAACATATTTAAAATATTCATCATCAATATGTCTTGGCTCATATTACAAATCATTCTCACCGCTCATCTTTAATAAAATATTTGTAGTATTTCAACTTTTTTTTTCCAATTAATAAATTTTATTGTTGTTCCAAATTTTAAATTCAAATGTGAAGTAGAAAAAAAAATAGTATGAGATTTTAAAAAATCCTTTACTACTTATAGTATTGAGTGATATGAAAATAATAAAAAATAATGAAAAAAAGTTAGTAAATGTATTTAAAATATGGAAATTAATTATTACACATAGCTTGAATCATAATGACAAAGCACCCTTACCGACCACCCTCTTCATATTTTTTTTTATTATCAAAATTCCTTCTTTATATTTCCATAAAAATATAAGTTACAAAATATGTCTCTACGACCTCATTTTCGTCATTCCGATCAGACTTGCTGGAATTGGGGGCCGGAGGATGCCACAAATAATTAATTACAAACGTTATTTTTTCCTAGCTTAGTATCCATATGGTGCATGAAGAAGACAAAATATTACAGAGACCAACAACTACATATCAAGGATGGGGATGGGGAGGGAGTACAGGGGGAGCTAAGAAATAGCCACCATGCTCATGCACATGAAAATAAATATGTTCCACAAGAGCTTCAAGGTTGCAGAGGTGGTCATTCAATATACGATGGCTCCGATGAGGAATATTCAGCTGTTCCAATATCTCATTCTGACTAAATCGGATATCATTCATATATGCGATGAGTTCACTGTGATCTTCATACTCGTTGTCACGAATTATGTCAACATTGATCTAGATGTCTCACAATTGCACTTCTAATGATTCAATTGTTGCTAGAGCCTCAATTTGACCTAGAATGTGTGATGGAGAAAGTGCCACTTCTCCCTTACGATCCATGCTGGTTGAATTCCCAAAATATGAGTTTTTTCATGGAGTTAGGTGGTCTTCATTAAAGAAATGGACACGCCCATGGTGAGGCCTCCCTTTATGGCCACGCATTGCTTTGAAAACAAGAGGGTTGAGTGACCAAGTCTTGGGGCACCTTGTGGAATTCCTGTGAGAGAAACCACCTAAGGAAGAGAGTACTTTGTTGGACTAGGCATAGCTAGAGACTCCACCAAGGATGATATTGAAATAACCCCAACGATTAGGAAAATTTTTCTCTTCCTAGTTTCCCTCAAAATCACAGACACAACCAATGACCACTAATGTGAATTGATTAAAGACCCCTAAGACATTGACCCTAAGGAGATAATAATTCAAGAAAATAAGAACCTGTAAGGAAGAAACAAACAACCCCTTAGTCGAGTAGCAAACAGAGAGGGAAAATAAAGGAAAACCAAATCATAGGCACGCACCGTATCTGAACGAAAGAAACCCAAGAATAATACAAGGGTATATAGTACAAAAAGACTCGTTGAACGCTTGCAAACACAATTCCACGAAATCAGAAATGTAGCCTCACCAGGATGCCTAGAGATATCTCAAGGGACACAAGAGAGACCTAGAAACCTTATACAACGAGTAAATCAAAATTACCTTCTCAACAATAGTAGAGAAGACTACCTTGAGCCAGTGAATTAGGATGAAACGACTAAACTAAAAATTCCAACCAGATGTAGTTCCAGGACCCAAATTTCTTCTTAGGAAAGAGTCGAGGTCCCAAGTACTCATCTAAAGGAAAAACTCGTACCAAACTAGAGTGGATCAAACTTCCATTATGTCACATTTCCAGAGCCAAAACCCCAAAGAGTTTCCATAGTTTATGTCGCCCACTCTTTCAACTTCCCTCTTACCAACATACATTGCCCAAACTTCCAACCAGAACAAGAAATCAACCGTTCTTCTTATCATAATCATTTCCTCTTCTAGATTTTTCTCTTTGCAGGTGTACAGGATGATTAACCCATGGATTAAATGAAGCATGTGTGCCACATGGTGGAGGGGAAAATTTTAAAGGACCATCTCTACACGATTTTCCACCCCCATCGCGGGAAGGGGAAACTTGTTCAAGGATTCCATGAAGAGCCTGAAATTCCTTTGGGTCCAAGTTGGGTACGCTCAAAAAATTGTGCCACGAAGTGGTGAAATCCCTGTCTTGATCCAACAATCCCCTATTTGACAACTAATCAGCCACTTTATTTCTAGCACATAGGACATGACTAGTGGTAGAGTAAGAAAATATTCCTTGGAGAAGTTTTATTCGTTCCACTTGGGACTCTAAATGCCAACTTCTCACTATTTTGGAGGAGGGGGATCCATTAATGATATTTTGGGTCATATGGATTACTATCTTGGAATCCCAAAAAATGTGTATCTTCAAGTAGAATATTCCTGAATGGGAAAATTCAGCAACACATGCATGAAAAACGAATTTTCAGAAATATATGCTATAAAAATCAAAATCAACCCTTGGATCCATTAGATCTGAAAATATGACATCTAAATCCAAGAGGAGATCATAAAAAAATCATATTAGGTGAGGTAAACAAGCCTCCCACACCTATTATAACTCAAAAATGTTGAAACCTCAAAACTACTACAAAATGAAATTACTGCATAAAGAGATAATGCAGTCTAATGGGGATTTATACACAGAAATGGTAGAGACAAATAGATATAAGATTATATTAATCAATATGGCCCAAAAACTAATATCTAGTCTTGTTTATACAAATCCAAGAGAACCCAAGAAAGGTTTCTAGGAATACACCCAAATACAAATGGTGAAATACAACCCTAAGAGTGAGTAATCACTGCAAAATAAAGAACACGAGTATAGAAGTCTGAAATAATATAGATATGATTTAGATCTGCTCAAAATTATTCCCCCATGAAGGATGAACCCTTCAATCCTAGCAAAACTCTAAAAAAGAACCACAAGATCCCCTACTGAAGTTGCCCTCCAAAATAACGCAATTACAGACTCAAATTACATAGTAGGTGATGGAAATATATTGGCCTACTACCAAAGATCTGAAATGAGAACAAGTACCCTCCAAACTGATCTCCCAAGAGAAGGAATCCTTCCTTCTATGCAAAACCAACTTAGAAAGTGGGTTTCTTAACCCTCCAGTGCAACACCCTGCAATGCAACACAATATTCCGTAGAAACTGCACTATAGCAGAAGACTGAAGCTTGGCCCCAATGATGGATATGTGGAATGATAGATCAAGTCTCTCCCAAGAGCTACTCAAAGGGAAGAGATGGAATTCCTAAACAGGAAGACCTAGTGCTAAACAGCACCAGCAATCTTAGCTAAACAACTGAAGAGAGAAAAAGTCTAAATAGACATATCCAAATATAATTCATAAGCCAACCTCATATGGTTTCATCACTCTTCACTTATAAGCATTGTGAGCATTCTCACCTTGGGTCCCACTCATTAGGGTTTCCACCATCACACAATCGATATCCAGGAAATGTCCAAAACTGCGTTGTACCTTCATCAATACCACTCCTCCATAACAGTGTTGTTTGATTTGGTCAAGGTTGACCTCTTCAACCTGGTCCAGTCCTTTTCACACCTAAGGGTCTTCAATCCAGCTCTTATATAGTTCTCTAAACTGATCCTCATTCATATTTAGTTGTTTTTATTGTTGATCCACTCCTCCCACATTAATGCCCTTGACTTGGTCAAACTTGACTTTGTCCACATTCATTATTCCTTTTTCACACATGAGAGTGCTAGATCTAGTTATTATTATGATCCCTTTTCACATCAAGAAGGTTTTATTCTTATTCAAGATAATTATGGGTCTCTTTCCCCATTTATTCATCTACTAGGTGCTAAAAGAAAAAATCAATATTCCTATTAGTTGCATGCTAATTTAGGAATATTATAGTCCTCCCCTCCCAAATGTTGCTTGTCGACAAGAAACTGCAAGGATAGAACTGAAGAGCCTCCTCTCCTCTCCCTGTAGCATCCACATATGATAAATTCCTCCAAGGAACAAGATTTTGTCTCATCAATAGATCTCCAAATTTCCCCTCCCAAATATGCAAGTTAGCTTTTGGTAACCATCCCAAAGAGCTATCCTCGTGAAGAAGTAAAATATCCATGGAGGAAACAATGTCTTTGACTAGAGATATTCTTTGATTGATCCAGTTTTATGTAGGAACACAACAAAATACACATATAACCATAAACACATAGATGCAGCGGAAATAATGCTTCATTTTATTAATAAAATAACGACTGAAATAGGCTTACAAACATAATGGAAACAAGCTAGGGCATTGGTAGCATATCTCTGAGAAGAGATGTGTACACAGGCTTCTGAATTGTGTTACATTGAGGCTCGAAGGCCTATTACAGACATAATGGAAATAGATGAGCTAGAGTACTCACGGTGCTTATCTTTGAGAAGAGATATGTCGGCTACTGACCCCACAGCGTTGTGTTACTGTCAGGCTTTGATGGATATGTGGAGAAGCTGAGGCAACACAACGGCCTTTTTTCTCTACGAGAAGAAGTGTGTCAGCTCCCATCCCCTTGTTCAAATTCTGAAGCGGGAAGAAATTATGGGAATAAGCGAGCTAGGGAACTGGTAGCTCTTATCTCTGAGAAGAGATGTGTCGGCTGCCAACCCCTTGAACTATGTTACGATCAGGCTCGAAGGTCTATTTATTGTTTATAAACAATGTAAAATATGAAACTTCTAGCTTCTAACCATAGGAGATGAAGTGCCCAATTATTGGGTCCCATTTGGGTAAATTGGTGTTTCAACTTCCGGGGCCTCCCTCCTAGCATGTAGTTCCATTTGACGCGCTCGATAGCTCATTAGAAATATCTATCCGAGGAGTAAAAATTTTGAGTGATCGAAGCATCAGTACATGACCCATGTTGCTCCCGTTTTCTCAAAAAATGTCGTTTAGGGCCTGAAATGAGTGCGGAAGTTCGGGACCCAAAAAGCACTAAAAATAGTAAGTTGTGCTGAAGCTGAAAAACTGAAAGAATTGATGCTGCGGGTCCAAATGGAATAGGTGGGAGGCCACCGATATCCACTTGGATCATTCCTCCCTCCTTAGGAAGCAATGGTCTCCATTGCATTAAGTTCCTCCATGGGGGAGAAAATGTTGTTGAACTTGGTATTGGATTTGTCTAGGATGTCGCGGACTTGTTGGCGGACGTGCTGGATGTAGATGTGTCGTCGGTGGGCAGCCATTGAAGGATCTCATCAAAGTTATCCATCATCGCGTTCCTTTTTTTCTCGAGGGCATCCTCGAGCAAAATTTTGATATTATCTCCTGCTCCGTCGTCTTTCTTTCCTTTCGCCATGGGGGGTCGTCGGGGTTGCGAGGTTGAACTCCTTATACATACAGGCACGTAAGGACATGTAAGAAGGTCTAGAAAGAAACGGACATGCTACGATACCACTGATCCGTATTTTATGCAGGAACGCAACAAAATACACATATAGCCATAGATACAAAGATTGAGTGGAAATAATGTTTCATTTTTTTAATAAAAGAACGACTGAAATAGGCTTAAAAACATAATGGAAGGAAGCTAGGGCACTGGTAGCATATCCCTAAGAAGATATGTGGTGTAGACAGGCCTACGAACTATGTTACATTGAGGCTCGAAGGCCTATTACCGACATAATGGAAATAGATGAGCTACAGTACTTGCAGCGCTTATCTCTGAGAAGATATGTGTCGGCTACTAGCCCCTGAACTGTGTTACAATGCAAACCTGATGGAGATGTGGTGAGTTAGGGCACTCACAGTGCTTATCTCTAAGAATATATGTGTCGGCTTCTAGCCCCTTGAACTGTGTTACAAAACTGAAATGATGGGAACAAGCGAGCTAGGGCACTGGTAGCGCTTATCTCTGAGAAGAGATGTGTCAGCTCCCAGCCCCCTGAACTATGTTACAATGAGGCTTGAAGGCCTATTTATTGTTGAGAGACAATGTTAAATCTGAAACATCCAAAAACCTAACCCTAGGAGATGAAGTGCCAAAACTGTGGGTCCCTTTTGGGTAAATTGGTGTTTCAACTTCCCGGGGATGTAACTTTAGCATCCGATCTCCGTTTGACATGCTCAATAGCTCGTTAGAAATATATATCTGAGGACTACAACTTTTGAGTGAGAAACATTGGTTCATGACCCATGTTACTCCCCGTTTTCCCAAAAAACATCGTTTAGGGCCTTAAAATGGCTTCAGAAGTTCATGACCCGAAAAAACGCTAAAAATAGTAAGTTGTGTTGAAGCTAAAAAACTTAAAGAATTGATGTTGCGGGTCCAAATGGAATAGGTGGGAGGCCACTGATATCCACCTAGATCATTGAGCCATGAGATATGATATGTATTGGGATTTATCAGCCCCATGTGAATCTCTCATCCCGAAGCTATCATCCATACAAAATGAGCCACCCTCTCGAATGGTAACTAATGATGAATCTCCTCCACCTTTGCCTCCTACAATGTAGGTGGCCTGAATAACTGAAAATTGTAGACAAAATGGCCTACCCCATGCTATCTTCCTCTCCACTCATGATAAGTGGAGAGTATCTATTGATCTTTGGCTGAAATAAGGTTTCCCTCAAGTGGAAAGAAGAAGATTGGATCTTCAAAGATCCTCTCTCTAATGTCATGAATCATGGTGGCCAAAACCATTCCATACTAAATAAATGGCACATCGTCACCATATGTCATCCAAATCAGAAAAATGTTGAACGTTATGTGCAAGTTTGGATGATACCAATGGTTCCTCATGTGGATACAGTGCAGTCTTTCCAGTTGTTGTTTTAGAACATCATGTGGCAAGTTGTTCTCCAACAAGTTACTAGTTGCGCATGTTTGCTCATCTACTATGTGCTAGTAAGCAACAATATATATTAGTTGAGCATAATAAAAATAACAGCACTTGCCCAAAGTCATGTAGAGAAGGGTTCATCATAAGTTTTGGTCCTAGAATGACCATGAAACCCAAAAATAATCTTGCCCCCTTGTGGAGCAATGCATTATATATAGATGGTGAGATAATGCAAATACTCAATGAAATGAACAATAATTACAGTAATGCATTTCTTACCATCCATAATGATTAGGCTGAAAGTGAGGTCCATGGATGAGTCCTCCCATGAGAGTCTCCTCATAAAATTCTGCAAAATGAAGGGATGCATACTCCCCTTGGAACACTCCATCAATAGAAACATACTCCCAAGTGACAACACTATTGGCCTTAGTGATAAGGCTCTTGTCACTCCATGAATCCTTTCTTTGACATTCCACATGCCAAAGTCATCCACCATCATGCTACTATGTGGGGGAATCTTCTTCCTATGTGGAAGCCCCTCCTTATCCTCCGATGTTGAAGGGTGTCCTCTTTTCACCTTGAATGTGCCATCCCTTTCTCTGGAAATTTCATGATAAGTATGGGAAACATTCTGCCCATACTCCCCCAAGAGAAGCCACAACAACAATAACTCTTGCTACCCCCTCACACCTCCATCATACAAGTCATGAGGTGAAAATATGTTGATTGACATGAAGTAGATCATATCAACACAATGCAACCAAACTCTTTGTTGCCATATGATGCAAGTGTCCTACCAAGTTTCCTCCACCAACATACCCTTTGGAGAAGGATATATCACATGATGGCCAAACTCTTTCAAGAGTAGCCAATGCAGTCATGCCTCTTGCTGCCCAGTGTCATAAATATGCAAGTGGCTCACCAACCTCTTACTCACCATCCACACCCATTCATCCAAATGTGGATGTCTCTTACCATGCTCCAGCTTGGTACTCCTCCAATGAAGACTACCATCCTCGCAAATCAGATTTCTACTTTTGCATTTCTTGGGATGTTGAAATGCAACCTCTTGGAGATCTCCTAGAGAATATCCCACACCAACGATCATATTGAATACATAAGGATCCAAGTATGCTGAAGGAAAAACTTCCTCATAGGCCCACACAATGCTCATCCCAATAGATCCACCACAATGATGAAAGACAAAATGTCCCTCATTGATCATCTGCTCCTCCAATGTCATACAAGTGTAATGGCCATCAGAATGCTCAAATGATATTTGGTCCTCCAACTCCTCACTGTTGCCTAATGATAATGCTGTTAACCTCCTCCTCAATGGTGTATTTGTTGTCTCATGATCAAGATCGATGCTAAACATAATGTTCTGCATTGGATTGTTTAGGACAAAGCTCATTCTATCCTCCACAAGTCCACACCCCAACCCCAAGTGTTGTGTGCAGCTCAATAATGAATCATTAGGATGATTGTTTATCCCTTCCTTGGACAACTCAAGGCTGCACAACGCAGTGCAAGTCTACTGCTCCAAATCAGCAATATATTTTGATCCTTGATCATATAAAGGCATATTTCAACAACCCTCCATAATATTTTTTGAAATAAAAAAAGGTGGAAATTCATGCATACCTTGGTGAATCTTGGAAACATCTTGTATGGCTACAACGGTTCCTTCTTCCAATTTTTTAGCTCCCCCAATTTTTGACGATGATGGTTGTTCCTCCATAGTCGTGCTAGCGTTGGTAAAAATCTCCGCAAGTCATGGTGAAGGCTCCTTCCCTTCTAATTTCTTCTTATCAAATCTTTTGATCGCCCTTTGAGTGAAATCTGCAAAAGTAGCCACTCTTGCATGACTCAAATTGCTGAACCACCAAATCCTTGCCTTGCCCTCAAGGTGCAGTGCTGAGATCTCAACAACCTCTCTTTCTACCAATGGATGTAGTAGGAAGAATGCATCTAGCTTCATCACCTAAGCTTTTGTTGTACATGTGGATGATCCATCAAAAGTGGACAATAGAAATTTATTTCCCCTCATTCTCCTATTGTTGTAGGGCCTCCTTTCTTCTTCCAGCTGAATAAACTGAGGAAGAGCTAGAGTCTCCTTGAAAACTCTAGGTTGAGACTTGTATTTTGCAAGGTATCCACTTAGGATCTCATGTTCCAAGTGCCCTCCATCTGCATGCCTCTTGTATTGTTCCTCAAAATGAAAGGGAAAGGTGTAATGATTTAGACATTTCTGCAACATTGGTTCTTTCTTTTTAGAATAGGAAATACATGGCCCTTCCTCTTCTTGAAACCCTCTAAAAGTTTCACTGTATCTTTTCTCTTCTTTCTATTTAATGTCCTTGGAGAGGTTCTTCATAGATCTGAAAAGTGATGAGACCAAGCTCATTGTTTCACCATTTTAGATATCTTATTCTTCTTATAGCATCTTGGCTTGAAATTCACGGGTTGAGCCAAAGATCATGCTCTTATACCACTGTAATATTCCCGAATGGGAAAAATCAGCAACACATGCATGAAAAATGCATTTTCAGAAATATATGCTATAAAAATAAAAATCAACCATTGGATCCATTAGATCTGAGAATATGACATCTAAATCTAATAGGAGATCAAAAACAAATCATATTAGGTGAGGTAAACAAGCCTCCCACACATAGTATAACTCAAAAATGTTGAAACCCCAAAACTACTGCAAAATGAAATTACTGCATAAAAAGAAAATGCATTCTAATAAGGGTTTATACACAAAAATGGTAGAGACACATATATCTGAGATTATATTAATCAATATGGCCCAAAAAATAAGATCTAGTCTCCTTTATACAAATCCAAGAGAACCCAGGAAGGGTTTCTAGGAATACACCCAAATACAAATGGTGATCTACAGCCCTAAGACTGAATAATCACTACAAACGGAAGCATAGAAGTATATTAGGCTGAAATAATATAGATCTGATGTAGATTTGGTCAAAGGTCTTCCCCCATGAAGGATGAACCCTTCAATCACAGGAACACTTTCAAAAAGAACCACAAGATCCCCTACTGAAGCTGCCTTCCAAAATAACGCAATTCCAGACTGAAATTAGATTGTAGGTGATGGAAATATATTGGTGTACTTAAAAATATCTAAAATGATCTCAATTACCCTCCAAAATAATCTCCCAAGAGAAGGAATCCTTCCTTCTATGCAAAACCAACTTAGAAAGTGGGTTTCTCAACCCTCCACTGCAACACCCTGCACACAACACAATATTTTGTAGAAAATGCACTATAGATGAAGACTGAAGCTTGTCCCCAATGTCGGATATGTGGAATGATAGATCAGGTCTCTCCCAAGAGCTACTCAAAGGGATGAGATGGAATTCCTAAACAGGAGGACCTAGTGCTAAACTACACTAGGAATCTTAGCTAAACAACTGAAGAGAGCAAAAGTCTAAACATACATATCCAAATATCATTGTTGTGTAACCAACTCCAAAAATAGAAGAAATGAGATATCAACGCCTTAGAAATAAGCCACTTCGAGGGGGCAACCTCCGATACATTACATGAATGAACAATTCTTGGATGATACAATTCACAAAACCTCCTTTCTATATATAGGAGTCCATGGGGCCATAATGTAATCCTAGTGGGCCACAATGTAATCCTAGGCGACCTAACAATAATAATTTAAGGGCACAATAATAACAAAATGGGGGTTACAAGGGTACAATAATAACAATAAGGGGGTTACACTAACAAAATAAGGGGCTATACTATTAATATAGGGACTTAACAAGCCCCTCTCCTTCAAACAAGTGTTGTCCTCAACGCTTGATTATTTCTTGATGCTTCTGTATAAAATTCTCATCCTCCCATGTGAAATATTCTATAGGAAATTTCTTCCACTTGCTGAGATACTCTGAAATTGATCGTACTTGTCGAGTTCTTGTTTCTATCACTGCTTCATAACTTCTTTCGATGTGATGTTTATCTTCTTGTTGTTTCATTAGATTCTGCACCAAAGTAGGGTTATCCTTTTGGAGAACTTGTTGTTGATGCTCGTTGTGATCTTCCACTAATTTATCATCCATATTAGCTATTATTTGATCCTTCAAACCATCCAACTTAGCCTCCATTTCTGCTTTTAAACCATCTATTTCATCTTCGGTTGCTCTTCGTAAGATCGAAATTTGTTGCACTTGGTACCGTAATTTTGATATCTCATATTGCAATTCTTCCTCCTCACGCGTCATAGTATAGCTTTCTGAGGGCTTAATGGGTATGGAATTATTTTTTGGAGGCATAATAGAACCCATTACTGACAAAAATTCTTCAATATGCCCTTGGAATCAATTCAACTTGATTCTTCAAACAAGACTTATGCAATTCGGAAAAACAATACACACCTTTTACTTGCTTTGAGGAGCTCGATATTGAAATTGAATTATCTCTGTAATTGAAAATCTTCAATATCTGAAATTCAGCCCTGTAGTAGCCCTCTGAAGCTTCTTTCAAATGCCACAGGTCTGATCTAATTTGGATTCCCAAAGACAAAGTTGTGTCCAATCTCCCACAATGACCTAATTCTGGACTAGTTCAGTAGAGCAAACTTGTAGGACTTGCCACGTCTCACTGTTTCATCCTTTGTCTCTGAAATTGATAGAAAAGAAACTACAGTCTGTGTACTTGTGACCACTTTTTACGGCACTCAAATCCACTGCCCAGAGAGAGAGTTATTGAACTTTTCCCACGATCACCTATTTGAGATGCAATTCAGGAGCCTAAAAAAGCACTACCTTCCACAGATCATATCTCCAAAAATATTGCGAACCAAGCTCTGAAATTTTTTGAAGAATTTCCTCAGGATTTCAGCTTCGCACCATACGAATTTCAGATTCTGAACCTTCGTAGAAAATTTTTTATAGCGAAAATTCCACGATGACCTGTTTAGGAGCTTGAAAAAAGGCCTAACTTCCACAGATGATATCTCCGAAAATATTGCGAACCAAGCTCTGAAATTTTCAGACAATCTTCCTTAGGATTTCAGCTTCGCACCCTAAAAATTTCAGCTTCTGAAACTTTGTAGAAAAAAAGTTATAGCGAAAATTCCACGATGACCTGTTTGGAGCAGTGAAACCCTAGAATCCAAAGCTCTGATACCAAATGTTGTGTAACCAGCTCCAAAAATAGAAAAAAAGAGATATCAACGCCTTAGAAATAAGCCACTTCGAGGGGGAAACCTCCAATACATTACATAAATGAACAATTCTTGGATGATACAATTTACAAAACCTCCTTTCTATATATAGGAGTCCATGGGTCCATAATGTAATCCTAGTGGGCCACAATGTAATCCTAGCCGACCTAACAATAATAATTTAAGGGCACAATAATAACAAAATGGGGGTTACAAGGGTACAATAATAACAATAAGGGGGGGCTACACTAACATAATAAGGGACTACACTATTAATATAGGGACTTAACAAAAATTCATAAGCTAACCTCATATGGGTACCATCCTCCTCCTTATAAACAATGTGAGCCTCTCACCTTGGGTACGACTCATTAGGGTTTCGGCCATCACACAATCAATCTCCCTCCAAAACTGCGTTGTACCTTCATCAATTCTACTCCTCCATAACAGCGTTGTTTGATTTGGTCAAGGTTGACCTCTTCAACCTAGTCTAGCCCTTTTCACACCTAAGGGTCTTCAATCCAGCTCTTATATAGTTTTCTAAACTAATCCTCATTCATATTGAGCTGCCTTTATTGATGATCCACTCCCCCACATTAATGGTGTTGACTTTATCAAACTTGACTTTGTCCACATTCATTATGCCTTGTTCACAGATGAGATTGCTAGATCTAGTTATTATTATGATCCCTTTTCACATCAAGAGGTATTTTATGCTTATTCAAGATAAGTATGGGTCTCTTTCCCCATTTATTCATCTACTAGGTGCTAAAAGAAAAAATTAATATTCCTATTAGCTACATGCTAATATAGGAATATTACATCGAGCGTCCCTCGGTAAGAGCTAGAGCGAGACATTTCTCCAAAGAAGTCATTTTTGCAAAAAAATTAGTTGTACTTCCACAATAACCTACATAAAAACTAAATGGGGAGCCTAGATAATTGCAGAGCACACCCCCCTACCCTATCAGTCTAGGGTTGCCTTTCGACGCCCCCTCGAAATATATTTTAAAAAAGGCTATAAGTAGTCACTTGAATGCAGATGGAGAGGATATTGGAGCTTTAGGGAATAAAGGGGAATAAAGAGGAATCATGGCCAGGGATATATTAAGAGAGGAAAGTATCAAGGCTTGAAGAGGGTCTGCCCTCCAATCATCTGGACACCATTTCACTGACATAATAGTCTCCCTCATGTTCTCTTTTACTGAACTCTAGATGGAGGCACTGGAAGGAGGGTGGTTGTGGAAAATTACCCATTTCCTTTCCTTCAAAATGTTCGATAGAATGAATCCCAAGGCTAAGCACCAGGCTATTTTAGCAACTGGATTCTTACAATGGGTTCTTTCCCAATGTTCAATTTTTGCTATTATATCTTCTCAAAATTCTTTTGCAACTTGACATGAATTCAAAATATGAGGCATCATTCCTGATGTTTTCATAAGGGACATTGAGATGGCCCCATGAATCCTTTCTTAAGCAGTCGATCCCAAGTAATAATTCATCTATGTCCCACTAACAATAGAAAGTGGGCCAATTTCGGCCAATTTTTTCCATCCTAGATTCCTCTCTATATGTTCTGATGATGTTTTTTATTAGCATTGAACTCGATGAGATAACATTCTCTAATGGAAAACACACCCTTAGTTGCATAACCCCATCCAAGTTTATATGAATCATCGGAAATAGGGATTCATAATTGTTGCAATTGTTGACATAATGTTTTCCGGCATTCATCGGCTACCTCCAAAATCTAGTTGCAGTTTGTTTTCTAAGCTCTCGATTCCTGCTGAGGGTTTTCCTCAATCCAATAATCAACAACTATTTGTGTCATGCACTAAGTTAAGACATTCTTAATGTCTAGACGGGTGACATCCCTATCTAAACAAGTTTATTCCATGATTCTTTCTAGAATTGAGTGGCCAAACCATTCTTGATTTCTCCAAAAAAGTAATCGCGAATAAGATCGTTATTTCGGCTACGTAGATTCCATATAGAAGAACTGATAGGAAAAGAAGGATCCTGCAGGATCCTGCATTGAGACCTTCCTTGACCATACTTTTCAGTCCATATTCATTTCCATTTCCCTTTACCTCCTTCGATCTAACGCCACCATAGTTTAGCACCTAACACTACATTCAAATTCTCAGCATCCTGCAATCTGAGATCTCCTTGTGCTTTGGGAAGGCATAGTTTGTCACAAGCGACTAAAGGCAATTTATTTTTAAGGGTGGCTCCATGCCACAAGAATATTAAAAAAATGGAGATAATATTTCGATAAACACTCTAGGGAGCAGGGAGAAGTGGGAGTTGGTATATCTGGATTAGTTGAAGGACATATTTGAGGAGGGTTGCTCGCTTTTACAGATTAAGGGCTCAGAAAGTCCACTTGGATAATTTTTTCGTAAGGTTGGTGAATATGTCTTTCCAACATGATATACACAGAATATTTTCCAGTAACGAGACTCCCAATCATCTTGATGGAAGGGTGTCAACTGATAGGTCTAATATATGAGCCAGAAAGAGCTGCATAGGACAAGGAGTATGGAAAAAATAAATATTAGATTTTTCCTTATTGGGAAGCATACCTGAAGCTACTTGGAATTTAGCAAGGATATCATCTATCTTTAGAGCCTCCTGGATTGTGGGCTCCCCATACAAAATATTAGCATCAACAAATTTTTGGTAAGTCATGGATATATCTATGATTGGGAGGAGAATTCCTTTTAGCTCATTTTCGCTCTTTATTTTCATGTTCAAGCAATTCAATCCCTTCGTAAATATGATGGACAAGAAAGGGGAAATTGGATCACCTTTCTAGATGCCTTTGTAAGGACTAAAAGTAGTTGGGGGGACACCATTCAACAAAATTGAAAATAAATGAGTGGATATCATAAAGCAAATCCTACTAATCCAATCCTCCACAAATCCAAATGCTCTCAACACCGAAATTAGGTAGGATCAGCTGAGACGGTCGTAAGCTGTTAATAAATCCATCTTAAGCAATATCCCACATTTCTTATGGCTCTTGTGTGAGTGAATAAATTCATGAGAAGGGACTGTCCCATCCAAGATCTGTTGCCCCTCTACAAACCCAGATTGCTCTAATGAGCTTCAGCTGGATTTGATGAAGAATGGGATTCAACTAGCGGACAAGGATATAAGAGAAGACCTTGTAAATCACATTACATAATGTAATGGGTCAAAATCATCCTGGATAATTGTATTCCTTAGTTTTTAGAATAAGGATGATGAAGGTGGTGAGCCCTATTATTCCATGAAGAGTGTTGTAACTCGCAAGGACTACTCATCTTTACTTATCAACCTGGGATTCATACAAACTTAGAGGTGATAGTGCTATATGCACAACAGATGGATTCTACTCATGCAACCCTCAACTAGGTCTTCTGGTCAGTAGTAATTCTAGGTCATTCCTTCTACTTGATTAAAGTGAAAATAGTTAATTTAATGCAGGTAATTTCTTTTCGTATAATAAAAAGAGAATGTATATCAAACTCCTACTTGCAATTGATAGTGAAATTGAAGCATGAAAAATTAACCTAGTTGTTGAAAAAGGAAAGT